>JBBDGP010002827.1:0-1200000 GCA_037952835.1 Lithobates septentrionalis
ACTGATAGGCGGCAGTGATGGGCACTGATGGGTGGCAGTGATGGGCAGCACTGGCAGGTGGCACTGATTGGCACTACAGGTGGGCATTGATAGGTGGTACTTGTGGGCACTGTTAGGTGGCACTGTTAGGTGGCACTGTGGGCACTGTTAGGTGGCACTTTTATTGGGCACTGATGAGGCAGATGTGCCTCTTCCACTTGGGGACCGATGTCCCTCACATCCGATCCGGTGATCGGCTTTTTTTTCTACTCGCGCTGTCAGCGTGAGTAAAAAAAAAAAAAAAAAAAAAAACGATTACCGATCTTTTGTTTACATCATGTGATCAGCTGTCATTGGCTGACAGCTGATCACATGGTAAGGGGCCGGGACCGGCCCCTTACACAGATCGGTGATCAGCCGAGTCTCAGAGACTCGGTGATCACAACGCGCCCAGCGCGCGCCCTACAGGGCGCGCGCAGGGAGCGTGCACAGGGGAGGCCGTCATATGACGGCCTCCCGGGAATGTAGGTCCGCGCTGTAGCCGTCATTCGGCTATAGCGCGGATGCCAAGTAGTTAAATGTGAGCTGTAGGAGATTATAGGCTTTGTTCACACTGGGATCATGCTTTGCTGGGTTTTTTTGCCTTCCTCTGGATCAACTGTGGGTATAGGATTGTGTATGTGGGATTGTATAGTTTTGTTTTCCCCTTTTATAGGTTGAACTAGATTGACTTGTGTCTTTTTCAACTTGACTAACTGTAATTATATGTAACTAATGCAACTCCAAACTAGCGCAAGTTAATCCGACTTACACTCTGGCACACAAATCGCAAGAAAGTTGCATCGAAATAGTGCAGGAACTTTTTCTAAGTTGCATAGATTTGAACGGGTTCCACTAAAATCAATGGGCTGCGACTATCTGTCCAAAAATACTGGATGAGCTTAGTGTGCAGAGGGTTCATCCAGTATTTGTAGTGTTAATATGTGGTCAGACCCCTTTAGCACCTGGCATATTATAGGCATGTACAAGCTATTGGGCTCTGAGCATGGGTATATCTTGCTTCTTTTTTTATGCGTCCAAATTTGCATGAAAAGCTGCACAAGTATAAAACTGAGCTACAGCCAAAATTCCAGTGTATTATTTTGCCTGGGTGCCTACAGGTGCTGCGTACAGCTGCCTATGGACGGCAATGACAGTATACTCAAGTATACACAAAACATACTGTGCCTTAAATAAGTATTCATACCCCTTGACATTTTCCACATTTTGTCATGTTACAACCAAAAATGTAAATGTATTTTATTGGCATTTTATGGGATAGACCAACACAAAGTGGCACATAATTGTGAAGCAAAAAGAAAACGATAAATGGTTTTCAACGAACGTTTTTTTTACAAGGAAAAATCTGAAAAGTGTGGCGTGCATTTGTATTCAGCCCCTATATTCTGATACCCCCCAACTAAAATCTAGTGAAACCAATTGCTAAAGAAGTCACGTAATTAGTAAAAGAGTCCACCTGTGAGTAATTTAATCTCAGTATAAATAACAGCTGTTCTGTAGAGCTTCAGAGGTTTATTAGAGAACCTTAGTGAACAAACAGCATCATGAAGCCAAGGAACACACCAGACAGGTCAGGGATAAAGTTGTGGAGAAGTTTAAAGCAGGGTTAGGTTATAAAAAAATATTCAAAGCTTTGAACATCTCCCTGAGCACTGTTCAATCCATCATCCGAAAATGGAAAGAGTATGGCACAACTGCAAACCTTCCAAGACATGGCCGTCCAGCTAAACTGACCAGCCGGGCAAGGAGAGCAATAATCTGAGAAGCAGCCAAGAGGCCCATGGTAACTCTGGAGGAGCTGCAGAGATCCACAGCTCAGGTGGGAGAATCTGTCTACAGGACAACTATTATGGGGCGTACACACGGTCGGACTTTTCGTCTACAAAAGTCCGACGGACTAAAGCTGGCCGACAATCCGATCGTATGTGGGCTTCCCCAGACTTTCAGCAGACTTTTTCAGGCTCAAATCCGACGGACTTTAGATTTGAAACATGCTTCAAATCTTTACGTCGTAACTACGACGGACCCCGAAATCCGCTCGTCTGTGTGCTAGTCCGACGGACAAAAACCAACGCTAGGGCAGCTATTGGCTACTGGCTATCAACTTCCTTATTTTAGTCCGGTGTACGAATCCGTCGGACTTTGTGTGATCGTATGTAGGCAAGTCCGTTCGTTAGAAAGTCTGCCGCAAGTCCGCCGAAAGTCTGTCGGACTTTTGTAGACGAAAAGTCCGACCGTGTGTACGCCCCATTAGTCCTGCACTCCACAAGTCTGGCCTTTATAGAAGAGTGGCAGGAGGAAAGCCATTGTTGAAAGAAAGCCACAGTAAGTCCAGTTTGCGAGAAGCCATGTGGGGGACACAGCAAACATGTGGAAGAAGGTGCTCTGGTCAGATGAGACCAAAATGTTACTTTTTGGCCTAAAAGCAAAACGCTATGTGGGGGGGGGGGGGGAACTAACACTGCACATCACCCTGAACACACCATCCCCACCGTGAAACATGGTGGTGGCAGCATCATGCTGTGGGGATGTTTTTCTTCAGAAGGAAAGAACAGGGAAGCGATTTAGAGTTGATGGGAAGATGGATGGAGCCAAATACAGGGCAATCTTAGAAGAAAACCTGTCAGTCTGCAAAAGACTTGAGAATGGGGTGGAGGTTCACCTTCCAGCAGGACAACGACCCTAAACATACATCCAGAGCTACAATGGAATGATTTAGGTAAAAGCATATTCCTGTGTTAGAATGGCCCAGTCAAAGTCCAGACCTAAATCCAATTGAGAATCTGTTCCAAGAAAATTGCTGTTCACAGACGCTCTCCATCCAATCTGACAAAGATTGAGCTATTTTGCAAAGAAGAATGGGCAAAAATGCAAAGCTGGTAGAGACATCCACAAAAAGACTTGCAGCTGTAATTGCAGTGAAAGGAGGTTCTACAAAGTATTGACTCAGGGGGGCGCCATACAAATGCACCCCACACTTTTCACATATTTGTAAAAACTTTTGAAAACTATTTATCATTTTCTTTACAATTATGTGCCACTTTGTGTATCACATAAAACCCCAATAAAATACATTTACGTTTTTGCTTGTAACATGACAAAATGTGGAAAATTTCAAGGGGTATGAATACTTTTTCAAGGCACTGTATGCATTAAGGTGTACAACTTTGAACTCAGTCTATATCCAGAGTTGTATACCCGTACGCATGTGTGCGTTTCTATACGCTGTGTGTATACACGCATGTAACCACGTATGGCCATTGACTTTTATAAGCGGCTGTACACAGCACCTGTGGGCACCCTGGTGGGGAAATAGGCCAGATCTTGCAGGGGCCCTAAAATACACATTGGAAAGTCCCAGTTAATGATGGAGGTCACCGAACATAAAACCAAGTGCTGGATTGGCAAGCTAGATGAGGGCTCCGCCATCCATTCTATCCAATCAGATCCCTACATGAATGACCGACTCTGGCAGACCACCAATCACCTGGACTTTCCATATTTTCTGAGGGCAGCAGCAACAGAGCAGAGCAATCGGACTCAAAGCTCAAGCCAGTGTGATCCCAGCAGCCAAGGCTCAGGCTGGCACAGTGACACATGTCATGCAGAGCCATGGAGCTCAGTGATAAAACTCCAGAAAAAGAAAAAAACCCCACAGGAAACCGCAATGACAGATTAAACTGAACAGCACCACCGAGCATGACCTACAATGGATTGCAGAGCATTGCACAAGCCCAAAGTTATTTAGGGATTATTTTAACTAAACATTAAGAGGGTGAGATAACAGAAGCATGCAGAGTATCGTGGAGCAGTGTGCATGCCAGGACAATGTTCAAAAGTAGAAGCCCCACAAGTATAAATGCAAATATCTCAAAAGCGACCAACGCACAAGGACACGCTTCATATACAGATACCAGAACATTTTAGAACTTTCTGTAGAACACACACAAAAAAACAAAAAATATTCCTTACAGAACATTGCACAATGCTGACAACTCCACACTGCAGAGCGTTTCACCTTACCCTGACCAAAACAAGAAAAGAACTGCAGTAATGAAGGGCACTGCGCGTTGAGTCGTAGGTCCCTACCCCGCATAGCATGGTGCACACTCACTCTCCCGATCCCAGCTTAGCACGTTGCTGGGCAGGCTGGGTGCCAGGGGGCTGGCAGGAGGCCCCGACTCCCTCCCTGGCGCTGGACCGCGGGCGCCACGGCTGAACACCCGCGAAGCCAAGTTCTCCAACTTCTGTAGGGCCGACATCCTGGGGCCAAAGTTGAAGATGGGGCTACTGATGAGGCCGTCACATTCAGCTTGGGGGAGGGGGGGGGGGGGGGGGCGGCAGAGGAGATAGATGCCAGTAAATGGAGAAAGAGGGAGATTCAAAAAGAAAACTGGGGAACTAGACAAGGCAAGAAGACAGTAAGAAGGGTCTACAACGGGGAGAGGGGAGGACAGACATGACCAGATCTGCTCTGGGGTAGAGAAGTTCTACAGAAGAGGGAGACGTGACCAAGGTAACACACGGAGAGAAAGATCATGGTAAATATTAGGGAGAGGTGAAGAGGAAGGGAGGATAATCAGCCCTTCAATGAAGAAGCTGCAGGGCAGACTGAGCAATCTAGAAGTAAAAAAGAGCAAGCGTGCGAGACAGGAGGAGGCAAGACAAGACAAGGACAGACAGACAGACAGATGTACTACCAGGAGAATGAAAGAAGGAGAAAGGACTAGGCACAGAAGCTCAGCCTGCCTGCCCTCTTATCAGCTGGTTACAGGTCTCTTGTTGACAGGAGGGTGGAGGGAGAGCCAGATAAATACAAAGGGGAGGAGAAAGACCTGGAAGTGAGAGAGGAGGGAGAGAAGTAGAAACAAGAGTGATAATTAAACCGAGGGAAGAGGGAAGAGGGAAGACGACGGGCTGGATGGAGAGCCACACAGGTATACATTGCAGGTGAGAACTGGAGACCGACCATGAGGACGGAACGGGAACCAGCAGAACCGCACTCATGGGTCACCAATAACAGAAGGGGTTAAAGTGAATATATATATATATATATATATATATACACACACACATATATATATATATATATATATATATACACACACACATATACACATCCATATATACACACACATATATATATATATATATATATATATATATATATATATATATATATATATATATATATATATACATACACACACACACATACACACACACACACACACACACACATATACATACACACTCTTTAAGCCCCCCATTCACACTTGTATTATATGTTAGGAAATTTAGGCTTTTTTTCTGTGCGTGTTTCCGTGTTTTTAGGAGTGAAGTGCCATACAGACGCTTCTTCGGCTGGAGTTGCGCGTTTTGGTCTCATAGACTTATGCTTCCATTTAAGCCAATGGGGCCAGTAGATACAGTGGCTGCATTCGTTTTTCATTTTTGGGGATTTTTGACTTGCCAGTAAAATCCTTTTTCTTCCAGGACAGGACAAAGGATCTTAAAAGAGAAGTATGAGGCTTTTTTTTTTTTGTATTAAATAATCATACTTAAGGGGTTGTCCACCCCCATGTATTTTCACCTTAAAGCGGAGTTCCGCCAAAAAAAAAAAAAAAAAATTAAGTCAGCAGCTGCAAATACTGCAGCTGCTGACTTTTAATATATGGACGCTTACTTGTCCAGGGCGCCCGCGATGTCGGCACCCGAAGCCGATCTGTTTCTTGGCTCCCAGGTGCAGGCGCCAGCATCTTCGGTAAGGGAATCAGGAAGTGTTGCGGCTTCACAGCCTGGTTCCCTATTGCGCATGCACGAGTCGCACTGCGCGATCTCACTGGTCCCTGCTGTCTTCTGGGACCTGTGTCTCCCAAAAGAAAGCCGGGGGGGGGGGGGGGGGGTGATCTATGCCTGGAAGTAGGAGCAAATACCTGGATTATACAGGTATCTGCTCCCCCCTGAAAAGGTGCCAAATGTGACACCGGAGGGGGGAGGGGGGGGGGGGTTGGGGATGTTGAGAGGAATACGAGAAGCAGAAGTTCCATTTTTGGGTTAAACTCAGCTTTAATGCATTCTATGCATTAAGGAAAAAAACCTTCTGTAGTGCTGCAGCCCCCCCAGTGCCCCCCCTTTACATACCTGAATGCTGTCTTTCTCTGGCCGGGAACGAGCACATCAGCTCTAGCTGGTGTCGTGTCCTGGTTGGATAGATTGATAGCAGCACAGCCATTGGCTCCCACTGCTGTCAATCAAATCCAATGATCAGGGGACGGGGCCCGAATCATGCTTTCTGTGTGAATACACGCAAAAGCAGGACTCAGGAGCGCGCCCGCACGGGTGTCCAACAAGGAGATCGCTTCTCCAAAACGTGGACACCCGATGCGGGCAGGAGCTACCAGCGCCGTCGGGGGACCCCAGAAGAGGAGGATCGGGGCCACTCTGTGCAAAACGAACTGCACAGTGGAGGAAAGCATGACATGTTTGTTATAAAAAAAAAACGAGCGTTTACAACCCCACATGCAGCATCTGTCCAATGCTGCATCTGACCCCCGGCACCTCTAAGACTGAGAACCGAGCGATCAAACACCAAAGATCGCTCGGTTCTCACAGCTCCAAACAGAAAGCTGGAATTTGTCAGTCACCGGCTCTCTGCTCTGCTTCCCTGCCACAAACCCCCCCCTCCCCCACGCTCACTGGAGCGCTGGGCTGTGGAGGGAATGGGAGAAGCCGGCTCAGGCTCTCAGCAGCTCGCTGGGAGGCTGAGCCGGGTGCCAGTCCAGGCATGTGGGCGGATCCCGACATTGTTGTCACGATCCTGCCCGAGCCTGGACTGGCTCTGTGATGTCAGCAGACACCTGACTTCAACCCGCCATCTGCTGAAAACGGGTAACAGGAGTGCAACGCGATCTGCACTCCTGTGATCAACAGGAGAATTACAGCCAAGCGAGCTTTGGCTGTACTCCGCCTTTAAGCAGCCCATAGATACATTTTTTTTGTTCAACCAGCAAGAGAAAAAAAAAAAAAAAAACCTAAAAAAAGTTTCCTCCACCCACACACTGGCAATTACTGCCGTTGAGCAACTGTGTTCCGACGGTGGGAAAATCCTTTTCTTCTGCGCTCTAAGCTCCTTCTCTTCTTCATGCACCGCCAGAAGAAGCTGCTTCCTATGTGGTGAACCTGCGAGCACGCTTCCAAGCCAGGCGATGTATGTCTATAGATGCACACAGCCCGGCTTGATCCCACCCCCATTCCCTCCTCACAGAATTTGATTAATAGCAGCAGGAGCCAATGGCTGAAATGTTTCCTCCAAAACCAATTCTTTAGGCAGCCCATCAGAAAACTAAACTTAGAAGAGAAGAGACTAAAGGGGCTCTTTTGTGACCCCTGTGATCTATGGCTTCCAAAAGAACCTAGATTCTTCCCAAAATATCAGATGCCGTGGCAGAAAATTCCTCTATAGATAGGAGAAAGGGTTTACAGCTGGTGGGCCAGAAGAATTTCCAAAGGAAGGTCGGGCTGCAGGCAATTGGCAGAAAAGGGGGCACCAGGGTCCTCTGGAGAGAAGCTATCAATCCCCTGAGCTGTTAGAGAAGCAGGGCCATCTGACCCCTTGGTGCCTATGATCTGCCATGACTTTTCACTGCTGCTGAGAGGCAAGGGTGAAGCCTTTTTGTCAGGCACTGGAGGCTGCTGAACCCAGGAAGCTCCTTAGGATTGCTGTGCTTTTTTTTATTGGAGCCAACAGTCCAACTGCCAAAAGGAAGCAAAATGGTGTGTAGTGGAGCCAAAGAAATCAAAGCCACACAGGCGCAGTAGTGGTCCATGTGACAGACTTGCGCTAAAAAGGGGCCGAAAAAAAAAATGGCATGAAATTTTAAACACTGGTGCCTGGCTGCAAAACAACCTTTAGAAGTGCTGCAGGCCACGCTCTGCTATAGCCACTCTATATCAGAGAGCTAGCACACTGGGGAGCAATTCCTAAACAATTTATCATGGTTGAGGTCTCCCACTATGGGCAGGATAACAGGAACCATCCCCACAATTAGCACATCTCTGAAGGGGATGTCAGATGCAATGGAGATGAACAAAAGGCAGGCATGTTTTGCAGTCCAGGTTGTGTGACAACCATGGTTCCCTCCATAGATATAAGTGGATGACATCAGCCATGCAGTGAAAAAATGGGTGTAGGTAGGAAGGGACGGGAAGTGTTTTTTGCAGGATCATCAGATGAAAATAAAAAGGGGAAAAGGGCTGAAAAAGAAAACAAATGCAGCTACAGCATCTAGAAACAGGTAAGCTATAATATATTACAAATGTAAATCAAAAATGTGGCGCTAATATCAAAAGGACACACACACTTTTTATATACACATACATATTATAAAAAAAAAAAAGTTGGTGGAAAATCAAAGTTTGCGTCCTAGTGCCAACAAAATAATAGTCCCAACATATGAAAACAGCCCCAAATGGTAATCCGTGAAGAATTTTAATTTTACATTTACTATATATGTAGCATGGTGACGAAACGCAAAGGGCAGAGCTATTACTCGTGATGTCACCATGCATCTTGCAACCAGGAAGTGACCAGTGTGATTACCAGGATTGGAGTTCTGTATTGACAAGCACACTCTGTTTTTAACATTGTAAGTGGTTAGTACTTTTAAGATAGATTCTCCCTTATGGTTTTACGCTACGTGGTTTTTCTGACTCTCTCTCTGTGTCATGGTAGAAAACCTTTACATGCAGATGAGGAGCCTGTGAGACCATGAAAATAGAGACCTGGAGGTGGTACATGTTTTTCAACCAAAAAGTACAGTAAAACCTTAGATTGCACGCATAATTCGTTCCGGAAACATGCTTGTAATCCAAAGCATTTGTATATCAAAGCAAATTTCCCCATAAGAAATAATGGAAATTCAAACAATTCCTTCCACAACTATTTACTCATAGGTCTTTCAATTTATAGTCCATATAAAAATATTATAGCAATGTGACCAGGTTGTGTAACCATAAAATGTCCATCCACAAATGGAAGCCTCCACAAGGGGATTAGAAGCAAAATCCAGGAGGAGCTACAGTGTAGAAAAGAGAAGAGAGGCGCCTCTAAGTGTAGCAATATGGTTACATTTAATGAAGGTACAACATTTAGCAACACACATGGTTAATGATTAAAACAGGCACATCTAAGTATGCAGTCATCCGGGGTAAAGCACAGAGTGTGCTTGTCAATACAGAATGCCAAACCTGGGAATCACACTGATCACTTCCTGGCTGCAAGATGCATGGTGACGTCACGAGTAACAGCTCTGCCCTTTGCGTTTCGTCACCATGCTACAAATATAGTAAATGTAATGAGGGAAACCAAATGTGGGGCAGAACAAGCTGCAACCCATGCCTCACTTTAGTACCATGAATACCCAAGCCTCTATTTCACAAAAAACAATCGCAATCCATGCCTCATTCAGATCCCTCGCACCGCCAGCTCTCATCGCTGTCAGTCTGCAATCGTGACCGGGAAGACTACCCTGCAGTAGAGCAATCTGAAAGCGAGGCATGGAACACAGCGTGGAAGGTGGTGACGTCAATGGCATTGCAGAGGACGGTCTATGTGGACAGCTTTACTCCGCATGCCTGCATACTAAGACGTGCCTCTTTAAATCATCAACCATGCAAGTTGCTAAATGTTGTACCTTCATTAAATGTAACCATATTGCTACACTTAGAGGCACCTCTCTTCTCTTTTATACTCAGTTGCAACATGAAGCTACTTGTATATCAAATCAAAATGTATTTAAAAATGTTATTCGTCTTGCAAAATGCTCTCAAACCAAGTTACTCTTAAACCAGGGTTTTACTGTATACACAACTGAATGTGACTTTGTTAGTAAACAGTCCACTAGCTCGGGTAAGAGTCTTCTTACACTTAAGGTGGTGGTACGCTTATGGTGTTTGGAGTATCCACCGATTTATATAAACCAAGATTCTTCACAGCTTCACTTACCATTTGGGACTGTTTTCATATGTTTGGGACCATTATCTTCATAATTTATTAGCTCTAGGATGCATACTTTGACTTTCCAACATTATATGTATGTCCTTTGAAATTAGCGTGGCTTTTTTTTTTTTTTTTTTTTTTACATTTGTTACACAATTTATCTAAATTGTTATGCCAGCTGTTTGTTGGTCTTTTAGTGTGATTTCTTATTTCCTTTTCATTTTTGCAATATATTACACTTTGGTTTTCGATATGCCAAATACATTATTAACACCCAACGCTTTACTGAAAAGTGACTAGAACAGCCAAAGTCTAAAGCTAATGAGAAGGGGATTCTGGGATTCAGGTCTCATTCACACCATATTGTGTTGAGGTAATGCATGTACAGCAATGTAATGTAATGTGCTGTGTTACTGCAAACCTGGTCACATGGCCAATGCCAAGGTACTTGTCACATGATCTCCATCAGAGAAGACTGAAGAATTGATGTTTAGGCAGATTCTTTCTGAACTGAGATTCACTTCAGAGTCCAAGACTTTGGTTATGTGAACTGGTGTCAGGCCAAGCTAGGTATCAGCCATACCCATGCGCTCATATTTTATTAAAAATCTTCCAGGTTAAATATTAATTTGACCTGGCTCTGGTCCTGGTGGTGCATCCAGATGCATGATTTCTAAGGTTATCAGTGGTGTACCCCAAGGTTCAGTGCTGGGACCCTTACTTTTTAATATCTTTATAAATGATATTGGGTCTGGGATCGAAAGTAACATTTCTGTCTTTGCAGATGACACCAAGCTATGCAGTGGAATAACGTCCTTATAGGATGTCTCCAATTTACAAGCCGACCTCAATGCACTGTCTAATTGGGCGACTATGTGGCAGATGAGGTTTAATGTTCAGAAATGTAAAGTTATGCACTTGGGGACTAAGAATATGCATACATCATACATGCTAGGGGGAGTACAACTGGGGGAATCTGTAGTGGAGAAGGATCTGGGGGTTTGGTAGATCAGAAGCTCAAAAATAGCATGCAATGCCAAGCTGCAGTTTCCAAAGCAAGCAAAGTCCTTTCTTGTATTAAGAGAGGTATGGACTCTAGAGAGATATCATTTTGCCCCTGTTCAAATCATTAGTAAGACCTCATCTGGAATATGCAGTTCAGTTTTGGGCACCAGTTCTCAAAAAGGATATCGGGGAACTGGAGAAAGTGCAGAGAAGGGCAACCAAACTGATAAGAGGCATGGAGGAGCTCAGCTATGAGGAAAGATTAGAGGAACTGAATTTATTCACTCTTGAGAAGAGGAGAATAAGGGATAAATGATCAACATGTTCAAATATATAAAAAGGAAAGGGGACACTCTTGGGAGTACAGACAGGAAGGCTGCACACCCCGAATATTGAATTAGAAAACAGAAAATCCCCCTAGTGGGGCTTTAATGCAGCCAGTGGTATGTGATGAGCAAAATACATCACATACCACTGGCTGCATTAAAGCCCCACTAGGGGGGATTTCATGTTCAAATATATAAGGGGTCCATATAGTGAACTTGGTGTTGAGTTATTCTCTTTACGGTCAACCCAGAGGACACGGGGGCACTCTTTACGTCTAGAGGAAAAAGAGCTGTGAAAATGTGGAATAGACTCCCTCCAGAGGTGGTTCTGGCAAGCTCAGTAGATTGCTTTAAGAAAGGCCTGGATACTTTCCTAAATGTACATAATATAACTGGGTACTAACATTTATAGGTAAAGTTGATTCGGTGAAAATCCAATTGCCTCTTGGGTAATCAGGAAGGAATTTTTTCCCCTGCTGTAGCAAATTGGAGCATGCACTACTGGGGTTTTTTGCCTTCCTCTGGATTAACTGAGGGTATAAAATGGGGTATATTGGATTGTACAATATTTTTTATTTTATTTGTTTTTAAGGTTGAACTGGATGGACTTGTGTCTTTTTTCAACCTGACTAACTATGTAACTAAATTATTTTCTTTATTTTCTATAGGTAGAAACGGTTTAAGCACTTAAAGGCCAATTTCACTTTTTTTTCTTTCTAAAAACCGCTATATATATATATATATATATATATATATATATATATATATATATATATATATATATATATATATATATATATATATATATATATATATATATATATATATATATATATATATATATATATATATATATATATATATATATACACATACACACACACACACACACACACACACACTCTTACCTTACTCTCTTCATGGCTATTTAAAAACACTTATCTATTACATCTGCCTTACTTCCTGGATAGACTTTAGGTCATGACACAGGAAGGAGTTGACCTGCTGAGGGTCGATGATGCGTGGTGTGCCAATGAGATCAGTTGGTCAACTCCTTTCTGTATCATGACCTAAAGTCTGTCCAGGAAGTAAGGCAGAAGTAATGGAAGAGTGTTTTTGAACGGCCATGAAGAGAGTGAGGTAAGTGTGTAGAATAAATAGAAAGTGGTTTTATTTTTGCAAAAGAAGTACATGAATGCTATATTGGTACATAGGAGAGCTGGAATAAAAAAATAAAAAAAATTTAACAAAGGGTGAACTTAGCCTTTAAGTTAATGAGATGCGTTTTTCTGCATTCAGCACGTGTTTAAAGCGTGCTTTAATTGCAACTCAGCCAGACCTTTTGAGATCCACTCCTGCTGCTTCAAAGGCTCCTCAGTTATAGATTAAACACAGGCTCTACACTGGGCAATTTGGAACTGCACTCAATCACTGCTACTGTGATAAAGCAGTTACAGTAAAAGCACCCTGTTTACATATTCAGATCAGGGGTCAACAAAGGATACCAAAGACAAAACTAACAGAGTAAATTCCTAGACACAGCGATCTGGGGCATCCAAGGCCCTTAACAAATGGTGTACTGTCGGCGTTTTGGAGAAGTAAGAAGTGGAACTTCACCCTACCTTGGTAAAACAAAAATTCTATAAAATTGTCCCTGTAATACAATAATAAAAAAATCCTAGTTCATAAGTCCAGTATGGTTCTTCTTTGCAACCAAATTTCTCCTTGGTATAAACAGGACCATGGATAAATCCAAGGAAAAATAACAAGCTTACTTACCGACCAGCTCGCAGACAACCGAATAAACCTGTCTAACCAGTGGTGACTGGTGCTCAATTTTTTTTTGGGGGGGGGGTCAAATGAACTGAAAAATTCTGAAATACTAAAACAAAAACATCCATTGAAGCCACTCTGCTCATCATATGCAGCCACTCTGCCCATCATATGCAGCCAATTGTGCCCATAATATGCAGCCAACTGTGCCCCATCATATGCAGCCAACTGTGCTCCAGCAATTGCAGCCTTTGTGCCCATAATATGCAGCCACTGTGCCCCCCCCCCACCCGCTGTCTGCCTGGCACTTACCCCATCGTGGTGGTGGGTCAGGCAGGTCAGTCTCGAGCTGTGGGAGATTAGTGCGGCGATGGATGCCGTGTCATCTGTGCAAGTCCCCTTCCTGTTCTGCACAGCGGTCAACGGGATCGCCTCTACCTTAAGGCAATCAGGTGCCTGGGTGCCCTACAGATACCAGGGTGCCCTGGCAAGGCTCTGTAGCTTACGCATGCATTTGCAAATGTGTGCAGACTAAACCCCTGCTTTTACCGCATACTGTTAGACAGGTTTATTCGGTTGTCTGAGAGCTGGTCGGTAAGCAAGCTTGGTTATTTCCTTGGATTTATCCTTGGCCCTGTTTATACCTTAAGTTGCCCTTCAATGCTGCTTACTGCGATGGCCAGTTATAGGTGGGGGCAGTGGCGCTTTTTTGTAACAAAGTTCTCCTTGAGCTGCTATGCCTCCCTGCTGCCATCTTCAAATTCCTCTTTGGAATGGCATTCCGATATTCCAGTGCCTGCACAGACATGCCACAAGTGTTTCCCTGGTACATGGGACCTGGCAGAGACTTGCGGTCTGTCTTTGCAAGTGCAGGATTCCAACAGAAGGAAGAAGACAACCTCCGCACTGCGGTCAATGAGACATGCAGTGTTTATACGCTAGTGGCCCGCTGAAACATGAAGGTTCTACAAACCCCTGTGTGTAAACATTTGAGGGATGTAGAAGAAAGCATACATGAGTCTTTAACCCCAGGCAAGCCTATTGTGCTCCAGGTTGGGCTTTAAAGCAAACCATAGTCAACACTTGACTTTAAGTCCACCTTCCACCCAGGGTGCTGACTACCTGAAAAAAATTCTAATACGGTAGATAAGGTGAGGGGGGAGAGTCTTCCCTTCTGGACTACAGAGCACCTACCCTTCCTCATCTCCATAGGCGGCAAATGTTCTGTAATTGAGCAAGGGAGGAATGAAGGTAGTGCTGATGACACTGGTTCAGATTTTAATGCCATCAGCTCACTATACGAATCTAGGAGCTCATTGGAATTCTGGCAGGATCATTAGGCATTTTCTGTACTTGCAGGATGTTTAAAGGGATAAAACATAGGACATGTGCATGCATTGCAGAAATGACCGCAAACCATAATCCGTCAAGCCACGGACTCCACTAGATCTCTGAAGGAATGTTGTGGTATCTGGCACCAAGCGGTTCGTGGCAGATCCATTAGGTCTGTAAGTTTTGAGGTGGGACCTCCATGGATCGTACTGGTTTTTCCAGCATATCCCACAGATGCTCCATTGGATTGAGATTTGGAGAATCTGCAGGACAAGTTAACACCTCAAACTCGTTGCTGTGTTTCTTAAAAATTTTTTTAGAGTTCATCAGACCAGACCGCATTCTTCCATTGCTCCATGGTCCAGTTCTGATACTCACATGCCCATTGTAGGCGCTTTTACATTTCGCCTAATAAAAGTGGACCGCCAAGCACTTAAACAAGAAGTTCAGACTGATATGACTCACTAAAAATGCATCCACCATTGAAACGAGACATCCCCTAAAATAAAATTTTATATATATATTAGGGGTGCAACGGATCGTCATCGATCCGTGATCCGATCCGCGGAGGTTGATCCGTACGGGACACCCGCGATCCGCGGAGCGCTCTGTGGCCTCGGCCATAGGAAAGGCCACGGCTTTGGCCTAGCTCCGGAGCGGCAGCCATCTTGGTACACCCGGCGGCCGTTTAGCACGTGATCGCTCCGTCAAATGACGGAGCGATCACTTGTAACAAACCGGCGTCATGTCATGACGCCGGTTCCTCTCTCCCCTCTCTGTACTGATCTGTACAGTGGAGGAGAGAGATCGGATGGCAGCAGTGCCAATACTCTGCCGCAATGCTCTGACATGCCTTGCCAATAGGGAGATTGTGGATATTACAGTGGGGGGGGGATTTTTTTTTTTGTTGATCCGAACCGTGACTCCTGATTCGAGGAATGATCTGAACCGTGAGTTTTTTGATCCATTGCACCCCTAATATATATATATATATATATATATATATATATATATATATATATAATAAAATTCCCGGACATACATTTTCAGGTTTATGGATCACAAGAACGCAACACCACCTCAGCGCTTACTCCGTCCCACATCCGATGGTGTATATGTGGTGCCCAAACCGATGCTGCCCTCCTTGAATGGGGAACTTCAAGTAACACTGAGAAAAGACACAGTAGGGCACAAACATCTAGTGCATTACCACCATCAAATTTATTGAATAAAAAGTAAGAAAAACAAACAAACATACTCACAAACATGAGAAGGTATGAGCAGATCAGAAAACAATTCCAGCTTAGGCGATGCTAAAGTAGCTGTAGCTGACGTGTTTCAGGGGACATGGCCTCTTCCTCAGAGCTCTGAGGAAGGGGGCATGTCCCCCAAAACATCAGCTTTCCACCAGCGGCTACTTTGGCATCGCCTAAGCTGGAGTTGATTTTCTGATATGCTCATACCTTCTCATGCTTGCGAGTATGTTTTTGTTACTTTTTATTCAATAAATGTGGTGGTGAAAATGCGCTAGTCGCTTGCGGCCTCCTGTGTCAGGTTTATTGATCTTACCTACTGACATAGCATGCAACAGTTGTAGAGCTAAAAATTGTTTTATCTTATCTTATTCAAAAGAGATACACAATGTTCTGTGACCCACAGTTGCAGTGATTTGACTAAACTGACAAAGAACAAGAGACAACTGGCCAAAAACGTTCCATGCCATCCAATACATTTTCAAGTGAAGATTTGATTGACAGCTTTACTCCAAGACACTCCCCCCCCCCCCAATAAAAAGGACCTGCTCTTCCAGATTTGGCCAGCCTGTCTGTAAATAGCGGCAAGCAGAGTTCATGTTTTCTTGTTATTGTTAGAACATAACCAGATTTACTCATTTTTTCAACCAACGTTTACTCATTAATTAGCTCTCAAGCATTATTCCTTTGGCATGGTAAATAAGTAGCCAAAGCTGCTGTGCAGCACAGGCCCCAGTACAGTGAACTGACCAGGAAAAACATTTAAAAGGAGAATCATAGCAAAGTCTAGAAACCAAATAGAAACCGCACAGCTGAAGACATACAACCTCCTTGAAGACACCAAGCAAAAGTGGGATATAACCGCAGCCCCCCAAGTTTTTTGTGCCTAGTGTCCAATCTCCCACAGGTTACAGTAATTACCATGGATGATAAACATTTTTTTAAGAACTCTGGGTCAGGGGTCTCCAGACTTTTAAAACAAAGGCCAGTTTACTATTACTTCAGAACTTTAGGGGGCCGGACTGGAGAGCAAAAATGCCCTGGCATCAGTGAACAATGTCTCAGGCTTAGTGGTCAGAGGGAGTAAAAAAAAATTGTGCCTCATTGTTGGCGTCAGTTAAAAAAATAGCGTGCCACTGTTCTCATCATGGAAAGGAATGGTTCCCCACTGTTGGCGTCAGTGGAAGGAAACTCATCATCGGTGTCAGTGTGAAATATGCTGCCCCATTGTTGAGGTCAATGGAAGAAATGGCTCCCCATGGTCAATGACCGTGGAAAGAATAGCATTCCGTTGTTGGTGTCAGTGGAAGGCATGGTGCCCCATTGTTAATGTCAGTAGAAGTAATCAAGTTGTTGGTGTCAGTGGGGGGGGGGGGGGGGTGGTGCCTCATTGTTGGTGTGGGAGCATCTGGACCACAATTGAGATCATGGCATATTTAGTTGTAGTTAGTGACATTCAACCTTTACTTGTTCTGTAATATTGAAGAAATTTTGTAACTTATCTAAGCGGCTTTTTGAGTTCTAATAAGTGTCCCTTCCCTGAATAGAGGCGCCACTTTTGACACCATCAGTCTTCCCTATATAATGTCATTTTACCATCTCTACTCTAGCAATTTGACAATTCACACCTTTAGTCATGTAAAAACACCTCTGAAGCCTTTCTGACACCAAGGATGGGATTATGCAACTAGAACAGGACGGTACCACAACTTTCACACCTCCCATCATGGTCTTGGAAATCAACTTTTGCCTTAACACATTCCAAGGTGACTTTGGGATTTTTGTTAAGGTAAAATCCTTTACTCTGAGTTCACCTGCAGACACTGCTCTTCTGAACCTTGACCATAAAGTTATATCGCCACGTACAGGAGTAGGACACTAGGCAGAAAAGAACTCAGCACCGCTTATGGCAGGGGTGCCCAACCACCCTCTGATGTGGCCCGCCACCTCCTGCTCTGGGACGGCGGGTTGGCAAGTCAAGATGGCGGGTTTTAGACCCACCATCCCCGAGAATTAGCGTGAAGAACAGAGCCGGCGCTAGAGGAAGCAGAGTGAATGGTTCCTGTATAAACAGGAATGTGACAGGAGCGATACAAGAAGCATAAGCTCTGCTCTCTACTGCAGCTGCATGCATCCTCCAGCACAGGTTCCTGTCACACTGATGCTCAGGAACCAGCCAGCAATACACACTAACAGTACCTGTCTGTTTTTCAGGTGGACCCAAATCGGATACGTCCCCTTCTGTCTGGGCGGATAGGACTGCCTGCTTCGCTCATTGTGGCTTGCAACCGTTTACCAAGTCGCTAAAATGGCCCTTGCTCCTCAAAAGGTTAGCTTATGGGTAGCCCCTTCTGGCATAAAACCCCCTCTCTGCTATGGGAAATCCAGTTACTAACAAAGCAGTGGCAGAAAGCATAAATGCCAACAGAGGGGTGGATGCTGTGTCCATCAATGAACTAAGAGAAAGGGATTTTACAGTGAGGAACAAAAAAAATCCAATTTTCTCTTACGTTTGACGGACACAGCTCTTCCAAGTCTTTACCATAGAAACGTCCCAAAGCAGTGCCTCAACAAGGGGTGGTCAAACCAAAGGCAACTGGAGCAACCAGGCCAACCACAAAAACAACCCCTAAAAAAAAGGGGCAAACCTTAAACAGCAGTCTACAGCATAAAGGGGGTTTTATTGCAGAAGGGACTGCCCACAGGCGGTACCGAGTTCTTTCCTGCCTATTGTCCTACTCCTGCAGGAGGCTATATTCCCCCAAGGTCAAGATTCAGAAGAGCAGTGTCCATTAATGAACGCAAGAGAAAAACAGTTCTCATAAGTTTACATACCCTGGCAGAATTTATGATTTCTTGGCCATTTTTCAGAGAATATGAATAACACAAAAATCTTTCTTTCACTTTCACACATTTATTACCAATCAACGGTGTTTACTCTTTTTAAAATCATAATCACAACAGAAACTACCCAAATGACCCTGATCAAAAGTTTACATACCCTGGTGATTTTGGCCTGATAACATGCACACAAGTTGACACAAAAGGCTTTGAATGGCTATTAAAAGGTAACCGTCCTCACCTGTGAACTGTTTGCTTGTAATTAGTGTGTGTATAAAAAGGTCGAAGTTTCTGGACTCCTGACAGACCCTTGCATCTTTCATCCAGTGCTACACTGACATTTCTGGATTCTGAGTCATGGGAAAAGCAAAAGAACTGTCAAAGGATCTGCGGGAAAAGGTAGTTGAACTGTATAAAACAGGAAAGGGATAGAAAAAGATATCCAAGGAATTGAGAATGCCAATCAGCAAGCAGTGTTCAAACTAATCAAGAAGTGGAAAATGAGGGGTTCTGTTGAAACCAAACCACGATCAGGTAGACCAACTAACATTTCAGCCACAACTGCCAGGAAAATTGTTCAGAATGCAAAGAAAAACCCAAAATAACTTCAGGTCAAATACAGGACTCTGAAAACATGTGGTATGGCTGTTTCAAGATGCACAATAAGGAGGCACTGGAAGAAAGATGGGCTGCATGGCCAAGTCGCCAGAAGAAAGCCAATACTATGCAAATGCCACATAGTAATCCGCTTACAATACGCCAACCAGCACAGAGACAAGCCTCAAACCTTCTGGCACAAAGTCATTTGGCGTTATGAGACCAAAATTGAGCTTTTTGGCCACAACCATAAACACTACATTTGGAGAGGAGTCAACAAGGCCTATGATGAAAAGTACACCATTCCTACTGTGAAACTAGGGAGGTGGAAATTTGGTCAAATTTGATGGCAAGAATAACGCAGTAGGTTATCAAAAAATACTGGAGGAACATTTGCATTCATCAGCCAGGAAGCTGCTCATGGGACGTACTTGGACATTCCAACAGGACAATGATCCAAAACACAAGGCCAAGTCGACCTGTCATTGGCTACAGCAGAATAAAGTGAAGGCTCTGGAGTGGCCATCTCAGTCTCCTGACCTCAATATCATTGAGCCACTCTGGGGAGATCTCAAACATGCAGTTCATGCAAGACAGCCCAAGAATTTACAGGAACTGGAGGCTTTTTGCCAAGAGGAATGGGCAGCTTTACCATCTGAGAAGATAAAGGGCCTCATCCACAAATACCACAAAAGACTTCAAGCCGTCACTGATGTTAAAGGTGGCAATACACGGTATTAACTGGGGTATGTAAACTTTTGATCAGGGTCATTTGGGTAGTTTCTGTTGTGATTTTGATTAAAAAAAAAAAAAGTAACCACAGTTGATTGATAATAAATGGCTTCAGCCAAACACTAACCATGAGTGAAAGAAGAGTTTGTTTTATCATTCATATTCTCCGAAAAATGTCCAAGAAATCATAAATTCTGCCAGGGTGTGTAAACTTATGAGCACAATTGTATAGGCTGCCTTGCTAACATCTCAGAATTCTAGTTTCCTGGCTATCTTGCTAATCCACCGATTTCAATAATTCTGAATCACAGACCTAGGGGCAGACCCAGCAAAAGTATTTTTTTTAAGAACGCGGTCATGAGACATCAAGCCTTTTTCTCAAGATTCCTTTGAGCCTTCCATCGGAATTGAAATCTCCATAGTTGACCTTGTATACAGTCACAATGTTCCTATCTTTTCAGTAGACTCCAGAAGGGTTCTAAAAGCCACAGGAAACATAGACCACTTCAGCCTTTAGGTCAACTAGTTTTATTCCAACTTAGTGAAAAAAAAAAAACAAGGGCCTGTTCACACTAGCTGTGCTAGGACGCCGCTACCGGTGTGCAGTAGGACATCGGCAATTGTCCTGATGCATCTCACGGTTTACTTTCATGGATTTCATTGCACCGCGTTACTCTAATGCCGCGTACACACGGTCGGACTTTCCGGCATACTTGGTCCGGCGGACCAGAGTGTGCCGGACAATCCGCCCGTGTGTAGGCGCCGGCGGACTTTTCCGGCGGACTTTTTCCCAAAAGCCCGCCGGACCTAGATTTGAAACAAGCTTTAAATCTTTCCGTCGGACTCAGTTTCGGGCGGAAAGTCCGCTCGTGTGTGTGCTGGTCCGACGGAAAGCCCGCTCGTGTGTATGCTGGTCCGACGGACCAGATACGACACGAGGGCAGGGTATTGCATCTCGCGCTCGCTGCAATAGGAAAAACAAATTTTCCTATTGCGGCGAGCGCGGAGCATACCAGGCCCTTAGGTCTGGTATGGATTATAAAGGGAAGCCCCTACGCCGAAAAAACGGCGTGGGGTCCCCCCTAAAATCCATACCAGACCCCGATCCGAGCACGCAGCCTGGCCGGTCAGGAAAGGGGGTGGGGACGAGCGAGCGCCCCCCCCCTCCTGAACCGTACCAGGCCGCATGCCCTCAACATGGGGGGTGGGTGCTTTGGGGGAGGGGGGCGCCCTGCGGGGCCCCCCCACCCCAAAGCACCTTGTCCCCATGTTGATGAGGACAAGGGCCTCCTCCCGACAACCCTGGCCGTTGGTTGTCGGGGTCTGCGGGCGGGGGGCTTATCGGAATCTGGGAGCCCCCTTTAATAAGGGGGCCCCCAGATCCCGCCACCCCACCCTATGTGAATGAGTATGGGGTACATGGTCCCCCTACCCCTTCACCTAGGTAAAAAGTGTAAGTAATAAAACACACTACACAGGTTTTTTAAATATTTTATTAAACAGCTCCGGGGGGGGGGGGGGGGGATCTTCCTCCGGCTTCGGGGGTCTTCTTCCGGCTTCGGGGGTCCCTCCGCTTCATCTTCTCCCGGCGTCCGGTTGGTTCTTCTCCGCTCTCTTCTCCCGGTGTTCCAGTTCTTCGGCCGGCTCCTCTGCTGTCTTCAGGTAGCTCTCTTGCCAGCAGAGGTCCGGACTTCTGAGCTTCTTCTCTTCTCCAGATGTTGACACGACGCTCTCTCCGGCTGGACTGCTCGCCGAGGGCTGCGTTGTGACTTATATAGGCGGAGACCCCGCCCCCTTTTGATGTCACAGTCCCTGGGCATGCTGGAACTGTGACGTTTTAGGGGGCGTGGTCACTGGGTGATGTTGACCACGCCCCCTAAAACGTCACAGTCCCAGCATGCCCAGGGACTGTGACATCAAAAGGGGGCGGGGTCTCCGCCTATATAAGTCACAACGCAGCCCTCGGAAAGCAGTCCAGCCGGAGAGAGCGTCGTGTCAACATCTGGAGAAGAGAAGAAGCCCAGCAGCCCAGAAGCTCAGAAGTCCGGACCTCTGCTGGCAAGAGAGCTACCTGAAGACAGCAGAGGAGCCGGCCGAAGAACTGGAACACCGGGAGAAGAGAGCAGAGAAGAACCAACCGGACGCCGGGAGAAGATGAAGCGGAGGGACCCCCGAAGCCGGAAGAAGACCCCCGAAGCCGGAGGAAGATCCCCCCCCCGGAGCTGTTTAATAAAATATTTTAAAAACCTGTGTAGTGTGTTTTATTACTTACACTTTTTACCTAGGTGAAGGGGTAGGGGGACCATGTACCCCATACTCATTCACATAGGGTGGGGTGGCGGGATCTGGGGGCCCCCTTATTAAAAGGGGGCTCCCAGATTCCGATAAGCCCCCCGCCCGCAGACCCCGACAACCAACGGCCAGGGTTGTCGGGAAGAGGCCCTTGTCCTCATCAACATGGGGACAAGGTGCTTTGGGGTGGGGGGGGCCCCGCAGGGCGCCCCCCTCCCCCAAAGCACCCACCCCCCATGTTGAGGGCATGCGGCCTGGTACGGTTCAGGAGGGGGGGGGCGCTCGCTCGTCCCCACCCCCTTTCCTGACCGGCCAGGCTGCGTGCTCGGATCGGGGTCTGGTATGGATTTTAGGGGGGACCCCACGCCGTTTTTTCGGCGTAGGGGCTTCCCTTTATAATCCATACCAGACCTAAGGGCCTGGTATGCCCCGCAACGGGGCTCGCAAGGTGTCAATCTCGCCGATAAAAGCGGCAAGATTGACATCCTTTGCTAGTCCCGTCGCACCTGAGTCACGTTCAAAATGAACGGACTTGTCCGTGTGTGGGCAAGTCCGTTCATTCTGAAAGTCCGCCGGAACTCCGGCGAAAGTCCGTCGGAAAGACGGGCGGACTTAGCCCGCCGGAAAGTCCCGGCGTGTGTGGGCAAGTCCGTCCGTTTTAAAGTCCGGCGCACCTGGCGGACAAAGTCCGTCGGAAAGTGTGCCGGACCAAGTAGGATAGAAAGTCCGACCGTGTGTACGCGGCATTAGAGTACTGCATGCTTTACCTTTTTCACTGCACAGCACAGGAATGGGGCAATATGAACTGGACTTATAGAAGACAAGGCAATTTGCAGGGGCAGTGTTGGATTTTTGCAGCGGGACTACTGCTTTCACACAGAAAACAAGGGTCTGTTTCTGCAACACGCTGACAGGGGACAGGCTTTGCTATCCAGTCTGTAGCTACTTTCTAAAGAAAAACTATACCATTTTGACCACCGTTTGTTTGGAGATGCATCGGGAATGTATTTAGCTGATTCAAAAAAAAAAAAAAAAAAAAGAGGAAGAAGATGATTTTAAAAACGGTTAATGAAGGCACCGGGTGTGGGAGGAGGAAGACCAGTCTTTATCTAGGAAGCAGAGTGGTTGATAACGGCCAAATAAAGCTCCAGGGATCAGGGAAACCCTAGAACAGTGATGGCGAACCTTGGCACCCCATTTCCCATGATACTCATGCACTCTGCAGTAGGGGTGCACATCTTCACTGGCCTTATGATTCGATTCGATTACGATTATCAGGTCCACGATTCACGATGCATCACGATTACTGCGCGCGGTTTTCATCCAAAAAATTTAAGTAGTCAGAAGAACTCCATTTTTTAAATTTTATCTGTTCTTAACACTCCTTGCATGTAGCAACGTGTAAACAGTGCAGACAACTTAAAGAGGAGCTCCAGACTGCCCCCAAATGACTACAGAAGATGGTCAGAGACTGCAGACATGGTACAGGAGATGGTCAGAGACTGCAGACATGGTACAGGAGATGGTCAGAGACTGCAGACATGGTACAGGAGATGGTCAGAGACTGCAGACATGGTACAGGAGATGGTCAGAGACTGCAGACATGGTACAGGAGATGGTCAGAGACTGCAGACATGGTACAGGAGATGGTCAGAGACTGCAGACCTGCTGGACATGGTAAGGGAGGTGCCAGACTGTCCTATCCAAGATGAATAATACCTCGCCCCCCTCACCGCTAACCTGTCCCCATATAATACTATTACCATAGCGCTCCCCTGCCCAGTGTCACCACAGACCAATTTCCATCCTTCTTCCCCCACCTCTACACAGTGAACATGCAAATAGGGCAGTGTGCAGAGCTTTGTGGCGATAATAAATGCACAAAAAGTCCTACTTATTCAAAGTAATTCCAGTGCTGAGTGTTCTCTGCTGTGTTCAAATCATTCACCAGAAAGCAGGAATAGCACAGCAGAGAACACTCAGCACTGGAATTACTTTGAATAAGTAAGACTTTTTTGTGCATTTATTATCACCACAAAGCTCTGCACACAATTTTTTGATTTATTGCCCTACTTGTATGTTCACTGTGTAGAGGTGGGGAAGAGCAGAGGTGTCCTCCATGCGGCCCCCTTACCTGGCTTGACATGCCGCGGCTCCACTCTCCTCCTCGGAGCTCCGTGCTCCACAAGCCGGCCGCCGCCACTCTTAGCAGCAGCAGCTCCAGACACTGGCGCTCCATGTCCCCGCGAACATGAATACAGCGTCCCTCCTCGCAGGGCAGCAGGGGGGATGACGTAAGTCAGAGGCAGCATGAAGGAAAAGCCGGCGCGGCTTACTTCCGCGACTCTTCGGCAGCTTTCGGCTCCCTTCGGTCGTGGAGGCGGGGCATAACGCGGCGCGAGGATGACATCATCCTCAATCGATGCCTTAAAGCTATAGCATCGATGCCGCATCGTGGACGGTCGGATGCCGATGCATCGATTCGGCGATTAATTTCAACAGCCCTACTCTGCAGTGTAGCTGAGCATCATGGGAAATATAGTTCCAAAACATCTGGGGTGCCGAGGTTCGCCATCACTGCCCTAGAAGTTTTACACATAAAAATAGAGCTGGAACATTCACTTGGAGGGCCTGCTTTATGGATCTGGAGCCACCTTACAAAGTAGGGTGAGCCAACTGGTTTACTTTAACAGTTTCCTGTAACCTGGGCAGTCTCTAACACGACAATCTTCCCCGTCAAGAAAGCACAAGCCTGCTTTATAATCTGAACTTAGACAGACTATACCCCTGCAATGAGACCCCCCGCACTGCAAGGGTTAAATGCTTCTTTAGTCTGGTGGTGCAGGGATAAGGCACATTTTACTTCCCCTATCCCTTGGTCCAGCAGGTTTCAGCGCTGTTCTCTTCTGATCAAATCTTTGGGTGGTCCCTCTTCTTCATTACAGGACAATAAACTGGCCATAACCGTAGTAACCAAGATCCAAAGTGCCTTCGAGAGGCGGCAATGCATGGAAGGAGGGAGCCTGCAGAAGTAAGGAGCATCGGTATTTCACCTTATCCCTGCCCCTCTATAATAAATTCACAATTAACCCTTGCAGTGCTGGGTGAGGGTGGGTTGGGCGCAGCCCACTACAAAGGTAGATTTTGCCCGAATCTCTGAGTGCCACAAGTCTGTATTGGAGATATAAATCTCCAGCCCCCGGGTTCTATGATCATTACCATTCCTAAATCTGGATAGATCTATTCCAGACTCCCAGGTCAGTCTGAAATCGTAACGCATACATCCCTGAGTTGCAAAATCTGATGCGGCTTATTAATCCCCCTTGTCAAAAAAACATTCAAAAAAAAAAAAAAAAACTTACACATGAGCGATTAGACGTTCTTATGCCTGCCTTAGGTTTTTGCCTTTTCTGTAGGTGAGAATTCTGCTTCCTAAAACTGAGCAGCTGTAATCTCAAGCTTATACTGTAGCGCCACCTAGTGGGGAGTCAATTTGTGGAAATTTCCAGGTTGTGTGTGAATTGCACTGTCACAGAGGGGATGTATGATTTATAATCTGCTTCTACTATAAATTAACCACACCCAAGAGCACCGAGGTCATGTTTTGTGTACATTTCTCCACCCACAGCCCTTCAACTGTCTCCTCCAGCCACCACCCAGCACTGTACAGATCTCCTTTGCAGAGTGCGGCCTGCTCCATATTTGGCCATAAAGCTCTTGAACTACCAGCTCTCTTGTGCCATCCTCGCCCCAGAGTGCATGGTGCATCTTCCTCAATGGCACCACCAGGTCTCTTGTGCCATCCTAACCTCAGAGTGCATGGTGCATCTACGGCAGTGTATTTCCAACAATGGCACTGCCAGCTCTTCTATGCTATCCACGCCCCAGACTGTATGGTGTATCTACCACAATGGCACTGCCAGCTCTCCTGTGTCATCCTCACCCCAGACTGTATGGTGTATCTACCACAATGGCACTGCCAGCTCTCCTGTGTCATCCTCACCCCAGAGTGCATGGTGTATCTACCACAATGGCACTGCCAGCTCTCCTGTGTCATCCTCACCCCAGAGTGCATGGTGTATCTACCACAATGGCACTGCCAGCTCTCCTTTCCTCACCCACAGTGCAGGGTGTATTTCTAACAATGGTACTTCCAGCTCTCCTATGCTATCCTCGCCCCAGACTGCATGGTGTATCTACCGCAGTGGCACTACCAGCTCTCCTGTGCTATCCTCACCCATAGTACAGGAGAGATTCACCAAACTAACACTGCCAGCTCTCCTGTGCTATCCTCACCCCAGAGTGCAGCATTTATCCACCACAATCATAATACCGGCTCTCCTGTTCTATTCTTACCCTAGAGTGCAGAGTATTGTCACCACAATGGCACTGCCTGTTCTGTACTTTCTTCACCCCAGAGTTCAGTTCATATCCACAATGGCACTGCCAGCCCTCCTGTGCTATCCTCACCCCAGAGTGCAGTGTATATCCACCACAATTGTAGTACCTGCTCTCCTGTGCTATTCTCGCTGCAGAGGGCAGGATATATCCACTACAATGGCACTGCCAGCCCTCCTGTGCTATCCTCACCCCAGAGGGCAGTATATATTCACCACAATGGTACAGCCTGCTCTCCTGTGCTATCCTCATCACAGAGTGCAGGAAATATCCACAATTGTAGTACATGCTCTCCTGTGCTATTCTCGCTGCAGAGGGCAGGATAGATCTATTACAATGGCAATGCCAGCTGTCCTGTGCTATCCTCACCCCAGAGAGCAGTTCATATCCAGCACAATGGCACTGCCAGCTGTCCTGTGCTATCCTCAGCCCAGAATGCATGGTGCATCTACCACAACGGCATTGCTTGCCAGCCCTTCTGCACTATCATTGCCCGAGAATGCAGGGTATATCCACCCCAATGGCACTGCCCACTTTTCTGCACTATTCAGTCCCAGAGTACACAATGGTACTGCCCGCTCTCATGCACCATACTTCATACCCACTAAAAGTGGGCTCATTCTCCAAACATGTCTGAACTTAGACATGTTAATGCATTTCCCAATTCTGCAGTTTTCATTAAAATAACCCCCCCCCCCCCGGTGCTCCTGTTCATAACAATGCCTTTTCCTAGTTGTGTTCCTGCATTATCACCCTGTCACATGGGCTTCTAATGGGGACAACAAGTAGCCATTTCAACACATATTGATCAGGAAAATAGAGAAAAGCAATGCAGCCATGTAGGAGATTAGAGATGAGATGCAATAAAAGGATGAAAGAGACTTTTTTTAAAATAAAATACAAACAAGAACAATGCTGGTACTGAAGGGGTTAAACAATGGATCTTGATAAGGGTGCACTAGAGATATTAAATGTACAGATCATACACAGAGGGAGGAGGAGGTGAAGGAATGTGAAGGTGTTAAAGTGATCGTAAATGTGTGATTTTTTTTTTAATTGAAATAGACAAAAACAAACATGTCATACTTACCTGCTCTGTGATATGATATTGCAGAGCAGCCCTGATCCTCCTTCTAGAGTCCCCCACTGGTGCTCCTGGCTCCTCCTCCCCACTGAGTGTCCACCATGGGAAGCTACTTACTATGGGGGCGCGTGTGCACGCTTGCTTCCGAGCCCCACTCTGTGTGTCCATAAGACACAGAGCATGGCTTGGCCCTACCCCTGCTCCCTCCTCACTGGCTGATTGACAGCAGCAAGAGCCAATGGCTCCCACTGCTGAGCCTTAACCAATGAGAAGGTAGAGAGCCTCTGCTTTCATGCACACCGCTGGATCGAGATCGGGCTCAGGCTGGGGTTGACACCTCATCCCTTTAAAACCAAACACATACTAAATTACACAGGATCTGTGGCTGATCAATTAGGTAAATCAATTAATTTCGTGCCTGGAAGTACATCCCTCATTCTCTATTAAACCCATCAAAAGCCTAATACAGAATCCCATACCGTATCGTTCCAGCCCCTCCTGGTCCAGGACAGGAGTGGAAGAAGTCAGGTGAGAAGTAGCTAGCTTCCAGCGCCGAACGATGCCTACGGTGGAGAGCATGGGCTGCTGAAACCGAGCATCTACCAAGAGTGGGTGCAACACTTTGCAGAGCCATAGAAGTAGGGGGGGGCAGGAAGAGACGCAACTGCCCACAGCTGACCCTCTTATGAGGGGTTGGGCCTGCTATTAATAACTGCTAAAGGGGATTAACCCGGGATAAAAGCTCATTAGCAGTGACCTGCGGTGTGGTGCGATTAACCCTTCCTTCATAGCGGCTCGGTTACGCTTCCAAAAATCGTTCTACGAGTGTTCGATCGGTGCCTCATTAACCCATCACATGCCACATCCTAGTTCCTTCTGATCTATTTCCAACGTCCTACACTTCTCAGTTACCTGTAAGACACTACCACCAAGAAATTAGTAGAAAGCACCTACCACCCCCCCCCCCCCCCCCTCTGGGCTATGAACGTCATTGATAGTCATAGGAAGCAGCAACAAGTGAAGTCAGCAACTCCATCAATGGCGTACAATCACCTCAATCCTCTGAGTGCACATCATCGCAGATAACATCAAAGCTTTAATCTGTTTAGTGTCAGAAACGTACACGTCAGCTTATGTCAGGTTTCTATCCATTGCTAGAGAATACACAAAATGAGCATACAATCTAAACCAGCAAGACTACATGCAAACTAGTAGGCTTATTTAAAGTATATCTATATATCCTAATGGAAAGATTTTTCTTTTTTTTTTTAAACACTGAGCAGCAAACAATTTCCATGATTTTTCTTTCCTATAAAATACTGTTTTGCCTTTTTTTTTTTTTTACCCTTTGTTGCACATCAGCCTATTTTATATGCCCATTGGTGGCACAACATTGCTTTATATTGTCTTCCTGGTATAATAAAAGGTGGACCATGACTGTGCAATGTGAGTCAGCACAGCTGTTTGTAGGCTTCACCAGGGGTGCATGTGACAGGGTCATAACGCAGGGGCACAACTCGTGGTCACCCCAAAACTGGAAATGCATGGCAGGATCAGCAGGTATTATTTAAATAAAAGTTGCAGATTTAATAAAATTAAAAGCAACTTTTGAAAGAAAGAAAGAGAAGAAAGAAAGAGAAGAAAGAAAAGAAAGAAAAGAAAGAAAAGAAAGAAAAGAAAGAAAAGAAAGAAAAGAAAGAAAAGAAAGAAAAGAAAGAAAAGAAGAAGAAAGAAGAAGAAAGAAAAAGAAAGAAAAAGAAAGAAAAAGAAAGAAAAAGAAAGAAAAAGAAAGAAAAAGAAGAAAGAGAAGAAAAAGAAGAAAAGGAAGAAAAAGAAGAAAAGCACAGGACCAGGGACAGAAAGGCTGGGGAAGAAAGGCCAGGAAATGAGGACGTCTCTGACTTTCTGCAGCTTCAAATGCACACTGTAAGAAGCACTCAGTGTTCAGTGAAATCAGAGTAAGCTATTTCAGTAGAGAAGAGGACCATGTACAACTGTGCAAGACTGAAGGCAAGTCTGGAGTCCAGCTTTAACCACATCCCGCCCGGCCTATAGCAAAATGACGGACGGTGAGAGGTTTAAAGCGGTGCTCCGCCCACCGCTGCAAAAATTAAAAGCCAGTAGCTACACATACTGGCGCTGCTGGCTTTTAATAATAGGACCCTTACCTGTCCTGGAGTCCAGCGATGTTGGCACCGCACCTGATGTTTTCATCAGCTATCGGGTGCATGCCGCCGCCATTGCGGGTAAGGGAACCCGGCAGTGTAGCTTTGCTGCTTCACGCCGGGAACCCTACTGCGCATGCGCGGGGTCCCGCTCCTCTCTCTCCTACTGGCCCGGCGGCGGGGAGAGAAGGGGGGAGCCGGGTGATGACGTCATGGGCCGCAGCCCGGACTCCCGGAAGTGGGAACAGGATACCTGTCAAAGACAGGTATCCGCCCCCCCCCCCCCCCCCCATGAAAAAAGGTGCCAAATGTGGCACCGGAGGAAACAAATCAGCGGAAGTACCACTTTTGGGTGGAATTCCGCTTTAATTGTTGCGACTGAGCGTCACATGATGTCCTTCACAACATGGCAAGCAGCGCAGTGATCGATCGGACACACCGCATCTCCGATCATGACGTAGACTCTTTACCATGTGATCAGCTGCGTCCAATCACAGCTGATCACAGTGTAACTAGGAAGTGTCGGTTATCGGCATTCCTTTACTCACACTGACCGCACATTAGTAGAGGAGAGCCAATAAGCGGCTTTCCTGACAGGAGGAGCTCTGTGCAACCCCATCAGCAAAGCCGGCCAGTGCCAACCAGCGATGCCCACTAGTGCCGCCTGTCAGTACCTCTTCATCAGTGCCGCATTTTAGTGCCCCTTGACCAGCGCACATCAGTGAAGGAGAAAAATTACTTATTTACAACATTTCATAACAGAAACTAAGAAAAACTGGGTTTTTTAAAAAAATTTTGGTCTTTTTTCATAAAAAACAAAAAAAAAACTCAGTAGTGATTAAACCAAAAGAAACTATCGGTCACAAAAAAATGATCACAATTATGTTTGTGTGCAGCATTGCATGACCGCGCAATTTTCATTTAAAACGCGACGGCGCTCAAAGCTGAAAATTGGCCTGGGCAAGAATGGGGTAAAAATGCCCGGTATTGAAGTGATTAAGGTCAAACCATGATCAAGGACTATTTTTGGACATTTGCCCTGTGAAAAAAAGAAAAAAGAAAAAAGAAAAAAACACTAAAAACGAAGTGTGTGCCATGTATGGCTGCTGCGTTTGGGAAGACTCGTACTTTCCTACTTTCAAACAGCCTGTACAATAAGCACTGAACGTCCAACACTTTCAACTGGAGTACAAAGATTACAGCATTTTTCAGAATGGATGAGCTGCAGAGCCAGCAAAACGCCTTGTATTCTTTTCAGAGAGTGCAAGGCGTTCTATGATTGGAGAAGTGGAGATTGTGACATTCATCCCCACCTCCTCCATTCACAGAGGATAAAGTTGGGTCTAAGTAACAAATTAAACCAAGATCAGAGGAGTGCACAGAAAGGCTTTTCTGGTTTAGAATAGAAAACAGAGTTCTTGCTCCAAGGCAGGATTTCCAGATTTAAACAAATTTAAAATCTCTTAGGTAGCTATAAAAGCTTGTTCATTTCTCAGCCATAGCTCCTCATTCCCCTCTTTGAGCTCTATGGGTTTTACTGCACCAGTGACAAGATGCATTCACCTTCCACGGCTGAGTAAAGTGAACATCCATACAAAGCATGTCTAAGTACTACATAAACACCGGAGGTTTCCGATTGCAAAGGAAAGTGTCTCTGCACACGTCACTGTTTGTTCTGTGCTGTATCTGAATGGCATTTCAGTTCTTCCTTACAGATGAAAGGAGACGGTCAGTGCTGCAGCTAAAACCATCTAGCTCAGCCATCCTCAACCAGAGTTGAGTGGAACCCTAGGGTTCCTCCAAAGGTTGCTAATGCCGCGTACACACGACCGGACTTTACAGCATACTTGGTCCTGCGGACCGGAGTCCGTCGGACAATTCGATGGTGTGTGGGCTCCAGCGGACTTTTTCCCCCCAAAAGTTCAATGGACCTAGAAATGAAACAAGTTTCAAATCTTTGACGGACTCGAGTCCGGTCGAAAAGTCCGCTCGTCTGTATGCTAGTCCAACGGACAAAAAACTACGCTAGGGCAGCTATTGGCTACTGGCTATGAACTTCCTTGTTTTAGTCCGGACGTACGTCATCACGTACGAATCCGTCGGACTTTTGTTGATCGTGTGTAGGCAAGTCCGTTCATTCGGGAAAGTCCGTCGTAAAGTCCGTTGAAAAGTCCGCCGGGCAAAGTCTGCCGTAAAGTCCGCTCGTGTGTACGCGGCATAAGGGTTCCTTGAGCTTTGGCTGATTGACCTCCTATCCTAAGGTGTCTGCATAGTTCTGGGGTTAACGCCACTTGGTAGAGCCAGTTGCATGAAGCCAACAATCTTAAGCAATCCGTAGGGATTGCATTTTGACCACCACTGAAGGGCTGCCTTATTCCACATGACCACAAATGGAAGGGGCTTTTTTTTTTTTTCACTGACCACCAATGAATTGGATTTAGTAAGGGTTCCTCGAGACCTGAAAATGATGAATGAAGGTTTCCTCTGGGGTAAAATGATTGGGAAAGACTGATCTAGCTGATCTGAAAGGGTAGAGCAATAAAGTGTGTCTGCAAGATGCATCTCATCAGTAACCTGAATGAGTCCTTTATGTACACAGCCACACCCTTTCATTTTCTTCCTCAATTATACAAGACAAATAGAGGACTTCCACTAGCTGAGAGCTATTCAAACAGCTACATGATCAGATATCTATTCTAGAGTAAGTTAGTGGTTATTGACTGGGGTGTGTACCCCATATAATCAGAGAGTCTCTACTGGAACACATAGAAAAAAACTCAGCTGGTGGCAATAGTAACCTAGCTGGAAAGTCAGATGAATGGCTTCTGATTCATCATTTACAGTTTTCATAATTAAACATTCAGGTACTAGCTAGGGTGCAGGCCCTGCATAATCTAAAGCGGGGGTCAGAAATCAGTCAATCGCAGGTAGGAGAGGGGTAGACCGCGATCATTCCTTGCCAACCCCCCGAAACAGAATTAAGGAGGTGGTGGGAGTTGCATTTACTCTAACCAATCCCCTTTCCTCCTGCTGAAAGCCACCTCTCCTCCGCTCCTTCCCAGCAGCATTCAGCAAGTGCAGGAGGAAAAGGGATTGGTTACAGTAAATGCTGCCCCCCACCGATCCTTCTGTTTGTTTGGCTACCCGGCCCCTGTGTGCTCCCTCCCCCAACCCCGCAGTGCTGCCAGCTCCCCTCATCCTGCCAGCTACTGCGGGGGTTGTTTCAGGATGAAGAGTGGGGAAGGGGCGGTAAAACATGTCACCCATTGCAGCTGCAGGCATCATTCAGATATCATCTTTTACAGGCCGCGATTGTGTGCACCGCAAGAACGATCATAGCGGCAGTTCAGCCGCTTGATCATTCTTACAGGCGGCGGGAGGGGACATCCCCCCTCCCTCCGGTGCTGCTACTGGTTCGCACATGCGACCGGCAAGCTGAAGAATGAATCTGCTGCCGCTGGAAGATGAGCATAGAGATTTCTGGTGACCAGATGGTCTCCAGTCATCTCCATGACCTCCGGAGGCCCAGGCATGACGTTATGACGTCACGTCCAGGCCAGCGGAAGTAAAACATTGCTGGGGACGCGGCTGGAAAGGCCCAGCGTGGTTATTTTTTTTATTTTGGTCTTTCCAGCCTGAAGGAGAGAGGTGGGATCTTATAGACAAAGAGCACCTGTCACACACTATTCCTATTATAAGGGATGTTTACATTCCTTGTAAATAGGAATAAAAGCGATAAAAAATAAAATAAAAAAAGAATAAAAGAGAGTATAAAAATAAAATTAAAAAGTAAAAATAAACAATAAAAAAATAAATAAATTGGAAGTGCCCCCATCCTTGCGCAAAACGCATAGTCACGCCCACATATGTAAATGGGGTTCAAATCACACATGTGAAGTATCGCCACGAGCGTTAGAGCAAGAGAAACAATTCTAGCCCAGGACCTCCTCTGTAATTCTAAACTGGTAACCTGTAAAAAAATTTAAAGCGTCTCCTATGGAGATTTTTAAGTACCAAAGTTTGGCGCCATTTCACAAGTGTGCACAATTTTAAAGTAGGTATCCATTTACTCGGCATAACATCATCTTTCACATTATACAAAAAAAAAAATTGCGCTAACTTTACGGTTTTGTTTTAATTAATGAAACGTTTTTTTGTTTTTTTTTTTAAATGAAAAATAAAAATAGCGTTTGAAAAATTGCTGTGCAAATAGTGTGACGTACAAAGTTGCAACTACCGCCATTTTATTCCCTAGAGTCTCTGCTAAAAAAAAAAATATATAATGTTTAAGAGTAATTTTCTAGCAAAAGAAATGATGATTTTTACATGTAGGAGAGGAGTGCCAGAATAGGCCCGGTATGGAAGTGGTTAAAGCATTATATGCTCAGCTATCATAGTTGAAGGCTAGTATAGTATTACTATAAGACCCAGTGAACGGACTTCCCTTGTGATGTCAGGGAGGAATATTTTTCCCCTAGGAGGCACCGTCGGACCAATGGGTATTTGGCTTCCTCTAGTCTATACCAGACCTAGAGTTGTGAAAGGCACTTGATGAGCGGAAGTCTACCTGGTTGACCAGCTTGTGCCTTTAATGTGCAAAAAAACCCGAAAAATGAAAACAAAAATGTTTTATTATATTGCAGCTCCTCGGTCTCAGTGGGTTGACTGAATTCGTTTGTCCCCCCCCCCCCCCCCATTTATGCTTACCTGGTTATCCTAAAAAGTGTTTTATCTATAAAACTAATGCAGGCACCACATTTAAGGACTGGAAAGCTGCAGTACATACATTTTTAGGTTTGGATACCCTTTAAGCAACACCTGTTTGTTTTTTTTAATGAAAGTCAGTCACTTAAAAGATGTGCAGTAAATAAGCAGTATTTAGGTTTCATGGCACATCCAATCCATCTACAAATTTCCACCCGAATTCCATTCATCTGCACAACACAACAACATTTATTAAAGCAAGCTCTGATTACAGCCAAATAACCCAGCACTAGAAACACATGCATCGCTGTAGTTCTAATGTGCTCAGTGATCAGACTGCGTACTCCTCCACAGGGGCATATAATCCCTCTTCTGTATGTCAAACACCCGCTATGATCAGAAGGGTAGAAGAGGCTACAATCAGTACTATGGGTGGGAGTCGAGAGCACTGGGCCAACACAGGAGCCCAGAGAAGAAGACCACTGACAGATAAAAAAACATGCAGGTGCCAATACCCAATACCTATGGAGCTGAGTAGTTTTCAGTTATGGGTGGACACCTGTACCTGAACCACCTAGATCTCTAATGCTGTTGTGCGCTCCTTGAGACAACAGTAAGGCTTGTATAGGCACAGCGTGGCGCAAGGTCCTATTGTTAGCCTGCAATAGATCACACGCAGCCATGTCTAGTGGCATGTTCTAGTGCTGACCAGTCGAACGGTGGCCGTACACGATTTGACTTTAATATCGGATCGATGTGTCATTCGATCAAAACGTTCCACCTGGCAAACGATCGAAAAGGCACATCTTCCTTTCTGACCAATTTAGACTTGATTTAGATTGGATTGGATCAAAAGGAGTCGATCAGACATAACGGAAAATGACCAAATCTGCAGCACTAAGATGCTTTGTTAACGAATTCAATTGATCAGATTAGGAGTCTGCATGGTGGAAAGATTTGATTGATAACGTACAATCGCATCTTCCAACTATTGATAGAAATCCACTTCCCTGTATGTCCATATCAGTTGAATGGGTTGGTGAATATAGATCAATTATTTCTATCATCGTGAAAGAGCGTTCGTAAAAGGTAAAAAAAAAAAAAAAAATTTGATCATATCGATCATGTCAAAGCGTGTTTGGCCACTATAAGAACTCACAGATCAAAGCGCTGAGGACCACTACAAAACAGATATACAGTAAACATGAATGTCTGGCCAACTGTCAGGGGCCTAAGCAGAAGACGAATGCACAAAGACCTGGCTTATTTGCCAATTTCCAAAATGGCCACGCTCGTCTGCGCAGAAATGCATGCAGACGTTTTGGAACAGTTCCCCCGTGCATGCGATAGTTACAGGTGCCCAGTCCCTTGCACACAGATTTCTCCAGATTCTCTGAATCTTTTGACATCATATAATATAGATGATGATATATTTAAAGTCTTTGCAATCTTACATTAACGCCTTGGCGCTGAGTGCATGCACATATGCAGCCTCTCGGCGGCCTGGCCTTTGGCGCAGAGCGGCCGCATATTTGGGTGTAATAGCGCCCACAATGCTGTGCCGAGAGTGCGCGCCCCGGCACAGTGATCGGCGGCTCACAGAAAGGTCCCGATCAGTACTTGCGATTGGGAGTTTTCCAATCATGTGACCGACAATCACAAGCCCCACCTCCTGGCATTCCAATCCCCTTAAAGGGCCAGCAGGAGCCGGCGCCAAGGGATTAACCAGTTCAGGTCCGCCCTATAACAGGTTTTACTGCTACAGGGTGGCACCTGTGCACCGGATTATGTATATATACATATACACACACATACGTCATCCAATACTTCCAGATAGGGGGTGCGCATACGCGCCGCCAGCAGCTTGCTCCCGCTGTGATTATAAACACCGGGAGATGATCTGTGGGTATCGCGGACTCGATGTCCGCAGGCACCTGCAGATCATGAGGAAACACACAGAACGGCAGTTTGCCTATGTAAACAAGGCAGATCACCATTCTGAAAGGAGGGAAGGGATGGAATGTGTGTCCCTGCAAAGCAGGGAATAAATTTCATCTCTCTCCCTAGTAAAAGCACCTCACACGCTACACTAAAATACTAGCTAGGAACACAGTTAACCCTTTGATTGCTCCTACCCAGCCAGTGTCATTAGTACAGTGACAGTGCATATTTTTAGCACTGATCACTGTATTGGTGTCACTGGCCCCCCCAAGAAGTGTCAGAATGTCTTCCGCAATGTATATATCTCATTACATTCAGTGGAGCACAGGGGAGTCTTTTTGAACCTGGACATCTCATTAACCACTTCAGCCCCGGAAGAATTTACCCCCTTCCTGACCAGAGCACTTTTTGCGATTCGGCACTGCATTGCTTTAACTGACAATTGCGCGGTCGTGCGACGTGGCTCCCAAACAAAATTGACGTCTTTTTTTTCCCACAAATAGAGCTTTCTTTTGGTGGTATTTGATCACCTCTGCGGTTTTTATTTTTTGCGCTATAAACATAGAGCGACAATTTTGGAAAAAAAAAAAAAAAAAAAAAAAAAAAAAAAAAAACACAATATTTTTTACTTTTTGCTATAATAAATATCCCCCAAAAATATATATAAAATTTTTTTTTTCTCTTCAGTTTAGGCCGATACGTATTCTTCTATATATTTTTGGTAAAAATCGCAATAAGCGATTATTGATCAGTTTGTGCAAAAGTTATAGCGTTTACAAAATAGGGGATAGTTTTATGGCATTTTTATTAATAATTTTTTATTTTTTTTTTAAATGGCGGCGATCAGCGACTTCTATCGTGACTGCGACATTATGGCGGACACATCGGACATTTTTGGGACCATTGGCATTAATACAGCGATCAATGCTAAAAAATTGCATTGATTACTGTAAAAATGTCACTGGCAGTGAAGGGGTTAACCACTAGGTGGCAGTGTAGGGGTTAAGTGTGTCCTAGGGGCGTGTTTCTAACTGGGGGGGGGTGGCTATGTCCTGTCAGGGGAGAGGAGACGGATTGTGTGTTCAGTCCCCCCCCCCCTCCCCCCCCCAATTAAAATCACTCCCTAGGTAACACATTTAACCCCTTTGATCGCCCCCTAGTGTTAACCCCTTACCTTGACATTCACACAGTGAACAGTGCATTTTTATAGCACTGATCGCTGTACAATTGTCAGTGATCCCAAAATAGTGTCAAAAGTGTCTGATATGTCCGCCACAATATCACAGTCCTGACAAAAAAAAAAAAAAAAATATATAAAAATGCCATAAACCAATAACCTATTTTGTAGACGTTATAACTTCTGCGCAAACCAATAAACATACGCTTATTGGGATTTTTTTTTTTAACCAAACATATGTAGCAGAATACATATTGGCCTAAATTTATGAAGATTCGATTTTTTACATGTCTTTTATTGGATGTGTTTTACAGCAGAAAGTAAAAAAAAAAAACAAAAACTTTTTTTTCTCAAAAATTAGTCTCAAAATCGGTCTTTGTTTATAGAGCAAAAAAACAAAAACAAAAAACGCAGAGGTGATCAAATACCACCAAAAGAAAGTTCTATTTGAGAGAAAAAAAAGGACAATTTTATTTGGGAACAGTGTTGCATGACTGCGCAATTGTCAGTTAAAGTAATGCAGTGCCATAGCACAATATTTTGCCTAGTCTCGAAGAGGGTTAAATCTTTGGGAGGTCAAGTGGTTAAGGAACATTATTCTGTAATTGTTTAAGTTATTAGATGCACCTTTTCACAGATTGGTGAACCTCTGCCCATCTTTACTTCTGAGACACACTGACTCTCTAAGATGCTCTTTAACATAACCAGTCATGTGACGGACCTGTTGCCAATGCACCTAATCAGTTGCAAAATGTTCTTCCAGCTTTTCCTTGTTAGTTCTTTATTGCTGCCATCAATGACCTTACTTTTTTCTTACAATGGTACGTTTTCTCAGTGTAAACATTTGATATGTTTTCTATCGTGAATAAAACATGGGTTTATGAGATTTGTAAATCATTGCATTCTGTTTTTATGTACAGTGGGGAGAATAATTATTTGATCCCCTGCAGATTTTGTAAGTTTGCCCACGTAACCCTCCACGGAGCCCGCCTCGGTCCGCCGGCTCAGCGGGAGATCAGTCCGTTTATCTCCGCTGAGCCCGCGGATGACAGGTCCCTCTCTGCTCACTGAGCGGGGAGGGGCTTGTCAGGCGCCGCTGCCGCCTATGGAGGGATCGGATGAAACCGGACAGCGTGTCCGTTTTCATCAGATCTCACCCGATCCGATGCGCCAGTGACGGATCTGGACGTAGGGCCATCCGTCTGCTTTTAGCGGATCAGACGGGGTCGGATGTCAGCGGACATGTCTCCGCTAACATCCGTCGCTCCATAGGCTAACATGGAGCGCCTGTTCAGGTCCGCCGTCAAAGCTGACAGGCGGACCTGAACGGTCCGATCGTGTGAAAGGGGCCTTACAAAGAAATGAAGAGTCTATAATTGTTATCATAGATGTATTTTAAATGATAGAGACAACCAAAAATCCAGTAAAAAAAACAAAAAAAAAAAAAAAACCCCACATGATACAAAAGGTTATAAATTGAGTTGCAGTTCAGTGAGTAAAATAAGTATTTGATCCCCTACCAACCAACAGTTTTGGCTCCCACAGACTGGCTACAGTATGTGCTCATGTGGTACACAGATTAGTCCTGTCAATTTAAAAAGGTGCTCCTAATAACAACTCGTTATGTGTATAAAAGACGCCTGTCCACAGAATCTCTTTCTTCCATTCAAATCTTACCATCATGGGCAAGACCACAGAGCTGTCAAAGGACATCAGGGACAAGATTGTAGACCTGCACAAGGCTGGAATGGGCTACAAAACCATCAGCAAGGAGCTTGGTGGGAAGGAGACAACTGTTGGAGTGATTATTCACACATGGAAGGAATACAAAAGAACCATCAATCTCCCTCGGTCTGGAGCTCCATGCAAGGTTTCGCCTCATGGGGTATGGATGATCACGAGAAAAGTGAGGGATCAGAACTACACAGGAGGAGCTTGTGAATGTTTTCAAGGAAGTTGGGACCACAGTCACCAAACAAACCATTGGCAACACAATACGCCGCCACGGAATGAAATACTGCAGTGCCTGCAAGGTCCCCTTCCTCAAGAAGGCACATGTACAGACCTATCTGAAGTTTGCCAATGAACATCTAAAAGGATTCAGAGAAGGATTGGGAGAAAGTGCTGTGAAGACCAAAATTGAGCTCTTTGGCATGAACTTGATTCGCTGTATTTGGAGGAAGAAAAATGCTGACTATGACCCTAAGAACACAACCCCTACAGTAAAGCACAGAGGTGGAAACAATATGCTTTGGGGCTGTTTCTCTGCTAAAAAGGTACAGGCCAACTTTGCCACATCGAGGGGCCCATGGACAGGCCATGTATTGTAAAATCTTGGATGAGAACCTTCTTCCCTCAGCCAGAACACTGAAGATGGGTCGTGGATGGGTGTTCCAGCATGACAATGACCCTAAACATACCGCCAAGGCAACAAAGGAGTGGCACAAGAAGCACAATAAGGTCATGGAGTGGCCTACCCAATCTCCAGACCTTAATCCTAAAGAAAATTTATGGAGGGAGCTAAAAAACTGAGTTGTCAAGTGACAGCGAGGAAACCTTAAGGATTTAGAGAATCTATAAAGAAGAGTGGACCAAAATACCTCCTGAGATTTGTGCAAACCTGGTCACCAACTACAAGAAACGTCTGACCTCTGCTTTCCAACAAGGGTTTCTCCAACAAGTACCAAGTTATGTTTTGCTTAGGGATCAAATACTTAATTTTACTCACTGAACTGCAAGTCAATCTATAACATTTGTATCATGTGTTTATCTGGATTTTTAGTTGATATTCTGTCGCTATCATTTCAGATATACCCATGATAAAAAAAATTATAGACCCTTAATTTCTTTGTAAGTGGGCAAACTTACAAAATCTGCAGGGGAACAAATAATTAAAATTTTCCCCATGTAGGTTGTACACAGTATCCCAACTTTTTGGGAATTGGCGTTATACGACTCACAGGACGTTGCTTGTCACTGTGGTGCTGAACACTATGCCAGACTAAATAACATTTAAAGAGAACCTGTTCTATGGAAGCTGTGTGCAAAAACGGCAAGAAGAGGGCAAATGACTAGTTACCAGTATTGCCTGTAGTCTCCCAGCAGATACCCCTTTTTTCCGTGCTACGGTCTTACCATACCTTTTTTGACACTGTGTGGAGGTGGGCATCTGGGCAGAGGAGCAGGGCTTTGCTTCCTCATGTTACAGCTGCCCCCCAATAACTGGGGATTTGATGGCTGGTGGGGTGAAATTCAGAAAACAAGCCAAGATCAACAGAATAACAAAGCAGGAGCATTTAGATCCTTGCACCGTGAGACTTCAGGCTCTCTCTCTAGCAGGAGAACAGTGAGCAGCACAATAGGGATCTTACCAAATCTCACTCCAAATCTTGTAAGACAACAGTGCCTTTCAGGGATCCCCAAACTATGGTCCTCCAGCTGTTGCGGAACGACACGTCCCAAGAGGCATTAACAGACATGACTAGGCATGATGGGAATTGTAGTTCCTGAACAACTTGGCAGCATAGTTTGGAGACTCCTGCCTTAGATGATCTCACACCAATATACAGCTATTAAACAACAGAACACTGTCACATGTTATCAGGAAAAAAATAAAAACAAAAAAAATATATATATATTTTAAGGGTACAATTATTTCTAGATGTTCCATATAACATAGCAAATCTTTTAAAGGTCCACTTTTAACCCATCACTTGTATTCAACTCACCACTTTCTATCTCGCCGCCCTTCTTGGCCGTAGCCGCGTTGCCCATGGTGGGGGGCGGGCAGGGCCTCTAGGATTAGGACAGACGCCCCCCACCTATATGTTTAGGACCTGTCAAGAGAGAAAAGGAAAAAGGTTATACATTTTTACAATTAAATGGGCATTTCTCCCTTTTGTCACAATGCTTTCCCTGTATAGCCACATAAAACTAATAAACTTGTTGATTTCAGCTAGTAATACAATCCTCTCTGCTGGATTTTCCACAGGAATGTATAGAGACTGCAGCCAAGACTACACCATTCAGCCGAAGAACATGGCGCAGAACTGAAAGTTTATGACAGGGTTTCCTCTCAGATAGTTAAGTGTAAGTAAACCCCGCTATCGTTTTCAGCCAAGGAAGCTGCCATCTTTGCCTCTGTTTAATCTACAACTGCCATTATGCTGCACATGTGATCAGTTATGACACCAGCCATTGGATGGTTTGACAGTTTGGTTGAGAGCACAACCAATGGGAGTGTTACATTTCCGGCACGTGCCGGAAACGAAACTGTTTTATGGATGGGTTTACTTCCGCTTTATGTCAGTTGGATAAATATACTCACCGCTCCTGACTTCCGTAGTACAGAGGGTGATCCTGAGGAATGGTGAGTAGCCCACCAAAATGTGCTGCAGTGCAGGATCATCTTCTTGCAAACTTTGCGCTACTCAACATTCTCAGAAATCTCACAGGAAGGCTGGATGATGTCACCCTCACGTAGGCACCATGGGCAGAAGCCAGGAGAAAGGCAAGTATATTATGTAATCCCACACTTCCCCAACTCACCAAACCCCAAGCTTCCCCAACTGTTTCTATCTGCACTTTCATCCAGCGTTTAGGGGGTGGGGAACACCTTGAATAAGCGGACCTTGGTACTTAGGAACACGGTCCTCTCAACTCATCAGAGTTTGAGTCAGTAGTCTTGGGTGGCTTATCAAAGACATGGTATTTCAATTTGGGTAGAGGATAGTAGATTGATCATCGTAGTCATGTCCATCTTGGAGGACTCCAAATTTCCCAGCTCCCCCCCCACAAGACAAATTCAAGGAAGACAGACCCTTTAAAGGGCATTCCATAAAATGAATCTGTGAGAAAAAGTATCAAGGTGAAAAAGTGATCCTCCGCAAGGTGCCTACACCTTCAGTCATAAAAATCCCAAAATACAAAGGGGAAGTATGTGATCTATGCTAGCCCTAAACAAACCCAAATTGGACTTCTGAAAGCCCTCCATATTCCACAAAGCCCAGAATACATCCCTCTGGCAGAGAGCTTGACTTGGAGATTCCAGACATGATTAGCATAGAATGTGTGCTTATTTTTCCCCAAATCTCATTGGGCAGGTGAAGACATACTGTTGTGTTTTCCACAGGGAATACAGTATATAAATTTAAGACATGTTTCCTATTCTCAGGTCCACTTTGTTCAACTGCATGTTTGGTGCTTTACACATTAAACATGTTGCTAGCTGAAGATGCTAGAGGGTGTTTTTTTTATAAAAGTGATTTCTCAATTAAATTAAAGCATGGAGACATGGATGGGGAAGTTTGCATTAAATATTAAAAATGAAATAAAATAGAATTTTCAGTCCGTCGTGCTCAGATCCATTTGAAACCAGACTAAAGCCTCATACAAACAATCGGATTTTCGGCAGGGAATTGTGTGATGACAGACTGTTTGCCTAAAATCCGACTGTTAGTACGCTCCAGACAATTGTTGGCCAACTTTCCGCCAACAAATGTTGGATGGCAGGCTAGTACCTTTTCGGCAGACAACGGTCTGTTGTCAGATTTTAATATCGTTTGTACACAATAGGGTTGTCCCGATACCGATACTAGTATCGGTAGCGGCACCGATACCGAGCATTTGCCCAAGTACTTGTACTCGGGCAAATGCTCCCGATGCTTCCCCCGATACCTAGAAGTCAGGCTGTGATCGGCGCGTGGGGGAGTTACAAGATTCTCCCCCAGCGGCTTTCACCAGCTTTAGTGACATACAGCGGTGATCGCTCACCGCTGACTGTCACTGCATCCTCCTCCATGCCTCTCCGCTGTCCCCCTCCATTCCTCTCTCCTTCTCTGTGTCTCTCTGCTGTCCCCCTCCATTCCTCTCTCCTTCTCTGTGTCTCTCCGCTGTCCCCCTCCATTCCTCTCTCCTTCTCTGTGTCTCTCTGCTGTCCCCCTCCATTCCTCTCTCCTTCTCTGTGTCTCTCTGCTGTCCCCCTCCATTCCTCTCTCCTTCTGTGTCTCTCCGCTGTCCCCCTCCATTCCTCTCTCCTTCTCTGTGTCTCTCTGCTGTCCCCCTCCATTCCTCTCTCCTTCTCTGTGTCTCTCTGCTGTCCCTCTCCGTTCCTCTCTCCTTATCTGTCCCTCTCAGCTGTCCCCTCCGTTCCTCCGTCCCTCTCCTCCTTCCTTTGTGTATGGATAGAGTCAGCTGACTCTGTCCATTCACATAACTGAAACATTGTAATCTTCTGTGATTATGATGTGTCAGTTTATGAATGGAGTGGAGCCGCTGTCTTCTCTCCATTCATTCTCAGTGCAGCTGAGGCTGCAGAGAAAGGGACTGGGGAATCTCTATCCTCGGTCTCTTTCTCTGTCTCTAGGGGGAGATATCAGAGGTCTGTTAAGACCCCTGATATCTCACCAAAGCCCCCCAATAGGGCTGATTAAAAAAAAAAAAAAAAATTAAAAAAAAAAAAAAACCAATAAAGAATAAAAAAATAATATTGTAAAAAATAAAAATTGTAAAAAAAAAATAAAATAACACACACATACAACGTTCACCCCCTCCCCCCCCCCCCTAAAAAAAAGCAAGCACTGTTAAAAAAACCAAAAAAAAACCGTCACGTGACATTAAAAAAAAAGTATCGGTAATCGGTATCGGCGAGTACTTGAAAAAAAGTATCGGTACTTATACTCGGTCCTAAAAAAGTGGTATCGGGACAACCCTAGTACACAAGTCCGTCACACAAAAGTCCAAAGTACAAACACGCGTCAAAGGTCACCAAACACGACATTAGCAGAAGGTGCCCAAAGGGTGGCGCTCAAGAGCTGAAATTCCACGTAGTACGTCACTAGGTTCGTGTTTGTTGGCCGACAATTGTGTACCTGTTGTATGCAAGACATGTTCACAGCACACGCCCTTCGGACAAAAGTCTGGCGCTTTGTCTGCCAACAATCCGATCGTGTGTACGAGGCTTAAGGCAGGCCATAAATTACTTGATTTTCTTTCTTTAAACCACAGGTGGAAGGTAAGAAAATCGCTCAATTCCCCTATGAACACATTCAGTATTGATGGGGGGGGGAAATGCCTCCTGAAGCATAATTGTACTCTGCCAGTGGGGGGGGGAGCGCGGGGAGCACTCCCAGCTGGCAGAATACAATGGTTACTGATAGAGGCTATAGCCGCTGGCAGTTATCGAATGTGGAAAACCCAACAGGCTGGTTGTACCCAAGTCGATCGATGGATAGACTTGGGTACAATCAGCCTGCGCATACATAGATTGAAATTCAGCCAGTCCCTACTGAACCGGGTGAATTCCATGTATGGCCAGCTTAAACCCACCGATTTAACAGTTTCAAAAAAACAGTTAGGCCCCTTTCACACTGGGGCGGTAGGGGGCGTCGGCGGTAAAACAGCGCTATTTTTAGCGCTGTTTTACTGCGGTATTCGGCCGCTAGCGGTGCGGTTTTAACCCCCCGCTGGCGGCCGAAAAAGGGTTAAAACCACTCGTACAGCGCGGCTATAGCCGCGGTATAGCCCCGCTGTCCCATTGATTTCAATGGGCAGGAGCGGTGAAGGAGCGGTGAATACACCGCTCCAAAGATGCGGCTCGCAGGAGATTTTCTCTTCTCCTGCCAGCGCACCGCTTCAGTGTGAAAGCCCTCGGGCTTTCACACTGAACAAACAGCGGAGGCTGTTTAGGGGCGGTTTGCAGGCGGTATTTTTAGTGCAATAACACCTGCAAACCGCCCCAGTGTGAAAGGGGCCTTACATTCCCAGCATGCCAGGAATGATAACTGTCACATCGTGATGTGCTCTCAAACAAACTGTCAAAACTGCAGCAGGGAACCAGAAGATTGGATTCAGAGGAAGATTTCTCTTCAACGAAGCAGCTTTTGTTGGTACCAGTAGTAAGAGAGGTACACTTCTTCTGTAGGGAGAGTTTTTGGCCAGTTTCTTTTTTTAAATGAAAGGTTTGCTCTAATAGCAAAGGTCAGCGCTACTCATGCAAATACCACACAAAAGTGTCAAAAGAGAACAAACAAAAGGAAAAACATGTCAGCGGCAAGTCTACATTTCACGTCAGTCTACCAAATGATGTGCAAGAAATGCTTTGTGAAAGATGGAAACCTAGTGCCAAAAAAGTCTCCTTAACAAACCTAATGTATTTCATCTTACAGATGGACACTACATTTTGTAGATAGAATATAAAGTAAAGTATACTAAATATACACTACATACGATTATACTTAAGGAGAGGCTTCAGCCAGGTACAGAAAAATTTAAGTGGTTAAGCCATTCTAACATTTATACACCATCAGCTAGAGCTGCACGATTAATCGTTAAAAGATTGCGATCTCGATTCAACCCCCCCTCACAATCCTAACCCGACATTTCCTTGATTCTATGTAAAAAGTGGAGAGCCACTCAGAGCTGTCAAAAAAAAAACAAAAACAAAAAAAAAACGGCAACGTTTATCAACATTCCTCAGCTGGGAGATAGAGAAGAGATACATTGCATCTTTCGGTTCTTTCAGATCAAAGGAATGAACTCCCGTCTGTAAATGAGGTCAGTTTAAGACCATACCTTTTTCTGACACTTGTTTACAAGCTAAAATACGTATTTTCTGCTAGAAAATTATTTCGAACCCCCAAACATAATATATATTTTAGCAGAGACCCTAGAGAATAAAATGGCAGTTGCAATATTTTATGTCACACTGTATTTGCGCAGCGGCCTTTCAAACACATTTTTTGAGGAAAAAAATACTCAATTAAAAAAAAAAAAAAAACAGTAAAAAAAGTTAGCCCAATTTTTTGTATAATATGAAAGATGATGTTATGCCTGCGAGAATCGTGAAAGAATCGTGATCTTTATTCAAAGCAAAAAAAAAAATTGTGATTCTCATTTTAGCCAGAATTGGGCAGCTCAGCACTGTCTCCTATTGTAGTGTCCCCCTCTGTGTGTGATTTATAAAAAATAAATGCTGTATATACCTCATTTCAGAGTGGCGATCTGCGATCACATGACCGCCGGTTCTCTCCTTTCCTCCTCTGACAGTTGCAGCGGGAGGGGCTGAGATTCCCCCGATGAGACATCAGCTGGGAGGAGAGGAGGAGGGAGCAGGCCGGTCATGTGATCGCCGCTCTGAAATGAGGTATTTACAGCATTATTTTTTTTTTAAATAAATCACACACACAGGGGGGGACACTGCAATAGGAGACAGCGCTGATGGTTTATAAATGTTAGAGTTATTTAAGCAGCAGGAGGGGAGGGGGGGGGACACTGTCACTAGCGGACAGGCAGGGAGGGGAGGGGGGGTCAGAGGAGACAGAGAGCAGGACTGCGGATGACGGAGGCACGTTAACTGACCAGTGTCAGGGCTCAGCAGCCATGATTACAGGGGGGAGGGCAGAAACTGGCAGGAATAGCCAGGTATTATAGGGGGCCAAATGACACAGCACAAGCAGTTGTATAACATGCTTTAAAGGAGCAGGATCCATTTTTTGGGGGGAGTTAACAAACGCTTTAAAAAGTTAGCAGCTAAAAAAAAACAAACAGAAGCTGCTGACTTTTATTAGACAGATACTCACCTGTCCAAGGATCCAGGACTGTCTTCACTCGGGCCGGGCCTTCGGATCCTCAGCATGGTAACTGTGGGAAGTCAGCTTCACAGCCAACTCTCAATTGGACGTACGCGAGCCACACTGCGCCCCTTGAATGGTCCCGCAACTTCCTGGGACCGGTTGGAGGTTGTGGGCAGAGGGGAGGGTGGGGGGTGTTGAACTTCCTGCCAGCGGGCTAAACAAACAAAATAAAAAAAAAAACGGACAGGTTCCTTCATCCACACAAACAAGGTGGATGGAGGAATCCACCTTCCCCGCCTCCTCCCCGGGGACGATTCATTCCTTTCGAGCAGGGACGACCAAACTGGGTTGGTCTCTTGGTCCTTGCTGAATCAGCAGACATTTGTTCAGTGTATGGCCAGCTTATAAAAGAACTCCAGGCTTGGATGTTGCATGCATAAATATCCATTTGCCGACCACAATACGTATACATGCGTTGCAGTTTGCAAGTGGTTTACCAGGGCTATGGCTGAAGCTATCAGTCATAACCCTGATATCTTTTTCAGCCGGTGGCTAGCTTTATTATGAAAGAGATCTGAGCAGCTCATTAGCCACTGGATCGCTTTCCAAAGCAGCGGGAGGGGATATCTTCCCCCCCCCCCCCGTCGCTTGTCGGTGTTTCTCAGGCTTACAGTTTGCATTGGCACTCCTGAGAAACAATCCTATGGTGTGGCCAATTGGTCAGAGAGGCAAGGAGAGAATAGATCATCTCTGATTACCTCTATGGCCTTGGAGGACCGAAGCGATGTCATGACGTCACTTCTGGTCTAGGGTGGAAGTAAACGCTTTTTTTTTTTTAAGCAAAAGATCTTTTTTTTTTTTTAAACTCTTTGCTTTTTAAGGTAAAAGGAGAGATTTTGGGTCTCCCCCCCCTAAGATCTCTCCATAAAGAGGACCTGTCATCCTCATTTCTATTATAAGGTTACAAGGGATGGTTATACTCCTTGTAATAGAAATAAGTGATATAGAAAAAAAAAAAATGAAAGGGACAGTGTAAAAAAAAATGAAAAAAATGACAGTGCCCCCATCTCTCAGTGCTCGCACGCAGAAGCAAATGCGTATGCAAGTTGCATATGCAAACGGTGTTTGCACCACACATGGAGGTATCACCAGAAACATTAGAGTGAGAGCAATAATTCTAACACCTCTGTAACTCTAAACAGGTAACCAGTAAAAATGTTTAAAACGTCGCCTATGGAGATTTTTTTAAGTACCATAGCTTGTCGCCATTTCACAGGAGTGCACAATTTTAAAGCATGACATGTTGGGTATCTATTTACTCTGTTAATTGGGGTTAAGGATGAGCTCCGGCGTGTTCGCATGCTGAACGTGCCGAGCCCGCCAGGAAGCCGGTACAGCGAAGCGCTAATCACAATCAGTGAGACATTTCCCGATGTGCGGCTGCAGAGATCGGGAAATGTCTCCCTACCTGTGATTAGCGCTGCGCCGTGCCGACTTCCTGGCGGGCTCGGCACGTTCAGCATGCGAACACGCCGGAGCTCATCCTTAATTGGGGTATATTGTGTTTTTTTTTTTTTTATTCATTAGAAATATTTTTTTTTTTCAAAAAAAAAAAATTGTGTTTGAAAAAACGCTGCGCAAATACGCGTGACATAAAAAGTGCAAGGATCACAAGTTTATTCCCTAGGGGTCTCTGCTAAATCAATTTATCTATTGTTTGGGGGTTATAAATTATTTTCTAGCAAAAAATACTGATTTAAACTTGTAAACAAAAAGTGCCAAAAAAGACCTGGTTTTTAAGTAGTATATTGGTCCAGCTTGGAGCAATGTAACCATGTATATACCATACCTGGCCTATCCCCCCTGGAAGGCAGACGCCACTTCTACAATGATCTCCACTTACTTCCAGGCCCAGTGCTGAATGGCTTCCCTTCTACACTATGAACACAGGAGGTCAGCCACTCTGCACAGGCGCCATACAGTGATTGCTTGGCATCTTCTGAATAAATGCAAAGCATTTTCTAATCGGACAAGGTGAAGCGGTGAAGTCACGCTCTCTACTTTGCTCAGAGAATGCTTTGCATTCATTCAGGAAAATGCAAAGTAATTTCCCAATAGTGGCGAGCAGCCAACCTCCTGTGTTGACAATACATCAGGCCGGCCACTCAGCACAGCACACTGGAGGCAATTGGATATCACTGGAGCAGCGGCATCTACTTCAGTGATTTCCAGGTATGGTATATATACATAGTCACAATGACCCAAGCTGGACCAATGTAACTATGTATAAAAACACCCATACCTGAAGTTTTTCTTTAACCCCTTGACACCGACACAAATACGTGGCCCCAATACACTGGGCTTTTTTCCTATGGGGCCACATATTTGCGTATCTCCCTTTGTGATGGGAGCGCACCAGCACAGAGACCGGGGTCTCACCGAAAGCCCTGTACTAACGTTCGGGACCCGGAACATCAGATTCCGAGTCACCCGATTGCTGTGATTGGCTACCACAGTGATCAGTCACTGTGAAGCCTGCCCCCATGTGTTCTCTCTGTGAAAAGAGGAGAGACATGCATTGTATTTCTTTTTTTCTTTGCAGAAAAAAAAAAAAAAAACCTAGATCAAGGTTTGATCTAAATTAGTGCCAGGGTCAATATTTTTTTTGGACAGGACTTTTCTTTTAAATCAGTATGTTTTATAGGATTAAAAAAAGAAAAATGTGCACTGTTTCTGGTCTGTACTACGGGTACAAACAACTAACATACACATATGTGGTATTGCTGCAATGGTCAGGAGCAGAATTTATTTTGGGTTGTTCTTTGGTGGTAGGTTATGGTAGTAGCAAGAAAGATACAGCTAAATTGTTTTAAAAAATTATTTTTTTTATATCATTTTGGGCCAGTTTTCCTTTAATAATAATAATTTTAAATAATAAAAAAAAAAAAAAAAAAAAAAAAAAAAAAAACCTGAGATGTTCATTACCATTTACCACCAAACGAAAGCCCAATTTGTCCTGAAGAAAAACCAAGGTATAATCCACCTGGATAGAACGTTTTCCTAACACAAAATTGTGCTTAGGCATTACCCTTAGGTGTGAAGGGGTTACATAACCTATTACCTCTGCTACTTCTTCCCCTATTCTTTTAAGAGCTGCCCACACAAGCTCAGCCTTTTTTTCAAGTCAAGGCCCCCCTTTAACCACTTCCGGAGCGTCCACTGTGTAATATATATATTCGTGACTTTGACGTTATATACCATAACCCTGGTATATTTTCACACAGTAGGCGATCCTAGAGTTGCCACCTCATCCCTTTAAACCCGAACACCTTTGAATTACACAGGTTCTGAGGCCAATTAAATGCAGGTAAGGCACCAAGTGAGTTTAATTACCACCTTAATCAGCCACAGAACCTGTGCAATTAATATGTGTTCGGGTTTAAAGGGATGAGGTGGCAACCATAGGCGATCCGCTTTCAGATAAAAGTGGTCCCAGCAGCGGATTCGCCACGGGATCACTTTTATGAGTGGCGAAGAGGTGCTGGAGGGATGGGCAGGAAGTCAAGTGAGGGCAAGATGGCCCCCACTCAACTCTATGCCCTTGGAGGACCCGAGCGACGTCAAATGTCACTTCAGCCCTTAAAGGCCCAATTTTTTATTTACGTGGAAAAGTAAAATTGAATTGCGGTTTCCCGATCCAAATGCACACGTGAGATTCCTGCGATCACACAGGGTTGGAGCCACTGTGAGGGGGGGGGGGGGAATGGGGCAGGGGAGGATCCGCCGGGGGGGCTCTTGCGATCGCACAGGGGAGGATCCACCAGTGGGCTCTTGCGATTGCACAGGGGAGGATCTGCCGGGGGGGGGGGGGCTCTTGCGATCACACAGGGGAGGATCCGCCGGTGGCTCCTGCGATCGCACAGAGGAGGATCCGCCGGGAGGGCTCTTGGGATCGCACAGGGGAGGATCCGCCGGGGGGGGGGGGGCTCCTGCGATCGCACAGGGGAGGATCCGCCGGGGGCTCCTGCGATCGCACAGGGGAGGATCCGCCGGGGGGGGGCTCTTGCGATCGCACAGGGGAGGATCTGCCGGGGGGGGGCTCTTGCGATCGCACAGGGGAGGATCTGCCGGGGGGGGGCTCCTGCGATCGCACAGGGGAGGATCTGCCGGGGGGGGGGCTCTTGCGATCGCACAGGGGAGGATCTGCCGGGGGGGGGCTCCTGCGATCGCACAGGGGAGGATCTGCCGGGGGGGGGGCTCTTGCGATCGCACAGGGGAGGATCCGCCAGGGGGGCTCTTGGGATCGCACAGGGGAGGATCCGCCGGGGGCTCCTGCGATCGCACAGGGGAGGATCCGCCGGGGGGGGGCTCTTGCGATCGCACAGGGGAGGATCCGCCGGGGGGGGGCTCTTGCGATCGCACAGGGGAGGATCCGCCGGGGGCTCCTGCGATCGCACAGGGGAGGATCCGCCGGGGGGGGGGGCTCTTGCGATCGCACAGGGGAGGATCCGCCGGGGGGGGGGGGGGCTCTTGCGATCGCACAGGGGAGGATCCGCCGGGGGGGGCTCTTGCGATCGCACAGGGGAGGATCTGCTCAGTCTGCACACAATAGATCTGTGATCACACAGTAGCTGCACTTCACCCCTCCAGCTGTCAGACACACTGACCCCAGCAATGCGATGTCTCTGATGACAGTAGAGGGGCCCCTGTATGTCATACACAGAGGGGGATGGGATTCTGATGACAATAGAGGGGCCACTGTAGGGTGGTGGGATCTCAGGGCCCCTGTAGGGGGGTGGGATCTCAGGGCCCCTGTCCCGGTGAGATCCCGGAGATGTCAGGCCTGGTCCCCGCTGTCATGTGTCGGAGTAGAGCCCCCCCCCCCCATCCAGGCCTCACCCTCCCTGTACACAGTCCCCTCTGACCCCCTCTTCTCCTCCCCTCTCTCTGCCGCACCTCGGCCAGCCGCCCGGCCTCCCCCTTCACCTGTAGGACCCGCAGGCCGCGGAGCCTCTTCCCTCCTCCTCTGCGATACCTCTAGGACCCCGCTCACCTGCTGGCCACGCCTCTACTGGCGTCATTCAACAAACGTCAGCCAATCCTCTTAGGAGCCCCGCCCAGCCGTCAGCGGCGGCCGCCAATCCGCTTTGCTCTTCTTTCGCTTCGCAGCGGACTCCCCTTTCCGGCCGGTCGGTTCGGGCTGGTCCCTCCTCCTCCTCCTCGCTGGTCACCCGGGAGACGGTGAACGTGACGTCACGCCGGTAGCAAACCAATAGCAGGGCGTGGGAATCAGAGGGCTCCGCCCCTCGCCGCTCACTATTGGATGAAGCCCACTGATTGATAGATTGAAAAGGGGGCGGGACATGATATGTGTCATTGACTGGGACCCGCTCCACCGGAGACGTCACTGCGCTATTTATAGCTACAAACACATCCCGCCTTTTAAAGGGGACGGCGGAGCAGTTATGATCGAGCTGCTGTTATCAGGGAAGAAGAGAGAAGAGCGCCGCTCGGTGTGCTGGGATTTGTAGTTCCTCAGTATTGTACAACATACAATGGAGATTATATATCTGTAGATGGATCCAGTCTTTATTCTAAAGAGGCTGGGAGGAGAACTCAACTCTTTCCTAACAGAGACTATGAGACTATTTTTTTTTTTTTTGGTACACGTGTTTAACCCCTTCAAGGCCGGACATGTATACCCCCTTCCCATACCTCCCAACTGTCCCTGATTTGGAGTAATGTCCCTGATTTGGAGAAATGTCCGTCATTCCTCCTCATTTTGGTCTGATCTATATAGTTATATAAAAAATGCGATTTTTTTCTATCAAAAAGTGTTTTCCAGCACTAAACCTTTCATCTGATTTCTAAATTGCTGCATTTGTAAATTCTAAAATCCCATATAAAGGAATATTAGTGGTAAAAAAAAGCACTTGTCGGTTTAACCAATCTTGTTTTTTTGTACAATTCTCCTTTAAGGGGGCGTGGCAAGGGGTGTGTCCTATGCCTGCATACTTTTGCTGATAGGTATCCCTCATTCCCATCTCAAAAAGTTGGGAGGTATGCCCTTCCTGCCCAGGACAATTGTCCCATGTCAGCGCTGTCACATTTTGAGTAACAATTGCGCGGTCATACAACACTGTACCCATATGAGATGTTTATCATTTTCTTCCCACAAATAGAACTTTCTTTTGGTGGTATTTGATCACCTCTGCGGTTTTTTATTTCTTGCTAAACATACTAAAAAAGGCAGGAAATTTTGAAGAAAAAAAAAGTTTTTCTTTATTTCTGTTATAAAATTTTGTTTTCTCCTTCACTAACGGGCACTGATGAGGAGGCACTAATATGTTGAATGGATGGGCACTAATAGATGGCACTGATAAGGAGGTACTGACAGTCATTACTGATGGGCACTGATTGGCATCTGTGAAGGGCACTGACAGGCTTTACTGATGGGCACTGATTGGCATCTGTGAAGGGCACTGACAGGCTTTACTGATGGGCACTGATTGGCATTTTGGTGGGCACTGATTGGCATTGTGATGAGCACCTCTGATGGGGGCTGCGCTGATATAATCAATGCGCTGATAATCAATACGCTGATAATCAATACGCTGATAATCAATGCGCTGATTATCAGGGCACACACATCCCCGTCTGACAGGACAGTCGCCGATCGGCTCTCCCTGTCAGCGCAAACTCGAGGAAAGCACTTACTGGTTATCGCTGTGATTGGTCACAGCTGATCACATGGTAAAGAACCTACATCAGAGGCTCTTTACCACAATCGGAGATGCAGTCTGTCAGAGTGACACACTACACCACCAATCACCGCTCTGCGTGCCCCCCCCCCCCCCCAACTCTGCTACTTCTTCCCCTATTCTTTTAAGAGCTGCCCACACAAGCTCAGCCTTTTTTTCCAAGTCAAGGCCCCCCTTTAACCACTTCTGGAGCGTCCACTGTGTAATATATATATTCGTGACTTTGACGTTATATACCATAACCCTGGTATATTTTCACACAGTAGGCGATCCTAGAGTTGCCACCTCATCCCTTTAAACCCGAACACCTTTGAATTACACAGGTTCTGAGGCTAATTAAATGCAGATAAGGCACCAAGTGAGTTTAATTACCACCTTAATCAGCCACAGAATGTGTGTAATTAATATGTGTTCGGGTTTAAAGGGATGAGGTGGCAACCATATGCGATCCGCTTTCAGATAAAAGTGGTCCCAGCAGCAGATTCGCCACGGGGTCACTTTTATGAGTGGCGAAGAGGTGCTGGAGGGATGGGCAGGAAGTCAAGTGAGGGCAAGATGGCCCCCACTCAACTCTATGCCCTTGGAGGACCAGAGCGACGTCAAATGTAACTTCAGCCCTTAAAGGCCCAATTTTCTATATACGTGGAAAAGTAAAATTGAATTGCGGTTTCCCGATCCAATTGCACACGGGAGATTCCTGCGATCACACAGGGTTGGAGCCACTGTGAGGGGGGGGGGGGGGGGAATGGGGCAGGGGAGGATCCACCAGGGGGCTCTTGCGATTGCACAGGGGAGGATCTGCCGGGGGGGGGGGCTCTTGCGATCACACAGGGGAGGATCCGCCGGGGGCTCCTGCGATCGCACAGGGGAGGATCCGCCGGGATAATCAATGCGCTGATTATCAGGGCACACACATCCCCGTCTGACAGGACAGCCGCTGATCGGCTCTCCCTGTCAGCGCAAACTCGAGGAAAGCACTTACTGGTTGTCGCTGTGATTGGTCACAGCTGATCACATGGTAAAGAACCTACATCAGAGGCTCTTTACCACAATCGGAGATGCAGTCTGTCAGAGTGACACACTACACCACCAATCACCGCTCTGCGTCCCCCCCCCCCCTGGGGATCGCACAAGTGGCTTATCCTGCCGGACATCTAATGACTATATTAATTAATCAATCAGCGCAAATGAAAACCGTCAGAATAAATGAAGCTGCTGGGCACTCAGGGTCAATAAACCAAAATCCCAGTATAGTCATTAAAAGCGAAATAGTGCAGCGCTATAACATTGAATAAACAAAATATATTCATTCATTAATGTTCATGTGTTATAGAGTTCCCGAAACGGTGACCACTCGTGAATCAGAATTCATGTTGGTGACAACGTGCAGAACCTCCACCATTGGTATCACTAGCCGCTCACCTCTGATCGTGGACCCCCTAAATTACCAGATAGGTCACTCACGCCTTCCCATAGGGTCAATTATAATCGATCAATGAGAGATCATATGACGCCCAGTCAGGATAACAGAGCCACACTGCGGACATCAATCCGCAATGGGGCGGGCGGGAAGTGGTTAACTACTTCCATGCCGGGTACTTTTACCCCCTTCCTGCCCAGGCCATTTTTCAGCTTCCAGCACTGTCATGCAACATTATACCCAACTGAATTTTTAATCATTTTCTTCACATAAATAGAGCTTTATTTTGGTGGTATTTAATCTCTACTGGGTTTTTTTACTAAAAAAAAGACCGAAAATTAAAAAAAAAAGTTTTTCTTAGTTTCTGTCAGTAAATTTTGTAAATAAGTAATTTGTCTCCTTCACTGAAGGGCACTGATTAGGTGGCACTGATGAGGAGGCACTAATATGCCGAACTGATAGGCGACACCGATGGGGAGGCACTGATGTGCACTGACTGGCATCACTAATAGGCACTGATTGGTGTCACTGATGGGCATTGCTGGGCCTTTACTGTAATCAGGGCACTGATGATCAATGCCCTGATTACCTGTCCTGGTCTCCCCTGCGAGGAGATGACGCTGATCGGATTTCCTCGCCATACACTTGGTCAGTGTGTGGAGAGGAGATCCGATAAACAGCACTTCCACATTTACATGTGACAGACTGTGATTGGACACAACCGATCACATGGTTAAAGAGTCGTGTTATCGGCTCTTTACAAAGATCGGGTCAAGCCGCGTCCAAGTAACACAGCGCTGCCACGATTGCCGCACTACACTCCCACACTGGCGCGCGAGAGCGGCTGTTCTGGGGCGATGTCATATCACATCACGTGTCACATCATCCCAGAACGAGAGTCGCACCGCTCCTCCGTCATTTGATGGTGGAAGGGCAGCAAGTGGTTAAAAAAATAATTTTAGGCCTAAAGATTAGTGAAAACCTCCAAACGTGATATGTTTTCTGAAAGCAGACACCCAGGAGAATAAAATAGTGGTAATTCCAATTTTTTTTGTCACATGATATTAGCACAAAAATTTAGCAAATGCAAAATCTCAGTAAAAAAAACCCACATTTTAGGGCACACAAACACAATAAATTACCCACTTTCGAGGTAAAAATAGAAAGTTGAACCAAGTAAATAGATACAAAACATGTCAAACCTTAAAGCGGCACTCCACCCAAAAAGGGGAAGCTCAGCTTAGCTGCCTCCTCCCCCTCCCCTTCGCTGCCACATTTGGCAGGTACCCGCTCCCACTTCCGGCTGATCTCGCCGTGGCAAAGTCATTTGGAAGTTCGGCCCCCCTCCTCCTCCTCCTTCCCCCCGCCACCAGGCCATTCACAAAGCACAGTGCGCTTTGCGCATACGCAGTAGGCTGTGAAGCCACAAGGCTTTAATGTCGGCTTCCCTTATTCCCCTTTCACACAACCATGACTTCAAAGTCGCACGATTTTGCTATGATTTCAGGGAATGCCTGTGAAAACTTGAGGTATATGGACCTCAACTCGCATGAAAGTCAGACCAAAGTAGTACAGGGGCTACTTTGAAATCGGCATGACTCGCACTAATATGAATGGTTATTATTGGAAATTATGGGGAACGACTTGTCACGCGACTTTGCAGTCCCACAGGACAAGTCGCACAAGTGTGAAAGGGGCCTTACCTGAAATGGTGGTGGCAGCACCCGAGAGCTGATTGAAAAATCGGCTCAGGTGAAGACACCGCTGGATCCCTGGACAGGTAAGTGTCCTATTATTAACCACTTGCCGACCGCCGCACGCCGATGTGCGTCCAAACTTTGGCTGCAGATATCATTTATTAACTAGCTGCTGCCATAACAACGATATAACAACGATATCCGCCGCCAAAATTTGGACGTACATCGGCGTGCGGCGGTCGGCAAGTGGTTAATAATAGGACACTTACCTGTCCAGGGATCCAGCGGTGTCTTCACCTGAGCCGATTTTTCAATCAGCTCTCGGGTGCTGCCACCACCATTTCGCACTAATATGAATGGTTATTATTGGAAATTTTGGGGAACGACTTGTCACGCGACTTTGCAGTCCCACAGGACAAGTCGCACAAGTGTGAAAGGGGCCTTACCCAAAATGGTGGTGGCAGCACCCGAGAGCTGATTGAAAAATCGGCTCAGGTGAAGACACCGCTGGATCCCTGGACAGGTAAGTGTCCTATTATTAAAAGTCAGCAGCTACAGGATTTTTTCTGACAGAGCCTGGAGCTCCTCTTTAACATTGTGTGCGACCGTGACTTTAGTACCTTATATTTTCCATCGGTGACACTTTAACCACTTCGCTACCCGGCCATAGTAATATGACATCCACAGATGGGATCTCCCAACCTGGGTGGACGTCATATGACGGCCTGGGCTTCCCGGCCGCCTAGGGGGCGCGCGCGCGCCCGCCGCGCTGCTCGGGGCCCGGCGGCGGCGACGTCCGCCGGGCACCCGTGATTGCCCGTTAACCGTGCCGGACCGTAGATCTGTGTGTGTAAACACACAGATCCACGTCCTGTCAGTTGAGAGGAGACCGATCTGTGTTCCCAGTACAGCGGAACACTGATCGGTCTCCTCCCCTTGTACGTCCCCGCCCCCTACAGTTAGAATCATGCACTAGGAAACATATTTAACCCCTTGTGTCCCCCTAGTGGTTAACCCCTTCACTGCCTGTCACATTTACACAGTAATCAATGCAATTTTATAGCATTGATCACTGTATAAATGTGAATGGTCCCAAAAATGTGTCAAAAGTGTCCGATGTGTCCGCTATAATGTCGCAGTCACAAAAAAAAATCACGATCGCCGCTATTACTAGTAAAAAAATAAATACTTTTTTTTTTTTTTTAAATGCCATAAATCTATCCCGTATTTTGTAGACGCTATAACTTTTGTGCAAACCAATCAATATACGCTTATTGCGAATTTTTTTACCAAAAATATGTAGAAGAATACGTATCGGCCGAAACTGAGGAAAAAATTTATTTATTTTTTTAAAAAAATGGGATATTTATTATAGCAAAATGTAAAAAATATTGTGTTTTTTTCAAAATTGTCGCTCTTCTTTTGTTTATAGCGCAAAAAATAAAAACCACAGAGGTGATCAAATACCACCAAAAGAAAGCTCTATTTGTGGGGAAAAAAGGACGTCAATTTTTTTGGGGTACAACGTCGCACGACCGCGCAATTGTCGTTTAAAGTGCGACAGCGCTAAAAACTAAAAATTGGCCTGGGAAGGAAGGGGGTGAAAATGCCCTGTATTGAACCGGTTAAAAGCCCCTACAGGACATCAGTGTGGAGCAGGGGTACCCAAGCTTTTGAAGAGCGAGGGCCACTTAAGCGACTTAGTAACCAGTCGTGAGCCACAAATAGCAGAGCGGACGGATGACGGGTCCATGTCCACTCTGCATATGCAAAGCAGACACAGACACAGCCTGCGAGGATTGGAGGTAGGCGGGTGTAAACGTATACAAGTTCGTTTACATCTGGTGCTCCATAGAGTGAATGGAGGGTCTGATTGGTTCGGACCGATCGTATGAAAGGTGGACTAAGGCTGCTTTTACACTGATGGTCTGCAGTTTACCCACATTGCGGGTGCAGCGCAGTGCACCTGTGGCTTCCCTGCGGGTTAGCTGCACTTTGCCATAGAATTCTATTCTATCCTGCAGGTGTTGTGCACTTTCTGAAAGTGCACCAAACCCACAGATAAAACCAGAAGTCTATGGCTCCGTGCAGGTTACCTGCTGGTGCACTGTGCTACACCTGCGGATCAGTTTGAAAGCAGCCTAGTAACCACTGCAAAACGGATATGCCCATATACTGTATATACTGTGATTTTAGCAATAGACTTACCTTTAACCACCTCAATACAGGGCACTTACACCCCCTTCCTGCCCAGGCCATTTTTCAGCTTTCAGCGCTGTCGCACTTTGAATGACAGTTGCGCGGTCATGCTACACTGTAACCATGTGAAATTGTTATCATTTTCTTCACACAAAAGAGCTTTCTTTTGGTGGTATTTAATCACTCCTGGGTTTTTTATTTTTCTAAAACAAAAGACCAAAAATTTTGAAAAAAAAAGGTTTTTCTTAGTTTCTGTCAGTAAATTTTGTAAATAAGTAATTTTTCTCCTTCACTGATGAGCGTTGATGAGGCGGCACTGATGGGCCCTGATAGGCTGCACTGATGGGCACTGATGAGGTGGCACTTATGGGCGTTGATGAGGAACCACTTATGGGCACTGATTAGGTGGCACTGATGTGGAGGCACGAATATGCCGCACTTATGGGCACTGATATGTGGCACTGATGCATGGCACGGGCACAAATAGGCTCACTGGTGGGCATAGATAGGCAGCACTGGTGGGCAGAAATAGGCATCACTGGTGGGCACAGATAGGTGGCATGGATAGGCGGCACTGATGGGCATTGATAGGTGGCATTGATGGGCAGCACTGATAGCCAGCACTGACTGGCATCACTAATGTCCACTGATTGCTGGCAGTTGTGGGCACAGATTGCTGGTAATTGTGTGGGCACTGATTGCTGGAACTGGTGGGCACTTAATTGTAATCAGGGCACTGATGATCAAAACTTTGAGACACAGCCTGCTCGGCTCAAAAAATTGAGTTTTAAGGTGCAGAAAAATCAATTAACATTAAATTAACCAAAAATAGAATTTTTTTATTATTACATAGATACTATAAAACTACTTAAAAAATTAGGGCAGAATCAGCCCTGTGGTCACAATACAAAAGAATGGTTGCCTCTACATGTTTCACCACAACTGTGGCTTCTTCTGGAGCTTTTGTAGGACCTTTTTAATACAAGAATCTCTGAATATGAAGGACTCTAATAAGATAATAGCTGCCTTTACCTAGAAAATCCTGCCACATACAGAGGCCACCAGTGAGGTATGGGGGCAGGGATCAGTGTATAAGAATTCAGGGGGTTCTAATATGGTAATAGTCTTACAATGTTTGAATCCATTCCTCTTACCATAGGGTAACAACAGAGTTCCTCTGCTCCATTTGGAGGAACTCTCTCCCCAGTCAAGAGAAGGGACACCAGTTGATCAATGAAGGGGATCGTTGCACATAGTCTGTCAGACCAGGCATATTGAATCAAAACCATCAACTTGACAACCAAGTAATTGGTATTCTCATGGTATTCTATGGCAGGTCTCCTTTTAAACATTGTATTTTCAAGACTTTATGCTTGCTGTCACAGCAAAGCTCAACATGCAGCTGCAGTGTGCTAGGTAACATGAAAATGTTAAATATTTAGTGGTGAGTAAGCCCTAGCCATTCCAACTTGAAAAAAGTATTCATTCTTTATAAACTTTGTTACCCTATATATCTTACACAGCTTTAATTTATACCCAAACTTTGAATTTCTAAACATGTTTTCTTGTTATAAAGGGAAACTACAGTATTACGTGAATACATACAGCGGGTAAAATAAGTATTGAACACGTCACCATTTTTCAAGGTAAATATATTTCTAAAGGTGCTATTGACATTAAATTTTCACCACATGTTGGTAACAACCCGTGCAATCCATACATACAAAGAAACCAAAACAAATAAGTTTATCTGTAATAAAATGGAATGACACAGGAAAAAAGTATTGAACACGCTAACTGAAATTTCTTTAATACTCGGTACAAAATCCTTTGTTGGTAATGCTTGTAAGACACCTCCCGTATGGAGAAACTAGTTGTATGCATTGCTCAGGTGTGATTTTGGCCCATTTTTCCACACAGTGTTCAAATTTTGAAGGTTCCGTGGGCCTCTACTCTGATCTTAAGCACTTTCCATAGATTTTCTATTGGATTTAAATCATGTGATTGGCTGGGCCGCTGTATTTTCTTTCTTTGAAACCAATTTTGAGTTTCCTTGGCTTTGTGTTTGGGATTGTGTTTAGGATCATTGTGTTGCTGAAATGTCCACCCTCGTTTGATCTTTATCGTCCTGGTAGACGGCAGCAGATTTTTATCAAAAATGTCTTGGTACATTTTTCCCATTCATCCTTCCTTCAATGCACATAAAGTTTGCCAGGACCGTACGCTAAAAAAACAGCCCCACACCATGATGTTCCCACCTCCAAACTTCACTGTTGGTATGGGGGTGTTGTGCCATTTGACCTCCAAACATGGTGTGTATTATGGCATCTAAAGAGTTCAATTTTGGTCTTATCTGACCAGACTATATTCTCCCAGTATTTCACAGACTTTTCTTAATGTTGTGCAGAAAACTTTAAACGAGCTTCAACATGCTTTTTCTTCAGCAATGGAGTCTTGCGTGGTGAGCACGCATTCAGGCCATGACAGTTGAGTGCATTACTTCTTGTTTTCTTTGAAACAATTGTACCTGCTAATTCCAAGTCTTTCTGAAGCTCTTCACACGTGGTCCTTGGCTCTTGGACAACTCTGATAATTCGTTTCACTCCTCTGTCAGAAATCTTGAGAGGAGCACCTGGTCTTGGCCGGTTTATTTCCACTTCCTGATTATGGTCCCAACAGTGCTCACTGGAAGATTCAGAAGTTTAGAAATCCTTCTGTAACCAATGCCATCAGTATGTTTTGCAACATTAAGGTTGCGAAGGTCTTGAGAGAGCTCTTTGCTTTTACCAATCATCCAATCATGAGATGTTTCTTGTGTGATACCTTGGTAATGAGGGGCTATCAGTTGAGACCGAACCAGCTGATATTAATTTGCACTGACAAGGGGCAGTATTGCTTTCTAATTACTAATAGAATTCAGCTTGTGTCTTGGCTTTCCTTGACTTTTTGCACCTCCCTTTCAATACTTGTGTTCAATACTTTTTACCTGTGTCATTCCAGTTTATTACAGATAACTTAATTTCTGAACTTATTTTGTTTTGGTTTCTTTGTATGTATGGATCGTATGGATTGTTACTGACATGTGGTGAAAATTTCATGTCAATAGCATCTTTAGAAATATATTTCCCTGGAAAAATGGTGACGTGTTCAATACTTATTTTATCTGTGTGTGTGTGTGTGTATGGAGGTACTATTGCAACACTTAGCTTAAAGGACAGCCTGACTTTTATTGAAGGCGTCTTTTAACCGCTTGATATCCGCGCTATAGCCGAATGACGGCTACAGCGCGGACCTGAATTCCCGGGAGGCCGTCATATGACGGCCTCCCCTGTGCACGTGCCCCGCGCGCGCCCTGCAGGGCGCGTGTGGAGCGCGCTGTGATCACCGAGTCACTGAGACTCGGGTGATCACCGATCCAAGTAAGGGGCCGGTCCCAGCCCCTTACCATGTGATCAGCTGTCAGCCAATGACAGCTGATCACATGATCAAAACAAAAGCTCTGTGATCGTTTTTTTTTTCTCCTCACGCTGACAGCGCGAGGAGAAAAAAAAGCTGATCACCGGCTCACCAGCAAGGGACATCGGTCCCGAAGAGGAGGAGGCAATAATGCCTCATACGTGCCTCAATTGTGCCACCAGTACCCCCTGCCAGTGCCACCTGACATTGCCACATCACAGTGCCCACAGTGCCACGTATCAATGCCCCTAAGTGCCACCTATCAATGCCTACAAGTGCCACCTATCAATGCCCACCATTGCCACCTAACAATGCCCACCAGCGGTGCCAATCAGTGCCACTTAGCAGTGTACAAGATCAGTGCCCATTATTGCCACCAATCAGTGCCCATCACTGCCACCCATCAGTGCCCATCACTGCCACCTATCAGTGCCCATTGGTGCCGCCTCATCAGCATACATCAATGAAGGAGAAAAATTACCCTTTTTAAAATTTTATAACAAAATATAAAAAAAAAAAAAATCTTTTTTTAAAAATTCGGTCTTTTTAAATTTTTTTAACAAAAAATAAAAACCGCAAATACCACCAAAAGAAAGCTCTATTTGTGGGGAAAAAATGATAAAAATTTCATTTGGGTACAGTGTTGCATGACCGCGCAATTGTCATTCAAAGTGCGTCAGCGCTGAAAGCTGAAAATTGGTCTGGATAGGAGGGGGGTTTAAGTGCCCTGTAAGCAAGTGGTTAATTAATCTCTCCGCCCTCCCGAGTACAGCCGATCTGGTATAATACCTTTCTCTCCAATCCAGTGATCTTTTCCCTGAAGTGGTCTCAAATGCCTTCTATTCTTACTGCGTAAGTGCACTGAGGCCCCATTCATTCCTTTGTATAAGCCCTACACCGAGGGACCTCTGAAGGCAGCCATGACTATGGCAAAACATAGGAATGAATTATTGTGTTATCCATAGTGTGTGCGCAGTAATAAAAGGAGATGTCTGGGACCTTGTCAGAAGAAAGATTGCCAGATTGGGGAGAAAATAGGTATTATCATAGATGGGCTGCACTCAAGAGGGTGGGGAAATTTAGGCAGACCTCAGAGCACTGTGATTTTAACATCTTTCCATTGCTATAATCCCCTTATCACACCAGTGTAGTAATTTTATTTTTCTATACTTTAAATTACAAAAAAAAATTCCTGTTTTTTTTTATGCGTTGGTAGAGCTTCCACCATACTGACATGGACACTGCCTGGCCACATTGTCAAAACCCAGGTTGTGCTTTAGAATAAGAAAGCGTACATAGGGGACCAGGAGGTTTTCTTAATGTTAAAGTGCACCTGTGCCAGGACTATGAATATTAAAGTATTTACATAGTCTTAGCAGGCAGTAAAAGAGCTTTAAAACCCAAGCCTTCACTGACCTTTGTAGCTTTAGAGCAGGTATCACTAAATGTCGGACCTCGGTCCTGAAACAGACTAAGTGATAGTTCTTTCTGGACCACGATCCATCCAGCCAGTCCCCAGTGCTAGTTCCCCCTCCTACCCCTGCAAGTTTCCCATGCATGCCTCGCCCTCAACATTACAAATAGACATGTGCAGAACATGTCTATTTGTTTTGTTTAATTTCGTTATTCTAGAACATTCGGAGCCACACGGCTTGCAACCATGCGCTCGCTGACCCATATTGTGTTCATATTTGGCAAACAGACAGGGTCAGTTCAGGTCCTTCAAAACATTCATGCCCAGATCAACAGGCACTGCTGGGTGACTGGGTCACCACTACCCCTACCCACTTCACCACCTGATCTTCGATTTGGATCCTCACCCAGGTGATGCCTTCGACCAGAATGGGAATCAGTAGTTTAAAGATGGCCTGGAGAGGTTTCTGAATCCAGACTGCCCACAGTTCTTGCCCACAGGTTCCCTGCACAGTGGGACTTCACCCTATAGGGTTGGGGTGAGTCCTTCTTAGAGAAGGCTTCCTCCTGTTTCAAGGCGGCCACATCCTGAGCTAATTTCGTCAGTGCAGTGTGCATGGCTGATAGGGGTGAAAGTGCCAGGGCCTCCTCTTTGAAGTATGCAGGTTCAAATTTCTTGATTACTGCTACCGTCGCATCCCTTTCTTCCTGTCCCTGTGCAACCGCATCCGCCACTGCTTTATGGAAGAAGGTGGTGGGTTGCACCTTAACTTCCTCTTGCAATGCCCTCCGGAGTGAGCCAGCATTTAGGCCCACCATAAACTGATCCCTTAGCATGAGGTCTGCGTCAGTGATGTCAGCGCATCTCCAGGCACCTCCACAGGTTCAGCATGGCTGCTGAATAATGTGTGAAATTCTCATCCACCTGCCGTTTCCTTAGGAAGAACCTTCACCTCAGCTCCGGAAGCGGTATCTCCTCCCCAAACAGGCCATCCAGGTGTGATACAATCTGTTCCAAGGTAGCTCGCTCGTGTTCTAGCAGCACCATCACCGTGTGGTTTCAGTCATCCTCTAGGGCGTTAATAGCCCGCTCCACCACCAGCTGGTCCGGAACCTGATACATGCACGTGGCTCTCTCCAGTCTCTCCTCCCACTCTGTGTTGGGAATCAGGGGGGTAAGCAGGCTCTTGGCAGACAGTTCAATAAACTTAAAATCTGCTTTATTTATCACCAAACAGAAAAGCGACAGGCTTTGTCTTCAGATTCAGTTTAAACACGACAGGTAAATCTTCCCATCAGTCTTACTTGAATAATTTTAGCATCCCAGCCACAGCATACACCTATTTCTCTGATCAGCTGCCTAATAAACAGGCCTCAAGGGGAAGCACCTGCCCTCTACAATTAACTTCCTCCAAACCTGCCCTCATTCCGCACCTGCTGCAAAGGGCATATCCTGCCGACTGCTGCCAAGTGTAGGTGGGGTGCAACGCAGTGCAGCAAGAATAACACACTCAGTCCCAGTACAATGAAAGAACTTGTATTGAAATAAAGCAGAGACAGTTCACAAATAACCTGGTGGGAAGTCAGCTCAACCGGGAACACTCATGGTTCCAACAGCTTGTAGACAGCAGGATGCAGCCAAACTGACAGCGCCTGTACAGAGGGGAAGAATACGGCCTGACAGGTCCCACACAGGCAGGTGTCCAGAGAAGTTGCGAGCCCTACACTTTTTCCTCCTTGTCAGGAACCTTTCCCTGCCACTAGTTCTGTCCCTATTCTGCCAACTTGCAAATGCACGCCAAACCTGGGAGCCAGGGCTTTAAAATGGTTTTGCCTGACCCAAGATGGTGGCCAGAGTCACATGGGGTGGCAACATCCAATGGGATAGCTTCAGCAGTGACCCAGGAAATCGAGGAATCCTGTTCCTCCTGACTTTCTCCCTTTGGTGCTGCTGTGGGAGAGCACCATTTGCAGTGGAGAAAGCAGACTGCACCTGCCTACACACTGCTTACTTTACCCTTTGCTGGAGCCTCTCTCATGAGAAAGAAAGTCCCTGTTTCTACCAGGATGGCAAGCTCCAAACAAAGGTACAGTGTAGAGCACGGCTTAGTAAGTCAGGTAGTACTGATAAAAAGTAAATTTTTTTAAACAGCAGAGTTCAGTTCCTCTTTAAACCCGTTTTTCTAAAGAAAAAAAACTGTTGCTGTAACTGCCTAAACTAGACCAGGGCACTTTATAGCCCCTAGGCCACATTCGGGACTTTGTCAGTCCCTGTCCAGCCCATGATGCCTTCACTGTCAGCTTCCACACTAAGGCAGCTTACAAACTCAAAGAAAGCTGACAGATCTCTGCATGGACAGCTGCAAGCATAGTTAAACAGTGTTAGCTGGAGTTGAGCTTGAATTTATACTGTAATGCCGCGTACACGACTGGACTTTACAGCAGACTTTGTCCGGCTGACTTTTCGACGGACTTTACAATGGACTTTCCGAATGAACGGACTTGCCTACACACGATCAACCAAAGTCCGACGGATTCGTACGTGATGACGTACGACCAGACTAAAACAATGAAGTTCATAGCCAGTAGCCAATAGCTGCCCTAGTTTTTTTTTCAGTCGGACTAGCATACAGACGAGCAGACTTTTCGACCGGACTCGAGTCCGTCGGAAAGATTTGAAACATGTTTCATTTCTAGGTCCGTCGAATTTTTGGGGAAAAAAAGTACGCTGGAGCCCACACACGATCGAATTGTCGGCCGGACCAAGTATGCCGTAAAGTCCGGTCGTGTGTACGTGGCATAAGTCTCTTACTTACAGCGTATATAAAACTACATGTCAATTTAAGAGTACTATGCTTGTAGGCTGACAACCCTGGCAAGGACTGGGGGAGAGACACTGCACAGAGGAGCCGTGATTGATGGATCTGTTAAGGGTGGACCCGGTATTTACTAGCTTAGACCTATAATGACCCTACAGGAACATCAACGAGATTCTGCAGCCTATATACTTTGCGCATAGGAACCTCTTGGTACAACCTTAAATTAGACCTTTTGAGGTACCTTTATTCTAGAGCTCACCATTGCACTGATTATTCACCACATGAATAAATTATTTCTCAACAATATGTTGTTTTTCCACCCCTGAAGCCATTGGGCAGATCTTAAACCATAACGTAGCTGGTTCTGCGGAAGGCCCCTGTGCTCACCTATCTCCAGTTATCAAGTATATTACCGCTTGAAGTCCACCTGGGGAAGCAGGTCTACTCTACGAAAGCGTAGAGGCAACAACAAGGTGGATCAGGACCCTATACTTACAATTGGAAATGATAGATTATATACAGGGGAGTCCACATTACTAAATAAGGATTTTTTTTATTGCTCAAATTAACAGTGAAGTATACGTGTTTTTACTCATAAATCTTATGTAAATAAAGGTTGTAAAAGTTTTTTTTTAGTTTGTTTATCCTTATGCACCCATGTAACGCTGACATGGGTTTTAGGTAGAGTTTTTTTAATAAACAAATAGATTTTTAAGAAATCTAAATCTAGAATATTGTTTTATTTTCCCTGGAAATCAACTTTAAAGCCTTTGCCTTAGCGCACCTTCTCATTGTCTTTTGGTCACAAGGTACATCAGATTATAAATATCAGAGTCAAGTAGGAATGCCTTAGCCATTTCATTCTAATGCCCCATACACACGATCAGAAATTCTGCCAGCAAAAGTCGGATGTGAGCTTTTGGTCAGAAATTTCCGACCGTGTGTATGCTCCATCGGACTTTTGCTGGCAGAATTCCAGCCAGCAAAGCATTGAGAGCATGTTCTCTATTTTTTGGTCGGAAAAAGTTCCTATCCGAAAATGCTTTCGTCTGTATGCAATTCGGATGCGCAAAAAAATCACGCATGCTCTGAAACAATTTGACGCATGCTCGGAAGCATTGAACTTAATTTTCTAGGCTCGTCGTACTGTTGTACGTCACCGCGTTCTTGACGGTCGAAAGTTCCGAGAACTTTTTGTGTGACCGTGTGTATGCAAGGCAAGCTTGAGCGGATTTCTGTCGGAAAAACCATCCAAGTTTTTTCTGACGGAATTTCTGATCGTGTGTATGGGGCATTAGACTCTCTGTCTTCGATACCATAAACTTCAAATAGAACTGCAATCTTCTCCAGCTTCTGTTCTCAGGGACTGTCAGTCCTTATTCAGGACAAGAGCACATACCTGTGATTAGATTCTACACCTTCTGCAGATGCTTCTGTCTCCCAAGAATTTCTACTACCGTATACTGTATCTATCCCGGTTGCGCTGTCACAGGATGATGAGAGACAACTATCATTACACTTTCCAGTAATTCCTTTTCTAGGAATCCTCCAGAACAGTGCCTTGGTAATTACCTACTTCTAGTAATTTTCAATGATTTTTTAAAACCAGCCCTTGATTTTTAAAAATGAATTCTAGGTATGGCAATTTTTACATAGTTACTCTGTTCCAGCTTGGAGCAATGTGAGTATGTACAGTATCTCACAAAAGTGAGTACACCCCTCACATTTTTGTAAATATTAGCCATTTAGTCATTTTCCCTCTCTGGTGTCATGCGACCCATTAGTGTTACAAGGTCTCAGGTGTGAATGGGGAGCAGGTGTGTTAAATTTGGTGTTATCGCTCTCACTCTCTCATACTGGTTACTGGAAGTTCAACATGGCACCTTATTTCAAAGAACTCTCTGAGGATCTGAAAAAAAAGAATTGTTGCTCTACATAAAGATGGCCTAGGCTATAAGAAGATTGCCAAGGTTTAACAGGACAGGTTCCACTCAGAACAGGCCTCGCCATGGTGCACCAAAAAAATTGAGTGCACGTGCTCAGCGTCATATCCAGAGCTTGTCTTTGGGAAATAGACGTATGAGTGCTGCCAGCATTGCTTCAGAGGTTGAAGGTCAGCCTGTCAGTGCTCAGACCATACGCCGCACTGCATCAAATTGGTCTGCATGGCTGTCGTCCCAGAAGGAAGCCTCTTCTAAAGAAGATGCACAAGAAAGCCCACAAACAGTTTGCTGAAGACAAGCAGACTAAGGACATGGATTACTGGAACCATGTCCTGTGGTCTGATGAGACCAAGATAAACTTATTTGGTTCAGATGGTGTGAAGCGTGTGTGGCGGCAACCAGGTGAGGAGGACAAAGACAAGTGTGTCTTGCCTACAGTCAAGCATGGTGGTGGGAGTGTTATGGTCTGACGCTGCATGAGTGCTGTCAGCACTGGGGAGCTACAGTTCATTGAGGGAACCATGAATGCCAGCATGTACTGTGACATACTGAAGCAGAACATGATCCTCTCCCTTCAGAGACTGGGCCGCAGGGCAGTATTCCAACATGATAATGACCCCAAACACAGCTCCAAGACGACCACTGCCTTGCTAAAAAACACTGAGGGTAAAGGACGGTGATGGAAAGGCCAGGCATGTCTTCAGACCTAAACTCTATTGAGCATCTGTGGGGCATCCTCAAACGGAAGGTGGAGGAGCGCAAGGTCTCTAACATCCACCAGCTCCGTTATGTCGTCATGGAGGAGTGGAAGAGGACTCTAGTGGCAACCTGTGATGCTCTGGTGAACTCTATGCCCATAAGAGATTAAAGGCAGTGCTGGAAAAAAAATGGTGTCCAGACAAAATATTGACACTTTGGGCCCAATTTGGACATTTTCAGTTAGGGGTGTACTCATTTTTGTTGCCAGCGGTTTAGACATTAATAGCTGTGTGTTGAGTTATTTTGAGGGGACAGCAAATTTACACTGTTATACAAGCTGTACACTCACTACTTTACATTGTAGCAACGTGTCATTTCTTCAGTGTTGTCACATGAAAAGATATAATAAAATATTTACAAAAATGTGAGGGGTGTGCTCACTTTTGTGAGATACTGTATGTGCATACCTGTGAAATCCCCCGGGAAGCTGGAAATCACTGTAGTAGGCACTGCTACCACAGTGATCTCCACTAGCTTCTGGGTCCCTTGTCCAGAGGTTGCTCTACTGCAATGTGAACACAGGAGCTTTATAACTTATATGGTACCCAGGCAATCCGCCCCTTCCTGTGTGCCAAACACTGCGCTAATGGTGCTCGCCCCTCACACTAAGCAGCTACTTAAAAAACAAAAACGTGTAATAAATAATAAATGATGCACTATAACTGCCCTCACCACTAGTGCAATCAAATAGCAGCGCTGAAAATACTATGTGATCTCAAAGGAACAAAATACATATGACCCTTAAATTATATGTAATATCCAGCTGTTGTGCACAGCACTAAATAAACATGTGTTACTAATCAATAAACATAATGTGAATCAACCGTATAAACTACTTTAAATCAAAATTGCAAATAAATTACAAAAATGACCAGTGAACATATAAAGTCCAAAGTAAAGTGAATAGTGAATAATGGTGAGAATATCAAACAGATACAAAATCTTCAGTGATAATATCTTCCACCACACCGCTGTGACTGTGACTTCCACTCCCCTTCAGCGAGTAAACTCACCAGCTCCTTTTGACTTACACTCTCGTGTTCGGCTCACAGGCTTTTCCCACACAGTAGGGGGCAAACTGACAACCTCCAATCAATCTCCGTTTAGTACCCAGAGTGTGATTGCAAATGCTCTCTCCACATGAAAGAAAGGAAAAGCGAACCAATAGTGCAGTAACGCAAACACTTTATTAAAAATTAACACTCTCCTCCACCATTGAACTCACATTTCACAGAAAATATTCAAGCGAAGAGACACAGCAATCATGGTAATCACCAAAACAACACTCCAAACGATGATTAAGATGTATGGTGGTCACGGCGGACCCAGGTAATCTGATAGGTGGTGACACTCTCACCAGTTCCTGGAGTCTCCCGCGGCCGCTTCCCCGCTCACTCGTATGGCGCTCCCTGTCACAGCGTCCTACGTCAAGCTTCTTCGATCGCCGTATAGCCACGCCCCGACATGTTTCGTCACGAAGGACTTAATCATGGGATTGGCTAGACGGACCGGCAATCACTCTTATATACCCTCCCACCATATGACGCGCCTAAATGGTAACACTGCGCTTGTGCGCTTGCTGTGTCCCCGTTCGCACCATACATGTACATTGCTTGATACAACCAAGGCAGAGGGCATTTAAAATCCATTGTTGCTAAACATTTTGCAGTACATCACTGTCAGACAATACTAGCTAGTTGATGATCACGCTTATCAACTCTAGAAAACGCATATCACCATCCCTCCCAAAAAATCAACTATTGCCTGTATAGAGTGTCAACAACGGATTTATAATTAAGATATGACATTCAATATACTAAAAATCATAAAAAAGGATATAAAAAGGTTAAAAACATTATTATAAAACCAGATTGAATGGTTGGAAATATAGATATATAAACTAAATTCATTAAAACACCCCACAAGATTACTGCATTACATGGTCCTAACTCATCTATAACATAAAACCCACTTCCTCCCTCATAGGACAACCCATACCCACCATAGGGCACAGGTTCTCACGCATCTAAGGTCTCCACTGCCCGTCACCCTCCCTCATAGGTGGTCTCCTGGTTGCGTTTGGTGTTACAGAATTGGCACCTATCATTATTGGGTCAGGGTGACATGGAACACTGGGTCACAACTGTTAACTCAATAATCATTAATGAAACAGTTGAGGTCCAGCTCTATATTTAAACCCCCGGGGAAGAGACTTCTCAAAAGGTATATCCATCGAGTTTCACGTTGGGACAGATCCCTAACTCTATTGGACCCCCTCCATGATGGATATACAATGTCTATCCCACAAAACTGTAATAAGCTTGGGTCTTGATTATGCTTCTCCCTAAAGTGAAGAGACACACTATGGTACTTAAAACCTTTTTTAATGTTCGTTAAGTGCTCAGAAATACGAACCCTTAAAAGCCTTTTTGTGCGTCCTACATAGAACAGGCCGCAAGGGCACCACATCAAGTACACTACGTATGAGGAATTGCACGTAATGAATTCTTTTATTTCAAAAACTTCATTTGCTTGATTAGTGATGCTCTTCATATTCCTGTTCCTAATCCTCACTGTCCTACAGCACACGCATTTATTGCATGGGAAGAAACCACTAAGATTTATTCTAATCGATGGTCGGCATGGTGGATCCAGAATTTTTTTCACTACTCTGTCTCCAAAATTAGGGGCCTTTCTGTAAATGAACTTGGGGGTTTCCGGTAACACTTCTCCTAGGTGACGGTCCCTCCGAAGGATGTACCAATATTTTTTAAAAATCCTCTCAATATCTCTATACTGGCTATGATAGTTGGATATAAATCCCCACTGTTGTTTCTCATTGGATCCACTTTTTTCTTTATTTTTTAAAGTATCCTCCCTTGGTATACTGGCTACCAGCTCTATGGCCTAATCCACAGACTGTTCCGGATAGCCCCTCTGAAGGAACCTCTCCTTTAGCACATTAGCCTGCTCATAATATTTCCCTTGTTCTGTACAGTTCCGACGGACCCTCATCAGTTGTCCCTTCGGGATGTTCTTAATCCATACAGGGTGATGACCACTCCTGATGGATAAAAAACTGTTTCGGTCCGTCGGTTTAAAGTACACACAAGTAACCAAAGAGTGGCCCTTTCTTTCAATCAACACATCCAGAAAATGGATGCGTGTATCGCTAATCTGAGCCTCTAATCTAATATTGTTGTTATTTGTGTTGAGGCTCTTTAGAAATTCCTCAACTGATTCCCTAGACCCCTCCCAGATCAGCAGGAGGTCGTCTATGAATCTTCGGTAAAACTTATTTGGTTCAGATGGTGTGAAGCGTGTGTGGCGGCAACCAGGTGAGGAGGACAAAGACAAGTGTGTCTTGCCTACAGTCAAGCATGGTGGTGGGAGTGTTATGGTCTGACGCTGCATGAGTGCTGTCAGCACTGGGGAGCTACAGTTCATTGAGGGAACCATGAATGCCAGCATGTACTGTGACATACTGAAGCAGAACATGATCCTCTCCCTTCAGAGACTGGGCCGCAGGGCAGTATTCCAACATGATAATGACCCCAAACACAGCTCCAAGACGACCACTGCCTTGCTAAAAAACACTGAGGGTAAAGGACGGTGATGGACTGGCCAGGCATGTCTTCAGACCTAAACTCTATTGAGCATCTGTGGGGCATCCTCAAACGGAAGGTGGAGGAGCGCAAGGTCTCTAACATCCACCAGCTCCGTTATGTCGTCATGGAGGAGTGGAAGAGGACTCTAGTGACAACCTGTGATGCTCTGGTGAACTCTATGCCCATAAGAGATTAAAGGCAGTGCTGGAAAAAAATGGTGTCCAGACAAAATATTGACACTTTGGGCCCAATTTGGACATTTTCAGTTAGGGGTGTACTCATTTTTGTTGCCAGCGGTTTAGACATTAATAGCTGTGTGTTGAGTTATTTTGAGGGGACAGCAAATTTAAACTGTTATACAAGCTGTACACTCACTACTTTACATTGTAGCAACATGTCATTTCTTCAGTGTTGTCACATGAAAAGATATAATAAAATATTTACAAAAATGTGAGGGGTGTGCTCACTTTTGTGAGATACTGTATGTGCATACCTGTGAAATCCCCCGGGAAGCTGGAAATCACTGTAGTAGGCACTGCTACCACAGTGATCTCCACTAGCTTCTGGGTCCCTTGTCCAGAGGTTGCTCTACTGCAATGTGAACACAGGAGCTTGCTCGCTCGACATGGACCCCATTCAGGGAAGACTATGCATTTCTCAATAAATGCAAAGCATTTTCCGATTGGACAAGGTGGCGAAGTGGGGTGGTGACATCACAATTCTCTGAATGGCGCCCGTGCAGAGCAGGTGACCTCCTGTGTTCAGTAAGCAGCAGTGCAGTCGCTGGATGTGGGAACAGGAAGTGATTTTTAGCTTCCATGGGGATTCCACAGGTATGGAACATTCTGTTTTGTTTTGCATCTATTAACCACCTCAATACAGGGCATTTTCGCCCCCTTCCTGCCCAAGCCATTTTTCAGCTTTCAGCGCTGTCGCACTTTGAATGACAATTGCGCGGTCATACAACACTGTACCCAAATGAAATTGTTATCATTTTTTCCCCACAAATAGAGCTTTCTTTTAGTGGTATTTGATCACCTCTGCGGTTTTTATTTTTTGCGCTATAAACAAAAGAAGAGTGAGAAGTTTTAAAAAAAACACAATAATTTTTATCTTTTGCGATAATAAATATCCAATTTTTTTTTCTTTAAAACAAATTTTTTCTCAGTTTAGGCCGATATGTATTCTTGTACATATTTTTGGTAAAAAAAATCGCAATAAGCGTATATAGATTGGTTTGCGCAAAAGTTATAGCGTCTACAAAATAGGGGATAGATTTATAACATTTTTATTTTTTTTTATTTTTTTACTAGTAATGGCGGCGATCTGCGATTTTTATTGTGACTGCGATATTGCGGCGGACACATCGGACACTTTTGACACATATTTGGGACCATTCACATTTATACAGCGAACCGTGCTATAAAAATGCATTGATTACTGTATAAATGTGACAGGCAGGGAAGGGGTTAACACTAGGTGGTGATCGAGGGGTTAACTGTGTTGCTAGGGAGTGATTCTAACTGTAGGGGGAGGGGACTCACTAGGGGAGGAGACCGATCAGTGTTCCTCTGTGCTGGGAACACACCATCGGTCTCCTCTCCTCTGACAGGACCGTGGATCTGTGTGTTTACACACACAGATCCACGGTCCTGCTGTGTTACCGGTAATCGCGGGTGCCCGGCGGACATCGCGGCACATACTAGTGACACGCGCGCCCCCTGGTGGCCTAGGAATGCGAGGCCGTCATATGACGCCCGCCCGCAACGAGAGCTGCGCCGCCTGGCCGTCAATAGACAGCCGGCGGTCAGCAAGCGGTTAAGGACACTTTGCAAAAAGGTAAGGAAGCGTAGAAAACCTCTGTAGTGTATTCATGTGCTTTTACTAAACAAAAATTGCTGTACATACAAACTACTACAATTGCAGGAGTACAGTACAAGACTGACAGATATTACAAAATATGCCTACAACATGCACAAGCTATCCATCCTTCCTAACAAATAAGCATGTACAATGTATGCAATAAGTATACTAAACATCTACTTAAAGTGTTTGTAAAGGCTCAAGGTATTTTACCTTCATGCATTCTATGCATTGAAGGTAAAAAACCTTCTGTGTGTAGAAGCAGCCCCCAGCACCCCCAATACCTACCTGAGCCCCATCTCGATCAATTGATGTGCACGAGAGCCTTAGCTGTCCTGGGTCTCTTCCTCCCCATTGGCTGGGACAGCAGTTGAAGCCATTGGCTCCCACTACTGTCAATCACAGCCAGTGAGCCATTCAAGGGAGAGCGGGGCAGAGCCACCGCTGTGTGTGAATGGACACACAGAACAGCAGCTTGGAAGCGAGCCTGCTCGGGTGCACTTGGCAGGAGGGAGGGGCCAGGAGCTCCAGTGAAGGACCAAAGAAGAGGAGGATTAGGCTGCTCTGTGCAAAACCATTGAGCCAACCAACAGAGCAGGTAAGTATGACATGTTTGTTCTTTAATAAAAATAAAATATGCCTTTACAATCACTTTAACTTGAAGTCTTCTTATGAGCCATGACTAAGGACTGATGGTTAAAACACATTGGCTTTTTTGACTGTGGTTCACCTGCATTAATAAAAGGATGTTTTAGCCGATTTCCATGGCACCAGCCTTTCTTCCTTTTCCGCACAGATTGCACATGGAGGTTTGCAGAGACTTCTTATGCCGCGTACACACGAGCGGACTTTACGGCGGACTTTGCCCGGCGGATTTTTCTACGTACTTTACGACGGACTTTCTGAATGAACGGACTTGCCTACACACAATCCACCAAAGTCCGTCGAATTCGTACGTGATGACGTACGACCGGACTAAAACAAGGAAGTTCATAGCCAGTAGCCAATAGCTGCCCTAGCGTGGCTTTTTAGTCCGTCGAACTAGCATACAGACGGCAGACTTTTCGACTGGACTCGATTTCAACGGATAAATTTTAAACAAGTTTCAAATCTAAGTCCGTCCAACTTTTGAGAAAACAAAGTCCGCTGGAGCCCACACACATCGAATTGTCTGACGAAATCCAGTCCGCCGGGCAAAGTCCGCCGTAAAGTCCGCTCGTGTGTACGCGGCATTAGGCTGAGTGCACTGTTCTTGAGGCTGACCAGGTAATACACAGGAGGTAGTAGCTCGGATGCGCCTGTTCCTGGAGTCTTCTTATGGCTCCTTCCTTCTCAGAGTCCAGCAAACAACTGTTTCTTAGTCTTCCAACACATGGCTTATTTAAGTGCTTTCCCCTCCCCCTATTTCATGTAGCATTATTTCCTGTGCTGAGCTCACAAAGCAGTCCAAGAGGTTCATTAGCACATGAATAGGGAAGGCCTAGCTTCTAAAACAATACATGGTCATCATTCTATATTTCTGCTATAAAAATCACCAAAATAACCATAGCAACACACATACATACTTACATTGGTCCAAGCTGGGTCAATGGAACTGTGTTAAATTTGCCATACCTGGAATTCAGCTTTAGGAATTGTGCAAGAACTACTAACTGTTGCTTATAAAGCCACACAAGTTTTATAATAAATTGTACGTGTATAAGAAAATGTATTTGTAATCCTTCCATACTTAGAAAACAAAGAAACAAGGAACTAAAAACCTTGTGCATGCAAATCCTTACTCTGTTGTACCACAGCTATAGGGCAGTTAAGAAATGTGGCAAAGTGGGGTCTTTTATTACCCAAGTCCCAACTAAAATGTAGTACTGTTAGAGAAACTCCCCAAAAAAGAAATTGCCAGCATATGTAAATCTTATTTTCCCTACTAGACTACACTGACTGGGATATGTCACCCAATACTCACTTTGAAACATGCAAAAAAAAAAGGCAAAGCCAATGTGAAGGCACTCAAGTGGCTTTGACCAGAATCAACAAATCCTTGCCGATAGAACCCATTAGCAGGAAACAGTACTGTATATGCTGTGGTGCAGCAAAGACAGTGCAATACTTTAAATGTCCAGTGGGTGGGGCATTAACCTAAAGCAGAACTCCTGATCTGTACTCCTGTTCCTAGGGGCAAAGACTTGGAATGTACTGAAGTTATTAAATCAGCAGGCCACACAAGGACTTTTAGGAAATGTTTGCAATGGCGGCCTCCACACTTCCTTAGTGCAGGTTTTCTTTTAATAAAATGTGTAATGGGAAAGAGGTAGGCTTCCTTTGCTGACCACCTTTTTAAAGCAATATTCTGGCCACCCCAGTAAACTTTACCCCTTTCTCCCTCTAGCTAATTACCATTGTGATTTAAAAAAATATGAAACGGAGTGGCCAAAATATCTGAATCACTGGCAACATTGCACACAGTCTTTTCTTCTGCTCTGCAGAATGGTGGTGGGGGGTCCCCCTTTGGATGCCCACGATACTGTCTGGCAATGTTGACAGTTCCCCTCGGCTGTCCATGGATGGGGGCCTCACAGGTCCCCTTACCCCTTCCCGACCAGCCACTGCAGTTATACTGCGGCAGGTTGGCTTCCCTGGGCGAACCGACGTAGCTGTGCATCGGTTCGCCTTTTCACCACTAGGGGGCACGTGCACACTTGCCTGCGGCGCGACGCCGGAGCCGATGTGCGCACCGGGTGGTCACGATGACCGACGGGCACCCACGATCGCTCCACACAGAGACAGAACGGAGATCTGTCAATGTAAACAGACAGATCTCCATGCTGTCAGGGGTAAGGAGAGCGATCGTTGTTCATACGAAGTATGTACAACGATTGCTCTCCTCACCCAGGCAGTCCCATCCCCCCACAGTTAGAATAACTACCTAGGTAACACAGTTAACCCCTTGATCGCCCCCTACTGTTAACCCTTCCCTGCCAGTGACATTTACACAGTAATCAGGGCATTTTTATAGCTCTGATCATTGTATAAATGCCAATGGTCCCAAAAATGTGTCAAAAGTGTCCGATCTGTCCGCCATAATGTCGCAGTCCCGATAAAAATTGCAGATCGCCGCCATTACTAGTAAAAAAAAAAAAATAGATTTCGGATTTATGCTTCTTTTTTAGCAGATTCACATACCCCTGCACATTTTTTGCTGGTACACATTTCCAGCCTTTTCATTTTTATTTTATTTTATTTTTGGTTTGATCACAGGAATTTGTGATATATCATCCATTGATATTTGGTTGTGCGTATATTTTATTTATATATTTGCATTTGTAAGTACGCTTTCACATTATTTGTTCACATTTTTAGGTCATTTGATACTTATTTATCTAGTATAGCCCCCCTCCCCCTCCACCTACCCCCACCCCTTTCCCCTTCCCTTTCTATCACAGCGCAGCCACCACCCTCTTAGTCTATTATTATTTTGTCTGTTTTGGAGCAGTCTTGTGTGTTGCAGCAGTGTCCCCTTAGCATAGGATTCCTTTGACAGCGCAGGAGTTTTCTACACAGTTCAAAAAGTACAAAATATTGTGTTTTTTTCAAAATTGTCGGTCTTTTTTTGTTTATAGCGCAAAACATAAAAAGCGCAGAGATGATCGAATACCACCAAAAGAAAGCTCTATTTGTGGGGAAAAAAAGGACGTCAATTTTGTTTGGGTACAGCGTCGCACGACCGCGCAATTGTCAGTTAAAGCGATGCAGTGCCGTATCGCAAAAAAATGGCCTAGTCATTGAGCAGCCAAATCTTCCGGGCTGAAGTGGTTAAGACTCTAGAAGCAGCTTGATGACATTACATTGATGAGTGGCAACCAGACCATTTGGCATGCCCAATTCGGTTTGTGAATCTGTGAGAGCAGAGTGGGCAGTAAAGCCTAAGCACAGAACATTTGCCATTGCCCAGAGATGGGCTTTAACCACTTCAGCTCCGGAAGGTTCACTCCCCTTCCTGACCAGGTCATTTTTTGTATTATGGCACTGCAATGATTTAACTGACAATTGTGCGGTCGTGTGACACTGTACCCAAATAAAATTGATGTCCTTTTTCCCCCACAAATAGACCTTTATTTTGGTGGTATTTGATCACCTCTGTGTTTTAAATTTTTTGCGCTATAAACAAAAAAAGACCGACAATTTTGAAAAAAAAAAAAAAAAAAAAAATTTTTTTTTACTTTGTTAGAAAACATACCCAATAAAAAAAATTAAAAAAAAAATCAGATTTCTTCATCAATCAGGCCAATATGTATTCTGCTACATGTTTTTGGTAAAAAAAAATCTCAATAAGCGTATATTGATTGGTATGCGTCTACAAACTATGGTACAGTATTATGCCTTTTTTCTTTTTTTTTACTAGTAACAGCGGTGATCAGCGATTTTTAGCGGGACTGCGACATTGCAGCGGATAAACTGCGGACACCTGACACTTTTTGGGGAACAATGACACCAATACAGTGAACAGTGCTAAAAAATATGCAGTCACTGCACTAATGACACTGGCAGGGAAGGGGTTAATATCAGGGTGCCCCCCTCAACCCTAATCAAAGGGTTAACTGTGGTTTAACTGAAGAAAGACAGAGATCCGTATTCCTACTTAGCAGAAACAGAAGATCTCTGTCTTCCATACTAGCAGAATGGGGATCTGCCTTGTTTACATAGGCAGATCACCGTTCTGCCTCTCTCGGAACGTGGTAATGTGACTTGTCATGCAACTATGCGTCCAAAGTCGCATGACAAGTGACAGCTAATTGATTTTAATGGTACCTGTTCCCATCTATGCAACTTTGAAAAGGTACCTGCAATGTATTTTATTTTTTTGTACCTGCAATGCTTTGATGCGACTTTGATCCAGAGAGCTTAAAGTTGGATCAAAGCTGCACTCAAAGTCGCACTCTAAATCGTGCAACTTTGTGGTTGCAATACTGGAAACGTAGACTAAGGCTCCACTAGTATGAATTGTCATGCGTCTTTGGACATATAAAGTCGCATGACAAGTCACAGCCCATTGATTAGAAATAACGTATATATGGCACAATCATTCTATAAACACATACCACATACACTGCATATATAATTTATACTTATAGTACACCATTTGCCAATAAAAAATGTCCCCGGATTTCATTTTACTGGTTACCTTACCCCATGCGGAATTCAGAAATAAGGAAGTAAGGTTGTCCCTGAAGAACAGGAAGAAGCTGATTGTTTAGCTTTGATTAGACTTTCTAAGTGACACAAACCACTATACAGAGAATGAATAATGTCATAAAGATAAAGATACTTTACATATAATTAATAGAAACATTTTCATTTTTTTAATGGACTTCCACTTTAAGCACATAGTTAGGATGGAAAAGGACCTGGGGGTCCTAGTAGATGATAGGCTCAGCAATGGCATGCAACGCCAAGCTGCTGCTTACAAAGCAAACAGAATATTGGCATGCATTAAAAAGGGGAGCAACTCCAGAGATAAAGTGATAATTCTCCCACTCTACAAGACTCTGGTCCGGCCGCACCTGGAGTATGCTGTCCAGTTCTGGGCACCAGTCCTCAGGAAGGATGTACTGGAAATGGAGCGAGTACAAAGAAGGGCAACAAAGCTAATAAAGGGTCTGGAGGATATTCGTTATGAGGAAAGGTTGCGAGCACTGAATTTATTCTCTCTGGAGAAGAGACGCTTGAGAGCGATATGATTTCAATTTACAAATACCGTACTGGCGACCACACAATAGGGATAAAACTTTTCCGCAGAAGGGAGTTTAACAAGACACGTGGCCACTCAATAAAATTAGAAGAAAAGAGGTTTAACCTCAAACTACGTAGAGGGTTCTTTACTGTAAGAGAGGCAAGGATGTGGAATTCCCTAGTTTGGAAACTGAAGTTTTCTGTGTATTTATTTGCTTGGGGAAATACCAAACTGTTGTTTCTAGAATTATAGCTGCTGTGCTGATAGACTTGTCTAATTTTTGCTCTCCAAAAAACACCAGCTTGCTGCATCGGTTCTGGTTTGATCAGATGCTTTTGAGTGCAGAGGAGAAATCTGAGGTCTATTGGACCCCAGATCTCTCAGTAAAGAGTACCTGTCACCATGGGTGTCTGCAGGTGGGGGGGGGGGGGGCGCAAGTTCTCCCCCCCCCCCCCCGTAATCAGGGATCAGCAAGGTGTCTGTACAGGGACACTGAGTCTGCTGCTCTCTGACTCACTGAGACCATCCCTCCCTCACCTCCGATGCAATGGCTCGGCCACTCGGCTCAAGTCCCTCCTGTCTACTGGGTAGAGAGAGATGTAGATTCGGCTGGCGCCGCCCACTCAAGTGGAGTGGTGGTGGAGTCCTGCCTGCGTGCGGAGTGATCTGTGGGACTGTCTGGGGGAGGGGCTGTGCAGCCAGCGCGGGAGAGAGAACCGGTAATCAGGCAGGTAGCCTGAGGAGCCAAGGAGGAGGAAGCAAGGTGGACTTGTGAGGTGGAAAATATATATATATATATATACTGTATATGTATATATAGAATATATTCTTTGCAGGGGGAGAGGCTGGAGAACCTGGGATCTATTCTATGGGGGACCTGCCCTGACCTGGTCTAAATGATCTATATGGGGGACCCTGGCCTTTCTCTTGCAGGTACCCCCCCCCCCCTGGCCTGCGCTTTATGTGATATTGACTAAGCCCCTCCCCTTCATGACATTGAAAAAAAGTTCTACAGACACCCATGCCTGTCACTGCCCATACGATCACAAGAGATGTTGTTCATCCCTTTTAATTAAAAAAAAAATGTATCAACTTTTTGCTAAAGAAACAGCATTACAAAAGTAAAAAAAAAAAGTAAAAGTGCCCCACCCCCTCATACTTATGCACAAAAGGCAATGCATACATATGCCCCCCTCACATGTGATTTGCGACAATACCTCACGTGAGGTGCAATGTCAGAGTGAAAGTATTGTATGAGTGGAAGCCAGTATGTCTACATCTGGTTTTCCCCACCACTGACAGAGATTTTAAAAGATTTCAGTGTGCAGTGACCACTCCCCTGGGACTAGGCATTGGTGAATTATATTGGAATTCTGCCTGCCAGGGGGGGGGGGGGGGGTACCTGCAAGAGAAAGGCATAATGTGCTAGTATGCATCATATACAGGCACATTATGAAATACTTAGCTTAGAATGAAGCCCTCAGTGGCGCCAGATCACTGCTGAGGGGGCTAACATCTTCTCCAGTCCTTTCTTACGGGATTGCTGGCTCTGGTATGGTGAGTGGCCAGAGCCACGATGACATCACTCCCACGCATGCGTGCAGGAGGCTTCGGTTCCGGCAAAAAGCTCTGAAGTTCCAGCACAATACGCAGGACCTACAGAGTGCATGCGCTGCTGACAGCAGCTGCATGCAGGGCCAATATCTCCTAAACCGTGTTGGTTTAGGAGATAATAGGATTTTTATAACAGCTTACCTGTAAAATCATTTTCTTGGGAGTACATCATGGGACACAGAGCACCATAGTAATCACTACGTGGTATATAGGCACCTTCAGGTGATGGACACTGGTATACTCAATACAGGAAGTTCACTCCCTATATAACCCCTCCTACCAGGAGTACCTAAGTTTTTGTAGCAAAGCAATATACTCAAACCCCAGAAAGAGGGGCAGGACCTGTGTCCCATGATGTACTCAAAGAAAAGGATTTTACAGGTAAGCTGTTATAAAAATCCTATTTTCTTTATTGTACATCATGGGACACCGAGCACCATAGTAATCACTATGCGGGACGTCCCATAGCAATGCTATTTGAGGGGAGGGAGACACAACCCATAGGGCACCCCCAGACTTGAAGACTTATACTGCTGCCTGCAGCACACTGCGCCCAAAGGTGATATAATCATGCCTACTCGCATCCACCTTATAAAACTTGGTGAATGTATGTACTGAAGACCAAGTTGCGGCCTTACAGATCTGAGCCATGGAGGCCTGGTGACGCACTGCCCAAGAAGCACTAACTTGAAAAGGAGGGATCTTACCCCTTAAATCAAGTCTGAATTATAACTCACCGAATCCACTTAGCGACAGTGGATTTCGACATTGCCTGTCCTTTCTTAGGATCCTCTGGCAGTACAAATAATACATCCGTCTTCCAGATCTTAGCAGTCACCTTTAAATAGACTTTGACCGCTCTCACTACATCAAGACAATGTAGCTACTTCTCTGGAACATGGTTTTGGAAAAAAAACGATGGCAGGATAATATCTTGGTTCAGGTGAAAACCTGAAACCACTTTTGGTACAAAATCTGGACAATGGCAAAACACCACTCTGTCCTCATGAATAATCAAGTATGGCTCTTTACAAGAAAGAGCAGCCAATTCCGAAACCCTCCTTGCTGAGGATATAGCAACCAAGAACACCAGCTTCCTTGTCAGAAGGACAAAGGGAATATGCTGTATCGGTTCAAATGGCGGTTTTTGTAACACTGACAAAACTAAGTTCATGTCCCAAGGGCTCAAAGGTGTTTTAACTGGCGGATTAATCCACATCACCCCTTGCATAAAACCCTGGACTAAAGAATGCGTAGCAAGCGGTCTTTGAAATAAGGCCGATAAGATTTGGCCCTTAATAGTACTCAAGGCAAACTTCATTCTCTACCCCTAATTGTAGAACGCCAAGAAATATGCCTATTATATACCTCCAAGGGCTTCCTTGCATCAATCAAAGGTAGATGACCTAGAAAGCCCATGTTTTTTTTCAGAATGTTGGTTACAATAGCCAAGCCACTAAATTTAGCGTTCGTAAGGTAGGATGGAATATCGGCCCCTGTGAGAGTAGGTCCGGCCAAACTGTAAGGGACCATGGATTCTCCACCGCCATCTTTACAATCTCTACATACCAGGACCTTCTGGGCCACACTTGGGCTACCAGAATTACCAGCTTTCCTTGCAGCTTGATCCTGCAAAGAAGTTGTGGCAGCAACTGAATAGGGGAAATGCATAAATCAGTAAGAACTGATCCCACGGGGTCACCAACGCATCTGTTCCACATACGAGTGGATCCCTTGTCCTGGACACAAAAGGTGACCAACTTCGCGTTGAACCTGGACGCTAGAAGATCTACATCCGGAGTCCCCCATCTTTGGCAAACAGCCTGAAAAAGGTCAGGGTGAAGGGACCATTTCCCCGGGAATAACTGCTGGTGAGTCAGGTAGTCCGCCTGCCGGCTGGCATCTCCCGTTACCACTTTCCCGAAAACAGGTCTGAAGGATTTTCCTTTCAGCAGATTCTGGGTTAGTAACCACCAACTGAGGCTTTGGGACACCCTTGGGGACAGCCGCATTGGCAAGTCTAAAGCTTGAATCGTTTTGTTCCAAGCAGACAGGATGCTGTTCTGCAACAGTCTCAAATGGAACTGGGCATAGGGAACCACTTTGAATGAAGCCACCATCTTTGCCATCAACCTCATGCAAAGGCGAATGGAGGGATCTCCTTTTGACCTGACCATCCGCACCAGCTCTCTTATGGAGTTGATCTTTGCCTGAGGCAAAAACACCCTTTTCTGGGCTATGTCTATGATCAGACCCAAGTACTCCAACCTTTTTAGCGGTTTTAAGGAAGACTTCTCTAGGTTGAGAATCCAACCCAGACTTTCCAGGTAACTGGTTGTAATGCGCACGTCTTGCTCCAAAACGAGCCACAGACTGGTCTATTAGCAATAGATCATCTAGGTACACCAAGACTGTTATGCCCTGTGCCCTTAACCTGGCTAGAGGTGGGGCCAGGACTTTTGTAAACACCCGGGGTGCTGTAGCTAGCGGGAAACAGAGACATGTAGCTATGCATCCATGATGTCGATAGACGCCAGAAGTTCCCCTCCTAGTAGGATAGACACCACTGACCTGATTGACTCCATGCGAAAGTAGCGGATCTTCAGGAACGGATTTAGATTCTTTAGATCTAGAATGGTTTTGGTACCGTAAAGAGGTTTGAATAAAACCCCAAATCTTGCTCTTCTGTGGGGATTAGTATAATCACCCCCTGAGCCAGCAAGTGCCCGAAACAGAGATTGCCTTTTCCCTGGATCTTTGGGAACATTTGACCTCAGAAAACGAGACGGTGGAAACTCCCAAAATTCTAGTTTGTACCCTAGAGACACTGTGCAGATGACCCATCTGTACCTGAATTTCCTCTTGCCAGACCTTCATGAGGCTTTGGCATTCTGCTTTGCAGGTTTACGCCCCCAGGACTTCTTTTGTGCCTGGGCCTGACCCTGAGACTTTCTTCAAGAGTCTGAGGCTGTCACCACTGCCTAGAGGCAGATGCCCCTGGCACAGGAGAAACATTCTGCTTAAATGAAGGGTGTTCATACTTTCTTTTGACTGGCAAGAGTACTTTTCCCACTAGAAATCATTTGAATGTTTTTGTCCAAATCATCCCCAAATAGCTGATCCCCATGAAACGGATAAAAGGAAAACCAGACAGGAGCCTTTTATATGGTGCTTCAGCTGACCAATTTTTTAACCGCAGGAGCCTACGCATGTGTACTAGCACAAATCGAGATGCCTGGCGAATAGAATCTTTCACGGCATCTATGGCAAAACATAATGCTTTTGGTAGCTCGGCCAAATCCCAGGCTTGTTGTGCAGGAACCTCTTTAAAGGCCTGTCTAAACTGTTCCTTTAGGGACTGACAGATGCCTATTGCAACGACTGCAGGCTGAGTAACGGCACCTGCCAAGGAAAAGGATTTTAACAGGAATTCCAACTTTTTATCTGTTGGATCCTTAAGCATTTGTGCATTGTCTACTGAACAAGTTGGACTTTTATTCACACTGGAAATCGCAGGGTCAACTGCTAGTACATTCCACTTTTTGGTGACTTTCTCCTCCATGGGAGAGTGCTGTGAATCTCTTTGGAGGGAGAAAATACTTATCTGGGTGAACCCATTCAGCATAAATAAGCTGTTCTAGTAATGCAGGGACAGGAAACGCATGCAAAGGCTGTGAAGGTTTTATAGGAACCCAACGAAGAAACAGAACTTTCAGCTGACTCCGTTAGGGGTAGCTTGAAAGTGGAACGAACCCTCGCCGTAAGAGACTGTACCAGAAATTTCTCAGATTGAGAGGCTGAACAAGGTTCATCAACCGTTGTCTCCAGTGCAGAGGAGTAATCGGTTTGCCTTTCCTCCTGATCACCTGAGGGTAACACCTCATCCTCTGCTCACTGTGCCCTTGGTAAGGGGTTTGAGGATCTAAAACACTTCCTAGCCTTTTGGATGGAGGATGTGATTAAAGCCACTAATCTTCCTTCTAGACCCTGCAGGGCAGAGGAAAATGCATCTTCAGTCACATATACAGGGGCTGGATGTGAAAAGCAGCTGCACCACCAATTGGTTCAAATAACTCACCCTGGCTTGCCAGATCTGGTATTTCAGGAGAGGATGACACTGTAGAGGCACGACTGGAGATCCCAAGGCCTGGGGATGGGATTTTTGGTACCTTTGTGGTGTCTTTTTTAGAAGCCATAGTGCAGAGTACAAAAGCAGAGGCATTAAGTAAATGCACAACTCGCTGAGCAATAGTCTAGCAAAAAACAATGCCGCTAATAAAGTTCAGTTTTGGTGCCGAGTGTTATTTCCTGTACTGGAAATGCCTGTATGCATCCTTATGTGCCCCCAGCACTCCTCGTGTCCCAGACTCCAGCTGGTTAGCTGAGAAGCGTCTGCCTCTGTTTTCCCCAGCGCCTGCGCTCCTCGTGGACCTATGTCCTGCACATGTTGCCGTGCCTTAAGCCACACCCCCGTCAATTACACAGACCCCCCCCGTTTAAATTAGCCTAGTTTGCGTGCGGACGGCATCAATACGCTGCTTGGTCAGTGCAGACCCAGCAAGAGGGCTGGGGAGGTGGGAAGTTTAAAAAAAAAAAAAAAACACTTATGAGCTTCTGTGGGGATGAGAAAAAAAATCAACATAGGAAAGCTGCCGTCAACCCCCTCCCTTACCCTATCCTCACCGCAGGATACTGCTGAAGTCAGACAGATCCAAACTCCACCCATCACGGTGTGCTGTGATTAGCAAACCTTCAAGGACTGGGTCCCTTTTTATTGGGGTTCCACTCTCTTGGACCTGTATAGCACCCCTCAGGAAAACTTTAGGTAATGTGAGCATGACCAAAAATCCCTGGGTCCCAGGGTCCAGCCCTGCAAAGAGGCGTTACAGGCAAAACCTTGTGCTTCATATATGAGGCCCGGGTACCATCCACCGTGGCCTCAGTGGCACTTTGCATGGATCCGGTCTGTGGAGGCCATTTACATCCAACATGGATCCCTCCTAGAGCTCCTCAGACACATCTTCACTCGTGACCAACACCTTAGACACTGGCAAAAAAAACGGAGGTACTCCTGGTAAGAGGAGGGGTTATATAGGGAGTGAACTTCCTGTATTTGGTATATCAGTGTCCATCACCTGAAGGTGCCTATATACCACAGTGATTTACTATAAAGAAATTCATTTTACCTACAAGCAAATCTCATTATAGGCTTACCTGAAAAAAAAAAAAAAAAAAAAAAAAAAAGAGTACTTCTCCGACCAGTAACTTGTGACTTCCTTGAGGACAATATTCCCTAAATAGGCATTCACCATCAAAAGACATGTGGTGAACAATATGGCTGAGAACATTGGCTGCAGTTGTCCCAGGAGAGCAAGGTCAAAAACAGCCCTACACTGTTTAAAAAAAATAAAAATAAAAGATAAAACTGAACTTATGCACCTTTACATTATAAGAACTCATTCGTGCACGAAGTGCTTTTATTTCAAAAAAATTGCTACATACAAATATATATACACACAAAAAAAAAAAAAAAAAAAAAAATCAAACCACCACAGAAAATGATGGTGGAAACTCCTAAATAAGCCACACAGTAACAAAATACAAAACTGGACAACATGCTGGATGCAGAATAAAACCTGCTTATTAAAAAAAAAAAAAAAAAAAAAGAAAAAAAAAATATTTATATATATTGATACAAAGAATGCACATTTTGCAAACGTCAAAAGTGGAGGTTGTTTTTGTAAAGGAGCTTTCATCAAAGGGGCAACAAATTATTCAGCATTAAAATATCCTGGTGCTGGTTAAGTGCTTATTTTTTTCTCTCTGATGCAACATTGACACCAATACCGCCCTTGGATGTCTTCAACCCTTTGTAGTGGGGCTGACCCGCATGCATCTCTAACGTACAAGAGGTAGAGAAAAGTCCACAATAAGTAGGATGTATTTGGGCTCCAAATATATTAGAAACAGTGCTGCCTTCATTGGACGTATCAAACATGTCATTAAACCTTGACATAAAAGACAAAAGTCTGCTAGTGTAACTGAATAAAGGGTGACTTAAAAAAAAAAATAAATAAAAGGTGGAAGGAATGATACTATCAGATCAAGAGCAATGATTCACATACGGTAAGGAAATTAAGTGGTATCTACAAATGTTACAGAACTGTTGTAACACAACGACAGAACGTTTTTTTTCTTTTGTTAGGTCTCCTTTGGCAGTTTAAGATAGAGATGAAATTCATAGGAAAAGAAAAAAAATTGTGGATATCAGTGAAAACCTGTATTTACAACACCTAGATGGCACTGCCAAATAATGATCATAGAAAAAACAAAAAAACAGGACAAGGATGAGGCAGCGCCTCTTCAATCTGCATTTTGTTGCTCGATTGGAGGGTCTTATTACTTCAAGTTACAGCTAACACATATAGGTAGCTAGGCTCATCATAGCCAAACAGTGACTTTTGCTTATACAAAGCAACAAATGTTCAACACCACCTGTTAAGCACAGGCTAGTGATGCAACACTTTAGTCTAAAGCTGCTGACAGGTCAAACAGTATTACATTGCTAAACTACAGTGTGTGTGTGTGTGTGTGTGTGCTTCACAACCTCTGTTCTCTGGTGATGAGCATACAAACACTGCACGATGTTGCATAGCTGTGATGTGCCTAGCTACCGACATGTATGAGACATTACAGCAGTGTGATCTGAGGGTCTCAGGCACCATTGGAAGATTGGCAGTGACCACAAGCACCACTTGATGAGATTAGAAGCTGGTGCTGACCGGCTTGATCTTTAATATGTCTTTCCGGCACAGTGAGTAGAGGTTTATAAACTGATTCCCAAGTTGGAGTGCTCCGGCACTCACATACAGTCCATTGAGTTCTCTGGAATTGGGTTAAGTGCACCAGAAAGACCCTTCACAGGTGCGCAGGTTGGAGGAAGCATCGCATGGGCAGCAGGGTCCACATTCTCAATATCTTCCATCTTTGACTCGCCTGTACTCTCCCAATTGATGTGAAAGCGCGTAACACGTGGATTTGATGCTAAAATGTTCCTTTGAAGCTGTTGGGAGAAAAATCAATTGTCAAGCAACAAGTCTTTCTACAAAGGCAAATAGATTAAATGATGCCTTCCCCAAAAAAGCAGCAACGAATTAACAAACCCTCATGTTACCAGTAACTAAATCAATGCTCTGATGTTAATGCCTTTAAGCAGAAGTATAGGCCAATAGAAGTCTGCTTAACCACTTCAGCCCCTGAAGAATTTACCCCCTTCCTGACCAGAGCGTTTTTTTGCGATTCGGCACTGCGCTGCTTTAACTGACAATTGCGCAGTCGTGCGACGTTGCTCCCAAACAAAATGGACGTCTTTTTTTCCCCCACAAATAGCTTCTTTTGGTATTTGATCAATTCTGCGGTTTTTATTTTTTGCGCTATAAACAAAAAATAGCGACAATTTTGAAAAAAAAAAACGCATTATTTTTTACTATAATAAATATCCCCAAAAAATATTTAAAAAAACATTTTTTTTCCTCAGTTTAGGCCGATACGTATTCTTCTACATTTTTTTTAACCAAAAATAACACAATAGGCGTTTGATTGGTTTGTTCAAAAGTTATAGCGTCTACAAAATAGGGGATAGTTTTATGGCATTTTTATTGATATTTTTTTTTATACTAGTAATGCGACATTACGGCGGACACATCAGACATTTTTGAGACCATTGTCATTTATACAGCAATCAGTGCTATACAAATGCACTGATTCCTGTGTAAATGACACTGGCAGTGAAGGGGGTTAACCACTAGGGGGCAGCGTAAGGGTTAAGTGTGTCCCGGGGAGTGTGTGGCTATGCGTGACACGTCACTGATCTCTGCTCCTGATCACAGGGAGCAGAGATCAGTGACACTGTCACTAGGCAGAACGGGGAGATGCTTGTTTACATTGGCATTTCCCCGTTCTTCCTCTTCATGAGGCAATCTCGGGTATCCCCGCGGCGATCTAGTCCACGGGACCCGACTCACAGAGCTCCTGGCCGGCGCGCGCCCCGCAATGGAACGGTGGCAAATTTAAAGGGACGTACAGGTACGCCCAGCCATGCCATTCTGCTGACTTACATCGTCGTGTGCCAGTCGGGAACCGGTTAACCAAAAAAAAAAAAATAAAAAAATAAAAAAAATACACATCCTGGTCTTTTAAAGCAGATTACACAGCAGTGTTTGTGCTGTGTAATCTGCCCCCTCTAAACTGTAAAAAAAAAAAAAAAAAAAAACCCTCCCTGAACTCTCCACTTCCTGTATGCCCTCTCTATACTGACCACGATAACCAGGGCTGTTCAGCCCTGATCACCATGGTCAAAGTTGGGCCTCCGTCATACGCTGCCCTTGCTTTCTGCTCTCGCCCCTCACTCCCCTCCTGCCTGTCAGCGCCCTCTCTATCTCCGCCCCCCCATTATTGAAAAATACCTAAAATTGTCACTGCCAGCCTCTCTATTAGAGGCTGGCATACGACACCGTAAATCCCTTAATAGTTATTTAGAGGTGTCTTCAGGCCGGTCACGTGACTCGCAGCCGATTTACAGCTCTGAGACAGGGCTTCTGCGGGAGGAGCAGAGCTACCATGTGATCTCCCCAGCTGACGTCAGAGGGACATCACAGTCCCTACTGCAGTAACCTTGTATTGGAGTTGAAAAACAAGTCACGTGACCGGCCTGAAGACCGCTCTAAATAGCCATTTAGAATGCTCATTTTTAGAAAGGATTTACAGCGTGCTATGCCAGCCTCTAATAGGAGCGACTGGCAGTTTTTAAAAAGGCTTAACACTAACCTTAAATGGACAATGGGGACTTTAAACACTTCAGCCCCAGGTGGATTTACCCCCTAACTGACCAGGCCATTTTATGCGATACGGCACTGCGTCGCCCCTTTAACAGACAATTGCATGGTCGAGCGACGTTGTACCCAAACAAAATTGATTTCCTTTTTTCCCCACAAATGGAGCTTTTTGGTGGTATTTGATCATCTCTGCGGTTTTATTTTTTGCGCTATAAACAAAAAAAAAAAAAAAAAAAAAAAAAAAAAAAAAAAAGCAACAATTTTGGAAAAAAAATATATATTTACTTTCTGCTATAATACCTATCCAAAAAAAATATAAAAAAACAAAAATGTATTCACCAGTTTAGGCCAATATATTTTCTGCTACATATTTTTGGTAAAAAAAAAAAATCACAATAAGCGTATATTGATTGGTTTGCGTAAAAGTTATAGCGTCTTCAAAATAGGGGAAAGATTTAGGGACTTATTTTTTATTGGTAATGGTGGCGATCTGCGATTTTTAGACTTTAACATTGCAGCGGACAAATCTGACCCCAAGTGACACTTTTTGGGGACCAGCGACACCAATACAGTGATCAGTGCTATAAAAATGCACTGATAACTGTATAAATGGCACTGGCAGGGAAGGGGTTAAATGTGTTCTCTGGGAAGTGTATCTAACTGTATGGGGGACAGGCTGCCTGGGAAAATAGATGCTGTTCCTGATCACTAGGAACAGCTGATCTCTCTCTCTTCCCCTGTCAGAATGGGGATCTGTTTACATTGACAGATCCCGTTCTGGCTCCCTTTCCCGCGATCGCGGGTGGCCGGCGGACAGAGTCGGCCAGGCCCATTGGTGAGGTCCCCCGCAGCACCACATGCACAGACCGACGTACAGGTACGTCGGTTTGCGAAGCCGATTAACAGTATATATGCGGAAGGCGGTCAAGTGGTAATATCTAAAATGATGCCTGCAACTACAGGCATCATCCAGATATTTTTCAGCTGGCGATTCCCTCACGTGTAAAAGCTATCATAGCGGCTGTTGAGCCGGTTGATTGCTTTTACATGTGGCAGGAGGAGACGTCCCCCCATGACCATTGGAAGCCAAAAGCTAAGTCATGACATCACTTCCGGTGCTGGCAATGTAAACATTGTTTTTCTTTTTTAACTGCTTCAGATCCGGGCCATTGCCAAATGACGGCAACAGCGCGGATCTGAATTGCCGGGACGACGTCCATTGACGTCGTCCCGTGCACGAGCGGCCTGCGCGCCCCCTGCAGGGCGCGCGCGGCGCGCTCGGTGATCAGCGAGTCTATGAGACTCGCCTGATCACAGATCAGAGTAAGGGGTTGGTCCCAACCCCTTACCACATGATCAGCTGTCAGCCAATGACAGCTGATCATGTGATGTAAACAGAGCCGGTAATCGGCTATTTTTCCTCCTCGCGCTGACAGCGTGAGGAGGAAAAAAAAACCCGATCACCGGCGGCCGTGATCGGGACATCAGTCCCGATCACGGCGATCTTATAACAAAAAGCAATAGGCAGCAGTGCTGCCTACCAGTGCCCACCATATTAACCCATCAGTGCCCACAGTGCCATCAATCAGCGCCACCCATCAGTGCCCACAGTGCCACCCATCAGTGCCCACAGTGCCACCCATCAGTGCCCACAGTGCCACCCATCAGTGCCCACAGTGCCACCCATCAGCACCCACATCAGTGCAACCTACCAGTGCCCATAAGTGCCCATCAGTGCCACCCATCACTGCCCATCAGTGCCACCCATCAGTGCCCCCCATCAGTGCCACCCATCAGTGCCCCCCATCAGTGCCACCTATCCGTGCCGCCCATCTGTGGCCATCAGTGCCGCCTTATCTGTGCCCATCAGTACCGCCTTAACTGTCCCCATCAGTGCCGCCTTAACTGTGCCCATCAGTGCCGCCTTAACTGTGCCCATCAGTGCCGCCTTAACTGTGCCCATCAGTGCCGCCTTAACTGTGCCCATCAGTGCCGCCTTAACTGTGCCCATCAGTGCCGCCTTAACTGTGCCCATCAGTGCCGCCTTAACTGTGCCTATCAGTGCCGCCTTAACTGTGCCTATCAGTGCCGCCTTAACTGTGCCTATCAGTGCCGCCTTAACTGTGCCTATCAGTGCCGCCTTAACTGTGCCTATCCGTGCCCATCAGTGCAGCCTATCAGTGCCCACCAGTGCCGCCTCATCAGTGCATATCAATGAAGGAGAAAAATTACCTGTTTGCAAAATTTTATAACAAACTATTAAACATGATTTTTTTTTTTTTTCAAAATTTTCCATCTTTTTTTGTTTGTTTAGCAAAAAATAAAAACCCCAGCTGTGATTAAATACCACCAAAAGAAAGCTCTATTTGTGGGAAAAAAAATGATAAAAATTTCATTTGGGTACAGTGTTGTATGACCGCGCAATTGTCATTCAAAGTGCGACAGCGCTGGAAGCTCAAAATTGGTCTGGGCAGGAGGGGGGTTTAAGTGCCCAGTAAGCAAGTGGTTAAAGCTGGAAAGCTTGAGACAGATTTTTCTTTTTTTTAATCTCAGGCTTTCCAGCATAGAAGAGATTGCTTGCAGATGCAGACATCACCCCAGTACCTTTTTTTTTTTTTTTTTAAATAGAAGCCACAGTCGGCTTTCTAGTTCATTTTTTACTGGCTGAGCAGTGGTATGTAGTGAGCTAGGGAAGTTAGGGAAAGATGAACTAACTTTATAAACATTTAACAGCAAAGGCTTTATCTAGAGGCAGATGCCACAAGATACCTGCTATAATACTGTATATATTAACCAGAAAAGTCTATGTGCCTCTCTCTGATTTAGATTGTGGCAAGGGCCCAACTTTTTATTCAAACCCATCTGCGAAAAAAAAAAAAAAAAAAAAAAAAAAAAAAGGAAGTTGCCGTCTAAATTTATGACTGTCACGTTTACTTTGAACCCAGCTCTTGCACCTATTAGACAATGTTTCAGCTAGAAATTATAACTGCAGCATTATTGCTGCATAATCATTGCTTAAAACATTGCCATTCTAACCAGACCAAAAAAAATAAAAGAATTAAAGCCTTTTTTGTAAGAACTAAGCCAGGGCTTGACAAATTTGCTTGGAATCTAGGAGCCAGCTAAAAAAGTTAGGAGCCAGGTTTTTTTTTTTTTTTTAAACGACCGACAAAGCTTTATTTTCAATATAAAAATTAACCAATCTTAAATTTACACAGAGACGACTAGAACTAATGTGACTGCTTTTATTTCCTGCCATGCAGGGACACAAGACCGCCATATTCCCACTAAGGGTCCGATCACGTCCGCCTGAAAAACTGACAGGCGAACCTGATCAGACAGCCCGTGTGAAAGGGGCCAAGCAGGGAGATGACAAATAATAAATTCATTTTAATTAACCACTTCCTTCCCGCAGGACGACTATATGCGTCCTGTCTTTGAAGAGAAATACCGTTGTTATGGTAGCAGCTAGCTACCATAACCCCGGTATCTTCTTCAAGAGCCGGCGGTTCTCTTTCAGATAAAAGTGGTCTCTGCAGCAGATTCGTAGCGAGATCACTTTTATCGGCGGCAGGAGAGGGCCCCCCCTACCGCCGCTCTCCGGTGCCCTTCACCGCTTACCGTGGCCGTCGGTAACGGCGGAGGCGATCCGGATCTGTCCCTGGCCTGACATGGAGACAAGTGAGAGGAAGATGGCCCCCCGCCCATCTCCAAGTCATTGCAGGGCGGAAGCGACGTCAAATCGTCACTTCCACCCATAGCTCTTGAAGGGACATTTTATATTTTTTTTTTTCAAATGACAATTTTTTTTTTTTAATGCATTTTAGTGTAAATATGAGATCTGAGGTCTTTTTGACCCCAGATCTCACATTTAAGAGGTCCTGTCATGCTTTTTTTCTATTAAAAGGGATTTTTACATTCCTTGTAATAGGAATAAAAGTGACTTTTTTTTTTTTTTAAAAGAACAGTGGAAAAATAAAAGTTAAAATAAATAAGAAAAAAAAAAAAAAATTTAAATGTGCCCCATCCCTTGTAATAGAAATAAAAGTGACACAATTTTAATTTTTTTTAAAACCGTGTAAAAATCAAAAATAAAAAAGTAAAATATATAAGAAAAAATAATAATTTTTTTAAATGCGCCCCGTCCCGCCGAGCTCGCTTGCAGAAGCGAACGCATATGTGAGTAGCACCCGCATATGAAAGCGGTGTTCAAACCACACGTGAGGTATCGCCACGATCGTTAGAGCGAGAGCAATAATTCTAGTCCTAGACCTCCTCTGTAACTCAAAACATGCAACCTGTAGAATTTTTTAAACGTCGCCTATGGAGATTTTAAAGGGTAAAAGTTTGTCGCCATTCCACGAGCGGATGAAATTTTGAAGCGTGACATGTTGGGAATCAATTTACTCGGCGTAACATTATCTTTCACAATATAAAAAAATTGGGCTAACTTTACTGTTTTCTTATTTTTTAATTAAAAAAAGTATTTTTTCCCAAAAAAGTGCGCTTGTAAGACCGCTGCGCGAATACGGTGTGACAGAAAGTATTGCAATGACCGCCATTTTATTCTCTAGGGTGTTAGAATAAAAAATATATATAATGTTTGGGGGTTCTAAGTAAAGGGAAGGAGATGAGCAGGCAGTGAAAACAGGTAGGGAAAGCTCCATTAGCATTGGTGGATGTCTTGCCATACCAACGGCCACCACCAGAGGGCGCCCGATTGCAGAAGGAACCAGGAACCATAGGACTGCAGTAGGCCGTAAAGCCGGGGCCTCAATTACCGGCGCGGCCCAACGCGATCGCGGCGGGGGGTTGTCGAACGCACACAGGATACCCCAGCTGTGCCGCCAGGTTGCTAATTCTAGTCGCAAATGCGACCTGGCGCCCGGGGTTTGTCGAGCCCTGAACTAAGTAAATGTCTGAATGAAAGAAGGAAAAAACCCAAACCGCCCCCCCCCCACACACAATGGTTAACCACTTGCTGACCAGCAGCGGTATAACATACACCGGCAGGTGGGCACGTTCCTGCAAATCGCCGTAGGTGTACGTCGGGTCCTTTGAGCCGTAGCAGGCGCGTGGCCGTGATGTCCACCGGCCACCTGCAATCGCGGGAACGAGAGCCAGAAAGGGGATCTGTCAATGTACAGAGAGATCTCCGTTCTGACAGGAGAGTTAGAGAGAGATCTATATAACCCCTCCACCTTCCAGGAGTACCTCAGTTTTTGTAGCCAAGCAATATACTTAAACCCCAAAAAGAGGGACAGGACCTCTGTGTCCCATGATGTACTCCAAGAAAAGGATTTTACAGGTAAGCCGTTATAAAAATCCTATTTTCTTTATCGTATATCATGGGACACCGAGCCTTAAGTAATTACTTAATGGGAGGTCCCATAGCAATGCTACTTGAGGGGAGGGAGACACAACCCGTAGGGCACCCCCAGACCTGAGGACTTATACTGCTGCCTGCAGCACACTGCGTCAGAAGGAGATATCCTCATTCCTCCTTACATCTACTTGATAAAATTTTGTGACTGTATATGCACTGAAGACCAAGTTGTGGCCTTGCAGATCTGAGCCATGGAGGCCTGGTGACACACTGCCCAAGAAGCACTAACCGCTCTGGTAGAGTGCGCCTTAACTTGAAAAGGGGGAATCTTACCCCTTAAGTCATAAGTTTGAATGATCACTTGTCGAATCCACTTAGCGACAGTGAATTTCGATGCTGCCTGTCCTTTCTTAGGACCCTCTGGCAGAATAAATAAGACATCAGTCTTACGGATCTGAGCAGTTTTCTTTAACCGGTTCAATACAGGGCATTTTCACCCCCTTCCTTCCCAGGCCAATTTTTAGTTTTCAGCGCTGTCACACTTTAAACGACAATTGCGCGGTCGTGCGACGTTGTACCCAAACAAAATTGACGTCCTTTTTTCCCCACAAATATAGCTTTCTTTTGGTGGTATTTGATCACCTCTGCGGTTTTTATTTTTTGCGCTATAAACAAAAGAGCGACAAATTTGAAAAAACAAAACAAAAAAAAAAACATTTTTTACTTTTTGCTATAATAAATATCCCAATTTTTTTTAAAAAAAAAAAACAAATTTTTTCCTCAGTTTCGGCCAATACGTATTCTTCTACATATTTTTGGTAAAAAAAAAAAAATCGCAATAAGCGTATATTGATTGGTTTGCGCAAAAGTTATAGCGTCTACAAAATACGGGATTTATGGCATTTTTAAAAAAAAATATTTATTTTTTTACTAGTAATAGCGGCGATTGCGATTTTTTTCCGTGACTGCGACATTATATCGGACACTTTTGATACATTTTTGGGAACATTCACATTTATACAGCGATCAATGCTATAAAATTGCATTGATTACTGTGTAAATGTGACAGGCAGTGAAAGGGTTAACCACTAGGGGGGCGGGGAGGGGTTAATTATGTTACCTAGGGAATGATTCTAACTGTAGGGGGAGGGGACGCACAAGGGGAGGAGACCGATCAGTGTTCCGCTGTTCTGGGAACACAGATCGCTCTCCTCTCACCTGACAGGCTGTGGATCTGTGTGTTTACACACACAGATCCACGGTCCGGCCCGGTTAACGGGCAATCGCGGGTGCCCCCCTAGGCGGCCGGGAACCAGAGGCCGTCATATGACGTCCACCCAGGATGGGAGATCCCATCTGTGGACGTCATATTACAATAGCCGGGTATTGAAGTGGTTAAATAGATTTTCACTGCTCTCACCACATCAAGACAATGTAGTGACTCTTCTTCTCTGGAACATGGTTTTGGAAAAAACAATGACAGGACAATAGCTTGGTTCAGGTGAAAATCTTAAACTACTTTTTGGCAAAAAGCCTGGACGAGGGCGTAACACCACTCTGTTCTCATGAATAATCAAATATGGCTCTTTACAAGAAAGAGCAGCCAATTCTGAAATCCTCCTTGCTGAGGATATAGCAAGCAAAAATACCTGCTTCCTTGTCAAAAAGGACTAAGGGAATATGCTGTATCTGTTCAAATGGCTGTTTTTGTAACACTGACAAAACTAAATTCAAGTCCCAAGGGCTTAAAGGTGATTTAACTGGCGGATTAATCCGCATCACCCCTTGCATAAAACCCTGGACTAAAGAATGCGTAGCAAGCGGTCTTTGAAATAAAAGCGATAAGGCTGAGATTTGGCCCTTAATATTACTCAGGGCCAATTCATCTCTACGCCTAATTGCAGAAAGGAAAGAATTCTGTCTATGATATATCCCTGTGGGTGCCAACCCTTGGATTCACACCAGGAAACAGAAGTCTTCCAAACTTTATAATATATAGTTCTGGAAGCTGGTTTTCTTGCATTAATCAAAGTAGAGACAACTGACCCGGAAAGACCACATTTCTTCAGAATGTAGGTCTCAATAGCCAGGCCTTTAAATTTAGCGTTCGTAAAGTAGGATGGAATATCGGCCCCTGTGCAAGCAGGTCTGGCCTTAGTGGGAGGGGCCATGGACCCTCCACTGCCATCTTTACGATTGCTGCATACCATGACCTTCTGAGCCATGCTGGTGCTACCAGAATTACCGATTTTCTTTCCAGCTTCATCCTGCAAAGAAGTCAAGGCAGCATAGATCAGTGAGAACTGATCCCACGGGGTTACCAGCGCATCTGTTCCGCATGCGAGTGGATCCCTTGTCCTGGACACAAAGTTGACCAACTTCATGCTGAATCTGGATGCTAGAAGATCTACTTCCCGAGTCCCCCATCTTTGGCAAAGAGCCCAAAAAACGTCAAGGTGAAGAGACCATTCCCCTGGGAATAACTGCAGGAGACTTAAGTAGTCCGCCTGCCAATTCTCTACTCCCAAAATGAAGACTGCCGATAGGCAGGGAACATTGTTTTCTGCCCAAGTTAGAATATGGTTCACCTCTCTGAGCTGAGACTCTTGGTGCCCCCTTGGTGATTGATATAGGCCACAGCCGTGGCATTGTCAGATTGGATCCTGACAGGACAATTCTTTAACCTGAAAGTCCAGGTTTTCAGAGCCAGACACACTGCCCGAATTTCTAGGATGTTGATGGGCAAGGCTCTTTCGGCTCTTGACCATTGTCCCTGGACAGTCGTTTTCTATAGTACTGCTCCCCAGCCTGAAAGGCCGGCATCTGTCGTTACTACTTTCCAGATAATTGGTCTGAAGGATTTCCCTTTCAGCAGATTCTGGCTTAGTAACTGAGGCTTTGGGACACTCTTGGGGACAGCCACATTGGCAAGTCCAAAGCCTGGATCGTTGTGTTCCAAGCAGACAGGATACTGTTTTGTAATAGTCTCAAATGAAGCCACCATCTTTCCTAACAACCTCATGCAAAGGCAAATTGAGGGATTTCTTTTCGACCTGACCATCCGCACCAGCTCTCGTATGGAGCTGATCTTTGCCGGAGGCAAGAACACCTTTTTCTGGGCTGTTTCTATGATCAGGCCCAAATACTCCAGCTTTCTTTGCGGTTTTAAGGAAGACTTCTTTAGGTTGAGAATCCAACCCAGACTTTCCAGGTAACTGGTTGTAATGCGTACACTTTGCGCCAAGCAAGCCACTGACTGGTCTAATAACAATAGATCGTCTAGGTACACCAAGACTGTTCTGCCCTGTGCCCTTAGCCTGGCTAGAGGTGGGGCCAGCACTTTTGTGAACACCCAGGGTGCTGTAGCTAGCCCGAAGGGCAAGGCTACAAACTGAAAGTGCTGTTCTACTTCGAACCGCAGAAACCTTTGGTGAGCAGGAAATAAATAGGGACATGCAGATATGCATCTCTGATGTCGATGGATGCCAGAAGGTCTCTTACTTGTAGGATGGAAACTAATGACTTGATTGACTTCATGCGAAAGGAGCCGATCTTCAGAAACGGATTTAGATTCCTTAGATCTACAATGGGTCTGACACCCCCATTTGGTTTTGGTACCGTAAACAAGTTTGAATAAAACCTCAAACCTTGCTCTTCTGTGGGGATCTGTATGATCAACCCGAGCCAGTAATCGGTCTAATGCTTGAAACAGGGATTGCCTTTTCCCTGGATCTTTGGGAACGTTTGATCTCAGAAAACGAGACAGTGGAAACACCCAAAATTCTAGTTTGTATCCTAGAGACATCATGGAGAGAACCCCTCTGTTCTGAATTTCCCTTTGCCAGACTTCTGAGTATTTCAGAAGTCTTCCCCCCACTCTGGTGAGGGGGAATGCCTCTTCATGATGAGGCTTTAGCATTCTGCTTTACAGATTTGTGGCCCCAGGTGTTCTTTTGTGTCTGGGCCTGACCCTGAGGTTTTCCTCTAGAGTCTGACGACAGCAGCCGTTGCCACTGCCTAGAGGCAGATGGCCCTGGCGCAGGAGAAAAAGTCTGTTTAAATGGACTTTTAGACTTTCTTTTGACTGGTAAAAGAGTACTCTTTCCACTAGAAATCGTCTGGATGTATTTATCCAAATCATTGCCAAATGGTCGCTCCCCATGAAAAGGGAAACTAGTCAGAAGCTTTTTGCAAGGTGCTTCGGCTGACCAATTTTTTAACCAAAGGGTTCTATGCATGTGTATCACAAGCGCAAGGCGGGATGCCTGGTGAATAGAATCTTTCATAGCAACTATAGCAAAACATAATGCCTTTGGTAATTCGGCCAACTCACGGGCCTGTTGTGCAGGGACCTCTTTAAGGGCCTCTGTTAACTGGTCCTTTAGAGACTGACAGATGCCTATTGCCGCGACTGCAGGCTGAGTAACGGTCCCTGCCAAGGAAAAAAGATCTCAACAGGTATTCCAACTTCTGATCTGTTGGATCATTAAGAATTTACGCATTGTCTACTGACAAGTTAAACTTTTATTCACACTGGAAATCACAGCGTCAACTGCTGGAACCATTAATTTCTTGGTGAATTTTTCCTCCATGGGATAGAGAACTGAGAGTCTCTTTGGAGGGAGAAAATGCTTATCCGGATGATCCCATTCAGCATAAATAAGCTTTTCTAGTAATGCATGGAGAGGAAACGCATGCAAAGGCTGTAGAGGTTTCAAAGAACCCAAGGAAGAAACCGGATTTTCAGCTAACTCTGTTAGGGGTAACACGAAAGTGGAGCGAACCAATTCCGTAAGGATTTATACCTCAGATTGTAAAGCTGAAAGATCAACTGTTTCCTGCGCAGAGGAATAATCTGCTTGTTTTTCCTCTCTATCGTCTGAGGGCAATACCTCATCCTGTCCCCACTGTTCCCTTGGTAAGGGGTTTGAGGTGGGGGAGGGGGATCTAGCACACTTCCTATCCCCTTGGATGGAGGATGCGATTAAAGCTGCTAATCTTCCTTCTAAGCCCTGCAGGGCAGAGGAAAATGCATCTTCAGTCACGTATAAAGGGGCTGAAGTGTGAAAAGCAGTTGCACCACCAGTCGGTTCCAAAGACTCACCCTGGCTTGCCACATCTGGTTTCTCCGGAGAGGATGACAGTGTGGAGGCATGACTGGAGTTCCCAGCGCCTGGGGGTGGAACTTTTGGTGCCTTAGTAGTAACCTTGGAAGCTATAGTACTAAGCACATAAGCAGAGGCACTCTAAGAAATGTACTATTTGCTGAGCAATAGTAAGAAAAAACAATGGCAGCATAGATTAAACTGATGCTAAATAATACTGTCTTTTCCTGTACTGAAAATGCCTGTGTACACCCCTCATGTGCTCCAGCGCTCCTGTCAGCTCTTCATTCAGCTTCTCTGATAAGGGCATCTCTCCCCCCCCCCCCACCTCTCAGGTGTAAGCCTGATTGCCTTGCGCCAAGTGCTTCACCAGGACGTTAAGTCTGCACACAGCGCCGACCGTTTTAGCCACGTCCCTTCATCAACCCGCCCTCCTCCTCTTTCAAAGTAAATCTCAGCGCACGCTCGAATGCCACAGCTTCGGGTCTGAGAGACAGACCAGGAGGAGAAGGGGCTGCAACCGCCATGCGGCATCGCTGTCTTCTCTATGAGAAAAGGCTTCTTTGTATATAACAAAAGGCATGTAAATGTTTCTCTAAGAAAACCGCCCGCACCCCTCGAGGGAGGGGGGGTATCTTAGCAGTTTGAGGTTTATTAAAATTGTGCTGTCATACTGAGGATGTCACACTGCTCACAGGTGTAAGTGTACCTTCACAGTACATGTACCCCCAGCTACTCAGTTTACCCAATTGGGGGGAGAGGACTAAAGAACCCCCTGCAGCTGCTAAGACACCCACTCTGTTGTAGCACAGATTCAAAAGGGTATGTGTAGTCTTACTCCCTCTAGAGAAGACTTTAAGGCATTACAATGTTACATATTGAAAGAAAAGGCATAGGTGGACTTTATAGTTCCTAAGCTTTTCTCTTACCTTTTCCTCGCTGCAGGATACTGCTGAATACAGACAGATCCAAACGTCACCTATCACAGCGGGCAGCGTAGTTAAACCTTCAAAGACCGGGTCCCTTAATAGGGGTTCCACTCCTTTGGACCTGTAAAGCACCCCTCAGGACAACTTTAGGTAATGTAGCAAGACCAAAAAGCGTCCTGGTTCCTAGGGTCCAGCCCTCAAAGAGAAGCGTTACAGGCAAAAACCTCGTTCTTCTATGCAAGGCCCAGGTACCATCCTGTGGCCGCAGTGGCATGGATGGATCCGGTTGTGGAGGATTTTTAAATCCAACATGGATCCCTCCTAGAGCTCCTCAGAGCACATCATCACTCGTGACCAACACCTCAGACACTGGCGAAAAAACGGAGGTACTCCTGGAAGGAGGAGGAGGGGTTATATAGGGGAGTGAACTTCCTGGATTGGGTATAACCAGTGTCAACAGCTGAAGGTGGCCCATAACCCATTAAGTAATTACTTAAGGCTCTGTGTCCCATGATGTACGATAAAGAAAAGTGTCAAAGGTATCTGATCTGTCCGCAAAAACATCATAGTCCCGCAAAAAAAAATAAAATAAAAATGCCATAAATATATCCCTTATTTTGTAGGCGCTATAACTTTTGTGCAAATCAATATATGCTTATTGGGATTTTTTTTTACAAAAAATATGTAGAATACATATCGGCCTAAACTGATGAAGTTTAAAATTTTTTGGGGAATATTATAGCAAAAAGTAAAAAAATTTTTACTCAAAATTTACGTTTTTTTTTTAAGCGCAAAAAATAAAAACCGCAGAGGCGATCAAATACCACCAAAAAAAGCTCTATTTGTGGGGAAAAAAAGGACGTCAATTTTGTTTGGGTACAGCGCCGCACGACTGCGCAATTGTCAGTTAAAGAGACGCAGTGCTGTATCGCAAAAAAAAGGCCTGGACATTAAGGGGGAAAATCTTCAGGTCTGTAAATGGTTAAGCTTTTAATAATCAGTGCAGTTTCTCTTATAAATGACATACACATGCAGCTATGGGATGGAAGTGTGTCTAATGAGTATTGAGCTTTTATGTAAAAGGTTATGTGTCCTGTTTCAGGCTGACACACTTAAGTTGACGATCTAGGTAAATTATCACACATTTTAAACAGTGTAATCACAAAGTTTGAAAAAGGAATACATGAGGAACACGTACCTGACAGAAATCTGGTTTCAGTGGTGGATTCTCTCGAAGCTCAGGATCAGAGTATTCATTATTTACATAGTAGCCAACCCGAATAAATTCTTGACCCCTATATGTGCAAGTAATCAAGACGACTGTAACCCCCACCGCATCGGACTCTGGGATAAGGCTGGAATTTGGAGCATCCGCCTACAAGGAAGAGTGTAACGTTATAGTTTCTTATGATACAGTTATCCAAGTACAGAGTATAGTAGCAGCTTTATTACTAGGCCAACTAGTATATAGGGTGAATGCCCCTCCCTGACAGGTACAGCACACATCTCTTAGCTGTTTAAGACAATAAACCCGACAAGCATAATTCTCAATATAAATTTGGAGAAATGTTTTCACAAGCTAGGTCTTCCCCCCCGATTCATACAAGCACCGAGCAAACAAAGGTTTGGGAAGAGCACCATTCCTCTTCTGGCTTCTTCAGTAACTGTATTTAAGCCAAATCCTCAGCGAGGTAGGCAATTAGTTGACAGCAGTGGCAAATTCTAACCAGTTAATATTGTGCACAGATATTCTAAGTACATTTTATGTAAATACAAGATGTGTTCTAACTTGAATCTTTGTGTGCTTAGTATATTTGTTCCAGATCTGTGTAGCAATCCAGTGTGAAATTTCCTCTGCATAAGAAGCTTCCTGCAATAAAAACCGGTCACTGCTGCTGTCACTTCTTGTGCAGGGCAACTGGTCTTGTCTTTGCCCCTCCTGTAGCTTTCTGCAGGGAGTTTAGTGGGTGGAGCCTACTGGGCACCTCCACACATCTATACAAGGTAACATCAGGGTTTGTAAAGGATAGATATAGATACACACACACACACACACACACGCACACACAATATACACACACACAATATACACAAACCTTTGCACCTATTAAGGGAATATCTTTAAATTCATTTTTTTGTGCCTGGAGTTCAGATTTAAAGCATAACGCCAGGAAAATATGATAATGTAAATCTTGCACCAACTATGTAGGAAAGAGGTATTGCTTTTTCTATATGCCGTGTGTAGAGTGCTGCTTTATAGTAGTAAAATCATACCTAGTAACAAGCCAGCTCCACAGAAATTCTGGGTGCTCTGGGCATGATTGGTGGGATGAGAGTGGAGGGGCACATGATTTCTCAGGCTCCTATTAAAAGAATACTTTGCATTCTGTGAAAAAACAAGGCCTTTCATGAATGGGCATGGATTGAGGAAGGGGTGTGGTGCAGCCAGAGCTCTTCACCACTGTTATCTGCACTCATGCCCGCAGCATCCATAATATCCAATGAAAGCCAGCATGTAACGAGATAGGACTACTACAATACAGAAATCACCACACAGACAGCATATATATCATTTTCCCTTTCCTGTACAGCTGGAACAGGATTTACAACAACATTTTCCCTGAGTTTGGCTCTAACCAATACTTGTCTCTGTGTTAACAAGACAGACAATGCAGTCATCTGCACAAATGTTATAGGTGAGGAAGAAACAGTCATTTCCATAAAGCCAGCAATGGCAGCCCCCATTAACCCACAAGTGTACTTTAAGCCTGGGTTCACACTTATGCGAATTGGATGTGGGTTTCTTCGCATAGCAGGAGATTGTGACTGGCCCTCTAATGAGCCAGTTCACACACTTCCACAGCGGCTCCGGTGCGAATTGCACAAGAGCCCTGTGCGTCTACATTCACCGGTTCAGCCCAAAATTGGGGCTGAAATCCGACCTGAAATGGTGAATGGAGGTGCACCGGACTCCTGCTGTGAGCCGCTGCATGTTCCAGTATGAACCCAGCCTCAATCTGTTGACAAGCCACTACATTTACTTGACCAGGGAGCTTTTGTCTGAAATCATTCCCTCAAGCATAGCTTGAAAATTTAAACTGCTTCCCGCCAACTGCCTCCAGGAACTTTAAGTGCCGGTTCACACAGGGGCGACTTGTCAGGCGACCTAGCTGCCTGACAAGTCGCCTCCCGTTCTGTACAATGGAACCGTTCTAATAGGAGCGACGCAAGTCGCTCCGACTTAGAAAAAGGTTCCTGTACTACTTTGGGGGCGACTTGCATAGACTTCTATACAGAAGTCGTTTTGCAAGTCGCCGTGGAAGTCGTGTGCAGGTCGCCTCGGTGAGGCGACCTGCAAGTCGTGCCGCCCCTGTGTGAACCGGGGCTAAGTGTTCTAAAAAAAAGTCAGTTGGTGGGCATTTGGGTCATATGACCGTTGTGATCAGAAAGCTCCGGATCGCAAGTATGCATCAGCAGCTTACCAGTCCCCTCCGGCTACGGTGCTAGGAGCGCGCTCTCAGCACAGTAAGTTTTTTTTATTAACAGGATCGCATACATGCGTACGGCCGGTGTCAAGAGTTTAAATTTGTTTTAGGTTAAGAAGTGCACACTGAATACTCAAAAAGGGTAGATAGAGAGAGTTTTAATAGTTTAGATGGGACAGAAAAAAAGGCATTACCAAAACTAAGTGCTGCACCTTTAAAAACAGTTCACATCTCTACATGTGAACTTGCCAGGTACACTAATTTAGTGCAGGATATTTACTGAAAGTTTAACCCCCATTACTGCCAGGTTTGTGCTTTGTGGGGGGATGAACACACTCCCAGTGGCTGCAGCCAATGGGTGTGTGAATAAGTGACAAGCTGACTGTCAGATTAAAGATGGGCGGCTGCCAGATCGCTTCCAAACACCCTCAGTAAAAGCCACGCCTCCACCACACATCACGGGCTCTGCGTGCCCAGGACAGACATCGCAGGTGTCGCTGACTTCCCTTCTTGCTGACGGCGAAGCGTGAAATGTCACTTCCAGGTTTACGTGTCCGTTTCCCCAGTCTGTACGGCTGGGAAAGAACCTAATGTAATGTAATCTGCATTGCATTAGTTTCATTGAAGGACAAGTGAGACATTAGGGGTCTTTCAGACCCCTGGTGTCTCGTTAAAAAGAGCCTGTCACCAAAAAAATCACCACATATTAAAGAAAAAAAACCCCCAAAAAAACACTTAAAATCCCCCCCTCCCCAAAAGCGGAGGCTCCCTCCACATATGAATGTTAACGCACACGTTGGGGCACCTACGCACAAAAACATTGATTGTAATACACGTTACATATTTCCGCACATGCTGAAGTGGGAGCAATATCTTCAGCACCAGAGCTCCTGCGTAACTCTGAACCGATTACCTGCAGTACTTTTAAAGCGCAATGACTATGGAAAATAGAGTACTGAAGTCTGTTGCCATTTCACGGGCGCACGCAATTTTAAAGGTTAGACATGTTGGGTATCTAGTCAGTGCTACCTCACCTTTTATACCAAAATGTATTTATGTGCCCTAAAATTAACTTGTGCATTTTTTACTTAACCACTTCATATCCGGGCCATTTCTGACACTTTGCTCCTACATGTAAAAATCATCATTTTTTTGCTATAAAATTACATAGAACCCCCAAACATTATATATGTTTTTTTAGCAGAGACCCTACAGAATACAATGGCGGTCATTGCAACTTTTTATCTTGCACGGTATTTGCGCAGCAATTTTTCAAACGCGTTTTTTTTGGAAAAAAAACAGTTTCATGCTTAAAAAAAAACAAAACAGCAAAGTTAGACAATTTTTTTTGCATTGTGTGAAAGATGAAGTTACGCCGAGTAAATAGATACCTAACATGTCACGCTTCAAAATTGCACACGCTCGTGGAATGGCGCCAAACTTTGGTACTTAAAAATGCCCATAGGCGACGCTTTAAAATTTTTTACTGGTTACATGTTTTGAGTTACAGAGGAGGTCTAGGGCCAAAATTATTGCTCTCGCTCTAACGTTCGCGGCGATACCTCACATGTGTGGTTTGAACACCGTTTTCATATGTGGGCGGGACTTACGTATGCGTTCGCTTCTGCGTGCGAGCTCACGGGGACAGGGGCGCTTTAAAAATTTTTTTTTTTTTTTTTATTGTTAATTTTACTTAAAATTTTTTATTTTGACACTTTAAAAAAATATTTTTTTTTTTGATCACTTTTATTTCTATTACAAGGAATGTAAACATCCCTTGTAATAGGAAACTGACACGATCAGTCCTCTTTACAGTGAGATATGGGGTCAATAAGACCCCACATCTCACCTCTAGGCTGGGAAGCCTAAAATAAAAAAAAAAAATAAAACGATCGCCGCTTCACAACCGAAGCGGCGCCGTTTTTTTGAATGCAGAGGCCGGGCGTGACGTCATAACATCGCGCCCGGCCTCCGAACGATCATAGAGACTCCGGCGACCATCTGGTCCGCCGGAAATCTCTATGGTGAACATCCGGCGCCGGCGGATCCGCTATCCGACTCACCGATCGCTGAGGTGAGTCGGTAGTAGCACCGGAGGGCGGCGGGAGGGGGGGGGTGTCCCCTCCCGCCGCCCGTAAGAACGATCAAGCGGCGGAACAGCCGCTATGATCGTTCTTATGGTGTACGGAATCGCCGGCTGAAAATGCCGGTATCTGAATGATGTCTGTAGCCTCAGACATCATTCAGATATAAGCCCTGAAAGTGGAGGCCGTCATATGACGGCCTCCGGATGTCAAGAGGTTAAATTTTGCATAAGCAAAACTGGCTCTGCAGCAAAAGGGTTAAAATTAAGGTTCACTTTAAACGCTTTGCACAATGTATCAATTCCCATTGTGCAGAAAGGTGCAACTGCAAAACAGCTTGATGTGGCATTCTTACCTGAAATACAAACATATGACGGCCAGCAGGGACTGGTCCTACTAGCACTGAATCCAGGACCTGGTCATATTCTTCACTTTCTGCTGAACCCACATATATTATTTTCCACTCTAAATCTGTCAACAGAAACATATATTGTCAGAAATAACCAGAACAGAAGGAGAGTCTCCCCAATGAGGTGAGAGATCGCAATAAAAGCCAGAGCTGCACTTGGACTCGTTAAACAACTAGATCAGTCAGAATGGCAAAGGGTATCCTCAGGGACTCGGAAGTTAACAATAAGTGAAGTCAGGCAGGTAATGGGTCACAGACCATCACACTTCAGGTGACAATCCGATTTCCTCAGCAACAAAGTTATTTTAAGCTGTCAGATGATTATCAGCTAAAGTAGGAAAAGCAAATCTTTAATGTTTTACTTTGCAACACCAACTCGTCTGTCTCAGATTTCATGGCCAAACTACAACTGTCATAACAATGCCAATGTCTTGGTAGATTGTAAAAGCAGTCTCAGGTAAGGACATAGCACAGGGTGGTGCTTAGCCATGAAATAAGGGAACGTCAGTCCCCAATAAAGTAGGTTCAAAGATGGGTAGTGCAGAGGAATTTCCATCAAATACAGGCAATAGCAAGTATGTGTAGTAACTCCTATAAAAGTAAAAAAACTGAATAAAAAAATAAAAATGTGATAAATGTATCCCCTATTTTGTAGACACTATAACTGTTGCGCAAACCAATCAATATACGCTTATTGTGATTTTTTTTTTTGTGTTTGTTTTAAAAAAGGACCTCAATTTTGTTTGGGTACAACGTCGCACGACCACGCAATTGTCAGTTTAGGTGACGTAGTGCTGTATCGCAAAAAATGGCCTGGTCATTAAGGGGGTAAATCCTTCCGGGGCTTAAGTGGTTAAAGTTAACTTTTTTTTACTAGTAATGGAGCTGTTTTTAGCATGCCGCTGTATAGTCTGCAACATTTACATTTTTGGTAAACTCATTTATTGAATCCAAGCTCTGCAAGCGGAGATAACGCACTGGCAATGTTATTGTTTTAATTAAATAAAAGAATTTGAGTAGTTCAACTATGTGTGATTAACCTAAAATCGGTTCTGATATCGTTTTACTAACCTGACAGCTTATTCTAAAAAGGAAACCTTCATTTTGTTTGCAAATATTAAGGATTCCAACTACCAGCAAGAATGAGTCCTTACATTTAAAGGGCACCTGTCATTTCAGATCCATCATGGCAGCGCCTGTTAGCGGGCATCCATTCACCTGCTGCCGCCACATCCCTCACCTTGTTGTGTCACTGGTGCATTACCAGCCTTCCCATTAAAGTGAATGGGAGTGTCGGCGAGTCAAAAGCGGGTCAGGGGAGCCGCTGCAGAACAGAGATGAGACAGTTGCTCCTTAAAAATTGTGATTTAAATCAAATCCACCCTGCTGGTGACTGTCAATCACAGGTCTCTGCTCTGCCTCCTCCTCGCTCACTAGAGAGCTGGGCTGTGGAGGGGATGGGAACGGCCGGCTCAGGCTCTCTGTCAGCATGTGGGTGGATCCAGACTCCGTGGTCGCGATGACGCTGAGCCTGGACTGACTTTGTGATGTCAGCAGAGAGCATGCTGAAGTTCGCTCTCTCTCTTGCACACCGGGTCACTCCTGTGATCCATAGGGGAAGTACAGCCAAACAAGCTTAGGCTGTACTTATTTTAAATAAAATTACAGCCTTTGCATTTATTTACCTTTATTACACATTTGCATAATAAAATGAGGCGCAAAGGATAACTCACCATCGGGAAGATCTTCTATACATTCAAAAGTAACCTCAAACTGAAAAGGGTTACGGAAAGGACAGGGGTTATCCAACACCACCATGTTGAGAATCTGTACCTTCGCCATGATGCTGAAGAGATTACTGTAAGCACTGCAAAATAAAACTGGAACAAAACATTTATATTAATAACCAAAAACAGATCCAGCAATTTCACAATGTTTCTTAAACAAGCCTTTGCACCCCCCCAGTAACCAGATTCTCCCCTGATACCAAACTACTCTAAGACCCGTTTCGTACTGGGGTGCTTTGCAGGCGCTAGAACGCTAAAAAAAGCACCTGCAAAGAGGGGAGAACTGAGTAATCAGTGGTGTTTGATCGCTCAATTCTCTGAGTAGAGACGGCAGGGGACAGATGCAGCTAGAATCCATGCTGCAGCCATCTAGGCAAGTATGACTTTTTTTGTTGATTCCCATACATCAGGGATATGCAATTAGCGGACCTCCAGCTGTTGCAGAACTACAAATCCCATGAGGCATAGCAAGACTCTGACAGCCACAAGCATGACACTCAGAGACAGAGGCATGATGGGACTTGTAGTTTTGAAACAGATGGAGGTCCGCTAATTGCATATCCCTGCCATACATGATGCATGTTAGCAGCGCTTTATTTGCGAGTCCCCAGGACAAGCAGGTGCGAATGGGGCCTTATGCCAAGTTCACAACCCTGCATTTTGCCGAAACACATCAGTCTTATTTAAAATGAGTTCTTATATGTCCTGTTCACATCCATGCAGCTTCCACTGTGCTTTTTTTTTTTTTTTTGGAAAGGTGCAGGACCTTTTTTCTACACAGCACAGTGAATTTATGGCTCTATACACTTTAATGGAAGAGCAAGAAAAGCGAATGTACATGCGTTGACGTTTTTTCCTGTATGACAGCAGACGCCTCCTCCTAGTAACAAAGTAGAACTACAAGCAAAACTTGTTTTTCACTTTGGATAGAGTAGGGGATGGTTATAACCCGTCAGATTTTTTTCGCCTGTGTCCCATTGGGGAGTTTTCCCTTCACTTCCTGTCCCATAGCCAGACGGGAGAGCAAATCCCTGCAAATTAAGGGAATCTTTGGGGATCCCCAGGTCATCAGAACCAGTCATAATTGGAAGATTTCCCCTTTTCTGGGGACAACCCAAAATTTGTGATTTTCTTTTACTTTGAATGCTACAAATAGAACAGGACAAAAAAAAAAAGGAGGATGAATCTCCTTAAAAATGGGGACACAGCAATAAAAACTGACAGGGGGTCTAATCCCTCTCCACTTTACCCAAAACTGAAAAAAAAAAAAAAAAAGTTTTTGTGTTCCTCTCACTGATACAAGACACTATTCCAACCAATGATGGTGCATAATTCCTCCTACCAATGATAGTGCATTATTCTTCCTACTGACACCAATGATGAGACATTATTCCTCCCACAAACACCAACAATGGGGTACTATTCCTTCCAATGACACCACCGATTGGGCATTATTCCACTAACTGACACCAACGTCCGGCCCCCCTAAAGTCTGAAGGACAGTAAACTGGCCCTTTTTTTTCAAAAGTTTGCAGACCTCTGCTTTATGGAGAAGTTCACTTTTCGAACATGTTACATGTTCCGGGGGCAAGAATTAAGGTTGGGCCGATGTTCACTTTTTTTCAAGCATCGGTCACAAACTTACTGCTGATACCGATATTGCTTCAAGGGGTTGTACCAGGGTGATGCATGCAGCTGCACACATCACGGTACCGTTCTTTAGAGCGGACGGTCGGCTTTCTGGTAACAACCACTGATGCGGCTCAGCAGCTGCTCGGCTGTTATTACCAGCAGTGGGAGGTGACGTCCCTCCCCCCTCCACAGCTCTGCTGTCCCATCGGGAGGCCCGAGCGACCAGCTGGCATGTCCACCGGCTGGCCGAAGACCCAAAATAAAGCAATCGAAGACCCAAAATAAAGCAATTGGCTTTGTTCGTCTCGGTTCTAAGTAACCCAGAAGCGATGTCATGACATCACTTCCAGATTACTGGCATCCTAAAGGCACCAGTTTTAAAAAAATAGTGTTGAAAAACGTTCATCTTGATGTTTTGAATAATTTCAAGTGCAGAGGAGGGGTTTGGGGTCTTATAGATCCCTCCATAAAGAGTACCTGTCACAAGGGATCTTACATTCCTTGTGACAGCAATAACAGTGATTAAAAAAACCTTAAACCACCTCGCGCCCGCCGGCCGTCACATGACGGCCAGGCAGTACAGCTCTCGTTCTGGGCAGGCGTCATATGACATCCTCCCAGAACGACCGCTCTTGCACGCCCCTGGGGGCGCGCATTATGGTGGTGCGGTGTGTCAGTCAGACACACCGCTACACAGATTTCGGTAAAGAGCCTCTGACGGAGGCTATTTACCACGTGATCAGCCGTGTCCAATCGTGGCTGATCACAAATTAAACATGAAGAGCCGTTGATTGGCTTTTCCTCACTCACGTCTGAAAGACACGAGTAGAGGAGAGCCGATCGGCTGCTCTCCTGACGGGGGGGGGAGGGGGGGGGGTCTGTGCTGATTGTTTATCAGCACAGCCCCCCCCAGGATGCTGTCAGGACCACCAGGGATTGGCACCACCCTGGACCACCAGGTATGCCACCCTAGACCACCAGGGAAATGCCAATCAGTGTCCAGGCAGCTGCCAATCAGTGCCCATCCCAAATGCCTGCCAGTGCAATCAGTGATGCCTATCAATGCCACCCATAAGTACCCATCAGTGCAGTCTTTCAGTGCCCATCAGTGTCACCTCATTGGTGCCGCCTTATCAGTGCCCGTCAGTGCCGCCTTATCAGTGCCCATCAGTTAAAGTGGATGTAAACCCAATGTCATCTTTTCTAAACTACTGCCATAGGGGTTATCTATAAGGATATATATGTCTCCTGCATGTATCTTTACCTGTCAAATGTCTCCCCTCTGTCTGTTATGAGACCCGAAAAACTGCATATTCTGTGGGTGGGTCTGTTGTCTGGAGCTCGGTGGGTGGAGTCGTGATGTCAGTAGACTCCCCGCCCACCTCTACACTCCCCTTGTCAATATGCATTTTTCTCCTGTGTATTTCTTACACTGAACTTCTGCTATGATCTCTAGCATCCAATGAAAAGACAGGAAAGTAACCACATGACTTCAGCATGCCCAATCATGCTGAGGTGTGGAACAGCCAATCCTTGCAGAGCTGCTGAAGAAAAGAGTGGGGGAGGGAATTAAAAAACAATGCATGTCTTAGGCTAGTGCACGAGATATGTAAATCACCTGTCACTCACAGAGGGGGGGGGGGGGGATTTAACAAAGTTCTTCTCTGTTTGTCAAGTTTTATCTCACTGAACAATAAAAGAGGATTGCTCAGAGCTGGATTAACTCTTTGTGGCAAGACTGGGCTCAAATGATAGGAAATCTTATACTCTACATTATGACATCAAAAAAAATAAATAATAATTTCGGGTTTACATCCACTTTAATGGCCCTTTCACACTGGGGCTGTTTGCAGGCGCTATTGCGCTAATAATAGTGCCTGCAAACCGACCCGAAACAGCCGCTGACGTTTCTCCAGTGTGAAAGCCCCAAGGGCTTTCACACTGGAGCGGTGCGCTAGCAGGACGGGAAAAAAAGTCCTGCTAGCAGCATCTTCAGAGCGGTGAAGGAGCGGAGTATACACCGCTCCTGGCCATTGAAAACAATGGGCAGCGCGGCTATACCGCCAGCAAAGCGCCTCTGCAGAGGCGCTTTGCGGTGATTTTTAACCCTTTCTCACCCGCTAGCGGGGGTAAAACCGACCCGCTAGCGGCCAAATACCGACGGTAAAGTGCCGCTTTACCGCCGACGCTGCCCCCGTCCCAGTGTGAAAGGGGCCTTGGGAGAAAACGTACTTATTTACAAAATTTTATAAACAGAAATAAAAGAAAAACTTTTTTTTTCAAACTTTTAGGTCTTTTTTTATTTGTTTAGCAAAAAATAAAAACCCCAGGAGGTGATCAAATACCACCAAAAGAAAGCTCTATTTGTAGGAACAAAATGATAAAAATTCTGTTTGGGTACAGTGTTGTATGACCACACAATTTTCATTTAAACAGTGCTGAAAGCTGAAAATTTGCCTGGGCAGGAAGGGGGTGTACATGCCCGGTATTGAGGTGGTTAAAAGGACAGTGTAAAAATGATAAACTGAATCTACAGAATATCGGCACCTGATATCAGCCTGAAAGACAGACGGAAAATTGGTATCGGCCCTGAAAAAAAAACAAAAAACGATATTGGTCGACCGCTAGCAAGAAGATCCCCCATGGTGATGGGGTGAAGTCTTCTCACACTCTCGGAATTTGAAAACGTCACAGCTGTGCGAGGCTCCACCCACATGGCGACAATCATTCATACTGCTTTCTGTGAATGGATAGACTACAAGTACCATCAGCTGGTAGTTCTCAATGAACTGTGGAAGGGGGCGCTGGTGAGCGCTCTGGGTAGTTCATTGATCTTGCTGCTCTCAGCTACGCTGAGAGAAATCCTGAGAGTCTGCTGATCGGAGGGGTGCAAAGCTCTGCACGTTTCTTAGGAGAAAAAAAGAAGCAGCAAAGTGTGCATGTTTTTCAGAAGGTGAACTTTAACTAAAATGCATTAAAAACCAGCATAAAACAAAAAACAAAAAAAAAAAAAAAAAAGCAGAGCATGCTGAAAAAAGGGACACTCAAAAACATAACTGCCCATAAATAGATATGAAGCTAACCTCGTGCCCGATACACGTTGAGATTATCGAACAAATGATCGTCTTTTTTGCTAATCTCAGATTGAATCTGATGTTTACTAAACTCACAAAAATTCCCACATGACAGAATAAAAAATGTAGGAAGTGATGTCATGTGTTGTATTTTCCAACGACGACTGTACTGATTAACCACTTCAATACCAGGCACTTAGCCACCCTCCTGTCCAGACCAATTTTCAGCTTTCAGCGCTGTCGCAGTTTGAATGACAATTGCGCGGTCATGCTACACTGTACCCAAACTAAATTTTTATCATTTTGTTTCCACAAATAGAGCTTTCTTTTGGTGGTATTTGATCACCTCTGCGGTTTTTATTTTTTGCTAAACAAATAAAAAAAGACCGAAAATTTTGAAAAAAATAAAAGTTTTGTTTCTGCTAAAAAAAAAATTTGTAAATAAGTTTTCTCTTTCACTGATGGGCACTGATACGGCGGCACCGATGTGGTGGCACCAATGAGTGGGCACTGGTAGGCAGCACTGATGGGCACTCATAGGCGACACTGATGGGCACCGATAGGGTGGCACTGATGAGGTGGCACCAATGAGTGGGCACTGATATGCAGCACTAATGGACACTCATAGGCGACACTGATGGGCACTGATAGGCATCCCTGGTAGCACTGGCAGTGGTAGGCATTGTGAGTGGGCACTGATTGGCAGCTGCCTGGGCACAGATTGGTATTTCCCTGGGGGTCTAGGGGGCATACCTGGTGGTCCAGTGTGGTGGCCATCCTGGTGGTCCTGTGCGGTTTCCCTGGTGGTCCTGGGCGGGATCCGAGGGGGGGCTGTGCTGATAAACAATCAGCACAGACCCCCGTCAGGACAGCAGCCGATAGGCTCTCCTCTACTCGTGCCTGTCAGACGCGAGTGAGGAAAAGCCGATCACCGGCTCTTGAAGGAATGGATTTGTAAAGCGCTGCAAATGCGAACTGAATTGCATCAAGGCGCTAAATGCGTTTCTCTTTCACTGATGGGCACTGATATGGCGGCACCGATGAAGTGGCACCAATGAGGCGGCTCTTCCTATGTACATTGTGATCAAGCCGTGATTGCAGAGCTGATCACGTGGTAAAGAGTCTCCGTCAGAGGCTCTTTACCTAGATCGGTGTTGCAGGGTGTCAGACTGACACCCTGCAACAACGATCGCTCGATATTCCTGATCACGCCATATGACGTCCGGTCAGGAATATCAAACCACTTTGCCGCCGTCATTTTGTAATAGGGCGGGCGGCAAGTGGTTAAACAAAAAATCATACGATCTGGTATCGTACGAATAATTTTTTGTGCGTGTCCAATAGAATAATAATATCAGATGAACCGTCCTGATCGGCTCTCGAAAGCTCTGTACTAACGATCCGACTATCATACGATCGCTCCGAAATTAGCGTTTTCGGTGGGATTTTCTGATGGTGTGTGCGGGGGGGGGGGGGTAGAGGACGGCCCATCAGGGATTGTTCACACCGGGGTGCAGGAATACATGTGAAGGTGTGCGTCTTCCCGCACCACACGGAAACGCATCGCCTTCTACAGACACGAGCGGCCGCCATAAACTCAAAGCGGCTGGCAGGGACAACCCCCTCCCCCCCATGCGGACACATTCACAGCCGCCAAAACGCACGGTGCTGAGGTACCACATGGTGTGGATTGGCGGTGGTGTCATTTTAAACATTGTTCCTGCGCTACTTTTTTTTTTTGCATTTCTGAAAGGAACGCGTTTCTCGCACACGCTCAGACACTCTCTACGGCGTTAAAGAGCGCTTAAAGTGATACGCGGTTCCGCACGCTCCTCTGAGCGCAAACGCTTGCGTCAATGAACAGCGATAATCACATTTTCCTATGACTCCCCCATATCGATGATGCTAAAAGCGAACAGCGGTCAGATCTTCGCTCATGAATAAAATAAATCCCCTCCGTACCCCAAATCCTGATCATAAGTCCTGGAAGCCCCCCCAGGATAATAAGGGGGGTCAGTCCGGGAAATGGGGGACAGGTAACCCCAGGACTGACCCTGCCATGACTGGAGGGAGGGGGAAGGGGAGGTGTAGCGGCCATTACCGGCTCCCGGTGTCGTCTCTTCTCTTCTCAGCTCCTCTTCCAGCCGCGCGCGATCTTTCCCGCTCTGCCGTTTGTCTCCCGCGCGAACTCCCCACAACCCCGGCTCGCGCCGAGCGGCCCCGCCTCCTCTCCCCTCAGCCGCGTCACGTGCCTCGCGCCGCCCACCAATCCGCGGGAGCGAGGCGTCACATAACGGGGGCGGGGTTACGGCCAGGGGAGCTGGGATCCAAACTTCTCGAAGGGAAATTGAGGCGCCTCAGCAAGTTTGTAGCTCGGTATCAGGATAGCCAGGGTGTACGGGCGTCACAGGACGTTTACTTCTTAGAATGACTTGCCCATGGCAAAGATGGCCGTCCAGTTACTCGTCGTAAGGGATGACGCAATGAAGCGTTTTGAGTAGGCGGAGCAATGCAGCTGCGGCTGACGTTCCTTCCCGCGCTCTGGCACGGCTGTCAAAAGGGGTGGAGTCTTTGTGGAATGTCACGTCATTTACGTGTCGCTAAAGGGTTGAGTTCCGGTTGACCTCGTTCTGGAAGTTCTCGCCGCAGATGTTCCGTCAGATTAGGCAACCCGTCAGAATGTGTAGCGGAAGTAAAGTTTCGCCGCCGCCTTCTTTCTACACCCCGCACTCCTCCACAGTAAGAATACACTGAGAAGGGGGGAAGCGGACATCTTGTTACACCCACCGGAGTTTTGCATTTTACACTTTTTTTTTTTAACAGTAAACTGAAGTTACATAGTGATATACAGTACTTAGAACTCCGTCTGAATGTTTATGAATTTTAAAAGCAATGAACTTCTGTCTGATTAGCAAACCTGTGAGATCAGCAGGCTTGCCGCTGGTTTTATGGTTGAATATATTTTTATTAATCATTTTTTTTTTAGAAAAGTAATTGGAGGTACAGAATAAAGAAAAACAGGTGGTATATAAATTGGTGGTTGGAAGCCGCCGCCACATTTACAGTACATAGAATCAATTTATAAAATGCAGGTATCATAATGTAGAGGTTGCAATCAATATGTCAGATGTGTAACGTATCTAAGTAGTCGGGTATATAGAGTTACCATAAATCTGAGGTATGGTAGGGGGGGGGTAAAGTGGGAAATAGAAGAATGGGGGGATATAGATATACCGTAAATACTCCAGTATAAGCCGACCCGAATAAAAACCTAATTTTACCACAAAAACCTGGGAAAACGTATTGACTCGAGTATAAGCCTAGGGTGAGAAATGCGCAGCTACTGTAAGTGGAAAAGAGGATCAACAATGCCCATTTGCAGCCATAGGACCCCCGAACTTCAAACTCGGTAGTTAAGGGTTCCTAGATGCCCCCTAGCTGCAGCCAAAATTTGGGGTCTCTGGACCCAAAGGGTCCCGAAATGACATTGCTGCAGGTGGACACAGTTGACAGAATTTGGGGCCCCGTATCTTGTGGCCACTTGGTGCTAGGAACCCCAAATTTGGTGTGCAAACCCAGTGGTCCCAAGATACGGGACCCCAAATTCGGTTGGGAAAATGCCATTCTCTGCTGCAGAAAAGTGCTTGACATTTTCCAAACTGAGTTTGGGGCCCCGTATCTCGGGTCCACTTGGTGCTAGGAACCCCAGCTTTGGATATGTTGTAGTGCTAATTCCACTGGGTTAGCACACCAAATTTGGGGTTCCTAGCATCAAGTGGTCCCGAGATACAGGGCCCCAAAGACGGTTCGGAAAATGTCATTCTCTGCTGCAGAAAAGGGCTTGACTCTATTCAATAGTCTATCCCATGCAGGGTAGTGTACCCAGACATACCACAGTACCTTGTGTTTATCCCAGTCGTCTCCCGCTCTGGCATGCATCTCCTCCATTAACATAATCTCATTGAGAATGGTGATCCACCTTTGGATGGGGGGGTTGCCTCAGATTTCCAGTATTTTGTGATCAATTGTCTGGCTGCTGATAGAAAAAAACCTAAGAAGATTGGTTTTCTGGGATTTAATTGATCCCGGTAGTATCGACAATAGGGCTATTTTAGGGGAGAGGGCTATGGAGATATCATACATTTCATTATAAATCACGAATATACCTTTCCAGAAGGGGTGAATCCAAGCACATTCCCACCAGATATGAAGGTATGTTCCTTGTCCTCCGTGACAGCGCCAGCAGACATCAGAAGCACTGGGAAACATCATGTGTACTAAGACCGGGTCCCTATACCACCTGGAGAGTAGTTTATCATTTTTTTGCTGCTGCTTTTAACCACTTAAGGACCGAGCCTCTTTCTGAGATCTTTCTTTTGCTAGAAAATTGCTTAGAACCCCCAAACATTATACATTTTTTTCTAACACCCTAGAGAATAAAATGGCGGTCGTTGCAATACTTTCTGTCACATCGTATTTGGAAAAAATACACTTTTTTGAATTAAAAAATAAGACAGCAGTAAAGTTATCCCAATTTTTTTTTATATTGTGAAAGATAATGTTAGGCGGAGTAAATTGATACCCAACATGTCACGCTTCAAAATTGCGCCCGCTCGTGGAATGGCGACAAACTTTTACCCTTAAAAATCCCCATAGGCGACGTTTAAAAAATTCTACAGGTTGCATGTTTTAAGTTACAGAGGAGGTCTAGGGCTAGAATTATTGCTCTCGCTCTAACGATCGTGGCGATACCTCACATGTGTGGTTTGAACACCTTTTTCATATGCGGGCGCTACTCACGTATGCGTTCGCTTCTGCACACGAGCTCAGCAGGACGGGGTGCGTTTAATTTTTTTTCATATTTATTTGACCTTTTTTTTTACATTTTTACACAGTTTTTTTAAAAAAAAAAAAATTGTGTCACTTTTATTCCTATTACAAATTAGCGATGTAAAACGACGGCGCACGGCCTGGAAGTAGTTAAGCTCTGTTTACTGTTAAAAATAAGTGTGAAATGCAAGACTCCAGTGGGTGTAACAAGATGCCTGCTTGCCGCCTTCTCAGTGTATCCTTACTGTGGACGAGTGTGGGGTGTAGCAAGATGGCGGCGACTGAAAGTCACTTCCATTACAAAATCTGACAGGTCGCCTAATCTGACGAAACACTGGTGTTCTATCAAAAAGCCGCTACCGAAGCGACGGTCTATCTTGGCCATCTTGGTACACCCGCATTCGTCCACAGTAAGGATACACTGAGAAGGCGGCAAGCAGGCATCTTGTTACACATCTTGTTGCTGCAAGATGGCCGCAACGGAACATCACTTCCGTTAAATATTCTGATAGGTTGTGGCTTTATGACAGAACACTGGTGTTTCGTCAGATTTGGCGACCCATCAGATTTTGTAAGGAAAGTGACGTTCCGTCGCAGCCATCTTGCTACACCCCACACTTGTCCCCAGTAAGGATATAGAGAGAAGGCGGCAAGCGCACATCTTGTTACCAGACATCCTAAGTCTCCCGCGAGGCGCAGAAGTCTCCCACATTTGGTAGCAGACTCCCGGACACCCGCGAGTGCCCTGCGATCTCCCGGCTGTCGGGCTGATCCTGGGCAGCAGTGGTGTCATCCATGTGTCTCCCTCCTTTCTCCTCCGGCCCGCTGTCCTCCGCTCCCTCCTCCAGCCCGCTGTCCTTCACTGCTCCCCCCTCCATTCTCCTCCGGCCCACTGTCCTTCTCTGCTCCCCCCTCGTCCCCTGCAGCCGGATCTCTCCTTTCCTCTCCCGCCGGCTGCGGGAGGGATCTGTCAGGATGGAGAGTGGAGGAAGGGGCCGGTAAATATATAATTTACTGGCCCCTTTCCTGTTATGGATTTGACACAGTGAGCTATCGCTCCTGTGTCCTGTAATAACTGAGCAAAGTAAACTGTGAGTTTATGAATGGACGGGAGACTGTGCTTCCTGTCCATTCAGCTTCAGTGCGGAGAAAGGAACTGGGGAATCTGTGTCCCCAGTCCCTTTCTTTGTCTCAAAGGGGAGATGTCCTCACCAAAGCCCCCCAACAGGGCTGAGAAGAAGAAAAAAAAAACAAAAACAATAAATAAAACAACAAATAACAATAACAAAAAAATGTAATTGTAAAAACATTAAAAAAATGTAATTGTAATATATATATATATATATATATATATATATATATATATATATATATATATATATATATAATTAAAAAATTACTGACACCACTCCCCCCTGCCCTACCAACACTGTCCACTGCTCCACCCACCTCCCCCCCAAAAAGCATTGTGAAAAAAATTAAAAACAACATAAATTGTAAAAAAATCAATACGTAAAACTAAAAAACTACTGACACCATCCGCTGCCTTATTGAGACTGTCGCATACTAGCCCATTATGTGCCACTTACCTGCAAACGAAGCCTGCGATGTCCCCGCTGGAGAAAGCATCCATTTTCACCCCTCTTCCTTTTGGGGGGGCCGTGGACTCTGGCTCTGTGACTGGCCGGAGTCGTGTGACATCTCTCCCACGCATGCAGCTGCAAAAAAAGCAAGAAATTGGAAATCCACTTCCCAGTTTAATGTTGAGTCCCAATCTATCACCTACCTAGGCATAAAAATAGGCAAAGAACCTGCGTCTCTATTATTTGAACTATCCCATTCTTATTGCCAAGATTTGTAGAGAATTAGAAGCAGAAGATGAACCTATCTTTATCACTGTTTGGTAGATGTCATTTATTTAAAATCATATCTTTTGCCAGATTATTGTACCCACTACAAACAATCCCACTATTGCTCAAACACACAGATATAAAAACGCTCAACAGAACTTTAAATTCATTCCTATGGAAGACTGAAAGACCTAAAATATCTTTGTCTAAATTTTATCTCCCAAAGAGTGAAGAAGGGGCTGGTATACCAGATGTTAGAACCTATCATTTGGCATGCTTGCTTAGGATAGGCATTGACTGGCCATTGGGAAACTCCTCCTATACAAATAATATACTGAAACTGGAATACGTTCAACCCTATAATCTATCAATTCTACTTCATAGCAAGTTCAACAACCTGCCCTCAAATTTACAACAAAGTATACTGATTAGAGACACATTCATGGCCTGGCGCTCAGTGAGGCGATCATTAGGCCTTCTCAGCTTCAATTTCCAACCAGCTAACATTGTACAATAACTTCAAATTCTTCATAAATATAAGCGAAGAGGCAGGGCCGTCTTAATAGTATCATGGGCCCCTGGGCAAAGTAATGCTGTGGGGCCCCTACAATGGAGACAGCGCAGGTAAACAGATATCAAGTAGGTAGGAGGCAGACAAGCGGAGCTTCCCCTTTTGGGTGGAGCTCCGCTTTAACTACATGAACAAATATTCTGTACAGCAAAGAAACAGTGGGGAAATACTACATACATAAAGTAACAAAGCTGTCCTGTGCATATAATATATCTGTTGGATTGATGCCTCCCCAGCACTATGGCCCCTCTACACCCCAGGTTTTCCCCCCAGCACTCTACCCCTCTACACCCCAGATATCCCCCTAGCACTCTGACCCCTCTACACCCCAGATATCCCCCTAGCACTCTGACCCCTCTACACCCCAGATGTCCCCCCAGCACTCTGACCCCTCTACACCCCAGATATCCCCCTAGCACTCTGACCCCTCTACACCCCAGATATCCCCCTAGCACTCTGAACCCTCTACACCCCAGATGTCCCCCCAGCACTCTGACCCCTCTACACCCCAGATATCCCCCTAGCACTCTGACCCCTCTACACCCCAGATGTCCCCCCAGCACTCTGACCCCTCTACACCCCAGATATCCCCCCAGCACTCTGACCCCTCTACACCCCAGATATCCCCCCAGGACTCTGACCCCTCTACACCACAGAAATCCCCCCCAGCACTCTGACCCCTCTACACCCCAGATATCCCCCCAGCACTCCGACCCCTCTACACCTCAGATATCCCCCCAGGACTCTGACCCCTCTACACCACAGAAATCCCCCCCAGCACTCTGGCCCCTCTATACCCCAGATATCCCCCCAGGACTCTGACCCCTCTACACCCCAGATGTCCCCCCAGCACTCTGACCCCTCTACACCCCAGATATCCCCCCAGCACTCTGACCCCTCTACACCCCAGATATCCCCCCAGCACTCTGACCCCTCTACACCTCAGATATCCCCCCAGGACTCTGACCCCTCTACACCACAGAAATCCCCCCCAGCACTCTGGCCCCTCTATACCCCAGATATCCCCCCAGGACTCTGACCCCTCTACACCCCAGATGTCCCCCCAGCACTCTGACCCCTCTACACCCCAGATATCCCCCCAGCACTCTGACCCCTCTACACTCCAGATATCCCCCCAGGACTCTGACCCTCTACACCCCAGATGTCCCCCCAGCACTCTGACCCCTCTACACCCCAGATATCCCCCCAGCACTCTGACCCCTCTACACCCCAGATATCCCCCCAGCACTCTGACCCCTCTACACCTCAGATATCCCCCCAGGACTCTGACCCCTCTACACCACAGAAATCCCCCCCAGCACTCTGGCCCCTCTATACCCCAGATATCCCCCCAGGACTCTGACCCCTCTACACCCCAGATGTCCCCCCAGCACTCTGACCCCTCTACACCCCAGATATCCCCCCAGCACTCTGACCCCTCTACACTTCAGATATCCCCCCAGGACTCTGACCCCTCTACACCACAGAAATCCCCCCCAGCACTCTGGCCCCTCTATACCCCAGATATCCCCCCAGCACTCTGACTCCAGGGGCGGATCCAGGGGGGGGCAATGGGGCAATTGTGGGTGACAGTGCGGGCGGCTCCGCGGGTGACAGTGCGGGCGGCTCTGCGGGTGACAGTGCGGGCGGCTCCGCAGGTGACAGTGCGGGCGGCTCGGTCGGTGAGTGGGCGGGTGAGGGGGGGTAGCTGGGCGGCTCCATGTGTGACTGTGAGTGGGCTGCTGGCCAATCAGGGAGCCGGCGGGCAGGGGAGCAGAGAGATGACATCATCTCTTACCACCCTGCTCCCGCCCTGCATCCCTGCAGTTCCGCCCTCACTGTGAAGGCAGCTGTGGGCAGCAGAGAGATTACATCATCTCTCTTCTGCCTGATTCTGGGACATAGCAAGAGACCACCTTAGCAGGAAAGTGACACGGCAGGTGACAATCCGCATCTGGTGACAGGCGACCTTGCAAGTGACAATCCGCAAGGTGTGGCAAGTGACAATCCGCAACGTGTGGCAGGTGACGTGGCAAGTGACAATCCACAACGTGTGGCAGGTGACGTGGCAAGTGACAATCGACAACGTGTGGCAGGTGACATGGCAAGTGACAATCCGCAATGTGTGGCAGGTGACATGGCAAGTGACAATCCACAATGTGTGGCAGGTGACATGGCAAGTGACAATCTGCATCTGGTGACAGGTGACGTGGCAAGTGACAATCCGCATTTGGTGGCAGGTGGCGTGGCAAGTGACAATTCGCAGCATGTGGCAGGTGACGTGGCAAGTGACAATCCGCAACGTGTAGCAGGTGACGTGGCAATTCGCAGCGTGTGGCAGGTGACGTGGCAAGTGACAATCCGCATCTGGTGACAGGTGACCTGGCAAGTGACAATTCACAACGTGTGGCAGGTGACATGGAAAGTGACAATCTGCAATATGTATCAGGTGACGTGACATTTCGCATCTGGTGACAGATGACGTGGCAAGTGACAATCCACATTTGGTGGCAGGCGACTTGGAAAGTGACACACTCAGGGCTCCCATTGATTCTGCATTATGGTGAGTTGAACTATTTAACTTTATATTACAATGTAAGAATAGAAATAATGCGCTTCAATCATCCTGACACCATAATAACCATGGTGCCGTGATGATTGAAGCGCCAACACCAGCCGTTTCCCCGATAAATTGCCCGCAAAAAAAGGTATTTTCTGGCAGCGCCCCTCCCAAGACTAGACTCTGGATCCGCCCCTGTATCCCCCCAGCACTGTGACCCCTCTACACCGCAGATATCCCCCCAGAACTGTGACCCCTCTACACCCCAGATATCCCCCAGCACTCTGACACCTCTACACCCCAGATATCCCCCCAGAACTCTGACCCCTCTACACCCTAGATATTCCCCCCAGCACTGTTACCATATACCATAAGATACCCCTAGTATTGTGACCCCACTACATCCCTGATACCCCCTATACTGTGGCCTCTCTACATCCCTGTAGCTACCTCAAGCATTGCTACCCCCTATACACCCCAGATCCCCCCTCAGCATTGTTTTCCTCCATACGTCCCGCAGCACCATTATTCCATCCATGTAGTACCCCCTTTTCCAGTGGAGATACAGTGCATGTGAACTTTTGGCTCTGTGCCCACTTCCAGCACTGGACTCACCTATACCAATCAAGCAGGCAGAAGGAGGGGTGGAGGAGGGAGCATCCCTCTGGGCATTCCAAGCCCTTCGGTGCAAACACTGCTGGATAGCTGGGCTCACCATGACACCATCCACAATGCTACTTCGAGTCCCGAGAATTCAAGCTGCATGGGGAGGGGTCAGAGCATCACTGGCACTCTGGCCCTGCCCTTCCCTGCTGACTGTAAAATGATAGGTATCGTTCTGCACAGCACGGCACACCGCTGCCAGCCTGCCTCCCCTTATTATCCATCACTCTCAGTGCCATCATGGGACCCCCAATTTTGGGGCAGCGTGGGCTCAAGGACTAGCTGCTTTGGGGAAAGTTCAGGGAGCCCCCATGCAGCTGGAGTCCCTGGGCAGTGCCCACTCATTAAGACAGCCCTGCGAAGAGGACTATGAACCCTTAAACTCTAAAGGCCCTACAAAAGCGTCAGAACTTTTTAAACCAAACTCAACTCGACTCAAATCCTTCAGTGAAATATCAATAGAGTATGATTCTTCAAACGATGCTTCAACCAAAAAGGAAATCCATTTCAACATTCAATTATTGACCAAGCCACTGAGCATTCAGCATACTCTATATCAAATCTATATGCTCCTCTAAACTTCAATTTTTCAAAACCTCAAGGACATTCTATCTTAGCAAAAAGATTTTGAAGATGAAAAAATCTGAGAGAAGATCTTAAAAGGATATCTTACGATTCGTCACCTTATAATAAAGGAAAATTGGAGGGAAACCTAATTCAAACTTATACACAAAGCTTGCGTTCCATTCCTGTTTAACCACTTAAGGACGGAGCCTCTTTCTGAGATTTGGTGTTTACAAGTTAAAAACATTTTTTTTTTTGCTAGAAAATTACTTAGAACCCCCAAACATTATATATATTTTTTTCTAACACCCTAGAGAATAAAATGGCGGTTGTTGCAATACTTTCTGTCACATCGTATTTGCACAGCGGTCTTACAAGCGCACTTTTTTTGGAAAAAAATACACTTTTTTAAAATTAAAAAATAAGAGTAAAGTTAGCCCAATTTTTTTAATATTGTAAAAGATAATGTTATGCCGAGTAAATTGATACCCAACATGTCATGCTTCAAAATTGCGCCCACTCGTGGAATGGCGACAGACTTTTACCCTTAAAATACTCCATAGGCGACGTGTAAAAAATTCTACAGGTTGCGTGTTTTGAGTTACAGAGGAGGTCTAGGGATAGAATTATTGCTCTCGCTCTAACGATCAGGTCGATACCTCACATGTGTGGTTTGAACACTGTTTTCATATGCGGGCGCTACTCACGTATGCGTTCACTTTTGCACGCGAGCTCGGCGGGACGGGGTGCGTTTAAAAAATTTTTTTTTCATTATTTATCTTACCTTTTTATTTTTTTATTTTTACACTGTTTTAGAAAAAAAAAAAGTTGTGGCACTTTTATTCCTATTACAAGGAATGTAAACATCCCTTGTAATAGAAATAAAGCTTGACAGGTCCTCTTAAATATGAGATCTGGGGTCAAAAAGACCTCAAAACTCATATTTACACTAAAATGCAATAAAAGCCCTACGAGGTCCACACTCATTACCCTTTGGTGACCAGTGGTATACTTCATTCCTCCGTTGAGGAATTTGGTAAATATGATGTATAACTATAACAGTTGGCCCCCGTTGGGCTATTGCACTTTCTTTTATATTTTGTAAAAGAGATTTGTTTATGGATGCATTTGTACTATCTGAACCTTTAAACTACTTTCTATCAAAACAAATTAAAAAAAAACAATTTTGTAAAAAAAAATGCAATAAAAAATAAATAAATAATTAAATGTCATTTGAAAAAAAAAAAAGTTCCTTTAAGTGCTATGGGTGGAAGTGACATTTTGACATTGCTTCCGCCCTGCAATGATATGGCGACAGGTGGGGGGCAATCTCGTCTTCATGCCTAACAGGGAGAAGAACTCAATAGCCTCCGCCGCTATCGACCGCTCCGATAAGCGGCGGTGGCCACCGGAGGGGGGGACCTCTTCCGCCGCCAATAAAAGCGATCTTGCGGCGAATCCGACGCAGAGACCACTTTTATCTGAAAGCGGACCGCCCGCTACAGAAGAGGATACCGGGATTATGGCAGCTAGCTGCTGCCATAACAATGATATTCCTCTTCAAAGCAGCGACGTAAAACGACAGCGGGTGGTCTGTAAGTGATTAATAAACAAGACCTTTCAGCTGCTACTTGCTCTTGGTGCAAGTCCTTCCGTCCTTCTCTCTCACATCGTTTCTGGGAATTCCCAGAGATATCAACATTCCGTGACCGAATCCTCAATTATATCTTTTGGCATCACTTCAACACAGCTAAACATCCGATGTTATGTCTTTTTGGTCACGATGGCATTCCGGAATACGCTAATCCTTTGTCTGCTGACAACACGTAAAGCCATCGTAAAATCCTGGACGGTCCCTACTCCACCATCACTCTCAATAAAAAGATCTGAAAATGCTTTTATATATTGAAAAATTAGACATATCAAACCACTCTTTCAACTCAACAAACAGCTTTTTTAAAAGATGGTAAACATTCATGGAAAGTTTTCTGACTAATGCCGTGTACACACGGGCGGACTTTTTGACCCGACTGGTCCGACGGGATGAATCCGTTGGACAATCTGACCGTGTGTGGGCTTCATCGGACTTTTGCGGGTGAAAATCAGACGGACCTTAGATTTGGAACATGTTTTGGTCTGTATGCTAGTCCGACGGACAAAAACCGACACTAGGGCAGCTATTGGCTACTGGCTATCAACTTCCTTATTTTAGTCCGGTCGTGCGTCATCACGTACAAATCCGTCGGACTTTGGTGTGATCATGTGTAGGCAAGTCCGTTTGCTCGAAAGTCCGTCGGAAGCCCGTCAAAAGTCAGTCGAAAGTCCGTCGGACCTTTGATGCCGAAAAGTCCGCTCGTGTGTACACGGCATAACACCAAAAAAACACAAATTATGACAACGTTTAAATACTCTTAGTGGTGTAATAAAGTCTTTCTCTCTAATTCACTGGGCAGGTTGGAAATGAGATAACTTATCTACAACATGCCCTTAGCCCTCTGCAAATCCCTTTGGAAATTATCCCGTTGCTCCACATCTTGTCTCTAGACTGAAATGACATTTTCTTACACATAGGTACAACAGTTTCGTTCATTACTTTTCCTTCCCTTTTTATTTTTATATTTTTTGTTTTTTATTCCTTATTTTTATATTTTTGTTTTTATTTTATTCCTATTTTATACTTTATTACACTCTAAAATACACAGTTATGCCCTGTACACACAATCAGATTTTCCGACAGCAAATGTTGGATGTAAGCTTGTTGGCTGAAAGTCCGACCGTGTGTATGCTCCATCGAACATTTGTTGTTGAGCTTTCCACCGACAAAAGTTGGCTAGCAGGTTCTCAAATTTTCCACCAACAAAATTTTGTTGTCGGAATTTCCGATCGTGTGTACACAAGTCCGACGCACAAAAGTTCACGCATGCTCGGAATCAAGCCGAAGGAGCCGCGCTGGCTATTGAACTTCCTTTTTCTCGGCTCGTTGTACGTCTTGTACATCACCACGCTCCCACGTTCGTAATTGTTGGCCAACATTTGTGTGACCGTGTGTATGCAAGACAAGTTTGAGCCAACATTAGAATGGGTTTTTGACAAGGAATCTAGAATTGTTAAAATGTTAAACTTTAAAATGGTCCAACTGTTCATCCATTCTTAACAATTACTATTACGTTAAGCGTACAAATTATTATTATCAGATGAACTGCACATACTGTATTTACCATTCTTCCAATATAAGCGTCAATTGACACACTCTGTATGATAATTTCTTTTTTGTACAAATTATCCAGAAAACAATAAAAATTATGGAAAAAAAAGAATCACTCACTCACTTCTCCTACCAAGGACTACATGTCCCATGAGGCACTGCTCCTCACACATTCACAAATTCTCAGGCACTTACTGACATGTATGAAAGGCATACTGATCTGTATGCGTGCTGCACTGTGTATACTGACATGTATGGATGGTGCACTGAGCTGTACATGGGTTGCACTGTATTTTCTGATATGTAAAGAAATAATGCATTCTGTATGCAGGCCAACTAATCAACTGACCATCTAAGTTGACAACTATTTTCATAATTGATCATAATCGATTATATTGATTAGTTGTTTCAGCCCTAATCATGCCATTTAGGAAGATCCAATGAGTAAAATACTAGTAATGGTAATGGATTGGATATGTATTGTACAATAGATTCCGATTTTATATTTGGTACAATGTATGCACAGTAGATCCATTCCACTGCATTATAATTACTATAATTAAAAGGCAGCTCACCTTCTCATCATCAAGGAATGTAATCTATGAAAATAAAGGTGTCAGTTTTATTAGGTAGGTTAGTGCAAGAGCTAAGATGAGCACACAAAGTGCAGTAATAGAAACCAATACCAAATCATTACATTCATTTTTCTGTAGAGATAGATTAGTGGAAGGTTATTTCAAGTTGATTAATATGAAACGAGAATAACTTTAACCACCTCAATACCGGGCACTTTCACCCCCTTCCTGCACAGACCATTTTTCAGCTTTCAGAGCTGTCGCACTTTGAATGACAATTGCACGGTCATGCAACACTATACCAATATAAAATTGTTATAATTTTATTCACACAAATAGAGCTTTCTTTTGGTGATATTTAATCACTGCTGGGTTTTTTATTAAAAAAAAAAAAAAAAGACTTTTCTTAGTTTTTGTCAGTAAATTTTGTAAATTTAATTTTTCTCCTTCACTGATGTGCGCTGGTGAGGCTGCACTGATGGGCACTGATAGGCTGCACTAATGAGCACTAACGAGTTGGCACTTATGGGCACTGATGAGGCGGGACTTATGTGCACTAATTAGGTGGCACTGATGAGGAGGCACTAATATGCTGCACTTATGGGCACTGATAGGTGGCACTGATGAGCAATGATAGACAGCACTGATGGATGGCACTGGTGGGCACTGATAGGTGGCATTGATGGGCACTATGAGGTGGGCACTGATAGGCGGCACTGGAGGCCACTGATGGGCATTGATGGGTGGCACTGATGGGCAGCACTGATAAGCTGCACTGATGGCCACTAAAAGCCATCACTAATGGGTACTGATTGGAGGCACTTGTGGGCACTGACCGCTGGCACTGGTGGGCACTGATTGCTGGCACTGGTGGCATTTCATTGTAATCAGGGCACTGATGATCAGTGCCCTAATTACCTCCCTTGCTGTCTCCTGTGAGGAGATGCCGCTGATAGGCTCTCCTCGCCACACACTCCGTCAGTGTAAGGCAATGAGAGACGATTACGACACTTCCGTGTTTACATGTGACCAGCTGTGATTGGACACAGCCGATCACATGGTTAAAAAACCAAGTCAGCGGCTCCTTACAGAGATCAGGGTCGGCTGTTCGGGTGCGTGTCATATGACATCCAAACAGTACGAGAGCCGCACTGTCCCTCCGTCATTTGACGGTGGGCGGGTGGCAAATGGTTAATTTGTATATCATAACTGGCTCTTGCCATATTCTTGCCATATCTTCCCAAAAACAAAATGTTTTTTGGTTATTATACAAGAGCTGTGGAAGCTCTGTCAGTTAACATTGTCCCCTCCCCTGCTGTCAAGAGGGAACAAAGATTTTTCAATGGAGTTGAAAATGTCACATTTGGCCCAAATTTTCAAAATTTGTTCCTAACTGTGTATGTTCATAACTATGGAACGGTAAGTTTACCCTATAACAAATTTGGCCCTCACTAATGGGGCCTACACATTATATGATAATCGAGGGAAAATTCAGAATACGGACTATTATAAGATTTTCATATAGTGTGTACACAAATTTCAGGAGACATTTCAGGCCTTCCAAAAGGAAAACTGCACAATTTTTCCTGTTACTAAACAGACTATTTTGTGTAATGTATACAGGTTTCGTACAATAAAACATCACATTAAAGATATTGTACATGATCGAGAAAAAAAAAAGTGTCAACCCAGAACATCCCTTGCTTTCCTAGAAATGTAAACCTCCAATTCAGCCACAAGATGGTGCTGTGGGTATAGGAAGTATGTGATCTGCAGCACCAATCGGATAAATAAATAGCTCCTGGGATGGTGCAATTCTAGACTCTCTTCCCTGATCTTCCCATTGGGATCTTCCCAAAGACTCATATGCCAAGAAATACAGTAATTATTCTGGTTGTTGGGTTTGCCAAAGGAAGCACATTTCCCATTAAGGGAGATCTAAGCAGGTTACAAAACATTTTTACTGCAACATATTTCCACATATTTCCAGCCACAGTCATGCAAATCTAAACACGTATATTACTTTTTTTTTGTCTAAATCTGGAGTTCTTTTAAGTTTGGAGAAGGCATATGACCAACCGCCTTTGTGCGTTCAGTCAGCAGTAGATGCTGAGTGTTTATAGGGTAAGGGCTCATTTACACTTGCTTCGGCTTCAACACACATTAAGGGCTAGTTTACACTTGCTTCAAAATATGGCTTTGGACACGCTTTGTTAAAGCTCTCTGAACGCCATTTAAAGCCCCTGTCACTAAATAAAATGGTTAGCTTACAGTCCTGTTTACACCTGCTTTTGCTTGGTGCTTCGATGAGGCTTCGGTGGGGCTTTGGTCAAGCTTCAATGGGGCTTCAGTGGGACTTTGGTGAGGCTTTGTGGGACTTCGTTGGGACTTCAGTGAGACTTCAAGCGAGCTTTGCCATAGACTTCTATGGAGGCTTTGAAGACGCTTTGAAGCACCACTGAAGATATACGAGGTATAATTTTTGAAGTGAAGCTGAAGCAAAGCAAAGTAAAAGCAAGGTGTAAACAGGACTGTAAGCTAACCATTTTATTTAGTGACAGGAGCTTTGACTAGCATTCAGAGAGCTTTGACAAACCCTGTCCGAAGCCTTGTTGAAGCCAAAGCAAGTGTAAATGAGCCCTAACGGCTAGTTTACACTTGCTTCAAAACAAGGCTTCGGACAGGCTTTGATAAAGCTCTCTGAACGCCAGTCAAAGCCCCTCTAAATAAAATGGTTAGCTTACAGTCCTGTTTACACCTGCTTTTGTTTACTTTGCTTCGGCTTCATTCAAAAATTATACCCCATGAAGCTTTTTCCTGGCTTTTCCGGCCAGGAATTTTTTTTTTAAAAGTCAGCAGCTACAAACACTGTAGCTGCTGACTTTAAATGAGTACACTTACCTGTCCTGGGTGCCCGCGATGTCAGCCGCCCAGGGCCGATCCATCCCTCGGTCCCGGCACCGCCATCCTAACTAAGGGATACAGGCAGTGGAGCCTTGCAGCTTCACTGCCAGTTTCCTACTGCGCACGTGTGAGCGGCACGGCGCTCTGTGAATGGCCCCATGGTTTTCTGGGAACACACACAGTTCCCAGAAGGCAACGGGGCCGCTCACCGAGGAGCAGAACACGCCGCGGAATAGGAAGAGGCAGATTAGGAAGACAACCTAGCAACAAGGTTTCAGGTAAGTTTAAAAAAAAAAAAAAATTCTAATTTTTTTTTCAATTTTTTTTTCAATTTTTTTACGATTTTTCATGCTATTTTTTTATTTTAGGGTGGCCCTCCACTTTAACCACTTCAATACCAGGCACTTAGACACCTTCCCGCCCAGACCAATTTTCAGCTTTCAGCGCTGTCGCAATTTGAATGACAATTGCGCGGTCGTGCTACACTGTACCCAAACAAATTTTTTATCATTTTGTTCCCACAAATAGAGCTTTCTTTTGGTAGTATTTGATCACCTTTGCGGTTTTTATTTTTTGCGCAACAAATAAAAAAAGACCGAAAATTAAAAAAAAAAACAAGTTTTTCTTTGTTTCTGTTAAAACTTTTTGTAAATAAGTACGTTTTCTTCTTCAATGACGGGCACTGATATGGCTGCACTGACGGGCACTGATACGGCGGCACTGATGGGCACCGATGAGGTGGCACTGATGAGGTGGCACTGACGGGCACTGATGATGGGCACTGATAGGCGGCACTGATGGGCACTGATAGGTGGCACTGGTATGCGGCACTGATGGGCACTCATAGGTGGCACGGATGGGCACTTATAGGCGGCACTGATGGGCACTCATAGGTGGCATTGATGGGCACTCGTAGGTGGCATTGATGGTTACTTATGGGTGGCACTGATAGTTGGCACAGATGGGCACGGATGGGCACTGATAGATGGGCACGGATGGGCACTGACAGGTGACATGAATGGACACTGATGGGTGGCACTGATGGCATTACTTGTTTGCAGTGATGCCCCTAAGGGTGGCATTGCTGGGCATCATTGCAACATAATTGTGCCAATCAGTGCCCATTTGTGGGCACTGATTGGCACAGATTTGGCACACTGGGCACATGTGGATGGCCATGGGGTACATACCTGGCCATCCACATGTTGCCCCTTCCCTGGTGGTCCTAGTGGCGATCCCTGGTGGTCCAGTGTGGTGATCTGCGGGGGGGGGCTGCACTGATAAACAATCAGCGCAGACCCCCCCCTGCCAGGAGAGCCGCCGATCGGCTCTCCTCTACTTGCGTCTGTCAGACGTGAGTGAGGAAGAGCCGATCAACAGCTCTTCCTATTGACAGCGTGATCAGCCGTGATTGGACACGGCTGATCACGTGGTATAGAGCCTTCGGCGGAGGCTTTTTACCAAGATTAGTGTAGCGGTGTGTCAGACCGACACACCGCTCCACCGATCACCGCGATGCGCGCCCCCGGGGGCGCGCTGCGGCATGTTATCCTGCTGGACGTCATATGACGCCCAGTCAGGATAACAGAACCACTTCCCGGACGTCAATCCGCTACAGGGCGGGCGGGAAGTGGTTAAAGAGGAGTTCCACCCAGGGGGGCCGTCAAAAAAAAAAAAATTTAAAAGTCAGCAGCTACAAATACTGCAGCTGCTGACTTTTAATTGGACACTCACCTGTCCCTGGGTCCAGCGATGCGGGGGATCGAAGCCCCGCTCGTCCCGTCCTCCACTCGTCGGCGCCGGCATTTCAACTGTGGGCACCGGGCTGTGGCTTCACAGCCTGGCACCCACTGCGCATGCGGGAGCAGGGCCGCGCGCCGTGATTGGACGCTCAATCACCTGGGACCTGTAATGGGTCCCAGATGATTGACAGGAGGGAGGGAGCAGAGCGGAGCCCTTCCTGTGCCGAGGAGGAAGTGATGTCACCAGCCCAGGCTAAGGAACAGGCAGACTACGAGGGACCACCTAGCAACAGGCATTTAGAGGTAAGTGAAAAAAAGATATCCAAATGTTTTTTTTTTTTTTTTTTAGAATTTTTCCAGGTAGTTTTGTTTTTTGGGTGGAACCCCACTTTAAGTAGTGCTTCAAAGCAACTTCAAAGCCTCCATAGAAGTCTATGGCAAAGATTGCTTAAAGCTCCACCGAAGCCTTGTTGAAGCCCCACGAAGCCTCACCGAAGCCCCATCGAAGCTTCACCGAAGCCCCAACAAAGCTCCACCAAAGCCCCATGAAAGCTTCACTGAAGCCCCAACAAAGCTCCACCAAAGCCTCATTGAAGCTCCACCGAAGCCTCATCGAAACACAAAGCAGATGTAAACAGGACTGTAAGCTAACCATTTTATTTAGTGGCAGGGGCTTTGACTAGCATTCAGAGAGCTTTAACAAAGCATGTCCGAAGCCATGTTTTGAAGCAAGTGTAAACTAGCCCTAACATGTGTACTTTTCCCATAATTAATGCAATACAGGTGCATCTCAAAAAATGTGAATATCATCAAAAAGGTAATTTATTTCAGTAATTCTAATCAAAAAGTGAAACTCATATATGGATTCATTACACATGCATTTCTTTTTATTTTGATGATTATGGCTTACAGCTAGTGAAATCCCAAAATTCAGTATGGGCTCATTTACACTTGTTTCGGCTTCAACAAGGCTTCGGACAGGCTTTGTTAAAGCTCTCTGAATGCTAGTCAAAGCTCCTGTCACTAAATAAAATGGTTAGCTTACAGTCCTGTTTACACCTTGCATTTGCTTTGCTTCGGCTTCGCTTCAAAAATGATAACTGTAGCACCCTGGGGTTTAGTCAGGGAGCTCCTCACCAAATTCCTTAACAGGGGTAGTTACCATAGTTAAATTGTTAGAGATCCATTGATTTCTCCCTAAGTTTGGCCTTGTACTTTTCTCTTCTATCACTAGGTGGCCGGGTACTTGGTGGTACTAGATATGAGAGGACAACTCAAGGTCGGGTTATGGGTATATGGGGTATCTCAGCCAATGGGCACGGGTTTTCTTGAATCCCTTGGCCTGCTGGGAGAACCTACGGGAGAGGTCAGGTGATCTGTGTTCTGTGCCACCCGGACTGCCGTCTGGGTGTCATCTGCCCCGAGCTGCTAGGCTGGAGATTGGGCCTATCCTAGGGGAATCTGGCTGCCAGGCTGTGTGAGGGCGTATATAAAAGTAAGAGGGCAGCGAAGGGTTGTGACTGCGGCATGCAGTCCAACCAAAAGTGACAGTTCTGCCGGCTGGAGAACCTGTTGTTGTCGGAGGTAGAAGGGAAGGTGTTGCCACTAAGGGACCAACCATCTTTACCAGGGACCACAGTGAGTAACTGAAGCAAGTACCGGAACAGTATTGTCACTGCATGGGCACGGTGGAGAATCGGGAAACTTCAGGCGGTGATCAAGTCAGGGACCCAACCAGCGGAGGTGATGCTTGCAGAGCAGCCTTGTGTGTCAAGCTAGGGATCGAGCCAGTCAGCAGGGGTGAAGCTTGAAGGTATCTGAAGTGCCAAGCTAGGGACCCAACAGGGAAGCGTGGGTGACGTTTGAGGGAGATACCACTGCAAAAGCCTTGAGGAGCTCATGAGATTCAGAGTTAGTCAATCAGAGGGTCCAGTGAGAGACCAGGAGCTCAAGGGGCTGAAGAACTACAAGTAAAAGTTGTAGTAAAGCTGAGAGAACGGTTATGTTTGAATTAGGAACTGTTAAGTACTGTAGCCATAGGTGACAGCAAACCTGCACGTGTAGAAGTGGCACCTTGCTGGAGCCTTTCCCTGTACGGCTGTCCTCCTATTGAAGTCTCTGAGTCTGCCTATTGAAATTGCAACTACTTAAGGGTGTCATTGCCCCAACCCTCTTTCCCTTGCAAAATATAAAAGGACTGTTAAAAGAAATAAACCCTCTTTTGCATCCAAGAAGTGTCTGGTGCCCAATGACTTTTACCACCTGTGCACCCACTATGCCTCACTACCCACTACATATTGAAGGATGTTAGCTGTCTCTGGCCTCAAAGGCTCTCATTAGACTGGAAGAGGTTGGAGATTCTGCTACATACCCCATGTAGCTTTAGTGGTGCTTCAAAGCGTCTTCAAAGCCTCCATAGAAGTCTATGGCAAAGCTCGCCTGACGCCTCATCAAAGCCCCACGACCCCCCCCCCCAGACCCCCCCCCCCCAAAGCCTCATAGAAGCCCCATCGATGCTCCACCAAAGCCTCATCAAAGCCCCACCGAAGCCTCATCGAAGCGCCAAACAAAAGCAAGGTGTAAACAGGACTGTAAGCTAACCATTTTATTTAGTGACAGGAGCTTTGACTGGCGTTCAGAAAGCTTTAACAAAGCATGTCCGCAGCTATGTTTTGAAGCAAGTGTAAACTAGCCCTATCTCAGAAAAGTAGAATACTGTGAAGAAGTTCAATATTGTAGACTCATGGTGTCGCACTCTAATCAGCTAATTAACTCAAAACACATGTAAACGTTTCCTTAGCCTTTACAGTAAATGGTCTCTCTCATTGTTCAGCAGGTTACACAATCATGGGGAAGACTGCTGACTTGACAGTCGTCCAGAAGACAGTCATTGACACCCTCCACAAGGAGGGTAAGTCACAAAAGGCCATTGCTAAAGAAGCTGGCTGCTCACAGAGTCCTGTATCCAAGCATATTAATGGAAAGTTGAGTGGAAGGAAAAAGTGTGATAGAAAAAGGTGCACAAGCAACAAGGATAACCGCAGCCTTGAGAGGATTGTGAAGTAAAGGCCATTCAAGAATTTCGGGAGATTCACAAGGAGTGGACTACAGCTGGTGTCAGTGCTTCAAGAGCCACCACACACAGACATGTCCAAGAAATGGGCTACAACTGTCGCATCCCTTGTGTCAAGCCACTCCTTAACCAGAGACAAGTCAGAGGCATCTTACCTGGGCTAAGGAGAAAAAAGGACTGGACTGTTGCTCAGTGGCCCAAAGTCCTCTTTTCTGATGGGAGAAAATTTTGCATTTCATTTGGAAATCAAGGTCCAAGAGTCTGGAGGAAGAGTGGAGAGGTCCAGAATCCAAGTTGCATGAGGTCCAGTGTGAAGTTTCCACAGTCAGTGATGATTTGGGGAGCCATGTCATCTGCTGGTGTTGGTCCACTGTGTTTTATCAAGTACAAAGTCAGCGCAGACCTCTACTAGGAAATTCTAGAGCACTTCATGCTTCCCTCTGCTGACCAGCTTTATGGAGATGCTGATTTCATTTTCCAGCAGGACTTGGCATCTGCCTATACTGCTAAAAGTACCAATAGCTGATTTAATGATCATGGTATCACTGTGCTTGATTGGCCAGCAAACTCTCCTGACCTAAACCCCATAGAGAATCTGAGGGGTATTGTCAAGAGGAAGATGAGAGACACCAGACCCAACAATGCAGACAAGCTGAAGGCTGCTATCAAAGCAACCTGGCCTTCCATAACATCTCAGCAGTGACACAGGCTGATCGCCTCCATGTCACACCACAATGATGTACATGCAAGAGGAGCCCCAACCAAGTATTGAGTGCATACTATACTGTACATGGACATACTTTTCAGTAAGCCAACATTTCTGTATCAATAATCCTTTTTTTTTTTATTGGTCTTATGTAATATTCAAATTTTCTGAGATACGGAATTTTGGATTTTCACTAGCTGTAAGACATAATCATAAAAATAAAAAATGATTACAGGGATATGTAATGAAATACTGACACATAATCACACACATAGGTTCGACTTGATGGACTTGTGTCTTTTTTCAACCTCACCTACTATATCTATGATTGAAATGCATCACTCAGTGTGTGACGTATCTATATAAAATATATGAGTTTCACTTTTTTATTTGAATTACTGAAATAAATTAAATTCAAAATTTTTTGAGATGCACCTGTATATTTTGTATTCAGTGGAAGCAGCTATCCTGTAAATAATTTAAAAAAAATCTTCTGCTAGCTGTGACTTTACCTTTAAGGCCGGGTTCACGCTATTGCGAATTGGATGCGGGTCTCCCGCATCCAATTTCGCAATAGCAGGAGAATGTGACAGGCTCTCTATGGCTCTCTACAGGATCTCCAATGCGGCTCCGGTGCGAATTTGCACAGTGCCCTGTTTGTCTTTTGGTCCACAGTGCCCTGTGCGTCTTTTAGTTCGTTTTCAGGTCCCAATTCAGCCCAAAATTTTGGCTGAAATTGGACACACAGGACCCCTGCTGGGTGCCGCATTGGCATCCAGTGTGAACTGAGCCTAAAGGAGAATTATGGCCAAAGTTTTTTGGCCATACTTCACCTATGGATTGCAGGAGTGCAGCTTGTTCTGCACTCCTGTGACATGTTTTCAGCAGACAGTGGGCTAAAGCTGCTATCGACTGACGTCACTCAGCCGGTCTGGGCTCAGAAAAGATCCCGACCATATGCTGAGAGCTTGAGCCTGCCCCCTCCACAGTCCAGTTCTCTAGTGAGCGCTGAAAGGGAGAGCAGAGAGCCGGTGACTGACGTGCATGGCTCTCTGCTTAGAGCAGAGGGGAGAACTGAGCAATCAGCGGTGTTTGATCGCTCAGTTCTCTTTGCAGAGCCGGTGGGGGACAGATACAGCATCAGATAGATGCTGAGTCCACCTAGATGAGTATAAATGTTTTTTAAATCCTAAACTTTTCTTTTAATATGGTCTTCCTTTCTATTGGTTCTTTCTAGCTTCTGGGTTTTGTCTGTTGATAGTAGGCAGACTATGACTTTGTATACCAAGAAATTTTTTTCCTCCGGGATGTGAATTGCAACCTCCCTCCCCATGTGATGACTAGTTCCTGAGTCTCAGCTGATGCCAGTGATTTTCAACTACAAACAGCAATGGCAGCCATTAGCTTTTATTTCTTAGAAACAAGCAAGTGTCCTGGTTGTCATCTTGTCATATTACCCTGCTTCTGTAAAATGAGAATATTTTCAACTAGTGAAGCTAAGGCCAGATGAGGGCCAGCAAATGGCCACATCTGGCCTTTGGATCGCAGTTTGAAGACCACTGATATTGTCAGGGCTGGGCTCAGCCCTTCCTTCTCAAATCTGGCTGCTCAGCTGTCGGCTAATTGCCAGCTCCTATCTCTCCTCAGTGACTCACCTGTTGATGATATCCTGCTCATCAGTCCTGCCTACTTAAGCCGTCCAGTCCAGGTGATCTCTGCCTTCGCCTTGGTCACATCTCTAGAGACGCTCTCCTGTATTCCCATTAAAGACTTGCTTGGCTGACATTCCTTCTGGCTCCAGATCCTGCTTGCTGTTCTACTACGCTCATCTCTGGCTCCCAGACATTTTGGCTTGTCTGACTATCCGTTCCGATTCCTGAACTCTGGCTATGTTTTGACTACATTTAAGCTGTTTACCTTTTTATTATTATTAAACAAGTGTGATTTAACTGTACTTCTGTCTCGGTCTGATCCATGGTTTCTGACTGTAGGCGAAGGTCATGAATTCAGAAGATGCAGTGAATCCACGTGTTGGTAATATTTTTTCCAGATTGGATGAGCAGGATCACCGCATGGAATCAGTTTGCCATGGCGTTACAAATGCTCCTGAGTTGCACGGCTCACCTGGAATCTCCCACTGTGGCTTCTCCGGTACAACCTATGTTGCAGGCCATCCCTGCTGCTGCTCCAGTCTCTGTGCAGGAACCCGCCTCGAGTATTACCTCTATATGAAGTATGTCTGGTTCCACTCTGCTTCCCCAGCGATTTGGGGGTGATCCAGTCCAATGCAGAGAGTTTCTCAACCAGGTTGAGATATACTTTGAGATGCTGCCCCAGGCGTTTCCCACGGACAGAAGCAAAGTAGGTTTCGTGATATCTTTGCTTTCTGAGAGAGCCTTGGCCTGGGCAAACCCTCTATGGGAGACGCAAAAACCTGTTGTCTTGAGCTACCCTGAGTCTGTGACTTCTTTTGAAACGTGTATAAACTTAAAAAAAAATATTTCCTTATAATTTATTGAGGGACACAGGAATTTAGTAATTCTTGGACATTTGGGTTGTACTGCTGTCTTCAGGTGGGCAGAACACTGAAAAACCAAAAAACATTTATTTTATTGGTCTGTGCATAATTATTGAAGCCATCTGCATGTAGAGGCTGTAATCCCGTGTACACACGATCGGAATTTCCGTCAGAAAAAACTTGGATGGTTTTTCCTACGGAATTCCGCTCAAGCTTGCCTTGCATATACACGGTCACACAAAAGTTCTCTGAACTTTCGACCGTCAAGAACGCGGTGACGTACAACACTACGACGAGCTGAGAAAATGAAGTTCAATGCTTCCGAGCATGCGTAAAAATGTTTCCGAGCATGCGTGATTTTTTGCGCTTCCGAATTGCATACAGATGAACGTATTTTCGGATAGGAACTTTTCCTGACCGAAAAATAGAGAACATGCTTTCAATCTTTTGATGGCTGGAATTCTGCCAGCAAAAGACCGATGGAGCATACACATGGTCGCATTTTCCGACAAATAGCTCTCATCAGAGTTTTGCTGGCGGCATTTCCGATCGTGTGTACGCAGCATAAGAGTGTTCCAGCACAATCCATGACAGAATCTAATTCTGACTCAACTGTACCTCCACCATGAAAACTGTCTGAGGCTCCTATTACCGTCTCTGATTCAGATTTAGAGTCATCACAGCCTTCTACTGTAGAGCAGTATTTCAGCAAATTTCATATGACTTTACAAAAATTCTTGGTATTCTGATTGATGTAGTGTGTTCAACCCTGCATTTGGTATGTAAAACATTACTCTCTGAAGATGGGAAACAACCTGTAGGGTCAAGGCCTCCTCATGACATGTAAAGGAGTTTCTTTTCACTTTGAAAGGGAATTTATGTATGATGTTTCCATATATAGGTTTAGGTTTGGTCAGACACTTGTTATTGTTTGTGCTGTATGTTTCATAGCTATACCTTTAATAGCTGTGGCTGGGGTGGGAGTGCATTCAGGAAGGAGTGTCTCTTAGAGCAGTGTTTCTCAACTCCAGTCCTCAAGGCGCCCCAACAGGTCATGTTTTCAGGCTCTCCATTATTTTGCACAGGTGATTTGATCAGTTTCACTGCCTTAGTAACTACCACAGCTGTTTTATCTGAGGGAAATCCTGAAAACATGACCTGTTGGGGTGCCTTGAGGACTGGAGTTGAGAAACACTGTCTTAGAGGTACATGAATCTGGCATAAGCACAATCGCTTTTGGCAACTACACCCTGTATGAATTCCCCAGTGTCTTCAGGGTCCTGCCTGTCCCTGGTCCATCTTATGTTCTTCACATTTTTCAACAATGCACTTAAATTTATATAGATTCCATCAAGACTGAGGATTAACAGACCATGGGGTCGATTCACTAAAGAGTTAAATAACGGCTAATCTTATGCGGTAAAATACGGCATGCGGTCACAATTGTGCAAGTGTTCAATTCACTAAGAATTTGTAGGTATATTACCTGTAGCACCCTAGTGTTTAGGCAGAGTTGCTATCAAATTTAGTTTGCCAGGTAGTAATTGTCCTGGCTAATTGTTAGAAGATCCACTGATTCCTCTCTAATTCTGGAATCGCTGCACCTTTTCTCTTTTGTCACTAGGTGGTACTGTGGCTGGTGACATTAGATCTGCAAGGGCATAGCAAGATCAGGTTATGAGTGGATGGGGTGTCTCAGCCAATTGGCAGGGGTTTCTTTAGTCCCTTGGCCTGCTGGGAGAGCCTATTTATTTGAGTGTCAGGTGATCGGGGTTCTGTGCCACCTGAATGGCTGTCTAGGTGGATGTGTCTTACAGTATGTCACCCCAGCCCCAGGTTGCTAGGCCGGAAGCCAGAGGCCTATCCCGGGGACACCTGGCTGCTAGGCTGCCTGAGGCCTATCCAGGAGCAGGAGAAGCAGCGTAGGGTTGGGACTGCAGGATTGGAGTTCAACCGAGTTGTAAAGGTTCAGCTGGACGGGGAACCAGTTGTGGTTGGAGATAAAGTGGAAGCAGTCGCCACCTTATTACCGGAGACTACTGTGAGTAAGCTCGAGCAAGTACCAAAGCAGTCTTCTCACCAGCCGGGGGACAATGAAGAAGTGGGAAAGCTTCAGCGAGTGCCAAGCCAGGGACCCAGCAGGTTAGCAGGGGTGACGCTTGAGGAGTATACAGTGGGTTAGCTGTGGAAGAGCTCAGAAGATCCAGTGACGACTGGGATCTGGAAGTCTACTGAGAGACTGGCAGCTCAGTGAGTGAAGACCTACAGTGGGATACTGTGAGATAAGAGAAGAATTATTCTGTGTTACCAAGAGTTATATACGATTACCTTTAGTGACTGTTACAAGTTCAGTTGCCATAGGAGACAGCGGTCCTACCTATACAGATCTGGCATCTGGCTGGAGGCCTTTCCCTGTATAGCTGACTACCTATAGTGTCTCGGAGTCTGCCAATTATCATTGCATGTACCTACGGGTGTCCTGGCCCTAACCCGCTCTCCCACAGTTCTTGTTAAGAGACAATAAATCTCTTGTTCGCATCCAAAAAGTGACTGGGCCCATCATTTCATCTTGCATTACACCCACCATGCCAGTTAACCCACTCTACAAGGAAAGATGTCAGCTCTCCCTGACCCTTGAGGTCACCATTAGGCCTCTAGAGGTCCGGGAGGTCGCTACATACCAAATGCGGTATTAGTTAGATTTAGCGGTAATTACCACATTAGTTAATGCAGTAATTTACCGCATTGAGCTGGTTGCTAAAGTTGCTAAGGAGCAGGTGACATAGCCAGCTGGCCTCGTCCCTTACCTATATGAGAAATGTCAGATGTCAGAGCCTGCAGTAGGCAGCCAGCCTTCATCAATGGCAGGAGCGCTTTTGTTATTTTTTCTTTTTTGGGTCCAGCGGGCGGCATGATTGGCGGTAGCTTTACATCGTGGGACACAATTTTCAAATTTTTTAGTAAAAGAATTGTCAAAAACGGAGCCCCCCCCACCCCAAAGCACCCACCCACCTATATTGAGAGTATGTGGCCTGGTATGGATCGCTCACCCCCCCCCTTTTCTGACCTGCATGTCTGGATAGGGGTCTGATATGGTTTCTCAGGGGGCCCCCACGCTGTTTTAAAAAAAAATTTTGGTGTGGAGTTCCCCTTAACCACTTGCCGATCAGCCGCCGTCATTATACTGTGGCAGGTTGGCTCTATTGTGTGAATAGGCGTAGCTGTACATCAGTTTGTGCAATAGACACAGTGGGCAGGATTTATATAGCACCAACTGTTTGCACAGTGCTTTACAATATGGGGGCAGACAGTACAGTTTCAATACAATTCAAAACAGGAGGAATCAGAGGGCCCTACTCGTTAGAGTTTACAATTCAGGAGATAAAACGAACTGTGCAGTTTTGACTAAAGTTGAATAATGCCCTTGCTATAGGTTTAGGCCATTTATGTACTTCATATAGCCTGACCTGAAAACTCCCAGGATGATACTAGGATGATGCTAAGTGAGGCCTAGCTATTGCTGTTCACGTTCACCATCACAGGAGTGAGCTTTCAAACACTGAGCTCAGAACTTCATCAGGCTTCATGGGGTACGTAAAGGGCCACACCTATAGTAGGGGCATAATTCGCTTTTAGTAAAAGCTGCTCAGTTTGATTTTTCTCTACAGACGCCCACCATCTGCATTGGCAGTTTTATTGGTAAAGGGCAACTAACCCTTTAAAATACAAACCCACTCCCCACTCACCAAGCCTCAATTTCCGCAATCCTTTTCTCTTAACCCTTTTGCTGCCAGAGACGTTTTTGCCACATGTTAAAATTCACATTTTAGGCCTGAAGACTATTTAAAAACTCCAAACTTATACAACCCCTGGCAAAAATCATGCAATCACCAGTCCCTGAGGATGTTCCTTCAGTTGTTTATTGTTGTAGAAAAAAAGCAGATCACAGACATGGCCAAAAACTAAAGGCATTTCAAATGGCAACTTTCTGGCTTTAAGAAACACTAAGAGAAATCAAGAAAAATAATTGTGGTGGCCAGTAACAGTTAGATTTATAGAACAAGCACAGGGAATAAATTATGGAATCACTCAACTCTGAGGAAAAAATTATGGAATCATGAAAAACGAACAAACAAAATAACACTCCAACACATGACTAGTACTTTGTTGCACCACCTCTGGCTTTTATAACTGCTTGCAGTCTCTGAGGCATTGACTTAATGAGTGATAAACAGTACTCTTCATCAATCTGGCTCCAGCCATCTCTGGTTGCTGTTGCCAAATCATCTTTGCAGGTTGGAGCCTTGTCATGGACCATTTTCTTTAACTTCCACCACAGATTTTCAATTGGATTGAGATCTGGACTGTTTGCAGGCCATGACATTGACCTTATGTGTCTTTCTTCAAGGAATTTTTTCACAGTTTTTGCTCTATGGAAAGATGCATTATCATCTTGATAAATTATTTCATCATCCCCAACCATCCTTTCAATAGATGGGATAAGAAAAGTGTCCAAAATTTCAATGTAAACCTGTGCATTTATTGAAGATTTAATGACAGCCATCTCCCCAGTGCCTTTACCTGACATGCAGCCCCATATCATAATTGACTGTGGAAATTTGCATGTTTTCTTCAGACAGTCGTCTGCATAAATCTCATTGGAACGGCACCAAACAAAAGTTCCAGCATCATCACCTTGCCCAATGCAGATTCGAGATTCATCACTGAATATGACTTTCATCCAATCATCCACAGTTCACGATTGCCTTTCTTTAGCCCATTGTAACCTTGTTTTTTTGTGTTTAGGTGTTAGAGATGGCTTTCTTTTAGCTTTTCTGTATGTAAATCCCATTTCCTTTAGGCGGTTTCTTACAGTTCGGTCACAGATGTTGACTCCAGTTTCCTTCCATTTGTTCCTCATTTGTTTTGTTGTACATTTTCTGTTTTCAAGGCATATTGCTTTAAGTTTTCTGTCTTGACGCTTTGATGTCTTCCTTGGTCTACCAGTATGCTTGCCTTTAACCACCTTCCCATGTTGTTTGTATTTGGTCCATGTTTTAGACACAGCCGACTGTGAACAACCAACATCTTGTGCAACACTGTGTGATGATTTACCCTCTTTAAGGAGTTTGATAATCCTCTCCTTTTTTTCAATTGTCATCTCTGGTGTTGGAGCCATGCTTTATGTCAGTCCACTTGTTGCAACAGCTCTCCAAGGTGTGATCACTCCTTTTTACCTACATACTAACAAGCAGATTTAATCTGATGCAGCTGTTAGTGTAATGAAAATTTACAGGGTGATTCCATAATTTTTTCCTCAGAATTGAGTGATTCCATAATTTATTACCTGTGCTTGTTCTATAAATCTAACTGTTACTGGCCACCACAATTATTTTTCTTGATTTCTTTTATGCCCCGTACACACGGTCGGACTTTGTTCGGACATTCCGACAACAAAATCCTAGGATTTTTTCCGACGGATGTTGGCTCAAACTTGTTTTGCCTACACACGGTCGCACAAAGTTGTCGTAATTTCCGATCGCCAACCACGCGGTCACGTACACCACGTACGACGAGACCAGAAAAGGCCGGTTCAGAACCAAGTGCGGCACCCTTTGGGCTCCTTTTGCTAATCTCGTGTTAGTAAAAGTTTGGTGAGAGACGATTCGCGCTTTTTGAGACTCGTGGCTTTCAGATCGTTTTCTGCCGTTCAGTTTGTGCTTGTGGGTTTGTATCTGCTCTTCAGTGCGTGCAGTCAGTTCGTATCAGAGTTTTCTGTGTGATCTTGCCTGCTCGTTGCTGTTTTTCAGGTCGCTCTTCACAGGCCTTGCTGTTCTTCAGTGCGTTCTGTTACTTCGTTCTGAGCAGCCAACCGTTTTCTAGCCATGTTTCGTATGCGTACTCCTCGTAGAGTTCGTGTTGTGCGGGGGCTTGGTGTTGGGGTCCTGACCTTGACACAAGTCCAGTCCATGAACAGGGTGGGGAGGAGTTCATGGACCAAGAATTGGTTGCTTCAGCGTGACCAGTTCTCTCATATGCCTTTGCTCCGTGAGATCCGTGAGAATAATCCTGATGATTTCAGGAACTTTCTCCGGATGACGGACCCCGTGTTTCACCGTTTGTTGGCTTCGCTGACCCCCTATATAAGCAGGCAGGATACCTGCATGAGGCAAGCCATCACTCCGGAGCAGAGGTTGGTCGCTACCTTGCGGTATTTGGCCACAGGGAGAAGCCTGCAGGACTTGAAGTTCTCGACAGGCATCTCCCCCCAGGCTCTGGGGATCATTATCCCAGAGACCTGTTCTGCCATCATCCAGGTCCTGCAGAAGGAGTATATGAAGGTAAGATTTTTATCCTTTAATATCACATTTTATTGTATTGAATGTTTGCTAATATATTGTATTTCTTTCCTCATTCCCTAATTACCATGCTTGTAATATGCTGTGAATGTCCCCTTTGTTCTCATGCATGCTGGATTTTTATGTAATTATTATTTTAGGTCCTTCATACATATTTGCCCTTCAATAACCTCCCCAGCATGGTGTCTCCTGGCCTATATTCACCTCATGTAGTCACTTAACAATGTATTTTATCAGCTCCATAGTAGTGCTTTACCCCAAACACCCCCCTAAAATGTTTGTAAATGTTATTTTTGATTTAAATTCATGCAGAGTGCCAGAGGCTTTTTTTTGTGGTGTCCCCAAATAATTTTTAGTAACCCTCCCTCCCCCCAACTGCTAAGTCAGCTGATCCCAATTCTCTATCTATCCTCAATCATCTATCTGCTGACTTTGCCAAACCCATACACACTATACCCATCTCTTTACTGGTCAGATTTATGGATGAATTCCCCAAAGCATGTAGTGCAAGGGCCTGCCTGTATACTTTCCAATGGTACTGTTTAAAGTTTTTGTATCCTATTATTATCTTGATAGGTAATAGCAGAATGTCCAAATGTCCTCAAATTTGTACAGTGTGTATTTATATCTTTGTATTATGACACTTACCTGTCCAGTGGGCTGCCAATAGTGTAACTAAGGAGGGTGTCAGAGAGCTCACCTTGCTGGTCATGGGATTGGCCACCAGAGGGAGTGCTTGTGAGCAAGCCGGCCTATTTAAGTTTGTCAGGCACTCTGTTCAATGCTGCCTGATCATCAGCTTCCTGTGCCGTAGTTCCTGTTTCCTGTCTTGTCTTCCTGTTTACCTGATCTCCTGACGACCCGGATTGCTCTTGGATTCCCCTTCTTGCTGCCTGTACCCGACCTTGGCCTGTTTGACTCCGCTTCTGCCTGCTCCTATTGTACCTTGTTGCCCGTCTGTTGCCGAACCCAGCCTGTCTCCTGACCATCCTGCTCAGTCTCATCGCCTGTGTTCCAGCCTGCACCTGCTGTTCATAGACTGCTATTCCACCAGCATCTGGACTCTAGTTCACAGGCTCTCATACCACTCCGCACTCCTGTGCTTCCTGTTACCTTACCAGGGGCCGCGAGTCGGACGCGTAAGGGAGCCTACTCTCTGCCCAAAGCGGACTCACCGGTCTGGTAAGTAGGAGTCTGATAGAGGGGCTGTTCCAAGTAATACCCTGTATTTAGGCATTCATCTCTCAATGAAGTGAAGAGGGTTACCTGTCCAAGAGTTCCCCCCTATAATGTTAGAAATGGCCCATGAGAGGGGGGAGGGGGATTATGATAGGTGTACCTTATACTTTGGCGTTGTTAAATTCCCCTTAATAAATGCTATCTGGAGGTTGCCCCAGAATGTTTGTGTCTAATCTGCTTGCCATGTTTCTGTGAAAAAATAGTAATGTTTATTGTTTTTTCCTCAACAGTTTCCTTCCACGCCACAGGAATGGCAGACTGTGGCCTCCCACTTTGCCCAGTGATGGGAAACACGTCCACATCGTCCCACCACCCAACTCGGGGTCGTACTATTATAATTACAAGGGGTTTAATAGTATAGTGATGTTGGCGGTGGTGTCGGCTAATTACGACTTCTTGTATGTGGACGTGGGAAAGAATGGCCGGAAGTCCGATGGTGGAGTCATCGCCCAGACGGAGTTCTACAGGCGTCTCCAGAATGGCAGCTTGGACTTGCCAGCTCCAGAGGACAATGTGGAAGGTCTCCCATTTGTGTTAGTTGCTGATGAAGCGTTTGCGCTGGGGGACCACCTTATGCGGCCATTCCCGATGAGGACCCTCACCCTGGAACAGAGGGTTTTTAATTACCGGCTGGCCAGAGCCCGAAGAGTGGTGGAGAACACATTTGGAATCCTGGCCAGCCGGTTCCGACTATTTCTGACACCCATCCATATGGCGGAGTATAAACTGAACCATATAATACTTGCGTGCTGTGTTCTCCATAATTTTTTTAAGAAAACATTCGGCCAACTATGCTGGCTCAGTTGGGCCTGAGGCCGGAATCCTACATCCAACAACACTGACGGCGCTTGAAAGTGGCCGTCCTGGCTTGCCCTCCCTGAGTGCCCGTGATGTCCGGTTACGATACCTGGAGTTCTTTGCGGGTAGGGGGGCTATCAATATGCCAGACAATATGTGAAGCCTTTTTCTAATAAAAAAAAAACAAAAGAAATTCTTTGTGGACATTTACTGCTTGTGTTTGTTTTAGCTGACCCTGACAGAAATGTGTTGAGTGCAGAAAATGTCGTGATTGGGTAACCTTATAAAAAACACTGTTGGCTGGTATTTCCTAAATGCAAAAACACATTTCACTACAAGTGCACTTGCAACTGCACTGAAACTGCACTTGTAGTGCAAAGTGGATTTGCCCTTAGGAAATAACCCCCATTTTTGCATAAAACTGCTATTACATCACCCCAAAAGTGTTGTAGTGTTGAGACAATAATCCACACATTCTTGAGTAACCAACTTTTTTATACCTGCACAATCACATGTGCATTTACCAAAGGTTTTTAAAACAAACCAACATGTTTGTTGTATAACACTTTTTGCAGTAGCATTATCAAAAATCAAAATGTCCATTTAAGATAAAACAGGCATGTGTAAAACCCAAAAGAAAGCCAAAAAACTTGAACTTACAAAGTTCACATTTTGAAAAACCTGAAGGCTATATCAGACATCAGTATTTAGGAACTGTGTTTGATATAGTGTTCAGATGGGGGGAAATCACCCCTGGAAAAGCCAAATTTGGAAGATGCACACCAAGTTCCGAATGTCAACATGTGCTATCTGCCATCACGGGGGATCAAGGGACGTGTTTTGGGGGAGCAAGCCCTTCTTCACCGCTACTTTATAATTGAGGAAGGGGTTGCACCCCCAAAACGCGTCCATTGATCTCCCGTGATGGCAGATAGCACATGTTGACACACTGTGTGCATCCTCCAAATTTGGCTTTTCAAAACATTGCAAAAAGATTTTAAAAATTGGAACACAATCCCAAAAATATATTTTGTGGGCTTTTAAATTCGCCCCAAAACATCAATGATGTTTTTATTTTTTTTAATAACATCATTGATTTTTTGCTGTATGTTGTGCAATTCGAGATTATACCCCATGATCTCCCCGATCAGGATCTGGGCACTTTCTGAAGTAAAGCGTTCTGGATCCACAACCTCACGATCACCTAAAAAGAGAGAAACAAAACAAAAACAGGTATCAAAAATCTGCCACCGTCCATATCGGTAACCTGAGCCTATGGTCGCAGACACTCACCTGTTGTGGTGCCAATCTCCACCACATCTTCTTCTTCCTCCTGCTCTTCTTCGTTTGGGGGTATTTCACCTTCTTCCATAGGTGGGGGGTCTGTGGTCTCCTCAGATGAGGGGTGTCCTCCGAGTCTTTTCTCCCCTATGTAAAACAAAAATGGTATACTTAGCACACAGATATTTGATGGCAGAACTAGAAATAGGAAACATTGCTTGGAAGTGGGGTACAATTGTCTATTTTAGCCGAGTTCCAAGATGTCTATTTTTTAGTGCCCTTTGTCAAGCTGCAATACTTTACCGGTTTAGTACAAGCTTCACAGATGGAGACCCCCCTATAGTATACACTGGAGCACCTGTGTGCCCCCCCTAATAACAAATGTTGTTCTGGGGTCCCACACTAGTGCTCCAGTGTCCAGATGTGAAAACAGCTGCTCAGTGTCCTCTCCTTACACACAATCTAGTTGGCATTTCATTCTAGTAACAAACCCATCTACAAAAACAACTATTTGGCATCCAAGTAGGCCCAAAAAAAATGTGGGAAGATGCATATGGCCTAAACAATGGTGTTTTAGAGGCCCAAAGAAAAATGTTTGATACGAACAAATAATGGGCCCATGAACATTAAAGTTGCCCTTTTAAACGTTACAATTACTAAAAGCATATGGAGCAGAACGAACGGAATAAAGACAGAAAGAATAGGAACACAGCACAACTACTTACTTTTTTGCAGCACTCTCCGGATCTTTCGGTACTGCTCTGGCTCTCTTAATTTCAGGTCCGACCACCGCTTCCTGAGCTGATCTTTTGATCTTCGGACCCCGAAATTCCTCTCAAGACTCCTGACCACTTTCGCCATGATCTTGGCCTTTCGGATGTTCGGGTTGGGGTAAGGCTCATACCTCCCATCATAGTCGGACTTCTTCATGATGTCGACCATCTCCAACATCTCCCCAAAGGACATATTTGTGGCCTTAAAACGTCTCCTTCTGGATTGGGACGTGTCCGGATCCGAGCTTTCCTCCTCCTCCTCCTCGTTCCTGCAATTAGCACGCACCTGCTGTGACTCCGCCATGTGCTCTTCCCCCACTGCGCCGAACGAAAAGGGGCGGGGAATAGAATAGAAAGAACGTCAGGGGCGGGCGGAGTTACACGCATGCGCAGTGTGTATAAAGCGTAACACACGTGCGTATTACGTACGATCTGTGAGCGGAGGAAGGAGCATTGGACGCGCCGATCGTAAGAACGAAGGTAAGAGACAAACGTGTGCCTATACTGCTTCTACATTGAGGCCTATATTGTAACAAGATTAGGAGAGTTTTGTCTGACATTAGGCTTTGTCTTGTGTTGTGTCTTGCATTGAACATGGATATGGTACTCAAAGATAATGACTTCATGTCAGTATTCACAGATATGCTAAGGGAGCTGCCCTGTCTGTGGGAGATTAAACACCCCCATTTCAAGAACCAAGCAAAGAGGAAGGCAGCACTGGAGCAATTGTGTGAAATTGTGAAGCGGGTGATCCCCACGGCAGACATCAACTATTTAAATAAATTAATTAGTGGCCTGAGGAGTACATATGTAAGGGAGCGCAAGAAAGTCCTGGATTCACAGAGATCCGGAGCAGCAGATGACATCTATGTCCCCAGGATTTGGTACTATGACAGGCTGCATTTTCTGGCAGGCCAGACTGAACCCAGGCCACCCCTCTCCAGTCTTCCTTCCACGCTTCCTTCCCCCCCGGCTGAGGCTTCTGACGCCCAACCTGGGCCTTCCAGGCCACATGTGGAGGAGCCCAGATTGAGCCAGGTATAGCATTCCTCTAAATATTTATGGTTGTCCAATCAATGATGTTAACTAGATGTTAGTTGGGAGTACTAATTTAGGATTGTGATTGATGATGCAAAACATTAAAACCATGTCCCTTTTTCATACACAGGGAAGTCACAGCCAGGAGGTGGCCGGGCCGAGCAGGCTGGCTGATATGCCGGTCCCTCCACCCCCCCTGAAAAGAGAAAGTGGCAGGAAGAGGAGTGCCCTAGAGGAGGCTACCGGAGGACTCTTTTGGAGGGCTACAGAGGTCCTGGGAGCACGACAGACCGTGGAGGAGGACATTGCTGCCGTCATTGCATATAAAATGCAGAGGATGGAGGAGGGCCAACAAGTAATGTGTGAGGCGCTCATATCGGAGGCTCTGGAGAAAGGTATGAGGGGCCAAATTACATCTCAGACACACCTTCGTGATGGTCCTCCTCCTCCTCCTCCTGCAGGTCCTCCTCCTCGTCCTCCCTCTCCTCCAGGTCCTCCCAGTCCTCCTCCAGGTCCTACTCCTCCTCCTGCCACATCTCCAACTGCACAGCCACAGCCCGGAAGGAAGCGTGAAAGGAAGACCAGAAAGTGAGGACCCTGGATCCAGTCTGGTCGGCCAAAAAATGCAGCCTCTTGTGGTACCACAGCCTGGGGACACACATGTCCTGCTGCTTTCCAGATCTCTGCGAATTCTGGACCAGACTGCACTCCCTTACATATGGACTCCTCAGGCCACCAATTTTGATGTTGAAGAATTGATGTCTGCCATGGGGGTCCCAGGCTTCGCTAATTTCTCCTGTTGATCCAGTATTGCCTTCCTCTTTGTTTGGTTCTGATCCCTTAATAAAGGATTTTTGTTTGAATTATACTCTCCTATGTGTTTTACTTCAAAAATGACAGTTTGTGAGGGTTCAGGTACATTTCAAATATACAATGTGAAATTAACAAGGGACACCAACAATAAACAATCTCCTTGAGATTAAATAATAAAAGATATCAATGGTGTTGGGGTAACTTGACACACAAAACACACACAAAAATATTCTGGAGTAAAAATAAAAATAACATTGAACAAAGATCAGCCTTTGAAAAAATCCAAACATTACAGAAAAAAAAAGGCTTAAAATAAAATAAAATAAAATAAAATAATATAAAACTGTCAGATGTGACAACTAATAACAATATATTGAGGGAATCCCAAAAAAAAAAACACAAATAAAAGTTTGTGAGAAGTGTGTGTGAATATGAGCAGCAAAACTACTTAATTCTTCGCACATTATAAAGAAGAAGAGAGTGCGCTGTATTAAACCATTTTTAACATTGCAGCGTGACGAAAGTGCTGTATCCATTGCGAACGCTAAGTTTACCAGAACACGCTGTCCCATCTCGGAATTTCTTCTGAGCATGCGTGGCACTTTGTGCGTCGGAACAGGCCACACACGGTCGGAATTGACGCGATCGGATTTTGTTGTCGTAAAATTTTATCTCCTGCTGTCCAACTTTGTGTGTCGGAAAATCCGATGGAAAATGTCCGATGGAGCCCACACACGGTCGGAATTTCCGACAACACGCTCCGATCGGACATTTTCCATCGGAAAATCCGACCCTGTGTACGGGGCATTAGTGTTTCTTAAAGCCAGAAATTTGCCATTTGAAATGCCTTTAGTTTTTGGCCATGTCTGTAATCTGCTTTTTTTCTACAACAATAAACAACTGAAGGAACATCCTCAGGGACTGGTGATTCCATCATTTTTGCCAGGGGTTGTATATATTTTCTGAAGGCAGAGACTTGGGAAAATAAAATAGTGGTAGTTGCTATTTATTTATGTCATGTTATATTAGTGCAGCCATTTAATAAATCCATATTTGGCAGGGGGCACATTTGCAACTGGGGCTCTTTCTCAAAGTGGGGCTATTTCTATAAGTGGGAACACTTCTGGCTCTGCACTCATCTGATTGTCTTTTGGCTAAGATCAAGTGTAGTATATGTTCTTATCAGTTGCCAGGAGGTGGCGCTTGCTTCTCTCCCTGATCTATGGCAAAGTGGTATCAGGGATGGCGGAGGCTATGTAAAACCTGATGGTGTAAAGGTAACCTGGAGCGGTTCGTAGCAGAAAGGGAAGCCTTCTGATGAGGATGGAGAACCATTGGGTCTGGCCAGAGGGTCAGGTCCCTGACCTTCTGGTCTAGATTGGGGTAGCTCTAGCTCCGGTCAGTTATTCGGGAGAGAACACTGACTCCTCCTTTGGGGGGGGAGTGTTTAGTATTTCCCGAATGTAATTAGGTAGGAGGGATGGGAGCGACGGTGGGGCCTGATGGTAAAGGGCTCTCACCAAGCTTCTTGAACTTCAGGCCTTCCTGGCTGGGGTGGGGGCTGCTGTGGTCTGGGTTAGGGGTCAGGGTTCCATGAAAAGCCAGTGGTGAATGTGCCCCTGAAGGGGCAGTTCAGGGGTGCCGTACAGTCACATAAATGGAAAAACTTGACTATAACACATAAAGTGCGCCGCCCTCTAGTGGAGCGTACCTCTAAGTGTTTAAAATAATCCCAATAAAGTGATAAATATGCAAAGTGACACCACATTCAAATAAAATAATCACATAAATAAACATAAACCACACTTTAGTGCAGGGTTACTGTGAGTGTCTTGAGGAATCGAGTTAAAAGTGATAAAGTAAAATCAAGAAAGTGCAAGGTAAACACTGTGCATAGATATTCCAAATTAATAGATAAAGTGTAACTGAACCTTCAACTGCAGTGCAAACCTGTATATACATTTAAACATCAACGTATATGAATAAAAATGAGAATACCATGAGCCACACTCTAGTGCGATATAAAAATAATTATCATATAAAAAACTATACAGGGTGATGTTACAAGTGTCCAGTGTCAGCAATCTGTGCTCACAAAAATAAAACGTCCAACAAGCAAAGTGACTGTGTGCAGCAAAAGGTATCTTCAAACAACTCCTTAACCACCTCAATACAGGGCACTTACACCCCCTTCCTGCCCAAGCCATTTTTCAGTTTTCAGCGCTGTCGCACTTTGAATGACAATTGCGCGGTCATGTTACACTGCACCTTAATTAAATTTTTTGCATTTTTTTCCCCACAAATAGAGCTTTCTTTTGGTGGTATTTGATCACCTCTGCGGTTTTTATTTATTGCGCTATAAACAAAAGAAGAGGGACAATTTTGAAAAAACACAATATTTTTTACTTTTTGCTATAATAAATATCCATTTTTTTTTTTTTTTTAACAAATTTTTTCCTCAGTTTAGGCCGATACGTATTCTTCTACATATTTTTGGTAAAAAAAAATTGCGATAAGCGTATATTGATTGGTTTGCGCAAAAGTTATAGCGTCTACAAAATACGGGATAGATTTATAGCATTTTTATTATTTATTTATTTTTTACTAGTAATGGCGGCGATCTGCAATTTTTATTGTGACTACGATATTGCGGCGGACACATCGGACACTTTTGACACATTTTTGGGACCATTCACATTTATACAGCGATCAATGCTATAAAATTGCATTGATTACTGTGTAAATGTGACTGGCAGGGAAGGGGTTAACACTAGGGGGCGCTCGAGGGGTTAATGTATGACCTAAGGAGGTGATTCTAACTGTGGGGGGAGGGGACTGACTGGGGGAGGTGACCGATCGGTGTCCCTATGTACAAGGGACACACCATCGGTCTCCTCTCCTCTCTGACAGGACGTGGATCTGTGTTTACATTCACAGATCCACGCTCCTGCTCTGTTACCCGGCAATCGCGGGTGCCCGGCGGACATCGCGGCCGCCGGGCACGCGCACCGGGTCCCGAGTGACGCAGCGGGCGCGCGCGCGCGCCGCCGGCGGTGCGCGCGCGCCCCCTAGTGGCTCGGGAGGGCGAGGACGTCATATGACGCCCACTCAGAACAATAGGCTTACCGTCCGGCCGTCATATGACGGTGGGCGGTAGGCTAGTGGTTAAACGTGCTTAATGGGGAGCGTGCAGGTAGCAGCTAGATACTAGCGTTGCTTTCCTCAGATGAGTGAGAGGTGTGGAGTGCAAACAGCAGTCCAATTCATGCAGCAATCCTATAATGGAGGGCAATGGCCCCTTACCTCACTATGCTGAGGTTACAGCATGAATCAATGTATATGATGTTCTTCTATGGGGGTCAGTCCTGGGTCTCAACCTGTCCTTCAATATGCCTCAGATCTTGCAGGGGCACAGCGGCCAGAAGGAAAACGAAAATGCCACATAGTGTAGTAATTTTGTAAAATGAAGGCTTTATTCAAAAAAAGTAAAGTACTCACACAGCGGTTCAACAGGGAGTGAAGTGTATCCTGACGAGCAGCGAGCTCGTATGTTGCTCGTATGTTGCTCATATGTTGCTACAGTGGAGGGTGCCGGTCCCTACGCGTGGCGTCACGGGTCACGTGGCTTCTTCCCCTGAAGAAGCCATGTGACCCGTGACGCCACGCGTAGGGACCGGCACCCTCCACTGTAGCAACATACGAGCTCGCTGCTTGTCAGGATACACTTCACTCCCTGTTGAACCGCTGTGTGAGTACTTTACTTTTTTTGAATAAAGCCTTCATTTTACAAAATTACTACACTATGTGGCATTTTCGTTTTCCTTCTGGCCGCTGTGCCCCTGCAAGATCTGAGGCATATTGAAGGACAGGTTGAGACCCAGGACTGACCCCCATAGAAGAACATCATATACATTGATTCATGCTGTAACCTCAGCATAGTGAGGTAAGGGGCCATTGCCCTCCATTATAGGATTGCTGCATGAATTGGACTGCTGTTTGCACTCCACACCTCTCACTCATCTGAGGAAAGCAACGCTAGTATCTAGCTGCTACCTGCACGCTCCCCATTAAGCACGTTTAAGGAGTTGTTTGAAGATACCTTTTGCTGCACACAGTAACTTTGCTTGTTGGACGTTTTATTTTTGTGAGCACAGATTGCTGACACTGGACACTTGTAACATCACCCTGTATAGTTTTTTATATGATAATTATTTTTATATCGCACTAGAGTGTGGCTCATGGTATTCTCATTTTTATTCATATACGTTGATGTTTAAATGTATATACAGGTTTGCACTGCAGTTGAAGGTTCAGTTACACTTTATCTATTAATTTGGAATATCTATGCACAGTGTTTACCTTGCACTTTCTTGATTTTACTTTATCACTTTTAACTCGATTCCTCAAGACACTCACAGTAACCCTGCACTAAAGTGTGGTTTATGTTTATTTATGTGATTATTTTATTTGAATGTGTTGTCACTTTGCATATTTATCACTTTATTGGGATTATTTTAAACACTTAGAGGTACGGTCCACTAGAGGGCGGCGCACTTTATGTGTTATAGTCAAGTTTTTCCATTTATGTGCGTTTTTCACATGCATCTTTATTGCTGTTCATACCGTAGATGCAGGGTCTGCATCTGGAATTAGTTGTAAATTTACTCCTCACACCTGGAGCCTCCATCTCTTGTTTACCCACATATGCAGCTGATTTCTTTACAACACATGATTCATTTATATTACCCACCTTCTGCACTAGGCAATATGCCATTGTATTAATACTTGGTAATTTTTAGATACTCTCACAATAGGACTAGCGCAGCACCACCCCCCTCTGTTTTATTCTATTTACTCTTTAGGGCCAGGTTGGACCCTTTCCGGTGCTAGCTGCTTGTCCAAACCCCCCCTCTTATATAGCTTTCCCATTTGCATGGTAGCGCAGGAATACCATATTTACTATTGCGTACAGTCACAGTGTTCAGGCACTTGATTTATGGCACCATGGTCACTTCACCACAACACACGTTTTTCGCACCTGCCTCTAGGGCGGAGCCTTTAGGCTAAGACCAGGGGAAATTTTTATTCCTGGCCGGAGGACCGGCCATTGTATTACACAATGGTCACTTTTCACTCTCCCACTTCCTTCTCCCCACTTTCTTTTTATCTATCCTCGTGTTTGTCACTTTTTTTGTATTTTTTTGTTTGATGTGTATACACGTTTGTCACTGTGTAATGAGTAGGGTGTGGGTCCTCGGGCCTACTCTGAAAGTCTTGGGAGGGGATGGACATAGGCCTTCTGGCTTGATTCGCCCTCTCTCATGGGGTCTTCCTTTGGGGAGTCCCACCTAGTACTTGGGTGGGTCTGTTTCAGCAGACCTTCCAGAGAACGGGGGTCTGTCTGGTTTCGGTCTCAGTCCCCGTCTGGAGCCTAACGCCCGGGGGGATCAGGGTAACGTTTTTGTGTGTCACTCTTTATGTGTGTGCACTTTTTTTGGCACCGGGTGGAAGTTTTTGGGTGTGTTTTGCACTCCACTGGCTTTTAAAAAAAAAACAAAAAAACATCTGATTGTCTCATCTTAAAATATCATCTTTGTCCCCCCCCACATGTATGCTCTTACTGCTGCAACTCCAGCTAGAATCGCATTACTGAAAACTGTTTCCTATGTCTCTTAGCTTTGGTATGCTCTTACTGCTGCAATTCCAGCTAGAATCTCATTACTGAAAACTGTTTCCTATGTCTCTTAACTTTGGTATGCTCTTTTGCTTAAACATCTGTAGAAATTGCTATTGTTTTTGTTTCCTCCCTATGTCTTTCGTTTAAATTATGGCCTCCTTATCTTTATTAGCTATGCACCTATAAGGCTCGGTTCACACTGGGGCGACTTGGGATCCGACTTGTACGCCCTCAAGTCGCCCCAAGTCGCCCCAGAAATAGTTTCGATGGGAGTGAACGCTAGCGTCTTAATAGACGCTACTGAAGTCGCTCCGACTTCAGAGCGTACTCCCTGTACTACTTTGATCCGACTTGGTAGGCGACCTGTACCATAGAAATCAATGGAAGTCGCCTCCAAGTCGGATCTCTCTGTAAAGTCAAGCGACTTTGCAGGGAAAACCCCTCCCTCCCCCCTCCCTCCCAGAGAGCTGATTGCCCCGTGATTGGCCACAGGCGAAGTCGCCTGTCATGGAGGCGACTTCAAGTCGCCTTGTAATTTGCTGAAGTCGCGCTGAAGTCGCGCTGAAGCCGCGTTGAAGTCGCGGTACAAAGTCGCGCTAAAGTCGTGTTGCCCCAGTGTGAACCGACCCTAAGTCTGTTTCTGAAGTGAGAATTTTGCCCTGTTAACCAGCCAACCTTTATTACCTGCTAATTGAAATGCACCCACCCCTCCCATCCCTATCTGTATAAATATAAGCATCTTTTGGGGGAATCATTTGCAACTGGGGCTCTTTCTCAAAGTGAGGCTATTTGTATAAGTGGGAGCATTTCTGACTCTGCACTTCAGCAAATGCACAAAGTGAAGGAACACAAGAAAACAGCTTGAAAAATACAATACAGGTGACCTTGTTTACACTTTCAGCTCTTCCTCCCCTAAAGTGCAATGTCTACCACTCCTTCTGACAGCTGTGTATTCTATCCTTAAACTATCTCTCCTGCACACCTCTTCTCCACCCCACACCTTATATATATCACCCTCACTTCTTTCCTCTCCATATTACTGCACTCACCAACTCTGGCTAATTCTAAATCCACACGCCCAATACTCCAAACCACCGGGGCATGTCCCTTCATATAAATCACACTCCCACATTACCTCCCTCACCCTTCTGCTTCTCCTATCTTCTGGCGATGTTTCCCCAAACCCTTGGCCTCCTTCATCTAACTGTACTCAACACTTCCATTATCGTACACCCTCTGGCTGCAATGCACACATCTAGTTCCCATTTCTCTTCTTCCCAAGACAAGACTACCTTTCTCTTGCGCCCTTTGGAATGTTCGCTCTGTCTGTAACAAACTCACCTCCCTCCACAATATCTTTATCGCTAACTCATTTAATCTACTCACCATTACCGAAACCTGGCTTCGCGAATCCGACACTGTGTGTTCTGCTGCTCTATCCCATGGTGGTCTTCTTTGGACTCACTCCCCCAGACCCAGTGCATGCAAAGGAGGGGGTGTTGGAATCCTTTTAGACCTCCCTAGCACCTTTCAAGTACTTCGCCCACCTCCCTCTCTGTCACTCTCCTCATTTGAGGCGCACTGCATACGGCTCTTCTCCCCAGTTTATCTAAAAATAGCTGTGATCTACTGGCCCCCTGGTCCAGTATCGTCCTTTCTTGATGACTTCTCTGCCTGGCTACCCTACTTTCTTTCTTCTGAAATCCCCACAATCATTCTTGGAGACTTCAACATCCCTACTAATACTAACATTCCTGCAACTTCCAAACTTCCCAGTCTAACCTCCTCCTTTGACCCGAAGCAATGCATACATGCTCCTACTCACTCTGAAGGCAACACCCTTGACCTCGTCTTTTCCCACCTATGCACTCCATGCAACCTCTCCAACTATCCTTACCCTCTCTCTGATCACTACCTTATTAACTTCACTCTCTCCCTCACCTCTGCCCCCTCACCCTCCATACACCTAACTGTTACCCGTAGAAAACTTCGCCATCTCAACCCTTCTCTTCTCTGCTACTGACCACCTCTATGACAAAATCCCACCTCTGTCCTGCACCAACCTAGCCACTTCTGTCTACAACACTTCACTTCTAGCCTCACTGGATACACTGCCCCCCCTCACTGCACACAGAATCAGGCCCCTTCAACCCTGGCAAACAGATCACACTAGAAGTCTGAAAAAACACAGCCATGCTCTTGAGCGCCTGTGGTGTAAGACGAAGTCCCAGAAAGGTTTCAGCCAGTATAAATCTGCCCTCCAAAAATACAATTCCAGCCTCCTCACTGCCAAGCAGACCTATTTCATCACCCTCATTAAAAACGTATCATCCCGTCCCCGTTAACTCTTCTCTACCTTCAACTCTCTACTTCGCCCTCCACCCACTAACTCACTCACTGCCCAGGAGATCGGCAATCACAAACAAAAGATTGATACAATTTGCGAGGAGATCTCTACCATTCAGACACCCTCCATGCCTTACACCTCATGTCCACAGGTGCAATCATTACTTCCCTCTTTCAAGCCCACCACTATAGAAGAGGTTGCTAAATTACTTGCTAACGTCCATCTTACCACCTGCCCTCTGGATCCTGTTCCCTCGCAAATGCTACAGTCACCCTCTAGCTCTATTCTACACTCTCTAACCCACATCTTCAATCTCTCCCTCTCTTCTGGCATCTTCCCTAACTCCTTAAAACATGCACTTGTCTGCCCCATACTTAAAAAGCCCTCACTGGACCCATCCAATCTTAACAACCTACGGACCATCTCCTTGCTCCTCTTTTTATCCAAACTCCTTGAACATCTAGTCTACAACCGACTGAACGTCCATCTTGCTGATAATAGCCTTCTTGATCCCCTTCAGTCTGGATTTCGTCCTCAACATTCCACAGAAACTGCTCTCCTAAAACTAACAAATGATCTACTAGCGGCCAAAACTAAGGGACACTATTCTGTACTCCTACTTCTGGACCTCGCTGCTGCCTTCGATACGGTTAACCACCCCCTTCTCGTTAAAAAACTCCATGCCTTTGGTCTCCATGACTGTACTCTTCGCTGGTTTTCTACCTACTTATTTAACCGCACCTTTAGCATTACCTACAATTCTACTGCCTCCTCTCCTCTTCCTTTCTCTGTTGGGGTCCCCCAAGGTTCTGTTCTTGGACCTCTCCTATTTTCAATCTACACCTCCTCCCTGGGTCAGCTGATAGCCTCCCATGGCTTCCAATACCATCTCTATGCTGACGACACTCAAATCTATTTCTCTACCCCTCAACTCAGTCCTTCAGTCTCCTCACGTATCACTATTTTACTATCAGATATATCAGTCTGGATGTCACACCACTTCCTCAAACTTAATCTATCCAAAACCGAACATTTTTTCCTCCCCCATGTGCCTCTTCCCTTGATCTCTCTGTCAAAATTGATGGTACAACTATCAGCCCATCCCCACATGCCAAGGTACTAGGAGTAGTCCTGGACTCTGAACTCTCCTTTAAGTCCCATGTCCAATCACTGTCCAAATCTTGCCGTCTCAACCTCCGGAACATCTCCAAAATACGCCCCTTTCTAACCAATGACACAACAAAGCTCTTAAGTCACTCCCTGGTCATCTCTCGCCTCGATTACTGCAACTCCCTCCTCATTGGCCTACCTCTGCATACTCTATCCCCCCTTCAGTCCATCATGAATGCTGCTGCCAGACTCATCCACCTTACCAACCGCTCTGTCTCTGCTACTCCTCTCTGTCAATCCCTCCACTGGCTTTTGCTCACCCAACGAATTAATTTCAAAATACTAACCACTACTTACAAAGCAATCCACAACTCTGCCCCCAGCTACATCACTGACCTAGTCTCAAAATACCAACCTAATCATTCTTTTCGTTCTTCTCAAGATCTCCTGCTCTCTAGTTCTCTCATCACCTCCTCCCATGCTCGTCTCCAAGACTTTTCCAGAGCCTCTCCAAGCCTATGGAACTCCTTACCCCAATCTGTCCGTCTATCTCCTACTCTATTAGCTTTTAGACGATCCCTGAAAACCCTCCTCTTCAGAGAAGCCTATCCTACCCACACCTAACAACTGTATTTTCATTTTGTCCATCTGATCATCCCCCACAGCTACTACCCTTTGTTCCACTTGACTCTCCCTTCTAGATTGTAAGCTTTAACGAGCAGTGCCCTCTGATCCCTCCTGTATTGAATTGTATTGTAATTGTACTGTCTTCCCCGATGTTGTAAAGCGCTGCGCAAACTGTTGGCGCTATATAAATCCTGTATAATAATAATTTCAGTAAAAATATACTAAAGATATATTTATATTTGTTATAGTAAGTATAAAAGTTACGTTGAGTAAATAGATACCAAACATGTCAAGCCCTAAATCTGTGTCTGACCGTGAAATAGCAAAAAAATTTGGTACCCAAAATTGTCCATAACGATGGTCCTAGATTTATTGCTTTCACTTCGGTGTGTGTGTAAATACCTAGTATGCATACCACAATTATTTTTGTGTGTGGGTGCACCATCCACATGTGTTTATGTTTTGTATTAATTATACATGGGGCGGAGGTGCTTTAAAAAAAAAATAAATTCTTGTGTACCCGGTGACACATTGCCACACCTGTGAAGAATTACTTCCACAAGAAAGCCAGCAATCGGCTGAATAAGTAAACATTCCTGGCTGCTACAGGAGTTGGGAGTGCATGTAAAACCCGCCATCGGGTTAATAAGACCTATCCGAGGATACTATCCTATGTCAGACTAAATGGGTTGAAGAACTTGGAATCTCTGTTTGACATATGAGGATTGAATAGATATTTGGTTAGTGATTGCCAACAGCTCTAGAAATACTTGATATATAAGATATACCTGCTCTGTAAAATTCGACGTGTTATTACGTTGGTACCAGTCGCGTGTGGTGAGGTCAGTGGCTGGTGAAGCAATGGCTAGTATCAGAACCAGATACACACAGGTTACTTACGCCACATCGTTAGAGCGAGAGCAATAATTCTAGCACTAGACCTCCTCTGTAACTCTAAACATGTAATCTGTAAAAAATATTTAAAGCGTCGCCTATGGAGATTTTTAAGATTTTAACCCAATCTAGGTTGTCTACAATTTTTTTACACATATTGTGGGTATGTGTAAAAAAAAATTCTAGACAACCCAGATTGGTATAGACCCATTTCATCTAGACTCGTTGACAGATTCAAAACTCTTTTTTACGAGTTTGTCGATAATGCCTTTGCAGATGGTATTATCTCCAAAAAGATGTGGGATTACATAAGCACGGATTTCCCTAAGATCCCCACTTTTAATTCCCTTCCTAAGGCCCACAAAAGCCTTAGTAATCCACCTGGGAGACCCATTGTCTCCGGCAATGGGGCACTGATGAAAAATCTGAGTCGTCTCATTGATGAACATCGGAGACCACACGTACTCTGCCTCCCCTCATGCATCAAAGAAACTAGAGGTCGACCGATATATCGGCCGATATTTTGTGTTTTTTACTTAATCGGCATCAGCAGATTGTGCTGATAAAAAAGGCCGATATCAGCGGACTTGCAAATGACTTCTGTAATAGAAGTCAATACAAGTTGCCTGAAAACTGTGAAGCTACTTCTCCCCTCTCTGGGCAGCCTGCCAAATCTGATAAAAAGAACCTGAAGGATACAATGTTTACACTTACGAATGAACTGAGCTCAGTGTGTAGAAGCTCTCAGTTTAACCATTTAAAGACTAAATCTTTTCTGACACTTGTTGCTTACAAGTAAAAATCCTGTATTTTCTGCTAGAAAATCACTTAGAACCCCCAAACATTATATATATATTTTTTAGCAGTGACCCTAGGGAATAAAATAGCGGTTGTTGCAATATTTTATGTCACACGGTATTTGCGCAGCGGTCTTTCAAACGCAATATTTTTTTAAAAAATACACTAATCTAATAAATTAAAAAAACTAAGCAGTAAAGTTAGCCCATTTTTTTCATCCAAAAGTTTTGATTACCTGTTTTTGTGTATTTAATATTTAAGATATAGTTTTTTTTAATTTTTTTCTAAATTCTACATACAAGTGAACTGATTGGAGGTTTGTTTTGTTTAATAAATGTAAAAAAATTTCTGTATAACTTAAGGTTGCTTTCACACTGGAGCAGGCATGTGTTGACGGTAAAACGCTGCTAGTTTTAGCGGCGCTTTACCGTCATTTTAGCGGCGCTATTCGGCTGCTAGCAGTGCACTTATAACCCAGCTAGCAGCCGAGGAAGGGGTTAAATACGCCCCTTGAAGCGCCGCTGCCGAAACGCTTTGCAGGGGCTTCGGCAGCGGTGCGCATTCATTTCAATGGGCAGGAGTGGTGGAGGAGCGGTATACACCGCTCCAAAGATGCTGCTTGCAGGACTTTTTTTTAACATCCTGCCAGCGCATCGCCTCAGTGTGAAAGCACTCGGGATATCACACTGAGACTGCAGGGGAGCCTTTTACAGGCACTTTACAGGCGCTATTTTTAGCCCAAAAGCGCCTGAAAAACGCCCCAGTGTGAAAGGGGTCTAACTATTAGATTTTATGAGATGAAGGGAAAAAAAAAAAAATCGGCCTAATATATCGGCCCAAAAAAATCGGCATCACATATCGGCCATCGGCCACCACGATTTCTAAATATCAGCATCGGCATCGGCCAGAGAAAAACCCATATCGGTCGACCTCTAAAAGACACCATACACTTTTTGAAAATCATTGACAATTTGTGTATACCTACACATTCATATTTGGTTACGATTGACGTTGAGGCCTTATATAGTTCCATCCCTCGCGATTTGGGCCTGGCTGCCATCAGACACGTTCTATCCCAGAGAACACAAGACGACTGGGTTTACAATCATTTCATAGTACAGGCCTTGGATTTTGTCCTTAGCCACAATGTGTTTACCTTTGACGGTTCTCTTTTCCTCCAGGTGCAGGGTGTTGCAATGGGGACTTTCTGTGCCCCATCGTATGCCAACCTGTACCTGGGGGAGTGGAAACATATGATCATGTCGGATGAACGATTATCAATGCACACAGACCACATAGCTATGTGGCACTGATACATTGATGTCTTTTTGATATGGGATGGTCCTGAGGATTTGAGCAAATTCTTTTTGGACAGACTAAAAAAGAATGAATTCAACCTGATGTTTACTATGATGTACCACTCCAAAGAGGTTACATTTTTTGATGCCTCAGTAACACGTCACACCAATGATATGTTAAAAATTTGCTTATATCGTAAACCCACGGCTGGCAACTCTTCTGCATACGTCCAGTTTCCACCCCGAACCATTACTGAAATCCATACCATACAGTCAGTATCTTAGGATCAGAAGGAACTGCTCAGATGAAACATCCTTACAGCAGGAAGCACTTAAGACTGCTAGAGTGAAGATACACCCCAACCTGTTTTATAAAAGCCTACAAGAAAGCAATTAGCAATTCCAGGAATAAACTACTATATGGTCCTCAAATACCTAGAAAACAGGAGAATTTCACCAGAATCATACATTTTTCCAATCAACATTCCAGAATTAGACATATTATACAGAAACATTGGCACTTGATATCTCTGGATTCCAATATAAGGAGATTTGTATACCAGACTCCCCTGATTACTTATAGATGTTTTCTGTCATTGCGGGATTCTATCACCCAGAGTGAATACAAAGGTGAAAGAAGGAAGGATCCATGCAAATACAGGGAGGGGTACCTAAACCTGCGGAGGTTGTAATCAATGTAAATACACACAGGTGCCTTCATTACAATGCCAAATGGACATCTACTCAAGGCCAAACATTTCAATAATTGAAAAATCTGTGGTGTTGTGTATCTCTTGATTCGCAGTTGTGGTTCCTTCTATGTTGGGAAAACCAAAAATGAACTGTGCAAAAGAATTTACAGGCATGTACTTAGCATGCAAACTGACAATCCTGAGCTACCCCTCGGTAGACACGTTGGCGTCTTACACAAGGTTTTTTTTTCTAGGGTTAGGCTTTGGGCTTTGGATCAGATCCACCCCAGCTCCCACGGTGGAGATTGGAACAAACTTCTCCTCCAGAGGGAGCTGAGGTGGATCCACTCTTTAAGGGCCTCCACATACCGAGGCCTCAATGAGGCCATCAATTACAAAGCCTTTTTGGAGGGCTTTGTCTCAGGAGGGATGGAGTTATGATTCCCCTCTTGGATTTGGGTTCCTTCTGTGGCTTCTTCTCACTCTTTACCCTTGCCTTTGAGTGGAAACTGCATTAAGTCCCCCCCCCTTTTTTTTCCACATATACCATCTATCTGGCTCTGCTTGTTTTTCCCAGTGGCTGTTACACCCGGCACACCCAGGCCGATGCAGTTCAGATATACTTTGACGCTTGGGGATTGTGTCCCCTTGTGTCATCACTGTCTGCATTTCATCGGCTTCCTTTTGCCGTCCACTTCCGGGTTGCTGATATTTTCTTCTGCACCTGTGACCTCTTGCCGTTATTTACATCTGACTGGCCGTCGCTTCCCATTGGCGACACTAGTCATGCCCACAGGCTTTGATGGCTGTTCTGTGTTGGCGGGTTCCGAGCGTGTGTCATCACCCCGCACACTATGCCCCCTCCTGTGGGGTGGTGCGGGATGACGCCGCGTGCCCTGTTCCCAGACATGACTGTTTTGGCGCCATCTGGCGCTGTGCACACCTGGGGCTGATTATGGGACTTTGTTCCCTCCCCCTGCTCCACAAGCTTCCACTTAGGCGTCTCTATATAGAGACAGCCTAGGTCATGCAGCAACCAGTTCGGCTTTCTGCATGCAGGTTACACCAGGCAAGGAGGATTCATTGGAGCAGGTATGGATGTTCACCTTTTTGGACTTTGAACACACTTTGAATGTTGGGAAAGAGGTGGCAGGATCTTGTTTCCGCAACCATCCCCACATTCTAGTATTATTTATCATCTACATATACACTTTTTTTATTTCATTTAAGAAACGTTTTGGAGTACATCATTTTCCTTGTGACATCCGCTACTGCTCTGAACCCCTTTCCTGAGAATAGACTTCTGAGCTGTATTTGGCTACTAGCACCATTTATGAGGAATTATCAAATACTTGTGGTTGCTTCAGAGCCTGGGGACCGTCTTACTGCTCGTGAGGTAACTTTATTTATATATTAGATTATCTCTGTGTAACTCCCGTAGGTGCTGTCTAAGCTAGGGGGGGGGGGGGGGCGGGCTGGGGGGGATTCTATGGCGCTCCTTTTTTCCACTTCACTGGATCCTGCAATTTTTTTTTTCAAATTTTGGTTGGCTGTGTGCTGTGTAGCTACTCTCAGACACTGTGAGTAATTCCTCCGCTACCTCTCTCTTTTCTTCTCTGCTCCCATCCGCTTTTTTATATTGCAGAGTGCCTGTGATTATGTTCTAAAATGTTTTTTATTTTATAGAAGATATTTACCAAGGCTGTTTAAACCTATCCTGAAGAAGGAGCATATAGGACTTCGAAAAATGTTGGTGTTTGGTTTATACATCCATTTCATCATTGCATATTGATTGATGCTATTTTGTGCCTTGTGGCCACTGACAATCTAACTTCATGTAATATTGTTGTATGTACATTATTTTATCAATACTTTTTAACTTTTGATACTAATAAATACTTTGCATTCACTTTATGTTCAGCCTTCTTGGGGAGTTTTCTTCCTATCTATGTACCAGGGATGTGGCCTAACTAAGCAGTTCTCCTAAACCTTTTTTTTCTCAACTGAAAAATTAATAATCCACTATTGATTACATGGCATTACAAACATCCCTAAATTCTTTTCATAACTCCCAACTGTCCTTCATCGGAAGTAACTGTCTGCCTTTTGGAACACAATTCCTCTGTTCCTTCTACCTTTTCGGCAATTCCTATTCTAGGTCTGATGCTAAGACATCCATGAATGAATATAAAAAGTATATATAAACCCCTAATGAATGACACCGTATGGTGACCCACTGGCGGAGATTTACTAAAACTGGTGCACAAAGAATCTGGTGCAGTTGTACCTAGTAACCAATCAGCTTCTAGGTTTTATTGTCAAAGCTTAAAGTGGAACCTTAGTTAAAAAATTATGTCCTGCTAGATCGCTTCAGACTGGTCCCTTTTGCAGGTATAGTTATGTAAAACATTAAAAATAAGTGCCTATACTGTTCAAAATCCAGTAATACACTGTCTCTTACCCTGCTCTGCACATGCTCAGTTGCTCTATAACTTTAGGCACTGCTGAGTTTGTAGAGGCCGATCTGCTGAAAGCCTTAAGGCAGAATTAAGCCCTCTCATCGTTTACAGCCAAGGAAGCTGCTTCAATTTGATCTGCAACTGCCATGGTGCTGCACATGTGATCAGTTATGACGCCAGCCATTTCATGGTTTGACAGTTTGGTTGAGGATACAAGCAAATGTGACAGGTAGCAATCCCGGCATTCCAGGAATGTAACAGTTAATGATGGTTTTAGTTCCGCTTTATGATTTACTGCTGCTCAGGAACTCTGGGCTTCAGCAAAATGGCAGCCTCCAGCAAGAAGAAACAGGAATAATACTAGAGGCAATTTACAGCACACACTAATTTTGGTAGCATAATTATTAATGTGGAATGTATGTTCCTTGCTAAAAAATTTTTTTTTTCAAGATGTTGTGGGTAAAGTTCCGCTTTAAAGTGGAACTAAACCCATTGATTTAACAGTTTCAAAAAACATTCCAGCATGTGCCAGGAAGGTAACTGCCAAACCATCAAATGGCTGGTGTCATAACTGATCACATGTGCAGCATTATATCCGTTGAGAACAAAACACAAACTTAGATGGCAGCTTCCTTGGCTGAGAACGATAGGAAGGTTTAGCTCTGTTTTAATTGAACACACTGAATTGGGGACATGGACAGAAGGGGGAGATAGAGAACAGCAGGATCAAACAGGTTTTTTTTACAGAATACAGAGAACATCTCATAGTGACTGAAAGAGTATGAACAGAATGTAATACACCATTTATTAATAGATCTTTTTATGATGTGGGATTAGTGACACTTTAAAGCCAATACTATGGGGGGTATTTACTAAAACTGGTGCACACAGAATATGGTGCAACAATGCATAGTAACCAATCATCTTCTAGGTTTTATTTTTAAAGCTTAATTGAACACACTTAAGTTAGAAGCTGATTGGTTACTATGCACAGCTGCACCAGATTCTGTGTGCATCAGTTTTAGTAAATCATTCCAGTCTTATGAATTCAAAAACAAATGTTTGCCATCTTGCTTTCTTTTCACAGAAGGTTGTGCTACATATTGCTGGTAATCCCTCCAAAAACATGGCGGCCGCTACTGGTGGAAGCAGTTGTCAGAACAAGGTCAACTGGAATTTGGCCCTCTATCGTCAATGATGGGATGTTTCACAAAGACTGCCCCTTTGACCAGTTGTGCACGAGCACAGGAAAGAAAATCAGCCACAGCTGCATTGCTCCGCCCACTCATAACGCTACTTTGTGTCACCCCCCTATGATAAGTAACTGGACACCCATCTTTGTCATGGGCATGTCAGTAAATAATGAAAATGTCAAGTCTCGCTCGTATGCCTGGGCTATTCTGATACAGCTCTAGAAACTGGGTGATTCTGTGTGCACCAGTTTTAGTAAAATACCCCTACTGTATATCATAAACAATTGCCGTTTTTTTTTTTAATTAAATACTTGTTTTCAAGTTTTTCATCCTTTGCTGTATCTTATGCTGTGTACACACGGGCGGACTTTTCGACTGGACTGGTCCAAAAGGACGAATCCGCCAGACAATCTGACCGTGTGTGGGCTTCATCAGACCTGCAGCGGACTTTTCCAGTCGAAAATCAGATGGACTTTAGATTTGGAACATGTTTCAAATCTTTCCGACGGACTCGAGTCCGGTCGAAAAATCCGCTCATCTGTATGCTAGTCTGACGGACAAAAACCGATGCTAGGACAGCTATTGGCTACTGGCTATCAACTTCCTTATTTTAGTCCAGTCGTACGTCATCACGTACGAATCCTTCGGACTTTGGTGTGATCGTGTGTAGGCAAGTTTGTTCATTCGAAAGTCCGTCGGAAGTCCGTCAAAAGTCCGTCGGAAAGACCTTCGGACCTTTAATGCCGAAAAGTCCGCCCGTGTGTACACGGCATTAGTGCTGTTGGTCTCCTGCAGAGGCACGTTCTGTCTACATGCACTCCAGCCATGGATACATGGCATTTCTCAAAGCAGGTCCCTGATAATGAGAACAGTGGACCATAAATGTGTAATGGACCAGTTATTATTTCTGTGTTCATTTCATTATGATCTGGGTAACCGGAAGTGTGTTTCCTTTATGTACGTACTGTACCTTGTGCTAAATACATTGTGCTGTCCTTCATTCTCAGAAAGTTGGGGTGTATGACATACAGTATTGCCATATGTGTGGCACAGTAAAAGCAGCTTATTAGGGTGCATAACTAAAATTTCGACTCTCCCTTACAGCCAAATAAAAGTTCATTCAGACAATGATGACAACCATTCAGAAATCCAAATGTTTTTTATTGGTGTGTTTCTTTCACTCCACAAGTTGCGATATTCATTTTTTTTTTATATATTTTTTTCAACATCATTTTTTCTGCCTTTTTTTGTTAAATTTTTTTTTCTACGTACGATATGGTTTCAGTCTTTCGTACGACAATTTTTTTGTTTTGTTCGCTTGTAGAATGGCGTTCGACCCATTTCTGGTTTTGGCATATGAAAAAGAAAATGAAGGAAGGAGAGAGAGAGGAGAGGAGGGGGCGGAGGTATTTAACCGTTTGCTCTTGTCAGAATCTATGGGGTTCAGTGGTGGTTGACAACAAACAATGTAAAACAAAAAGGGAACAGATACACAACCTAAATATGCGATATAGATGTGCTGGGCCTGAGAACAAGTGTCTAACAGAGGAATTTTCCTTCTTGCCCATTGCAGACCAACCTCATCCTCATTGGTTGTGGCTGGGTACTATGGACAACAAGAGTAGATCTTATTTTTCCAAAAGTCCATTGTTGAGGCCCATTATAACTTGTTCAAGTCTACCTCTCGCTGATTTTGTGAAAGAAGATTCCAAGGACGTAAGGTTCTTTTAATCTTAAATCTCCAGCCATCATAACTTCTCCAGCAAGGAGACATAGTGGCATGTTGAGTCTCGTATTATATACTGGTCTTCAACATTTAAGGATCTAACGTCATAATTTTATAAGGGGTTCTTTAAAATTATTTTTTAAAAGGGATTTTACATAAATATTCATTCTGTATACATATATCCTTTGAAATACAAGCTTGACAAAAATAGTCTTTAAAAGTGCTGAGTTCTGTTTGGGGCAACATGCAAATTATTTACTTAAGCCATCTTGACAATCAGTGGAATTTCACACAGTGTTAGCAGTACAAAAAATATATACGACAGCCACCATTAGTCCCTGTGTAGCAGTAGTATCACTGCAAATAATATAGTAGTTTCTGAATGTGACTACATAGTAATACACTCTTGTCCCTAATATGGTACAATGGCAGCCATTCTGCAAGTGTACAACATGTAAGTAATATTTTTGAGAAAGCAGGTCAATTGCACACTAGAAACTAACTGCACTGTCTCATTGATATCAATAGGATTAGGCCCAGATATTATAGGCAGACCTCGTAGTCCCAGACATAAGGTACCATAGCTGTTAAGGATGAATCTCATGCCTTGCCACTGACCAGCCAGTGTCTGCAGCTTTTGGTATAGGGAACCACAGGCACAACTACCTACACTTTCAATTGTTCACCACCTACCAGTATTATAGTCGGGAGGAACAGTCAGAACCAAGGGCCTAACACCTGCCTCTGTTCTTAAGGCCATGTTGTAAACTGTGCAAGGAGCCATTTTTAAGTTCCAAGGGATCCTTCAAGTGGACTGACAGGGTGAGTGTTAAAGAAGCCCACAAACTAGGCAGGTGTATCATCATATCAGTACTAAGAACCGGATCTCCTTTCCTGCTAGCACCAATCAGGTTCAATCCTGTCCTGAATGTTTGAAAATGGCTGCTTTCTCCATTAGGTAACAAAAAACCCTGAAGCACAACGAGAAAACTGTGCTGTTGAATAAATGAGAAAACATCTTGAGATTCTTTGAACTGTCCACACGATTTCTTTCTGATGACTAGGCCACAATTATAATTTTGCCAGTTTATTTACCATAGGAGCTGAAATTTGTATCTGAAGATGGACAGTGAATTGCACATCCACATTTGCACATGAATGCAAAATGTAGATCAACCTGATTATTAGCAGTTAAGAAAATGTAAGAGGTTTACGACTGAGGAAATAACATATGAACAGAAAGTCCAAAAAAACTACACACCCTGCAGCTCTTTTACATTAGGATCTACAGCTCTATATCTACTACCCCTCCATATGGCAAATTCTCACATTTCATAGATCTAAGTAAATATGTTAAGATGTATAGACATGTACAGGGCAAACATAAAGCAGATTTATGCCAGTAAATAGGTTTTGGCTTTAGCTGTGTGCAGAAACCACAGGGCAAAGGCTATGACCTAGGAAAACCTGTGGTAAGACAAAATAGCAGACACCACGCTTGAGTTCTTGTTGAGGCAGCATGGGGCTTCTTAAAGTGATTGTTTAAAGTGACCCCATGTTTAATGCCTTATTGCACTGTTCCCTAGAATTCATGGCCTTTATTTAGCAGCAGAGAGCTGGTTAACGGGTATTTGTATTTTTAAAAAATCCTATGGGACTTTACTATATATATATATATATATATATATATATATATATATATATATATATATATATATAGATATAGATATATCTATATAGATCTATATAGATATATCTATATAGATCTATATAGATATATCTATATATATATATATTTTTATATATAGTATATTTTCTAGATTTAAAACATTTAGTTGTGACATCCATTCTGTTATTTGAACAAGGTCATTAATGACAGAAGCTCCTCTTTGTATATATACGTATATATATATATATATTTATATTTTTTATAAAATCTTGATCTTTCATGTTTTTCGTTCAGGCAGGTAGATGACCAAATATATGAAGAACCTGTACAATTCTGGATCTCTACATGCAGAAAAATAATAAATACATAAAAAAAAAAACAAAGGTGTTTAAAAACTCAAACAAGGTAGCTGACAACACAAAGGCAGGATCTTTGGGACTGGTGAAGATCATTTATGATTCTGTAGTGGAATGAACAGAATACGGCACAGTGGCAATTTTGGACAGGAAGAGACACTGCTGAAGGCAGACACAAATAAAAAAAAAAATGCCCCCTACTGACCATTTCCACACCTCTGATATTTATCTGGAGAGGGGTATAGGAATCTCCCCTCATCTCTCCCTTTCCCCCCCTTTAGAAGTCCGTTATTTACAGCAGTCGGAAAAGACACTCGCTTCCCCCATTGATAAAGTTCAGATGGTCCTCTGTTAACAGAGGTGGGGGATGTTTTGTGCTTAAATAAAGAATATGCAGGGCAGCTGGTCCTTTTCACCCCAGCCTTTATCTTTTAAGTGGTGTTACCACCTTCCTGGCAGCAGTTCCTGTCTCCCTGGTAGCTTCCTCTTCCTTTCTGTTACGCACAAACCATGCTCTTCTGAACCGGGCATAAAAAAAGTCTGATTTCATCGTTGAGGCAGACAGTGGGGTTTGGGCGGACAGAGAAGATGGCACCAAGGACTTTGTTAGAAAGACCCAAGGAAAAAGTTCAGTGGTGAATGAAAGTGGCTTTTTCTGGATATTTAACTTTCTGAAAACTCTTGTTCAGCTTGCATTTCCTCTACTTTTCTATGGGAATGCAAATCGTAAGCTGTGACATTTCAAAAATACAAAGGTAAATTTCACTATCTTAGGCAATTTACATCCTTATTACTCAGCAAGCCCATGGGTTGTTTGGCACCTCTTACTGAGTGCAAGAAATGAATTCCTGACCGTGAATAAATGACCAGTTTTACTGTTTGTATCCTTTCATTGCACCTAGCGTTGCTAACACAGAGGGGCTGCCTACAGTTACTGTTGTCTATTCACTAGCTCTGCCTGTAACTTTTCATTTTTGTTTACATTGGCTTTGCAGCAATACTGTAAATGTCAGCACCAAACTGGTGGTTGTATCATTGTATCAGTAGCTCTTGTTGGGGCAGATAGTTATGTTGCAAGCAGCTTATTTGGCACCCAAACCCCTACCTGTTTGTGGCCCTCACAAGAAATATACATCATTTTCAGATGGATGTTGGCAATCAAGAGGAAGTCCAAACAGACTGAACCCAGATAATACCTGCCATCAACACTAGTAGTCCATCGACCAAGGCAGTATTGTGTCCTCACCCCTACTCCACTGAAATAGCTCCTTAGTTAAATACCACTTCCTTCCACCATATGACCCTGCTTTCTTCTGAGATGGAGAGGGAAGGCAGTATCTCTCATTTTATTTAGTTGGGGAGTAATGGAGTTGGTGCCAGAGGTGGACGAGTAAGTTCAGAGGCTGGTGATGAGCTGCATCTGCCCATCACCCTCAGGTACTGACCCTTCTAGACCCAGAAACCCTTGAGGCATCTGGTAGAAGGCTTGCAACTGCCCTCTGGGCACTGAACCCAGCCGGCCAGGGAAGTACATGGCATCTGCCGCTGTAGGCGGGGGGACCCCTTGGTGGCACGGCAACATTTCCCCAGAAGATGGCAGGCCTGGTTCAGGGCTGCTGTCTGGGTAGGGAGAGTCTCTGAGGTTGGTCATGCTCGTGTAGAGAGAGTCGCGGTTTGGTGAGTCACGAGGAGCGGGTTCGGCTTCAGACTCCTCTAGGTCACTCTGGTACAAGATGGACTGAGCTCTCTGTAAGAGAAGGGGTTCTTCTAAAGCTTTGTACATGCGCTCCATCTCCAAGGTGGGGACTTCTCCACCTTCTCCAATTGCCCCAGATGTTACCTCCTCATCTCCAGTGTCTGTTGTCCCCTGGTGGGATTTGCCCCTCAGGTTGCTGTGTACCAGCTCAGAAATTATCATCTTTTCAAAGGCTGCAGCATCCGTAATATTACGACGTCCCCCATCTCCCAGTTTGGAAGGATCAGGTGGGAAGTCTCCAGCTCTAAGGGAATAGCTGTTGTTAAAATTACCATTGAGTGGAAGGGGAGGAAGGGCATCCTTTCCACATGGGTCTCGGCTTAAGGTGTGTTCTGTGAAATAAAGATTAAGAACAATGAAAACCTTGCGTTGATCAACCTTAGCAAATATATCAGTTCTATATTTCCTTTCTATACAGTATGGAGCTTTAAGCTTTCAAGCAGGTAAACTTGTAAGAGCTGAAAACTTACACCTGCATGGTTTATAGGATCCATTGTGTTCAAAAAAGATCGAAAAACACACAAAATGGCTGCTGAAACTATTTAAATTGTATGGTATCAAATTCACTATACAGAAGCACACATTTAGAAAGAAGTTAAGGCTTTATTTAAGCTTTAAATGCTGGATGCAGGGCTGCTTTAACTATTAAAATATTAGGCCAGTTGCCCCATGCTCACCATAGTAGTGGAGACCCACCACCAGACTTCCGAACAGTTCTGGATTTAATAGGCATTAGCCACTATGCTGCACATAGGTCCAGCAGGACCCTTCCTTGCAAACTTTGCCTATACAGTGGCGTTATAGAGATTGAGATTAAGGATATCTCTGTGCCAATTACAGAAACAGTCAGAGGGACGTATGCAGAGCAAATCAGGCTATGCCCCCTGAATCTGGGACCGCTATGGGCCTGGTGGTCATTTTAAGAAATGGGTTGTTTACCCATTTCCTAAAACAGCCTGGCTGGCCTCATTCATTTTTCAACTGATCCTTCTATATGGCCACTTTTGAAATGATCATAAAGAACTTTATGCCACTGCTGACATATTCCTACTAACTCCTAATGCTGTTTTTCTGTTTAAAATAGACATGCTCTATAAGAGTGTAAAAGTTAAAACATATATCAAAGCAAAAAAACAAAAAAACAAGCACTATATCTTTGCAATACATGCACATTTCTTCTTGTTCATTGGTTCTTGCCTTTAAAGAACCTATAAGTGCAGTAAATATCTATTGAGTAAAGGATCATTTTTAATTTTTTTTTAAATAACAAACATATCATACTTACCTCCACTGTTCAGATCGTTTTGCACAGAGTGGCCCCTAACATCCTCTTGTGGGGTCCCCCGGCGGCTCTCGCAGCTCCTCCCCGCATAAGATAACCCCCGAGGAGAATCGCTCTCCCGAGGGGGTTACCTTGCGGGCATGCTCCTGAGTCCAGCATTTGCGTCCACAGACACGAATGTCGGACTCGGCCCCGCCCCCCCGGCGCCCGCATCATTGGATTTGATTGACAGCAGCGGGAGCCAATGGCTGTGCTGCTATCAATCTATCCAATTAGGAGCCGGGACACCGTGGAGAGAGGGACAGAGCGTCCCCACCGAAGAGATGGAGGGGCTCAGGTAAGTAAATCGGGGGGGCTGGGGGGCCGGTGACTGCCAGGTGTTTTTTCACCTTAATGCATAGGATGCATTAAGGTGAAAAAACACAAGGGTTTACAATCCCTTTAAGCTGTATTGTAGGCTCACAAAACACAGCACTTTGTGGAGTTTGTCAGCCCTGTCCAGTGTCTTTCCTAAACTACTAAGCCACTCACATTCTCAGATCTCTACAACATAAAGGCTAATCATTCTGTAGCCCAAAATATGAAATAGGAAATTTTAATAGACTTTTTGAAACACAGGAAGTATGCACAAGACACCTCTGCTATTCTGGCAAGAGCAATATGTTCTTTGTTTTATCAAAAAAATATAAATGCTTCCAATGGATTATTAAACAGACCAAACGGTCACAAATAGTAGAAATTCATAGTTAGGATTTACACACACTTTAGAGTTATATTAAACCCTTACATTTTTTATAATGATTTTAAAGAGGAGGGCAAAACCTTAAATATTAAATGATTGTTCTCTTTTATTTAAAATGTTCACTTTTATTGTCTTTGGGCTGATTCCCAAGCTACTGGCCCCCTGCCTATTTGTGGGAGTCTCCTTTACTTAGCCAGGTGCTAACCCAGCAGCAAGGACAATGGACTGCAGGTAAGTGTTTGGGGACAGGTGGGTGTAGTAGGTATTGTTTTTTTTTTTACTTTAATGCAGAGAATGCATTAAAGTAAAAAAAACTTGCATTTAGTACCAAGATTACTGCTTAAGTGCAGGCTGTCAAATGCCTGAGTCTCTTGCCTTTTTGCAGCAGTCATATTAATGTGACTAGTGACTTCCCGGACCAACAGGATGATCTGGTAGTGGACCCAAAGCTGGCCATGAACAGCTTGAATTTCAACTAATTTCTTCTGAATCGTCCAAATTTGAGCCATGGGTGATCCTGCAAGCACCACCTGGCACAACAAAAGACAATTCAAAATTTGATTGAGTTGGCTGGAATATTATCAGCCAACCAGTGACTGCATCCTATCAGCTGTGGTTGCTGAATACAATAGCCAGCAGTAGAAATTTCTCCATCCATGCTGTTTAACGTGGATTGGGGAATCAAATGATTCTGGCTAGCTTTACTTCTATTTACAGGGAGAGTTGAGGTCTGCATTTAACTTTACCTGGCAAATCTCTCTAGATATACTGATTGTTTTTACATATGGTTTTTATTGAAGACAAGCTCTGCTTACACATCTTTTCTCATACTTTCAATTTGAATTGGCCAGTTATGTTTAAATGATAACTAAACTAAAAGTACAGTTATTTGTTAATGTACAGGAGACTTCCTTTTAAGATTAACTAATCTGTTGTTTTAAAATGTTTTTGGCTGTGCATTAATAAACGTGCATTCTTTATTATAAAAATATTTCCCCTTTTATTTGAATGTAATATTAGTAAAAGCATGCCTGTTCATTGAACAGGCTAAGTACAAAAGGACATTTTGACAAGAGGGGAAGCGAGCATTTATCCAGTGGTGGCAAGTGAGAAAATGCGTGTTGGTGATAAGTGAAGAAATAGGTGTGGTGCAGTAAAGGCAAAGAAGGAAGTGCACATCGGTACAAAGGGGCGTACGTGCAGAGGTGCTGAGTGAGCAAACAGGATGAATACTGAATTTCCTAAAACATCTGACTAACCTAAAAAATTACTACTGGTAGGCAATCTGGGGAAATGTAGCTTATAGCTTACAAATGTTTTTAGCACATGGCTTGGCATTACATTAGCAGTGAAAAAGCGTGTGAGCGTAGCAGCAGTCAGCAAAGTAGTGCATTGGTGTTGTGGTGGTCAGTGGAATAGTGCATCCACGTAATGATAGTCAGTGGAATAATGCATTGGTGTAATGGTGGTCACTGGTCAGTGGAGTAGTTAATCAGTGTAGCGGTGGTCAGTGGAGTAGTGCATTGGTGTAGTGGTAGTCGGTGAAATATTGCATTGGTGTAGTGGTGGTCATTGGAGTAGCTCATTAGTGTACTGGTGATCAGAGGGGTAGTGCATCCATGTATTGGTAGTCAGTAGAATAATGGACTGGTGTAATGGTGGTCAGTGAAGTAGTTCATTAGTGTAGTGGTGGTTAATGGTGTAGTGCATTGGTGTAGTGGTAGTCAGTGGAATAATGGATTAGTATAATGGTGGTGACTGGAGTAGTTCATCAGTGTAGCGGTGGTCAGTGGAATAGTGCATTGGTGTAATGGTGGTCAGTGGAATAATGCATTAGCATAGCGGTGGTCAATGGATTAGTTCATTAGTGTAGTGGTGGTCAGTGGAGTAGTTCATTAGTGTAGTGGTGGTCAGTGGAGTAGTTCATTAGTGTAGTGGTGGTCAGTGGAGTAGTTCATTAGTGTAGTGGTGGTCAGTGGAGTAGTTCATTAGTGTAGTGGTTGTCAGTGGAGTAGTTCATTAGTGTAGTGGTTGTCAGTGGAGTAGTTCATTAGTGTAGTGGTTGTCAGTGGAGTAGTTCATTAGTGTAGTGGTTGTCAGTGGAGTAGTGCTTTGGTGTGGTGACACCCTATCACTACTGTCCAGCTCTCTGGAGCACAAGTGCTGATTGCTTTTGTTATAAACTATTAGCAGTAGCAGAATATTAGGAAGGTTAAATGAGGCACTTACTGGGATCTCTGAATGTTCCTGTATTTCCACAATAGAAGAACCGAGAAAGTCAGGTAAGAAAGACAGACAGAGATACATTGTTAGAATCAAGGTACAGAGATATGATGATGTAGAAAGAAAAGAGGAAACTATATGGCAAAATGTGATGAGGGGTAAGAGAAACATACATATTATATGTTAGGAAGCACTCAGTAACACCTTTCTCTTTATCTACATATTGTATATATTTATCCTAAGCATATTGTAAATAATATAACATACTTGCTCTCTACATGCTGTTCTGGACTGAATTATAAGGATCTGCAAGACTTAGTGGGAGAAAAGAAGGAAAATGGTGCTGGCAACATGATAGGAGACAACAAAAGCTGAGCTTATTATATTGCTATTGTACTTGCATTAATGCAACCAAAGGTTTGGCACTAAACATACTGCTTTTGAACTACAGGTATCAGACAAGGTTCTCATATGCCGCGTACACACGATCGGACATTCCGATAACAAAAAACTTGGATTTTTTTCAAATGGATGTTGGCTCAAACTTGTCTTGCATACACACAGTCACACAAATGTCGTCGGAAATTCTGATCGGCGAGGACGCGGTGACACGTACGACGAGCCGAGAAAAATGAAGTTCAATAGCCAGTGTGGCTCTTCTGCTTGATTCCGAGCATGTGTGGACTTTTGTGCGTCAGAATTGTGTACACACGCTTGGAAAATTTGCGGCATAAGAGTAATATGACTAAATATATTTTTATACTGGCCACCACATATGGTCCTTTAGATCTGCAGGATAAATGATGTACATCCGTATTATGGTATTAACACCAGATATGGCTGTTGCTCAATCTTGCAGTTTTGGACTGGGGGTCAACTGTATAAATATTGAAATTCTGTGACCTTAACATACAGCCCCTGGTTGACAAATCTATGAGAAACCTGATCATCTAAAAATATAATTTTCTGGATGATCACTGTTGTTCCCCAAGGTAAAGCTGGCAACAGGTGTGTCTTCCTGGTGCATATTCATGCAGACTCGACAGGAACTATTGTAAATGCGTATGCCTCAATTGCTCCACATATTGATTGTATGGTTGTCAAATTTATTTCCACAATCTCACATCTATGGCTGGTCTGAAATATGGCTCTGCAGGAGAAATGACATACACTATATGGCCAGAAGTATTTTCAGGTTTTTCTTGTGAAAGATACTGTTGATACCACAGCTTACAAAGACATTATAGACATCTGTGTGCTTCCAATCAGGTTGCAACTGTTTGGTGAAGGCCCTTGTTTCTGTATGACTGTGCTTCAGTGCACAAATTCTGGTCCATAATGACAAGGTGTGATAGGTTTGGTGGTGAGGATCTCAAATGGCCTTGAGAGTCCTGACCTCAACCCTAATCAACACTTTAGGAATGAATTGCAGACAGCGGGCCAGGTCCTCTTGTCCAACATTAGTACCTGACCTCTTTTGGGTAAAATAGTACAAATTCCCACAGACACACTCTAAAATATTGTCTCTCCAGAAGAGTGGAGTCTGTTATAGCCCCTTAAGAATAAGGGGGGAGGAGACAACTCCATATAAATGTCCATTGTTAGATTGCGATATCAAACAAGCCCAAATAGGTGTGATGATCAAGTATCCACAAACTTATGGCCATATAGTGCACACGTGCTTGGTAAAACTTTATGATTTTGCAGAATGAAATAAAGGTTTCTGCATATTACACTGGGTATCAAATATGGCTTTGAGTGAATGGAAAACTGTAATTTAACTGGAATAGACATAAAAGACTTATAGAAAAGTGGGCTGCTTTCATTCTTGATTTCTTATCATAAGCAATTCAGTTTTCGTTTTGGTAGAATTGTTTGTATGATGTACACTAAGAACCTTGTTTCTAAGTTAGGGTAAACCTTTGTTCACCTTAACTCTTAAAGAGGGGACATCTTTAAAGAATTCACTTAAGGCATCTGCATTTATGGTCACATGCCTTTTAGAGAACCTCAGGATCTCCAATACCAGAAAAAATACTAAGAGCTGGAATTGCTATTGTGTATTAAAGCTTCGTGGGTTTGGGGAATCTTGGGATGCTCTAGGAAGTACATTACTATACATTTTATACATTTAGGTCTACCTACATTTTAGGAGATTCATGTATACACAGGTAACTATGAGCCTCTATAGAAATCCATGTTGGCTTTTATACACATATTACTTTGACATATATATATAAATAAACATATACATATATGTCTCTCCAATATATAACAATATATAATATGTCTCACCAGTGGTGTTGTATCCAGGGGAGGATGGACTAAAGCCCACAGACTCTGTGATAAGTGTGTTATACGGGCTGGTGCCTACGCGGCTTTGCAGCACAGGATTCGTCAGTAAGTGGTTACCCATTGTGCCTTGGAGGACAGTAAACAAGAGTCAGGTTGTCTATTAGGAGTCAGGCCCCATTTTTATTAAAATTTAAAGCCTATCTTCAAATACAATGCCCAAGTTCAACTTTCTGACAAATGGAATATTGCAAGTCAGAGCAGTGAATCAATCAGTATACAGTATAATATTTAATGTGAATTTTTCCCCCTTACACAATTCCTTGGTATGCACAGTGTTTTCTAGGAAATGTTAAAATATTATATGGGTTACTGTATACACAGCCGTATTTGTAGAAGGCAACTTTTCCTATAGTCAGAACGAAAAAGGTGAGGGTTTCCTATGGAGCATCTAGGATGCTAAAGAGTTTGATCAATTGATAATTTCACTGTCCTGCCTTACAAAACAACAATGTGTCAGAAAAATAAAGTTGTACCCTAAATTCTTCAGCTGAATATGTCCTGGACTTTGAGTGGTTGTACACACCTCTGTTTAGAGTCGGGGTGCTATTTAGGTCTCCGGCAATAAAGGAGGATTCTGTCTGTTTTCTGACAGTGTCATTCCACATCCGGCGAATACGGCTCTGGGTGTAGTATCGACTGTTGACTGTCGATTTCAAGGTTCCGTGTTCTGCTCCTGGACCCCTCACACAACAGTATGAATGTCTCAGACATTTGCTGTATTCCTTATGTACCTGTTGAGACAGGGCACAATAAAAGCTATTTAAACTGTAGTTGTAATTCTTCAGACCAGAGCAGCCATTTTGCATTCTAAGCCTACTCACTTACACTTACACCTGCAACATCAAGACAGTGGATAAGCCCAACCACATCCCTCTCAACCACTTCCACATTTCACAACATTCCATTCATGAAAGAATTTTGGCTAAATATCAGTTCTTTCACAGACTGACTGCATCCTTTCTCTGAGTTTGAGGGGCTTTGATGATTGATAACATTTATGACAAGAATATAAATTCAAGCCTGATTGGTTACTGAGGACAATACCTGCACATCCAACTTTTATCTGTTTTATGTTTCATTCTTCTGTAGTTTTGTAAGAATTGAAAGATGTGTGCTATAAAAGTGGAGAGAAAGATACAAGGAGCTTTTCTCCTTACAGCCAAACACATTTTTTTTAAGACCTTGGGTGAAAAAAAATGGTCCGAAGGGTCCACAGCTCCTCCATTTCTTTCTGTCAGAAACCATGAATCAGACTGAGACAGAAGTACAGTTAAATCACACTTGTTTAATAATAATAATAATAATAAAAATAATAATAAAAAAAGTTAAACAGAGTAAACGTAATTAAAACATAGCCAGAGTTCAGGAATCGGAACGGATAGTCAGACAAGCCAAAACGTCAGGGAGCCAGAGATGAGTGTAGAACAGCAAGCAGGATCTGGAGCCAGAAGGAATGTCAGCCAAGCAAGTCTTTAACAGGAATACAGGAGAGCGTCTCTAGAGATGTGACCAAGGCGAAGGCAGAGATCATCTGTACTGGACGGCTTAAGTAGGGAAGACTGACGAGCAGGATATCAGCAACAGGTGAGTCACTGTGGAGAAATAGGAGCTGGCAATTAGCCGACACCTGAGCGGCCAGCTTTGAGAAGGAAGGGCTGAGCCCAGCCCCGACAGTACCCCCTCCTCAATGACCCCCCCCTCGGAGGACCACCAGGCTTGAGGGGAAAACGTCTATGGAAATCACGGAGGAGAACGGGGGCATGTACGTCCGAGAATGAGAACCAAGAGCGCTCCTCCGGACCGTACCCTTTCCAATGCACCAGGTACTGTATTCGCCCACGGAACCTACGGGAGATAACAATGGACTGTACTTCATACTCCTCATGGTTCTCAACCTGTACAGGGTGAGGATGAGGCACCGAGCTGGTAAAGCGGTTGCAGACCAAAGGTTTTAATAAGGAGACATGAAATACATTTGAAATACGCATATTAGAAGGAAGGTCTACTGCGTAAGCCACTGGGTTAATCCTGCGAAAAATACGGAAAGGCCAAATAAACTGAGGTGCGAACATTCTGAGAGGGAACACAAAGTCAGAGATTGCGAGATGACAGCCAGACCCTGTCCCCAACCTGGTAGGAAGGTGCAGGTAGGCGTCTGCGGTCAGCATGGAGTCTGTACCTACCATTAGCATGTCGCAAAGCCTCTTGGACTTGTGCCCAAGTGGAACGAAGACAAGAAAAGAGCCCATCGCGCCCTTCTGGGAGAGAGGCGTTTAGCCTCAGACGAGAATGCGAGTTTCCTTATGGTCAGTAAGAATGAGAACCGGCATAGTGGTACCTTCGAGGAGATGTCTCCATTCTTTCAGGGCTAAAATGATCACTAACAGCTCTTTTGTCACCAATCTCATAATTGCACTCCGCAGGTAACAATTTCTTGGAAAAGTAGCCACAAGGATTTATAGTGCTCTCAGAGGTAGGACGTTGATACAGAAGGGCGCCAACTCCAGTCTCAGAAGCATCAACCTCAAGGATAAAATGTAACATGGGATCAGGAAGTGCCAACACAGGAGCAGAAACAAAGGCAGCCTTGAGACTCTCAAAGGCCTTAATGGACTCCGGAGACCAACTCTGTGGGTTACCGTCCTTTCTGGTCATATCAGTCAGGGGACCAGAGACGAGAAGTTACAAATAAATTTCCGATAATAGTTGGCCAAGAAAGTATTCCAGAGGACGCAAACCCATGGGTCCGGGCCACTGTGGGGCTGCTGAAAGTTTCTCTGGGTTAATCGAAAAACCAGCAGTGGAAATAACATAACCCAGGAATTTAACCTGTTCACGATGGAATTCGCACTTCTTCAATTTACAATAGAGATTGTTCTCTCTTATGCCGTGTACACACGGGCGGACTTTTCAGCATCAAACGTCCGACGAACTTTTGACGGAGTTATGACGGACTTGCGAACGATCGGACTTGCACACACACGAACAGACTAAAGTCAATTCGAAAGTCCGGTTGTTTGAACGTGATGACGTACGTCCAGACTAGAATAAGGAAGTTCATAGCCAGTAGCCCATAGCTGCCCTAGCGTCGTTTTCTGTCTGTCGGACTAGCATACAGACGAACGGATTTTTCGATCGGACTCGAGTCCATCTGAAAGATTTGAAACATGTTCTAAATCTAAAGTCCATCTGATTTTCAACAGAAAAGGTCCGCTGAAGGTCCGATAAAGCCCACAAACGGTCGGATTGTCCGACAGTATCGTTCAGTGGGACCAGTCCGGTCGAAAAGTCCGGTCGTGTGTACACGGCATTAGTTTCTGAAGCACATGACAGAAATCTGTGTGGTGGTTCTCCAGGGACTTGGAAAATATAAGGATATCATCGAGATAAACTACCACACTGCAACAAATCTCAGAGGACATCGTTAATAAATTCCTGGAAAACTGCCGGGGCGTTACAAAGGCCAAAAGGCATTACGAGGTACTCATAATGGCCTGTTCTGGTATTAAACGCAGTTTTCCACTCGTTGCCCTTCCTAATACTCACAAGATTGTATGCCCCTCTCAAATCAAGATTTGTGAAAACCTTTGCTCCCTTGAGGCAGTCAAATAACTCTGTAATTAACAGAATCGGATAGGCATTTTTTAATCGTGAAATGATTAGGACCCCTATAATCAATACAAGGTCTCAGTTCACCACTCTTCTTCTTCACAAAGAAGAAACCAGCAGGAGACGAGGATTTGCGAATGAAACCTTGAGAAAGTGCGTCTGCAACATACTCCTCCATGGCCTTATCCTTCAAGACCGACAAAGGGTAAACCCTGCCACGAGGGAGGTATGGCACCAGGTTGAAGGTCAATTGCGCAATCATATGACCAGTGTGGAGGCAAACTACCGACCTGACCTTTGTCAAAGACATTGCTAGTACCGCGGTACTCCTCCGGCAGGGAGGAGAGTGAAGAGGTGCACAGGACTTTGGCTACCTTCTGGAAGCATATATTACTGCATTGTGGCAACCAGGAGATAACCTCAGCATGGAGCCAATCAAAAGAGGGGTTGTGCCTCTGTAACCAAGGACAACCAATAACCAGCGGAAACTTAGGTGAGGAAATAACTTGGAATTGGATTATCTCATGCTGAAGAGCCCCTATGGCCATGGACAACGGAACAGTCTCACGAGTCACATGGCAGGCTGTAGAGGTCTTCCATCAAGAGCCTCAATGGCAAGTGAAGTGTCACGCAGCTGCAGTGGAATTGAGTGCTTTGATACAAAGGCAGCATCAATGAACAGGCCTGCAGCCCCAGAGTTGATTGGAGCCTTTATCTCAATGGACGACTCAGCCCAAGAAAGGGTAACCAAAACCAGGGGCTTATCCTTCTGGATAACTGGCGATGAAACAACGCCACCTAAGGTCTGTCCGTGACAGGACCTCAAGGTTCAGACATTCCCTGGACGGTAGGACAAGACTTCAAAAAGTGACCTGCCTGGCCACAATAAAGGCACAATCTCTCCCTCCTCCTAAGGGTTCTCTCATCAGCAGAGGGACGCATGAAGCCCAAGTGCATGGGTTCATCTTCACACAACGACTCGGTACTAGGAGGCATGGGAGGTTAGGGAGACAAGGGTGGGACTGCAAAGTTCGATGACAAATGTACAGGAGGCTTCGGCATGCCTCCTTAAAAGGGAGTCTTTCTATGAGTCTGGAGTCAATGAGGATGGCAAACGTGATCAATCTCTCCAGCTCAGTGGGTATATCTTGGGCTGCTATCTCATCCTTGATGGTATCCGAGAGACCATGAGAAAAAGCAGCCACGAGGGCCTTATTGTTCCAAGCAACTTCTGCTGCCAGAGTATGGAATTCAGTGGTGTAATTGGCAACAGTTCTCTTACTCTGTTTGATGGACATGAGGCACTTGGCAGCAGAAGTGGAGCATGCGGGAAAGTCAAATACCCTTTTTAGTCAGGTTTTTGCATCTCCCATAGAGGGTTTGCCCAGGCCAAGGCTCTCTCAGAAAGCAAATATATCTCAAAATCTACTTTGCTTCTGTCCGTGGGAAACGCCTAGGGCAGCATCTCAAAGTATATCTCAACCTGGTTGAGAAACCCTCTGCATTGGACTGGATCACCCCCAAATCGCTGGGGAAGCGGAGCGGAAAAAGACTTACCTCTTATAGAGGTAATACTCAAGGCGGATGCCTGCACAGAGACTGGAGCAGCAGCAGGGACAGGTTGTACAGGAGCAGCCACAGTGGGAGATTCCAGATGAGCCGTACGACTCAGGAGTGTTTGTAACGCCATGGCAAACTGATCCATGCGGTGATCTTGCTCATCCAGTCTGGAAAAAATATTACCAACAAGTGGATTCACTGCATCTTCTGAATTCATGGCCTTCGCCTACTCTCAGAAAGCATGAATCAGACGGAGACAGAAGTACAGCTAAATCACACTTGTTTAATAATAATAATAATTAAAAAATAAAGGTAAACAGAGTAAACATAGTCAAAACATAGCCAGAGTTCAGGAACCAGAACGGATAGTCAGACAAGCCAAAACGTCAGGGAGCCAGAGATGAGCGTAGTAGAACAGCAAGCAGGATCTGGAGCCAGAAGGAATGTCAGCCAAGCAAGTCTTTAACAGGAACACAGGACAACATCTCTAGAGATGTGACCAAGGCGAAGGCAGAGATCTTGCTCTCACGGTGCGTTGGTCTGCCTTATCTCTGTCTATTATCACCTCACCTATCTTTGCCATTTCTCTTTCCCCTAGTCCTGATATTTAGCATTGACCAGCATTTACTATGCGCTAGGAAGCATTTTAATGAGCAGTATCTTGGCATTTTTTGTTAAATTAAGACAACAATGATGCTAACACCAGCCGATTGGCCGTAAGGAACAATCTACCAGTCATGATTAGACAATATCCCTTCAAGTGTCTCTTGAGTATTTTCATTGGCGGTGACCACCGAAAATTATACAATAAGAAGGGAGAGTGGGTAACCGTCCAATGAACGTCCCAGATGAAGCTACGTCAGTGACGTCACAACGCTGCCCGGTCTACGCGCTACGGGTTGAGAGGAGAGTGCACGGCTGCTTACTGCAGCAGGGATTCCCAGATCGCAGTGGGCTCTAAGAGCGGCGGACACTACACGGACACCATACTGACTAAGGAACTCTTCAGTTTTGGGATCGCCGCAGCAGAAGCTTTCGAGGAGCCACCATACTAACACTGACGGTCTCGCCCAGCAGTCTCGCCCAGCAGCCATTCTGAGGATTCCTATGTACTGACATCCAAGCCTAGATGATCGTACCGCCCAGGAGTCTCGCAGTAAAGATGTAGATGGTAACGTACAGCCACCATAATAAGATTGATTGTCATAGCAACTCTACTTGCAGGCTGCAATACCATACTGCCTAACATAACAGTCCCCAACAACACCCGAATAATCAGTGTTGATTGAAATCAATGATCTCTCTCCTTGCTTGGAATTTGTCTGAACCATGAACCTGCATAACTTAAACCAAGATCGATAAATGACTTACTAATTGCTATTTAAGACATCTCACACATATAAGAGGATCGTTCCTTACTCTCACTAACAGGACTTTTGGAATATCAGTAGAATACGAACCCTGAATTAACAGATGTGAATACGCTTAGCACTTTATTACCCAGGTTCACAATAGATATTTCCTCTCTGTTGCACCCTCCACCCCCATTTGCACTTTGCCACGCTTGACCGCAAGATTTAAGATTCAAAAGATATCAAATCATTGAACAAGGAGTTATAACACACCATAATTTGGCTAATTTGATGGCCCTCAATGGTCACCGAGGCATAATGCAATACGCCCTGACCGGGTAGCTTTATATGTTGTCTTTTGTAATGTTAGTCCTGTCTGTTTTGTAACTAGCGGCCGCACTTACATTATTGTTGTGTTCATTAGCATAATTTATCTTTATATGTGTTCTTTTAAGTAAAGTTGACCGAATAAACAGATTATTTTATTGAATTAAGCCTATTGATATATTGTTGCACAGAGTAACCCCTTTGAAACCCATCTCTATTGGGTTTACCCCTTTCCCCACCATTCCCCTAAATCTTTTGCTCTAGTTACAAGTATGGTTACAGCAACAATACCCTAACGGGTTAAAAAGTGTACGGGCAATCGCGAACATCGCTACCCAGTACAGGTGATACTCACGCCCCCCCCTTGTTCCCTATTCCCCCAACCCCTTCCCCCTTCCTTAATGTTTTTTGAGAGATCATCTGGACTGGATGGCTTAAGTAGGCAGGACTGACGAGCAGGATATCATCAACAGGTGAGTCACTGTGGAGAGATAGGAACTGGCAATTAGCCGACAGCTGAGCAGCCAGCTTTGAGAAAGAAGGGCTGAGCCCAGCCCTTACACTTTCCTACGCTTTAAGGTCTTATTTACACAAGTGTTGATAAAGAACACCTTGTCAAGTGCTTCTCAAACAATAGAAGCATCAGTATACATTTCAAAACTGTGACCTCCGAAGCTTTGTTAATGCTTATAAGCAGCCTTAGACCTGGCATTTAAATGCTTTGCAAGCCCTTGTTAAACGCTTATGGGTGCATAATGAGTATTTGAAAAGGCGTTCTACTGGAGCTGCATTTTTCACGTTTTGGTAACTGACCACATCCAATAAACCATGAAAGTAATGCTTTTTTTACACTAACAAATACAAAAACTCTGCTAACTAATTTGACACAGTAAAGCTAGAAAAAGCACTCATCAAATATCTTTTCCTGGTGCCTCTAGGTCTAAAAAAAATAAACTAGGTCTTATACAATAACCTCCTAATACACAATTCTTTCTTGAGAAATTATGGAAAGTTTTTTTGAAAAATGAAAAAAAATCTGGTTGGGATCTATTTAGTAACATGTGAAAACAAAAAAATCCATTAACTGTTTACACATTTAGTAAACTAAAGTATAGCTGATGAGCTACAGTGGTGCTTACAGAGGAGGATAGTAAAGAGCAGCCTTTCTCAACTAGGTTTCCTCCTGAGGTTGCTGGGGGTTCCTTAAGCTTAGGAAGACTGGTAATTAAATTCTCCCTGATTACCAATTTAAGAGATCATTCCTACACTAATGTTGGTTGACATCAACATTTTTACTGTCTGCATTTCCTTTCGTCAACTCATATTAATTGCATTTCAAGATTATATTTGAAAATAAATTTGGGTATACTGCTGTTGGTGTTAAAAAAATATCTGTTTTGTTCGTCAAAAACTCTAGAAACATCACATTCATTATTCTCCTATTTAAAATTTTCTACAACTTACTGATTATGCAAATGTACCATAAACTGTGAATATAACCATTTTTAGCAGGGGTTCCTGGAAACCAGAAACCTATTTTAAAGGTTCCTCAATGACAAAAGGGTTTAGAAAGGATAGTATAGCTTTTAGGCACACTGCAATACCAGAAATCAGAAGCAGGTGGCACACTAGGTGAAGTCTAAAGTTATATCTTCAAGTCTCAATAAAATAGTTTTCCTGGACATTTTCTTTAACCAGGAGGTGAACATAAATACTAGAACAGCAAAAGATGCGCTCACGCTGCGAAGCATGCCTAAAAAACTGATTAAAATATTATTATAATTATGTATTTGGAAATCATTTAGACTGTAAACCACGGCAGACTCAGTAAAGCATTGCTTGATAGCTATTGCACTGTTTTTTTTTTTTTTTTTTTATGGCAGCAAAGATTTTAGATTAGTCCTATTACAGTAAAAATGAAAAGGCAATGTTATACTGCAAAGGTTAAATGAAGTTGCAATTAGCACAGGAATATTTATTAGATCTGATATTATCTCAGTTTTCCCCATAATGTGATATGGGTAGCCTACTGTTTTGTGGGAGAAGCGGATGGATTCCAAATCTAATTTACATACGTAGAATAATAAGTTAATGTACTGTAGAAAATATGCTTTTTTTTCAGCTCGAGACCATGCTCTTTCATTTAAAAAAAAAAAAAAAAACATTTTATGTGTAATTATAGGGGAAATGAGAAAAATGGGGCCTGGTAACGAAGTGACAATTTACAGTGACTGACAGGCCTTCTGCGGGGAGTCATAGAGAAACATTGGCACTAGCACAATGTTCTTGATGTATTGGAGACAGACAGAAAGCACCAGATATTTAATCATGAAAGGTGCCATTCTAAAACAAAGTTTTGTATAATAATGTGTATCGTGACTTAAATATACATCAGATTTTGCCTGGTATTGTCTTTGTGGTAGAGTCAGGAATGTTCAATTCCTGTGTAGCAATGCATACTGGGGTTGAGCACTGCTGTGTCAAGCTCTGACAAGATGTTGCTTTGTGTTGAGAAGCTCTACAGGAGATGATGAAGTGCACACAGGTCAATGATTTCCCTGTGTAGGTGTTCTCGAGATTTCCACAGAGCATAATTGCAGTGGTGTAGCCTTCCACTAGGCCTCTGTTATTTGTGAGGCTCGCGGCATGACACGCTACCAAATCTACGGGTTGCATGCTAACCTTCTTCTGTAGAGCACAGTGGAAGATGAAGATAAAGAGACCCTGCAAGGCATTGAAGGTCGTAAAAAGATATGCCAGGACCAAAGACTCTTTATTGATGAACAGGAGGCCAAAAGCCCAGGTGAGACCGAGGAGGAAGAGGAGGGTAACTGCCCCTAAGGCCCATGACCTGAAACAGGAACAAATAAGTTCATAATTAAACATCAGAAAGCTTACACTTACATTTGACAGTAAAACAAACTACCTGAAGAGCCCAAGAACATTATTCATCCCTCAGGTTTAAAAAAAACAGAACATTTATGGCCAATTTAATTTCATTCCCTGAGTTTGCCATATTCAAGGAAAACTAATGGAATTTGCTAATCGGCATTAAATCTGAAATTATGTAATTATGTTATTTTATGTCATTTAGTCAAAAGTCAAGAATATGGACAGATGGGGGGTATGCTATAGCCAAACGTAGAGTGGATGACTGTCCTAATATACTGAATGATGATGAGGATGAGGGTGTTACTGAAAATACTTACTTGATGTTCTCCAAGCGGCTGGAGTCTGGCTTCAGGACAGAGGAGGAACGAAGCATCTTATGGAGAGTGACCAGGAGGATAAGTAGGTTCACCTAGAAATAGAGATAATGAGAGATTAAATAATATGTATTAGATGGTTCCAAAATCGATTGGATGCCCAAAACATTGTTCTGTACTCCATCACACCATCTTTGGACGATTCTCCTATCTCTATTCTTTCACAATATGCTCAATTCACCTTAGCATAATTCATGCAGTATTTTGGTTTCTGTGTTTTATTGTCTTGTTTTACTTTAATGTTTGGTTGTCAATGTTTTTTTTCAATGCGGTAAAGGTGTTATTTTAATGGGGCACGTAGAAGACGTCACATATGACGAAACATGTAGGGCGTGGCCTCGCAGTGCTTGCCATCACGCATCCTATGTTTGCACGGGCGTTCAGCCTTTGTGTTATGCCGGCTTTTTTAAACATTTAAATTTTTACTCTTGAATTTTGTATAAGACCTATGGTCAATCAAGGCAATAAACTCCTTACGATTATTACTACACTATCGGAGTTTTTTCCTCTTTTTTCTCCTTATCCATGGATCCTCTGAGAAACGAGTCTCCCTCCTGACGCTGAAGCAGAGATAACATCTTTGAGTGGGCGGCGCTCGTGAGCAGGACCAGGACATCGATATCCATCTGTCCCTGCAGAGGGCTATATCTGCAAGCCCGTACGACCTCGCTAAATAGGAGGTCCAACAAGTTTGGTAAGGGTACATCCATTACTACTCTTCTGCAACTATCGGTGGCTTGGAAGTGTTCCTACATCTTTCACCTTTCCACCTTGATGCGATACACCAAAGGAACGGCTTATCTTCTTCACATACTTTTTCTTGCAATTCCGTTTTTCACGAATTGACTGTGGCATTTTTCAAGCGATTTGGATTTCAATTGTACCTTTGAACTTTTCACTCTTTTTTTCATATATTTTCCTTCACGGAGATGTGTTATAATTTGTAATTTGTTATCTTGCTGCACTGTGGTTTATTTTAAATATATACTACAGCTTCTGGTATTCTTCCAAGAAGCTTTTTAGTTGCAGATTTAATTTCGCTATATATGATATATTTATGCTAGCGCACAATTTTAAGTTTATATATGGTTCTTACACTTTATTGATATTTGAAGTATTTTGTTGCAGCTGCACCTTGCATTTCAAACATTTCATTTTATTTGCTGTTTTTGCTCATTAGCGCAGGTTTTTCTTATAAAATTGTTTAGCTGACATTAAACAACAAGACATTTTGTGGTTTAGTCTATTTACTATGGATTGGTTTATGATAGGCTCACATTAATTTTTATTCTGAACTATTCTCATAATGGCATAAAGCTGGCTATACACAGTTTGAATCTTGGCGGGCTCAGCAGGGACTGGCCAATTATGTATGGGCAGGCTGATTGTACCCAGGTTGATCAACTTGGGTGCAACCAGCATGTCAGATTTTTCATGCGATAATTTCCAGCAGCTATAGCTGCTAGCACTAATCACTGTATATTTCCCTGGCTTGGGACGGCTCCCTGCCGGGAGAGCATAATAGCTTCGTAGGAGGCATTCCCCATCCACACTGACTGTGTTGATGGGGGAATTGAGTGATTTTCTTTCACAGGTTGCAGGAAAGAAAATTGCACCATCTTTGGCTGGCCTAACTTGCACACTATTCAGATTAGGGACGTAACTCTGCAAAAATGTTAGGTGTGCTTCTAGTGCTGCTTGCATCTGATACAGTGTAGAACTGTAGGAGATTGTCCCAGGTGTGCATATGGTATTTTTTACAGGAGCCAAAGAGAAGATTTTAGCGTAAAAGAATGACCATCTGCATTGGGGCACCATTGGGTCCCAAACACCATGGGTGTCTACAGTGCTAGTTTAGTCTATTTATGTAATCATTGTAAACAAAATCATGACTCCATTCTTCCAGAAATGCAATATTTGTGAATTGTGTGCACTTGGCCCTTGGTATCCAGGAGCTAGGGTCAGCTTCTTGTAAAGTTATTAGCAAAAAGACCTATTTATCATTAAAAGAGTGCTTATATATTACTCTCTTTAATATATAAATAATATGCCGATCACTGAGGTCATATGTACCCAGTAGACTATCTGGTGGGGTGGCTTTATTTAGGGTCAGCTTGATGACAGCCAGCAACATTAGCAAAAATTCCATCACTACAGAAAATTAGCCAGTAATTTCCTTAGAACATGGTGTCAGTAAATTTACCTAAGAATTGGTTCTACTAAAGAATAAATTCTTGACTGATCAACAGCTTGCAATTCATGGAAGTGAATGCGACCCTCTGAATGGATCACCCACAGTCACTGATTGCTGTCATCGCAGACAAGAACACCATGAGAGACCCTATGATAGATTGAAAGTGTACTGAATACTCAAATGTAGTCTTTCTGAACTTTTTTAACATGGAGGAACCCTTGAAATCACATTTAGGTCTCAGGGAATCCCCGCCAATAATTACTATATCTACAGTTCATGGTACATGAACTATGATGTCCGATGGAAAGAATGCTCCTTACATTTGTGGTCAGTAAGAATTCTCCCTACAGATAGCTAAAAAAAATCATTGGTTTTAGTGGTTACTTTTCTTAGGCCCCTTTCATACAGGTGGACCGATCAGGTCCGCCTCTCAGTTTTTTAGGGAGACCCAATCAGACCATCTATTGCCGTCTATGGAGCGCTGGGTGTCAATGGATGTTCCCCATCCGTCAGGTGGATCAGATGGCCGTCGGGTGTATACATACAGGCGGTCTGTTTACATCTACTATACACCTATAGAGGACAGGCTGTGTCTGTGTCCGCTCTGCATAAGCGGAGCAGACACAGACAAGCTATGCGCCTGCTCAGAGGGGATTAGCTGACAGGTTCCTAGCAGACTCCACCCTACGTGAAAGGGGCCTAAGAGGCAGACATTGCTCATTACTCAAGGAACACCTAGCAACCTCTGAAGGAATTCTGGGGTTCCATGCACTAATGTATCTGCATAACTCCCTGCTGCACTGTCTTTGACTTTTGTGTTATCACCCCCTTCCAGATCTCCATAGTCCATGCTCTCTCATACTCACAACATTCCATACGATAAACTTGCTTTCTTGTAGGATTGATGAAAGCTAGGCCAAAAAAGCAGAAATCTACAACAAACAATTGAATGCCTAATTCAATTTTCCTTTATAGTTTAAACATGGAATCCTATTTGTTTTGCAATGGGCAAACCTATTGTTCTCCTTTCTTGCAGCTTTCCTCAGCCACCATCTCCTCCAGCTATCTGCTGTGCCCCCCGATCACCCACCTCTCAGGTTTATTAAACCGTGAGACCAGTTTAATGGAAAGCACATTTTTAGAGAACATCTTGATTTGAAATTTCTTGTAAAATGTCATAATTTCTTTCTTGATTCTAGACATAAAAACCCCTTGAATCCACAATGAAATGTTATAAATGGCAGGTTATCTTTGTGATTCTCTGTGTGTTTCAATCTAACACATCTTCCACCATCTAAAGACAATCAGCTTGGACTCATCAAGCTTGATTATAAATTACTGGCCTTAAATTTGTTGCTAGCTTGGGCGGTACTAAGTACACTTCCCTTGAAGCTTTCAGACCAGCAGTTTGTTCACTGGGATAGTTGAAAGAAATACCGCAAAGGAAGGTGTGCACTTGATATTGGCAGTATGGAGTTGTTTGTTGAAGGACCTAGTGCACTATGCAGTGATGACCACAAGAGGCTCCAAAGCCACAGAATACAGTACTTAGCATTGAGTTGTGTGTATAATAACCAGGGCTTTTTTTCTCAGAGAATAGGTGCAGGTACTCCCCTCTTCTGAATCACCCCTGTCTCCACCCCCAACCCACCTCCACTCACTATCCCTTGGTTTTACCCGTACCCGCCTCCCTGTACCCCTCCTTTTAGAGAATATCATTTTGTGGTACTAAGTAATCTGTGTGAAATATTTTAATGATAACAAGAAAAGCAGTAAAATAGATCTCCTACAGCCAGCAATAATACCCCCCCCCCCAGCAACAATGGATCCCCTGCAACCAAATATCTCCTCAGCAACAATAGATTCACCCAACAACAATAGATTCCCTGCAATAAAATATCCTCCACAGCAATATAGACCCCTCCAGCAGCAACTGATCCCCCAGCAACAATAAATCCCTGCAACAAATTACCCAATAGATTCACCCCAGGAACAGCTGACCCCCGCCAGCAGCAACAGATTGCCCAGCAGTTATGAAAAATAAAACCTCCAGCAGCCATAAACAATTCCCTCTAGTGACAGTAGATCCCCTCAGTAGCCAGAATTAATGGACCCTCCAACACACCTCAGCAATCCTTTCCATTGCATACATTCAGTGCTGGAGGTGCCGGTGCCGGAACTGTGTCCCCCCCCCCCCCCCTCATTTGTTCCTGCTGAAAAAAAGCCCTGATGATAACTATATTAAAATGAAAACAAAGTTCCACTTTTATAATGAAAATTTGAACACATGGGAGGCGAATTGTTAAAAGCTTCTTAAAAGGCTTTGGCCACTTGGGATCAGACTAGGATTCAAATACACCCAAACTCACCTCTACTGATGAATCGACCAAAAATTGGGCTCAGCCCTACTACAAGTCAACAAAAGTCGATTTAAAAATCAGCGGAGCTGGGTGGAACATTTGTGCCCGATCTTATCAGATGCAGTCAGTGTTAAGCCATAGCTTCCTGAATACAATAGCCGGCGGTGGAGAATTCTCCATTTACACAGCTGTGTATGGATACCTGTAGTCCCTCTTAGTTGTCATCAGACCAAGCAACAACTGTAAAAGTTTGTATTTCCCATCACTTTCTGTCCCAGTGACAAGGATCACCAAGAAAAGTAGAGAATGTAAATCTCTCCAGCGGGGACACAGACAGCCAAAACAAAAAAAACGTGACAGGGGTTCTAACTCTTCCATTTTATTTAAAACGTGAAAAAAAAGTTCTAGCTAGAGGTACAGTTTAAACTTCTCAGGCACATCTATAAAAGCCTATATTATGTCATTAAAGTGGTATTAAACCCAAAACCATGAATGTAATTTATTGCAGCTTACCAATCATTAGATGTGGTGACTGCATTCATTTTCTTTTTTAGTCTTTTTCCCCTCTGTTTTCACCTGGTGATCTGGCCAGTAACACACCTCCTGTATTAGAGTGCCCCCACTCTGGATGAATGAGCACAGAGGGCACCTTTGGACAACAGTATTGTTAAACTTGGGGTAGGGGAGTGTTGAATGCACTAGCAAATTTAGTTACACTAACAAATTGAAGCTGAATTCTAGCTAACACTTTATAAGCAGTTACAGCATCATGTCTTTCCCTTCTGGGGTAAGGGTTTTACATAAATAAATAAATGTTGATCATTGTAAGCCCCCTTGTCAGAAGTAAATGGTTCGTCTCAAGCCTGTGACTGCTACATCTGCAGGACAGCTTGTTCTGTTGAAAAACAATAGACTTGCCTGCCAGATCACCAGCTAAAAGTAAAGTAAAGAAAGCCTAAAAAATGAAGCTAATACAGCCATCACATCTAAGAATTGATAAGGTGAAATATGATAAATGTTTGCTTTTGGGCCTAAAACTACTTGGGTCTACAAAAGCCTTACATAAGCTAAGTTGAATTTGCATGTTGTCATGGCCGCGCTTGGAGGTTAGGAACAGAGGGAGATAGATATGAGATGTACAGTTGTTTTTCCAGGGAACAGAAATGGCATTAGGGAAAGATAGAGCGAGAGACAGAGGGAGGGGGACTGGAACTAGGAAGGGTTGCCCAAAAAAGGGTTGCCCAAAAAAAGGCAGTCCCCAGTATTGCCCGTAGGCTCCGTGCGGCTGATCTTTCTCCATACTGACTTACCATGCCTTGTTCTACCTGTCTCTTTGTGGAAGTGGCCATCTTGGTAGAGGCAGGGCTTTGTTTCCTAATGGCAGCCCTATGATGAATGGTGATGATTTATGGGGTAATACTCAAAAATGCGAAAAAAGGTGATGGAAGCACAGATCCTCAGAATGCAAGCTGTTCTGTGAGTTGAAAAGGGCGGATACATGACAGGATCTCCCCTCCATCATTTACAGAATGTTTTGCGTTCTGGGAAAATAATACAAGGAGCTTTGTGAATGGATGAGATGTGAGAAAGGAGACGACAAACGGAATGATCCTTCACTGTTACAGTGACTGCTTTTAATCCCCATAGCGTTAGAAGATTACTGCTGCGGGCAGGATCCAGATTCACTGATGAGAGAATTTTAAAGTAACCAGTAGCCAGCTGGACATAGCATACACTTCTTTATGATTATATAACGCCAACAGTTTGTGCAGTGTTTTCCAAACTGGAAGGAGACAGTACAGTTACAATCAATTCAATACAAGAGGGATCAGAGGACCCTGTTCATGAGAGCTTACAATCTAAAAGTCATTAAAGGTAAATTATGTGACCTGTGTTGTATCCCCCCCCCCCCAAAAAAAAAATGTTTACAAGACTTTTAACTATTCCTTACCCTATATAAAATGAAATTAAATTTTGGCTTTAGATATACGATACTTTACACGCACATGTACTTTAATGGCTTTCCAGTCTTAGTCCGTAGGATTCCATATCGAGTTGGTCCACCCTTTGCAGCTATACCAGCTTCAACTCTACTGGGAAGGCTGTCCACAAGGTTTAGGAGTGTGTCTATGGGATTGTTTGACCATTCTTCCAGAAGCGCATTTGTGAGGTCAGGCACTGATGTTGGACGAGAAGGCCTGGCTCGCAGTCTCTGCTCTAATTCATCCCAAAGGTGTTCCATCGGGTTAAGGTCAGGACTCTGTGCAGGGCAGTCAAGTTCGTCCACCCCAAACTTGCTCATCCATGTCTTTATGGATCTTGCTTTGTGCATTGGTGCACAGTCATGTTGGAAAAGGAAGGGGCCATCCCCAAACTGTTCCCACAAAGTTGGGAGCATGAAATTGTCCAAAATGTATTGATATGCCGATGTCTTAATAGTTCCCTTCACTGGAACTAAGGCCCCAAGCTCAAGCCCTGAAAAACAACCCCACACCATAATCCCCCCTCCACCAAAATGATTTGGACCAGTGCACAAAACAAGGCCTATAAAGACATGGATGAGCAAGTTTGGGGTGGAGGAACGTGACTGGCCTGCGCAGAGTCTTGACCTCAACACAATAGAACACTTTTGGGATGAATTAGAAAGGAGACTGTGAGCCAGGCCTTCTCATCCACATTAGTGCTTGACCTCACAAATGCGCTTCTGGAAAAATGGTCAAACATTCCTGTAGCACTGTCCCCATAGGGCTTGCTGAGTGTTGACTTCTTAAGCCTCTCTCTGGTTACCAGCAGGTGTTTACTAAGAGTTCCCTCTTGGTTGCTAGGGGTTCCCGCCTCTTCCACCCTTCTTCCGCTTGCTCGTTACTCAATGACCAGTCTAGGGTATTTGTGTTTTGCTATTTTATTTTGAAACTTGGATGGGAGAAGGGATTAGTGGGATATTCCAACTGGAACAATTCACAATTGATAAGGACAACTCTCACTTGACCTCACCGGATTACTTGTGGAAGCAGTCACACTGCTTACCATACAGAAAAATGTATGGAAGAATTAAGTCTTCTTGCTCTCACTAGCAGCAGACTTGATGCACTACATTATCTTCAGGATACTCTATAGTAGGGTTGTCCCGATACCGATACTAGTATCGGTATCGGCACCGATACCGAGCATTTGCCCAAGTACTTGTACTCGGGCAAATGCTCCCGATGCTTCCCCCGATACCTAGAGGACAGCTGTGATCGGCGCGTGGGGGAGTTACAAGATTCTCCCCCAGCGGCTTTCACCAGCTTTAGTGACATACAGCGGTGATCGCTCACCGCTGACTGTCACTGCATCCTCCTCCGTGCCCCCTCCGTTCCTCTGTGCCTCTCCGCTGTCCCCTGCATTCCTCTCTCCTTATCTGTCCCCCTCCGTTCTCCCCCTCCGTTCCTCTCTCCTTATCTGTCCCCTGCATTCCTCTCTCCTTATCTGTCCCCTCCGTTCTCCCCCTCCGTTTCGCCGTCCCCCTCCTCCTTCCTTTGTGTATGGATAGAGTCAGCTGACTCTGTCCATTCACATAACTGAAACATTGTAATCTCCTGTGATTACGATGTGTCAGTTTATGAATGGAGAGAAGCCGCTGTCTTCTCTCCATTCATTCTCAGTGCAGCTGAGGCTGCAGAGAAAGGGACTGGGGAATCTCTATCCTCTGTCTCTTTCTCTGTCTCAAGGGGGAGATATCAGAGGTCTGTTAAGACCCCTGATATCTCACCAAAGCCCCCCAAAAGGGCGGATTAAAAAAACAAAAAAAAAAACAATAAAGAATAAAAAAATATTATTGTAAAAAATAAAAATTGTAAAAAAATAAAAAAAAACACACACATACAACGTTCACCCCCCCCCCCCCCAAAAAAAAATAGCAAAAAAAAAAACTGTCACGTGACATTAAAAAAAAAGTATCGGTAATCGGTATTGGCGAGTACTTGAAAAAAGTATCGGTACTTGTACTCGGTCCTAAAAAAGTGGTATCGGGACAACCCTACTCTATAGCATCCCCTTTACTGACACCCGTCCAGCTGAAGGGGGCGGCCCTCACTCAACAGGCCCCAGAGACACAGATCTGTACTCACAGTGGGCAGAATCAGATCCTTCCTGGTGTCTCCCTTCCAGTCAGCTCTACAGGACCTCTGGGTTCAGCTTCTCTCGCTAGGCCCCTGGGTCGACCACTCAGGGCCGCACGGCCACCTCCGCGGAGGAGAGGGCAGCCACCCCCTTCCTTCTGGACTCTGTTCCCCGGCTCAACTAACTTTGAGCACATGTGCCCGGACTTTAAATACAGTATCCCAGAATGCAATGCAGCACCCTTCCTCTGCCAATTGCCAGGACTGTAACAAAGCCTGTGCACTCACTTGTCAGGTCTCCCCCCACTGTCCAATATGCCTCCCTTTTAGACCAGTGAGGGACAGTCAAACAAGTTGGGCTGCACCTGAGCACGTTGAGCAGACCTAACCAATAGATCCTGCTTCCTGGTAGGCAGAGAGCACTCTAAGTTTTACCTGACCATGTTCCTGGTAAGCAGAAAGACCAAAAACTATACTCTCTTCTAGCACCTACCTAGGAGGGTGCTACATTCCCATAGACACACTCCTAAACTTTGTGGACAGCCTTCCCAGAAGAGTTGAAGCATCTTCAGCTGCAAAGGGTGGGCCAACTGAATATTGAACCCTACGGACTAAGACTGGGATGCCATTAAAGTTCATGTGCGTGTAAAGGCAGGCGTCCCAATACTTTTAACAATATAGTGTACATTAATGTCACCCTGTTAAAATATATGAAAACTTTGATGGCTCTGACAGCATGAACTGAATATAGCAATGCAAATTCTAAAACGCATCTAGTTCTGCGACTTCTCCTGGCACACAGAAAACACAACTTCTGGGAAAATGGGAGACTATTTCCGTTCGGCTCTTAAAGACAGTACAGAAAAGGCAGGTAATTCATTTTATTAACAAACATAACTAGTTCACTGCCCTAAATAGTAACACTGAATTTGTCAGATGTGCAGAGAAAAGTGGTGTTGCACTTTAAAGTGTATGTCATTACATATGCATCTATTCGAACCTCACATATTACAAGCGCAAATGCTCCTTTAATAGATTTGCAGCACTTTCCCTTCGTCACTACGGAGCTCATGTTTTACCACATTAATTCTCCATTAAACTCTATTACCTTTGATGAGATAAGTAACACACTGTACATTGTTTCCTCTTTCCGCTGAACTGTGTAAAAAGACATTTCACTTTACATTTCAGTTAAAGTGAAATAAAGCGTGCCAGTCACCTCCATAAGCAGAAACAGCCATTTTGTGAAAAAAGAGTTATTGATTACGGTGAAGGTTACAGAAGTGATCCTGTTGTCATGGGACAACTCCAGCGCTATTCTGCCCTTCTCTACTGATCAGGGTTTAGACTTGGAGGTACTTTAAAGCCTAGCTTAAATGAGATGGATACATTCCAAGAAGCTTGGACCAACTGTGATGGATGAGAGAGAGCACCTGCATTAGGTTTTGATGCTCCTTTTGTCAAGGTTTGTCTACCTTTAAATGCAGTTTTACTTATTTTCTTTATCTTTGCAACCAGTTTCGCTGGTCCCACTGTGTTGTTGTCATCACGTACAATGCAAGACAAGCAGTCCAGCATTTTACTGAAAATGCTGAGGCTGCCAGGAAAGGGAGGCATACAGTAAGTTAAACGTTACTGTAGACCAGCATTTCTCAACCAGGATTTAGTGGAACTCTATGGTTCCTCCAGAGGTTGCTAGAGCTTCCTTGAACAATGATCAATTTCTGCCTCTCAGATAACTTCACACTGACACCATTGATTTTTTTTTTTTTATCTATCTGTAAGAGGGGGATTCGTCCCAATGACCTTCAATGTAAGGAATGCTATGGCAGAGAAGTTTCTACAAAAAGGCTATACCAAGGCACTTATATCAGAGGAGGTGGTAAGAGTGGGCAATATGGATCGATCGTCTTTGGTAACAGATTCTAATAAGAACAAGAGTGCCAATCAGGATGACTTTCAATATAGGATTCAACATAAGAAGGTGGAAAAAATCATCTTGAAACACTGGGATATTTTGAAAAAGGATAACATTTTAGGTCCAACTCTCCCGGCCCACCCCAAATTATTTACAGGAGACCTCCAACCCTAAGGGATATTATAGCCCCTGGTGTGGTGGATTCTCCTGTGATTAAAGATAATAGAATTTTTAACTTTATGTCAGGGTTTTACGCATGCGGAAAATGCCCAGCATGCAGATAATGTAAATTTAATGTTAAAAAAAGAAAGAGATTTTAGCTACTGCCACTGAAAGAACTTACCAGATTAAAAATTTAATCACTTGCGACACTGTAGGTGTAGTGTACATGCTTTAGTGTGAATGCGAACTCCAATATGTGGGGAGAGCTTCCAGACCCATGGGAGTCCGCATAGCAGAACACGTGAACAACATTAAAAGAGGCCTTAAGACACATTATGTATCAAAACATTTTAGTATGTGCCATAATAGGGACCCTAAAAAACTGCAATTTTGGGGCATAGAAATTTCATGGTTATGCAATAGTGTTGTCTATCAGCTTACCTGTTTCCATGTGCTCATCTCTAAAGACCAGCTGACTCTCACCTGACTGCTTTTATTAACTCTCCTCTAGCACGGCTCCACCCCAGCTCCTATCAGAGAACTCTATATTAACCTCTGCACTGCAGGCCAGCCCTGCTGATCAACCTTTGTGTGTTTGGCTTCCTGTTCCTGCCTGCCGTGTGCTCTACGTTTGTTTCTGTTACCGACCTTGGCATGTTCTCTACTATTCCTGTCTGCTCGTGACCCTGACCTCTGGCGTGTCCCCGACTATCCCTGTTTGCCTGTGACCCTGAACCTTGGCGTGAACTCTGTTGTCCATGTCTGCTTGTAACCCTGACCTTGGCTTATTCCTTTACTATCCCTATCCTCCTGTTGCCTATTGTGGGTGTGAGCTGGGGGACCCTGGGGGTCGCGACCTGGAGCCAGTTGCAGCCCAGTCCATCCTCACCTCTAGAGGCTCTGGTGAACACCTGCTGGCTCTTAGACTCCGCGCCCCAGGGAATCCTACGCTCTAACCCTGGTGGGATGTTGGTGTCCCAGCGGCCCTGCCTTCCTTATCACCTGGACTCCCACCCGCAGCAGTCAGCCGTAGGGTCCACTGCCTTGTGGTGCACTCCTGATCCCAACGGTGTGCATCTGTCACCCAGCCTCTAGGTGACCTGACAAGAAAAAGTTACAAAACATTGGAGGGGGGGGGCAACTTTATTAGGCAACTTAGCCGTAGAGCAGTGGTTCTCAACCTGGGGTCGGGACCCCCTTGGGGGTCGAATGACGATTTGCCAGGGGTCACCGAATCCTGGGCTGTTCCTGAATCCTGCACCCCTCTCCCAGCCTTTTCGCGGCCGCCCAGCAGGGCTGTCCCTGGAGCCTGTGGCCGCCGCCTGGGCTGTTCCTGGAGCCCGCGGTCACCCACTCAGCCTTTTCGCAGCCGCCCATTCAGTTCACGGCATGGCTGGGGGGCAGAGACTAGAGGTCAGCTGACTGGTGAGGAATGTGAAGTGGGAGGGGCTGGAGGAGACCCTATCTCCTGATTTCGGCATAGGTGTCACTGCTGCAAGACACCACAAAGTCGGAGACACAGTGAAGCCGGAGACACAGTGAGTAACACTACCTGTGATTATAGTTGCAATTAAAAGTCCCCACTACAGTTCTCAGATCAACAGATGACCTTGATCAAGAGCACCTAAGTTGGCTGATCAGAACTCCCCCCAGCGCTGCCACTGATCCCACCCACCACCAGCGCTGCCACTCATCCCATTCCCCGCACTCACCCACCAAGGAGTAAGAGAATGGATAAAAATAGAGAATACATAGAAGGGAGAGGAAAAGAGGGGGAGGAACAAAGAAAAAGGGAGAGAAAGAATAAGAAAGAACAAGAAACACTGCTAGAGAGAGGGATGGGGAAAAAAACCCCAAGAAATTAGAATTGAGAGAGATAAAAGGGAAAGGAAAACAAAGAGAGAGTGCTACATCCTAAAATGTACCATAAGGGGTTTTAATACTGTACGAATGGAAGGTACTCAGGGAGCGCTAAATGTCCGAGGGTTAGGGAAGCAATCTACTTGTCTTGCCTTGGGTGCTGACAACCCATGCTACAAAAATAATTTTACTGTTAGGGGTCCCCGCAACTTGGGAAATTTTATCAAGGGGTCACGGCACTAGAGGGGTTGAGAACCACTGCCGTAGAGAGTCCCTATGGATCCATGAAACCCGAGTGGCAGTCCCCAGAGGGTTAAATGTTGAGTTTGATCTCAATTGTTTTATCTCTGACAAATAAAGACTACACTCGGGTTATCAGTAGTGGTGTTTCGGTGTTCATATGCTGTTCTTGATCTTTTCATGTATTTTCTATGTATAGTTTTTACGAATTTTTATATATTTTGCTACATATTTATGTTTATAATATTTTACTTGATGTAAGAGATGGCCGCGGGTGCAAATTGGTTAATTTGTGTGCATTTGTATGTATTTTTATATATATATATATGCAATTAAACCTTTTTAGTGTATGCATATGTTTAAAAAAATAGGGCAGTTACAAATCATAATGTTTGGGATACAGGACTTTAGGGAAAAAAAACTACATGAGACTTCATTTAGGCTTTGAAGTTATGTTCCACCAAAAGGTGGAAACTTTAAGTTGACACCTGTAGGTAAATCCCCCATCAGTGTCTTGCATCTGAGTTCAGTGGTGAAATCTACTTCAATCCCAGCTGGATTCCCTCGTAACATACTGTATCTATTCTACTTACAGAAAAACCCCTTGGTAGGCTGGTAATACCCCCACTTATCTTAATAATTGCTATGGCATTTGGTTAAAACAAAGGAAACCTACCGGACATATCTCACTATTGGAGCCTTCAAGAGATATAAGAAACCTATAAATAATTTAACTTGTCAAGAAGCACATACATTAGAACACAGTTCTAGGCAGAGCTGGACTTTAAGAGATTTAAAATAAAACCTAAAAAGGATTAAAGAATACATTCTCATACCTCCGCCTTATTTGTGAGTTGCACTGTGATCTCCTGGGCCACATTTTAATGAAAAGCGGCTCAGCTGACAAAATGCCCGCCCGCACTGTATGAGGCCCAGAGAATTGCATTAAAAACAACACCATTCTATTCTCATTAATTTTTTTAAACTTTCCTTTTTGTAAGAGTCTAATGGCAATATTTAGAGATGAAATAATAAAATTCTTTCTATAGGACTTTAACTCTTTTCATTGGAAGGCATCACTAAGACTGCATGCAGCGAACACAAATTTTTCCTTCTTAACATAATCCCATTACCTCCTCCCAGAGACTTCCCGTCAATCTTATTCATGTGTGATAATCCTCTCACAATATATGCTTGTATGCAGCATAATGGCAAGGGATAAGTATGGCATAATTCTAGTGGGTTATGTTGAATTTGTGGGTTGCGGCCAGGCAGTTTTATACCCAGATTTAAGGAAAGTAAAAAGTGGATTCATTTGTAGCCTTAAATGTGAAATGTACTCTTAGTTACTGACATCAGGTGGAACAGCCGGTATACTAAACATACAAGTTGTATTACTGGCGGATCTATTTATAGCTTTAACATATATATATATATATATATATATATATATATATATATATATAGCAATTTTTCTATTCCGCGATGCACAGTGGTTTGGTGGTTATCAATTCTGCTTTGCACCACTGGGGTTCTCAGCTCAAATCCCAGCCAGGGTACTATCTACATTGAGTTTGCATGTTCTCCTTGTGCTTGCGTGGGTTTCCCTCCCACACTACAAAGATTTGCCGGTAGGAGAAATGCACTTGTATGCCTATGTATGCATGGGAGATACAGACCTTAAAATGTAAGCTGCTTAAGTGCAGAGAATGATGTGAATGAATAGCATGCAAGGCGCTGTGTAAATTGAAGGTGCTATATAAATGCCTGTAATAAATCACTAAGAAGATGAAAACCTGAAAAATAAAATCCTCACGGTTCCTCTACTATAGCCCCGCTGCCCACTGGGGGGTGTCTAGATCATCAAAGAAGAGACCATCAAACAATTCTTGGTGGAGGACTTAGAAATACCCAAGAGATGCTAAAAACCTGGTTGCAACTCCCAAAACTACACATCTTATTTTTTTTTTTAGAAGTATAAATAGAGAACACACCAAAGTACATTCAGTAGGTTCTGATATAAACATACCAATATTTTAATCACATCAACAAAAAAAAAATGACTAAAATATCTTGGCCAAGAATAAGGTTGCGAAAATAACTCCAACTACAGTACACCTGGTATTACAAATTGTCCCTAATATATGGCTAAAGCAAAAAAAAAAACATACATCAAAAATATTCATCCAGATACCTATACATGGATCAATCCAGTCTGAAAGTACAGTATATTGCAAATGGAATCTCTTTCAGTTCATTCACTTGTCTTTAAAATGTGATAATAGGTCATACGTTACTCTAACCCAACCATAGCTTATATACAGTGAAGAAGTGCTTGTAGATCCTCAGATAGAACAGCTGTATCTTTAAATGTCTCTTGTGCAATGCAAATATATATTGTATATCTTATGCACTCAATTTCATATATCAGGGGTCTCCAAATTTCTTAAGGAAGGAGTCCGTTAACTGTCCTTCAGACTTTATAGGGGCCAGACTGTGCCAAGTGAGAATAACAATGCCCGATCTTTGGTATTAGGAGGAGAAATAATTGGTGTTGTTGGGAGAAATAGTGCTCTATTTTTGTTATCAGTGGAAGGAATTATGTCCCATCATTCATGTCAGTGGAAGGAATAATGCCTCAAGTGTCAGATAAAAGCAAGCAAAGGGCAACATCCAGTTTGCCATAGCTTATAGCGTGATCTATACTCCACAACTTAGGATGGATGGTCATTGTATGTTGTATATAAGTCAAGGTTTCTGGTTGCTATTATTTGGTTCCATTCCCAACAGTGGAGTATGACCTATTATAACATTTTGGAGACAAGTGAATGAGCTGAAAGAGATTACATTTGCAATATACATTCAGACTGGATTGACCCATGTATAGATATCTGGATGTATTTTTTTTTTTGATGTATGACTTTTTTGCTTTAGGAATATATAATGCCGCGTACACACGAGCGGACATTACGGCGGACTTTGCCCGGCGGACTGGATTTCGTCGGACAATTCGATGTGTGTGGGCTCCAGCGGACTTTGTTTTCTCAAAAGTTGGACGGAATTAGATTTAAAACTTGTTTTAAATTTATCCGTTGAAATCGAGTCCGGTCGAAAAGTCCGCCGTCTGTATGCTAGTTCGACGGACAAAAAGCCACGCTAGGGCAGCTATTGGCTACTGGCTATGAACTTCCTTGTTTTAGTCCGGTCGTACGTCATCACGTACGAATTCGACGGACTTTGGTGGATTGTGTGTAGGCAAGTCCGTTCATTCACAAAGTCCGTCGGAAAGTACGTAGAAAAGTCCGCCGGGCAAAGTCCGCCGTAATGTCCGCTCGTGTGTACGCGGCATTAGAGGCAATTTACAATACCAGGTGTGGGTGGGGTTGTTTTCTTAACCTTATTTTTGGCCAAGATTTTTAAGTCATTATTTTCTATTGTTGAATGGATGTGAAAAAATATTGGTATATTTATATAAGAACATATGTACTTTGGTGTGTTCTATATTTTCACTTCTAACACAAAATAAGAGGTGGTGTTTTGTGAGTTACAGCCAGCTGTATTTCTGTGGTAAGATTTTAGTAAACGCTAATCGAATGACACCGAAGGCTCATTTACACTAGTGTCAGACTTATAAATAGCGACTCATGCTGGGCATTTTGTTCTAACCCCTAAAAGCCTGCACCACCGTGCTGCAACCTAAATGGGAATGCAATATTCTTGCCATGAAGGAAAGCATCACGGCCATGGCATATGTACACCCCTGTCCGCTGACTTTGGAACTTAAAGGGGAGCAGTTGGGGGGGGGGGGTTTGGAAAAAACACATGCTCAACTGCTGCAAGTGTACATGAGCCCTTAGTTTGCTAGAGCAATGTGCATCCTGAATAATTGATATAGTTTAATACCATACATTTTCATCTTCTTTTGACCCCCCTGTGCCTTTTTGTAGCCACTTTCTGTCTACATGCATGCACTTGTCTGATTGCTGCATGGCATGGAAAGGTTTCCTGATGGTGACAACAGTGGACTATACTGGTATATTGTGCGTTATTATGGCCACTTGTGACTTCCATTGGAAGCTCATGTAACAGGGTGACAGCAAAGGAGCTCAGTTAGCAGACAGGGACAGAGCGTTCTCACCCTCTAACAGGAGGTGTCTGAACAAAGACCTTCATGGTAGTATATCACCAGGTATTATATTAAAGGAAGCTTTAGGATTTTAACATATGGAAAGCTTCTTTTAAAATCATAATAAACTCAGAAGATTTTAGTAACTGGGTTGACATACTTTAACAACTAAAAGCATTTTTCTGTAGATGTTATTTACAACCTCTAAATTACATTGCATTTCTTATTTTCACATGCTAATATAAAGGGGAAAATGGTGGTGAAAAAGCAGCAATGTGTTTAATTGACTTGTATTTGTTGCAGTATCCATTTCTGTTGATGCTAAGCCTAGTAGATTCTTTACAAATACATGAGGTGTCTTTTCCTCATTAATTCTTCATGACGTGCATGACCTGAGGTGTGGTAAGGGCACATCTAATCCTTTCCTTTGCTGCGTGCTGGTCACTGGTCAATGATTCAGAAAGTATTGAGGTGAGACGCAGTCAGGCAATTAATGTTTTTAGAAGGAGGTCATCAAAGTCAGCCCCTGTCCACATGTTTTCTTTAAAGAGAACGGATATTAAATGCACTTCAGTCTTAGTCTGGAATAAGTAACCTAGCTTTGATTATGAACATTTTTTATTTGTCCTTATACTTAGTATTAATTACTCTGTCTGAATCAGATTTAAAAAAAATAAAAAAAATTAAAATAGATCATATCTGCAAAAGAAGACTCCTAATAATACTTACCTCTTAGGTGGGTGGCGAATCCAAACTTCACTCTCTTTAAGAACTACCACCTCGAGGGGAATCTTTGGCATAGGACACATCCAGGTATACTGAATGCCTGCATCTCCCACTGCATGCTGTGGTTCTGTCTGCCGCCCCTACATCAAATACAGGGCACAGTAGTGACATAGGGGTCAGAGGAACAAACCACAGTGCGTAGCGGGGAGACCAGGCTGTAGCTCAAGTGAAGACTCACCACCAACCGAAGAGTTAAGAATATAGAGTATTATTTTGCGAGCCCACTTTTTTAAGACTTGTTTTTGCACATGATACAGATATGCCCCGTACACACGATCGGAAATGCCGCCAGCAGAACTCTGATGAGAGTTTTTTGTCGGAAAATGCGACCGTGTGTATGCTCCATCAGACTTTTGCTGGCGGAATTCCAGCCAGCAAAAGATTGAGAGCAGGTTCTCTATTTTTCGGTCGGAAAAAGTTCCTATCCGAAAATGCGTTCGTCTGTATGCAATTCCGACGCGCAAAAAACCACGCATGCTCGGAAACAATTCGATGCATGCTCAGAAGCATTGAACTTAATTTTCTTGGCTCGTCGTGGTGTTGTACCTCACCGCGTTCTTGACGGTCAAAAGTTCAGAGAACTTTTTTGTGACCGTGTGTATGCAAGCCAAGCTTGAGCGGAATTCCGTCGGAAAAACCATCCAAGATTTCAGCTTGTGCCAGGGGTTTAGAGGTCAACCTAAGTCCTAAGCTGGCCATATGCAGCTCAATTTTCATCTGATTCTTGCTGAAATAATCGGAATTTGAACTGTTGGCACCACCTGGCTCAACAAACAGTCAAACAGTGACTGCAGCTAATTAGATGCAGCCACTAATTTAGGTGTTCCACAAGTGCTGTGACTATATGAATACAACAGCCAACAGGGGAGATCCCTCCTCCATTTAGCCTGGATGGAGACATCAAGTGACATATTCTGTTCAGCACCTGTATGGCTAGCCTTAGAGTTTCTGGCAGCTGTCCTGACCCCTGACACAAGCTAAAATGTGACAGAGAAAGATCAGGCATATAGAGCAGATGCCTAAAACAACCCCCCCCCCCCAAAAAAAAAAATTTTAATTCTTACCTGCCTGCTCAAACAAAAAATTTGAACATACATGCAGCTCAGTGTTCATTTTTGACATTCTTGGGTGCTGGGATAAATTAGCTTCTGCAAGTGCTGGAGTTTAGGCATCATGGCCCATCCAATCAAGTTGACCGAAGATTTAAAACACAGAAGTATAGGTGGCTTAAGTCCCACTTTAACAAGCCATCTAAGCTTCACCTACATTAGGATGTGCTTATTTATTTTGCCAAACACAATTCAAATGATCCTGATTGGACATGATCCTGTCGAGAAACTTTTGTGCTTTAGTGATGTGTGGAGGTGGCAATACCCCAGGTAAAGGTAATATACCTGCCACTCAGTCGCATATGGCTCCTTCTCTAGAATAGACTTATTCTATGCCAGCGGCCTCCAACTCTCTCGCACCCAAGAGGTTAAAATTCTGCCACGTGGCATTTCTGATCATGCTCCCCTTCTCCTACAGCTTAACATGAACTCACCGGTGGGCACTAGCCTCTGGCAACTCTCAGGTTTCTGGATAACAGACAAGCGTGATGCCCCTGAGGTTGCGGGAGAGATGGGCACATACTGGCTGCATAACAGGGGGACAGCCCCCCCATCAATGGTATGGGATGCTTATAAGGCATATACACGAGGACAATATTGCACGTTTATTAGCAAGGTTAGGAAAAACAACAGGCGTGCACTGGAGGAGGCGGAGGGACGAGCCCATAGTTTTGAAACCAAATATGTGACTACTAGAGACACAGGGACATATGCAGCACTTCAAACGCTACACCGAGAAATCTCTGTGCGGAGAGCCACTGCGACTCGGAAGCTTTTGCTGTCACAGTCGCAGAGAATATTCGAGCAAGGCGAGAGATCAGGCAGATTGTTAGCATGGCTGGCTAGGAAACGCTCTACTATAGCACACATTGCGAATATAAAAGATGATCAGAGACATGTACAGGCTGACCCTGTCCTGATTAATGTTAGATTCGCACAATACTATGAACACTTATACAAGTCCAGGACAGGCTATACACCAGATTCCCTACAAGATTTCCTAGCCCAGATAGAATTTCCTACTATATCGGACGCGGCCAATACTAAACTAGATGCACCAATCACCCTTAAAGAAGTGCAGTTGGCGATCTCATCGCTCCAACCTGCAAAAACCCCAGGCCCAGATGGCCTACCGGCCAAATTTTATAAGACAAATAGTGAATTCCTTGCCCCACAGTTTCATGAACTTCTACTATCCATACTAGAAGATTGGTGTCTCCCTTCATCTATGTCGGAGGCAGTGATTGTGGTGATCCCTAAACCACATAAGGACCCTGAGCTCTGTGAGTAATATCGACCCATATCACTCCTTAATGTCGATGTCAAGATAATTACCAAAATTTTAGCAAATTGTCTCAGCTCGGTCATCCTCTCCCTGGTTCATGGAGAACAAACAGGCTTCATGCCAGGTAAGGGCACAGACATCAACCTGCGTCGGTTATATACGAACATATCCCACGTGGTGGCCACGGAATCTCCGGGAGTGGTGGCCTCTTTAGATGCCGAAATGGCTTTCGACTCGGTCGAATGGGAGTTCCTTTGGCGAGTATTAGAGAAGTTCAATTTTGGGCCCAAATTCATCTCTTGGATAAAGTTAATGTATGCCAGTCCCACTGCTAGAGTCAGAACTAATGGCACCCTCTCGCCCCCCTTCAATTAGCACAGGGTCACCAGGCAAGGCTGTCCACTGTCCCCAGGGCTATTGGCCATGGCTATCGAACCCCTGGCCATCCTCATTAGGTCATCTACAATCACAAGGGGGATGGAGGTGGGCCCACTGAGGGAACAGATCTCCCTCTATGCAGATGATGCCCTCCTTTATCTCCCCAATGCCTCAAGCTCCCTGGAGGAGGCCCTGCGGGTTATTGACCTGTTTGGGTCCTTTTCCGGGATACGTATTAATTGGAACAAATCCATACTCTTCCCATTATCACGGCTGCCCCTCCTCCCCATATACCCCTACAGTCGGTCACTAAATTCAGATATGTAGGCATTGAAATTCAGAAGGATCCCTCCTGCTATCTAACAGGTAATGTATACCCTATCCTACAATAACTAACACGGAGATGCCTGGCCTGGAAGTCCCTCCCCCTAACACCTGTGGAGAGCATCCACCTCCTAAAAATGACATTTCTCCCCAAATTTCTGTATGTTTTCAGAAACACTCCAGTCCCCATTCCCAACTCTTTTTTTTCACAAACTGGATCAAGTGAGCAATACCTTCATTTGGGCCGGTCTGACCCCCAGGGTGGCTAAAGCTATTTTACAGCTCCCCCTGTCCGCAGGCGGACTGGCATTGCCGTGCTTCAAACAATACTGTAGGGCAGCAGTGATGGTAACGGTGCGTTGGTGGTTCACCCAATCATGACATAACCCGTCGGTTAATCTAGAGGCAGTCATCCTGGAGTCCTACTCGGCACTAAGCAACCTAGTGTTCAGAGGTCCGAGAGCACAAGCAGCAATGAACATCCCCATGCGTACTACAACCAAGGTCTGGGAACAGCTGACAGCTAAACTCAATCCGCCTAACACACGCTCTCCTTATATGCCACTTTGGGGAAATCCTAAGTTACCGCAACTCTTGTCTATCCCAGACCCAGCAGTATGGGCCAGATATGAAATTAAGATTTTACAACATATGCCAGAAGGCAAACTCCTTTCATATGACGAACTGAAACACGCCTTCCAACTCCCAGCGAGAATGTTTTTTCGCTACCTACAATTGCGACATGCAATACAAGCCCAATTTTCAACTGACATACACTTAAAATCACATGTAGTGGAGCGTTTTCTTATTTCCACCAGTGCGGACTGTATCCTCTCGTCCCTGCACCTTCAAATATCCTGTGAGACTGACGGCCAAGGGACTAGGCTCTTTAACAAATGGAAGGCGGATGTGCCCTCCCTGACGGATGATGATGGGGAAGAAGGAATCCAACAATAGATCCCTCAGATGATATCCTCTAGGGACAGGTACATCCAGCTAAAATTCCTTCACAGGGCATATTACACCCCCCAAAGGCTTGCTAGAATATACCCTACCCACTCTGACAGATGTCCTAAATGCAATACTGAACTGGGTACATTCTTCCATGTAGTGTGGTCTTGTCCCCTTATTCAACAATTCTGGAGGGAGGTGGTGCAGTGTATTAACTCAATTGGAAACTTGACCATTGGGCTCGACCCTCGTGTCCTCTTACTTGGTATATGTGACACTCTCACCACAAATACCCACAAAAGGTTACTAAACTTCTATGCTTCATTTTATGCCAGGAAGGCCATCTTGACTAAGTGGAAGCAGCCTGAGCCCCCAACGGTTGGACAGTGGAGAACTCTCATTGATTCTACCCTTTCCACTCTACAAACTTTTTTTTTTTACAAGAAAAAAACACTCTACAAACTTACATATATGAGCTGTAAATGCCCGAAAAAATTTGGGAAAATATGGGGTGCCTGGGCCAAATGCTAAAATCCTGCTCACACCACGGGAGGTCCCCACTTTGCCTCAGATTGGCAGATGGGCGTACCTTGCGCAGGGTTTTATCCCCCCCCCCACCCCTAGGGAATCCCCTCAATCCTATTATCACAAATGGGGTAGGTATAGGAAAGGATTAACTGTAAATGTATGATTACTCGTTCTCTGAATAAAGATAACTCTACCTCCTTTTCTACAAAGAATGTATTATCGATGTTATGTACTAAGATACATGTGTAAATAACATTTAGACTACTATGTCTTACATCTTGTTGTCTTGTTGTCTCCGTCGATGTATATCATTTGTTTTATTTTCTCTCTCTTTTTTTTTATGTTTATAATTGTACTATGTACCGAAACTTCTCTCCCGTTGGAGATTAATAAAAACTTTTCTGTTAAAAAAAACAAACAACTTTTGTGCTTAGCATAACAGTCAAATGTTAAAAAAGCAGGACCGCTGCTCATAGAGTAAAATTAACTATAAGCAGTGGGTTGAATGGTTGCTTCATTTGTGCTAAGTGACGCTTGAACTGGACAGTGCTCACATGGCCTCTTAAAGGCAGCCTACACCTGCCCTAAGTAAAATCAAAGAAGAATGCAAATTTAAGCCTTACTTATAGTATGTAAGCTTGCAAACTCATTCTAATTTAAAGCTAATGCCGCGTACACACGGTCGGACTTTTCGTCTACAAAAGTCAGACGGACGCCGACGGACTAAAGCTGGCTGACAATCCGATTGTGTGTGGGCTTCCCCGGACTTTCAGCGGACTTTCAGCGGACTTTTGCAGCCTCAAATCTGACGGACTTTAGATTTGAAACATGCTTCAAATCTTTACGTCGTAACTACGCCGGACCCAGAAATCCGCTCGTCTGTGTGCTAGTCCGACGGACAAAAACCCACGCTAGGGCAGCTATTGGCTACTGGCTATCAACTTCCTTATTTTAGTCCGGTGTACGTCATCACGTACGAATCCGTCGGACTTTTGTGTGATCGTATGTAGGCAAGTCCGTTCGTAAGAAAGTCTGCCGCAAGTCCGCCGCAAGTCCGCCAAAAGTCTGCCAAAAGTCCGTCGAAAGTCTGTCGGACAGGCTGTCGGACTTTTGTAGCCGAAAAGTCAGACCGTGTGTACTCGGCATTAGTTTCACGCAACTTAATTCTCCTTGAAAGACATGTGATTGAATTGTTTAAACTCCTATAGGATTTGAGAGCTCTGCATTTGAATTCCTGTGTCTGTACACCAACTATGGTCATTAGGAGGGGTCCCCATTCTTTCCTTTTTTTTATGTGTAGAATATCTGCAACAGGAGAATCTGGAACACAGGTGGGCAAGAACATCCAAAACTCTCAAGTGGAAAGCAGAGCAATTATGGCAGAGAGGTATCACTATTGGAGCATCTAGGACTAATAAGAAGACAGAGGCCCACCCACCTCTGTTCAAAAAAGTGTCCCCAATCTATAACTGGACTTTGCAGCAAGGTGCACATGGTGGGTAAGTGTGCTGGGAAATCTTTTGTTTGTTTGTGGCCCACCCACCTCTACCTTTGACTAAATGATCACTTTGGTGGTGTCCACCAAGTCCACCACTTGGTGGACTAGGCAATTTACTTAAAGCGGATCCTCACCCACGATAAGCACTTTCTTTATTTTGCCACCTCCCTCTCCCTCTTACACAACTGGATTTTTTACCTTTTTTTAGTTTTTAATGGATGCACTTCCTGAATCCAAGCCTAAGTTAGGATGATGTGTCTACCCACCTGCTGTCTCCTGGGATGTTTACAGTATTTCTTTGTTTAAGTGCGAAATCTCACGCATGTGCAGACCCACAGCCAAAGGTCTCTGCCAGTGAATGGGTACTGGCAGAGAACTGCAGCACGTCTACACATGCATGGGATCTTGTTCCAAAATGGCAACACGGGAGCAGATTGACAAAGAAGAGTTTAGGTTGGAAAGTCAATGCTAGAAGTTTTATCCAGGTAGGGAGAAGTTCCTCTTTAAAAAGCCCAGGTAATAGAATTTAAGAATTCAGTTTGCAATGCGGTTTACAGAACTGTGGTAAAAACAGGGGCAGTGGAAGAAGAAACCCTCAAAACAAGAGAATGTATCTGGAAATTAAGATGGGCGACATAAGAAATAATATCAAGTATGCTGCACTGATCAAAGATACGTTCCTTTCTGCTAGACTTGCGCAGCACAGCTATTCCTGATTTACATGTATGATTATCTTTGGAAGCTCTCAAAAGACTATGAAAGGCCAAGGACAACATTTTTTTAGATCTCCAAGTGGTCCTACCTATGTGGAATTTTAACAATCAGTTTCCACACATGCACGAAACCTTTATCACAGCAAGTCTTTGTCTTAGCACAAAACACATAGAGAAAGAGACTTACAAAGCTGCAGGCTGCTCCACCATCAAAGTTATGCTCCATTGGCATCAGCCTGCCGCGACTTTAAAAAATAAAACCCTTAAGCTGTATTGAAAATGGTATATTAATTAAAATACCTAATTGGTCCTGGGAGAAACATACTGTTATTTTCAGCCTCTTATTTCCAATTTTTATTACAAGCATCATTTGGTTAAGACATGATGGTGAAATGAATTAGTTGAAAGAATGAGTAAAAAAATTAGACAGCGGTGACTGCAATGCTACTTATATTTTCCCAAGACAGAGAGATCAGCGCAAAGTAATCAGAGATCTGACACTAAATTCCTTCATGGCTGGGGGTGTTTCATGCTGCCTTGACTGGAGTCATTCTGGTCTAAAGGCTTTGAAGATAATTATTTATTTTTTTCTCGGAAAAAGCTACGATGGGCATTTTGAGAAGTGCCTTAAAATCCAAGTAAACCCTAAATTTATTTTATAGTATGTTTGGTATAATTTATTTATTATAGGTACTTATATAGCGCTGTCAATTTATGAAGCACTTTTACATATATATTGTACATCCACATTAGTCCCTGCCCTTAAGGAGCTTGCAATCTAAGGTCCCTAACTCAAATTCATATACTAGGGACAATTTGGACAGAAGCCATTTAACCTACCAGGATGTCTTTGGAGTGTGGGAGTAAACCGGCGTACCAGGAGGAAACCCCCACTGGCACAGGGACAACATGCAAACTCCTTGGTAATGCCGTGGTTAGAATTCAAATCAGTGACCCTAGTGCTAACCACTTAGTCATCTTGTCTTGCTGTGTACAGTTTTCTTACGCACATTTTTTTAAATTTAATCTGTTGCAATGTTTATTACCTGTAGATCCTGCCAGTAACAGCACTTTCTGTTGCCGGCTGTAAATGCTCAGCCAATTTTTCAATTCAAAAAACAGTCTCGTCAGGTGATCTCCTGTGTCAACCAGCAGTGGCTGCAGGGGAATGGAGAGGGTGCCCAACAATGGCTGTGAAAGCCGAGAGTGATGATGAAGTCACCCATAGGCTCCCATGGTGCAATTGTTGCTGGCAGTCTCTCCTCTCCCCTGCAGCTGCCTCTGGCAGAACACCCCAGGCAGAACACCGAACAGTGACTGGATCCAATCAGATAGCCACTGTTCTGGTGGTGCCAGCTGTCAACATACAATGGCCACAGCAGGAGATTTGTTCATCCATGATGTATCTGCATGGATGGCGCTGAACAAAAAAAAAACTATAAGTGTATGGCCAGCATTGGTGTCACTAACCTGTCATACCTATTATAAAACATACCCTAGCACTTAATTCTTCCCTGTCTGAGTCCTAAACCCTTAACCTAAGCCTTAAAAAAACCCTTAATTCTAACTCCAAGGTTAAGTTACATAGTTACATAGTTAGTAAGGGGTAAAGAAAATAGAGATTTATGAGGTCAATGAGAAAACTCGGAAATAGAAAAACCTGTTTTGTATTTTAACAATACCTGCCATTTGCATGGCAGGTATTGTCAAAACTAGTCCCTTTCCTTTGCTTTTTCCACACACTGTGTAATTTTCCCTGCAAAATACAGTATATTCTATAATGCATCTATTTCTTCTTCTTTATTTCAGAATGCTGCAGCGTTACCACACAACACAACACACATTGCAGCATGACTTTTTTTGTGCACTGCAAACCATTTATTTAATTGGCTACATCATGCAATACATCTCAACGCATGAAGATGCATTCCCCACAGGAGTGAATGGGTCCTCCATGATCTCAAATGCAACTGAAATGTTCTTGAAAGCACGCCGCATATGCCTAGTGACACAAGCCCTAAAGACATTATCACAACACAATTTTGACATACAGTCACTGATAGGGAAATTTTATTTATAAGAGGTTTGAAATATGTTCTGTATGTTCCCAAGTAGACTGTAAGCTTAAAGCCAAATTTTAGTCGAATTGTATTCCTTTTGGATGACGTGGGGAAGTGTTGCAACTTCTGTCTGTTTTTTATAGTTGTCTGGGTACTCATTATGGAGATGTTTTCTCATTTTCTGTCTATTTGAAGTGTGTTAGATAAAAAAGTAAGAGGAAATCTCCCCAGTGAGGACCTACACAGCATTGAAAACAAATTTAGTAAACTGGGGAAGGGTTAAAACCTAAGTCAGGATTTTACGGCTGTCTGTGTCTCTTGATGTTACACAGAACAGGAAGGATGGGACACAGATGGCATATAAAACTTAACAAAGATCCTAAGCCTTCCACACTCCATTGAAAATAAAATAAAAATTTGGCGGCATTTAAGCTTTAACATGCATTTGACATTTGTCTCCTTTTTTTGTATGACTATATGTCTCCTGTATGCTAATGCTTTAGGCTATATGCGGGGCGATATACATGAAGATATTAAAATAGAAAGCTTTCATTTGGTAACTGGATAATCACATCATGACATTGCTTCCAGTAGTGCAATAATGAAACATGTATGCATCATATTTCCATGATGGGCCTCATTCCCACTTGCAATTAGGACAGACAGCAGATTCTTGCGGCAATAATCTTCAGATTTCTGTAGGGGGAATCACAGGTGGCTGTGAACAGGTGTGACTAGGAAGCCTGTACAAAGCCAAGATAGGCTAACAAGAGCCACGGCTCTCCACCACTGTTCACATGTATCCACACATCCAGTGGTTACCTGAGGTTTAGGGATTGACGATTAGTCCTGGACACAATCTGTGTCAATCCAGGGTTCATCATCTGTCCCTAACTGCAGGTAACTGCTAGATGTGCCGATACATGTGAACAGCGGTGGACAGCCATGGTTCCTGTCGGTCTGTCATTGCTTTGTATAGGCTTCCTGGCTCAACTACCTGTGATACCAGCTGAAGAAATCTGCAGATTCTTGCTGCAGGAATCTGATAATGGCCCTAAGTGCAAGTGTAAATGCAGCCTAAGGGGCAGGGTTGCCAACCACCAGTAAATTTACTGACAGTTTGTAAAAAGCTGTGATTTTTTTTACAACTGCCAGTAAATATCAGGGGCTGATAATTTCATGCTGTGCTGAATTTTTAAGTGTAAATCAAGCAAATGACTTTGTTATAGGTATTGTCAGTGTTTCCATATCATGTTTATACTGTTCAAATATTCACTATGTTAGTTTTCAATAGGAGTTCTGTAATTTCTCAGGTTGCCAGTAAAAAATGTGCTCCGCCAGTAAATTTACCATGTTTTGTTAGTAAGAAATGCTGCGGGAGGTTGGCAAACCTGCTAAGGGGTCAGGGGTTGTGTTTTGACTGCTGCCACCACTACCTTTACTGAGACATGGTCCACTTTAGGTCCACTTAACTTTGCACTGCTTTACACCTTTATCTGTTGTATTATTACATCATGATATGCAGGACTAGTACAGCAGATAAAGATGTAACAGTACAGCAGGGCTAGATGTAAAGTAGTGGAAACTTAATTAGACCTGAAGTGGACCATGCCACAGTAAATGTAGTGGTTGCAGCAGCCAAGACAGAACCCCTGACCCTTTAGGGCCTGAACTCAAAATGTGAAGATTGGCTATCTTATAGGAAACATCAAGAGCTGTTAATTAGTTCTAAGCAGTACTTGTGCTCTGAAAAATCAATTTTTTTCTTCAATTCTTCCTGAAAGATTTTAGTGCACTTAATGTGCCCAGTCCTAAAAGCAGTATATTTGCAGTGTGAAAGCACTGTGGCTCTGAAAACTCTTATGGGTCTCAAAAAAGTCTCATGGGAATCGGAGTGAGTTTTGATGATGCTACTGTTCAGCGTTCTCCTTACTGGAGAGGAAGGATGAACATGAGGACCGGCAGACAAGCATCTCCCTGCTTTATTTATTCTATAATCTGTGCATTCTGCACCTCACCTGCTGCTTTTCAGATATTCTTTCACCAGTCATTAGACCACCGGTCATCAGGGGGGCACCTCTGACATAAAGAAGGAAGGCACTGCTCCTCTACCAAGATGGCTGCCTTCATATAGATGCATAGTGCAGAACAAACTATGGGAAGTCCTTAACAAGGAAAAGATCAGGTTCATTTAGTCTACAGATAATACTGTTGATTTATTTAGTCCGCTGTCCTGTACTTGCCTTTTTTGGGCTCCTATTCTATAGTTTTGGTCCTTCTTAAGCTGGCCTTGCACATTACAGCCTTATTGTACATTAGAACATTTCCCCCCAGATTTACCAAAGATATGTAATGCACAGACTCATGTACATGTATGGTCAGCTTAGAAATTGTGATTACAGTGTAGATTGGAGTGTTGTGAAGAACAGGAAAGTGCCAAAATCCAGTACAAAGAGTAGTAGGGGTAGTAGTAGCATTGGTAGTAGTAGCAGGACAGAAGAAAAATTTATAAAAACTGGACAAAGAAGGGGTTGCTGCATAGAGCAACCAATCAGACCCAATTGAACAAAAATAATAAAGGATCTGACTGATGCATATAAATAATTTATCTACCTTTACTCCAGTTTTCTTGCTTCTGCTTTTATAACCCAGCTGCAGAATGTTATAGGAAGCCAGAAATGGTGCAGCAACTCAACATCGGAGCACACATGGGACAGAGCAGGTACGGGGGGGGGGGGGGGGGGGGGGAAGAATTAGACAGTGACTTAAAGAGAAGGAGAAAGCTGAAGACAACAATATCATCACTCACCACAACAACAAGGGAAACCGGGCCAATAAAACTCCAGATGAAATAATTATCAACCCGCAGCCAGCAACTGTGACAGAGAGAGAAATGGGAAAACAGTCAGTGGCACTGATAGAAGAGCAGAGACACAGTCACATCCAGATAGCTGGCTAATGAGAGATAAACACACTTCCCCAAAGTCAGCTAGAGAAAGAGGTATATGTCTAGAGATTGTATCAGACACAAAGACAGAGAAAAAGAAGGATACATAAATGTTAGAGAGCAGAGAACCCATAGTCAGACACTGATTACAAAAGAAGAAAGTTGGCACCTAGTGCTAAACTATATGAGACAGGCAATAAACTACATAAGATAGTCAAGAGGAAACATAGATTATTGCCCTATTAGAATGAGAAAAGCAGGTAAACATTGGTAAAGAAAGTTCACACATGGTCATCCTAAGGAGAACTCCATTTTCACAAGAAAAAAATATAAAACACACATATTATACACAATTGTAACACAAGAAATGTAATTGCTATAAAGAATAATTTGAGGCATCAGCATGTTATACACAGTAATGCCTTGTACACACGGTCGGATTTTCCGACGGAAAATGTGTGATAGGACCATGTTGTCGGAAATTTCGACCGTGTGTGGGCTCCATCACACATTTTCCATCGGATTTTCCGACACAAAGTTGGAGAGCAGGCTATAAAATTTTCCGACAACAAAATCCATTGCCGGAAATTCCGATCGTGTGTACACAAATCCGACGCACAAAGTGCCACGCATGCTCAGAATAGATTAAGAGACGAAAGCTATTGGCTACTGCCCCGTTTATAGTCCCGACATACGTGTTTTACGTCACCGCGTTCAGAACGATCAGATTTTCCGACAATTTTGTGTGACCGTGTGTATGCAAGACAAGTTTGAGCCAACATCCGTCGGAAAAAATCCATGGATTTTGTTGTCGGAATTTCCGATCAATGTCTGACCGTGTGTACGGGAAATTACAGTTATATATGTATATATATATGTATATGACATACCTGGCAGATGATGCTGGAAGCTGGAAATCACTTAAGAAGACATTGCTACCGCAGTGATCTTCACTTGTTTCTGGATCCCATGTGGAATGGCCAGCCTGATGCCTTATGAATACAGGCACACGGGTGCCATTCAGAGATTGCTTTGCATTTTCTGAATGAATGCAAAGCATTCTCTGATTAGCCGAGGTGGAGAGTGTGATGTCACCTCCCCACCTCATCCAATAAGGGAATGCTTTTCATTCATTCAGAAGATGCAAAGCGTTCCCCGAAAGTTGCCTGTGCCGAATGACCGACCTACTGTGCTCAGAATGCAGCAAGACAGATGATTGGCATGGGACCCAGAGACAAGCAAAGATCAGCTACTAGCAGCATCAGCCAGGTATGTCATATACATAGCTGGACCAATGTAATGTCATATACAGTATATATAATTATTTTAGTCCAAGCTAGACATATGTAACTATCCATAACATGCTGATGCCTGAAATTAATCTTTAACCTCCATCCCCTACGTCCAACATTTTCTTACCTTTCATTAGCTTCCCCAATGCTCAAGTAATTTACAGGAGCCAAAGGAAATACTGAGTACTTTTAATAATGGAAAAGCTTGTGACCCACTCCATATGACAGCACTGGGCCAATCAGCATTATCACAGAAGGAGTCCAAAGCCATATTTTATGCTACTATTATGGTGACTTATGGGACTCTCCTCTATTAATGGCGACTATACAGAGCAGCGGAGGAGTGAAAGGAAGTATGTGCTGCTGGCAAGGGCTAAATTTAGTTGAATAGGTTGATTTGCTCTGTGTGACCAAAGCACAAGTTTACTCTAATGCTTCAATAATAGCATTTGCATTTCACTCTTTAGCCTGCTATAGTTTTCTAGAGCTGCCAAAGAAATGTAACTACATTAAACAATGGAAACCAAGAGTATTCCGTGCACTGTCTGTGTACAGAACACTTTCCAAACTCCACTTTCTTGTGATTTCCTTATTGAAAAAAATCTTCACAAAGGTTGAAGTCAAATTACAGGCACCATCTGCAACAGATGTTTTATTTTATTTTTTTAGATACTCTCAAAGAGTCTTGAAGATTAAAGAGATGCAGATGATAATGGTCATCTTATAATAAAAATTAAACCAATAAGGAAGGTAGATAATCCCCACTTAAAAGCCAGTTTAAAAAAAATCAGGCAGATATGAGCATATAGTGGGACACTATATTTGTCAGAGAGTAGAAGGTACACTTTTGTACATCCGTTAAACATTAAGAAAAGGAGGAACCTAGCTGGCTACTATTTATCAGATAGACCCAACATTAGAAGGACAGTAGTCCACTCACGCTTTATCTGTGCCGTAGCTTCTGTAATCTACAGCTGCTGAAATCCCCACCACAAGGGCTGGGAAGACGTAGCCACAGAGGTAGTAGTACTTTCGACGAGAGTGCTCTGTTTCAAACACCTCCACTAGCATGAGATAAAGCTGCACACCCTCTAGACAAAGCCAGGAGAAGGCTGACAGACTGAAGAAATGTAAGAGACCAGCCAAGATGGGGCACACCACCTGAAAGAGATATATAGTATAACAACAAATAAGCAACAGGACAATGTTTAAGCAGCTTTGTTCATATAGTAGGAGTGAGAACGGAGTTAATAGAAAGACGATGCACACCTGATACTGGGTTTTGTCAATACCGGTGAGGAAGAGAAGCTCGACAAGGAAAAGGCTGATACACAGGTTCTTGTGGATGGTGTTCCTGTCAGTCTGAAGACCTCTTAGGAAGCAGAAGGTGGAGATACAGATTCCCAGACAGACCAGAGAGATCACAATTCCCACCCATGAGATGACAGAGAGCAGCAAATCATTTATATGACCTGGGTACTGAGAAACACAAGAAGGCAAAAGAACACTGTCAGATATGAGATTGTTGATGCTGTAGAACCATCAAGAAAAGACCTAATGATGCTACAGATGGGACAGTAGTGGCGACAGAAGCAGAAGTCAACAATTTATGCTAGGAAATGGCAAAAATATGATTCACACAATCAAAAAAAAGGAAAAAAGATTAAAATTATTGAGAGTAATACACCAAATACAATAACTTCAAAAAGACAGTTACAATGCACTCAGTTCATTAGCAGACTAAATGACAATCATGGCACTCTCACCATATCCCTCTGAGCCATTAGCACAGCAAAGTTGGTGAGGTGGTTGCATGCACAGGTTGTGTGAGTCTTGTTGGTATGGACCAAACGGCAGCCCTGCGTCGACCAGTACCCCAACATGGAGCGCTCCGAGTAATTCCAGAATGTGCAGTTGGCATTAAAGTGGTTTTTAGACTGAAAGACAAATGAAAAGAGGCAATGGTACAGTTTGCTTACTCTATCTTCCAGCTATGACGGATGTACACTGACCACTGAATTTACGAAAAAATCCAGAGGAGAAGCAATAACTTGTATGTTCTGGTGCAGGCTTTTCTAAGCTTTCATTTTAACTTCTCCCTACCACACACATGACATACTGGAGACCTACTAGAAGCCAGTAAAACAGGCCCTCCTTCTGTCCTTCACAGCTGTGAGAGACTCAGATTGGAGATACTGCTTTGAACATCCAACAGATCTGAAACTGTCAATTTTCAATGGCAGTAGTTAGAGGCACTCATAGCTACTGAGAAAAAGCAATCCTGCCATAATTCTGGCTTTAGAAAGGTGTATAAATGGGGGCAAAGGTTGGCAATAGGAGTCAGGTAGTGGCTCTTTTATGCCTACTTAAACCACTATAACTATTTCTATTCCTGAGAAAGATCCGATTACCAAAACATCCTTCATTCTGCTCTTCTAATCGGATCTTCAACTAGCCTATTTTCTTTTCTACTCAGCTTGAACCACCTTACACTTACACTTCATTCTACGCAACTAAACATATTAGTATATTATTAAAAATTGGGGGCGCTACAATCCTCAAAAAGACTTGAGAATTAATAAATTGCTAGAATTCAAAAAAACAACAAACACAAACACCAATTGCCTATGACGCAGCAAATTGCTGTGCCATATGTAAAGAAATGTGTATACAATTGACACTAAATTACTGTGCTATTTTACAAAAAATGTGTATAGAATTGACATTCACAATAGAAAAATAAACGTTGGTGCAAAGATAATAAAGTGACAATCATGATGATTAATTGTCCCAATCCAGTGAATAATTGAAAAACCCAAATGTAAAAAACCACAAACAAAAAACACAAAACACAAACTCTTCAGGGATGTGTCAATTCTTGCTGATGATATAAAGATTCCGTCACCAAAGAGGAAGAAATACACCTTGAAATAATAGATATCTGCTTACCAGATACCAATGACTCCTTTAACTAAAAAGAGAGTCATTAGCGCTTGTACAGGATTGTGCCTGTTCACATGGAAGGCTGGATGGATGGCTGGGTGGTGCTTGTAGGCATAGATCCCTCCCGTCCCACTCATTCAGGATAGGAAATGTAGGAAACAAAACAAAGTCTCCATAGCGTAAAACCGTTTAATAGATGTAAAAAAGACAATAAAAAATAGCCAAATGGCCGCTTACATTGATAAGTGCCTACCCGGCACTGGGACTGCTCGTATGTCAGGGTAAATGGTGTCAGAGACCCATCACGTTACATCATGTGCAGCGTGCGTTCCACCCAGTACGCATAGTCAACCAGAGGAAGCGGATGTTGGTAGGCAAGGAAAGAAAGGACACGTGACCACGTACCGCTCCTGAGAGAGTGGTCACGTGTCCTTTCTTTCCTTGCCTACCAACATCCGCTTCCTCTGGTTGACTATGCGTACTGGGTGGAACGCATGCTGCACATGATGTAACGTGATGGGTCTCTGACACCATTTACCCTGACATACGAGCAGTCCCAGGCACTTATCAATGTAAGCGGCCATTTGGCTATTTTTTATTGTCTTTTTTACATCTATTAAACGGTTTTACGCTATGGAGACTTTGTTTTGTTTCCTACATTTCCTATCCTGAATGAGTGGGACGGGAGGGATCTATGCCTACAAGCACCACCCAGCCATCCAGCCTTCCATGTGAACAGGCACAATCCTGTACAAGCGCTAATGACTCTCTTTTTAGTTAACCTCCCTGGCGGTATGATTCTTTCTGATTTTAGGTGCTGAAAGCGGTACAATTATTTTGCATGGAAATTTGGCGTTTTATATTGTAGGTCTGTAATTATTAACAATAACACACTTAAATCTGTCCAAACAAGAGTCTAGTAGATATCCCGGGTATGATAAAGTTTGAAACACAAAAACATAAATTATAATATAATAAAAAAATAATAATAATTAAAAAAAATAAAAATAAATAGTAATAAAATAAATTTCCACACGATTCACTATCGCTCAATTCTGCAAGTGTTCTAATTTAGAATTCTGTTTTCTAGCTGGTCTAAAGCCATTTTTGACGTAAAGGGACACTTTTTGGTTGCTATGGACAATCTCCAGTTTCCAGGCAGAAAGAACAGTATATGCAATATAAAACTGCATGCAGGGCATGGGCCAGAGCACTAGGGACAAATGGGATGTGAAATCATTTCATACAGTACTGTAATCTGTAAGATTACAGTACTGTATGTGTTATGCTTTTTACATTTTTTTGAATTTGCCGCCAGGCTCCGCCCCCGTGCGTCGCGACGCTCGCAGGGAACGGAGCCTGGCACGGAGAGGCTTCGGAACAGGACACAGCCCGCGGACACTGCGGGGGACATCGCAGGATCCCGGGGACAAGGTAAGTAAGGAGGCACCAGGATCCTGCGATGCAATCCCGAGTGTGGCTCGGGGTTACCACTAATGGTGCTGAATCTTAACCCCGAGCCACACTCGGGAAAACCGCCAGGGAGGCTACAGGAGTCATTGGTATCTGGTAAGCAGATATCTATTATTTCAAGGTGTATTTTTTCCTCTTTGGTGACGGAATCTTTATATCATCAGCAAGAATTGACACATCCCTGAAGAGTTTGTGTTTTGTGTTTTTTGTTTGTGGTTTTTTACATTTGGGTTTTTCAATTATTCACTGGATTGGGACAAATTAATCATCATGATTGTCACTTTATTATCTTTGCACCAAGGTTTATTTTTCTATTTTGAATGTCAATTCTATACACATTTTTTGTAAAATAGCACAGTAATTTAGTGTCAATTGTATACACATTTCTTTACATATGGCACAGCAATTTGCTGCGTCATAGGCAATTGGTGTTTGTGTTTGTTGTTTTTTTGAATTCTAGCAATTTATTAATTCTCAAGTCTTTTTGAGGATTGTAGCGCCCCCAATTTTTAATCCTTATTTGACCTTTGTTCAAATCAGGGGAGCAGCTTGGTACATATGTTTCTGGGGTTTCCCTTGAAGTAATTGCAACCATTCACGTGTGGTTTACTCTGGTGTAGTTATTGCACAGAGAACTTTATACTCTATTTTTATTTCATATTAGTATGTTAGTATATGTTACAAATCAAACATAAAAACTGCCCCTCTGAACAATAAAGAACACCCCAACCTTTATGGATTACTCACTGACATTAAATCTACTTCTAATCTATAAAGCCTGCTAAATATTGAAATGCATATTCAGTTCAATCCACACTCTGCTGTACCTCTACACGTACGGAATAATATATTCATGCAATCATTTTTGTGGATGAACATACCATTTGGCAATATTATGTCCTAACTTGAAGAGAAAGATAGACTTTGATTTTCACTCCATGCTTAATTTATGCTCCCCAAGCAAATGTGAGGTTTACTTCACTTATACCCTATCCGCCTCACTTCATAAGTAGGATCTAATGTACCATTGTAGCTTATCTTCCATACATCATATCCTTTTCCACCATACAATCTTTTTACAAAATTTTCAGCAAACCAAGTATATGTAAAAGAAACCTTCAACGTATTAAATGGTGGGTTATTTTTAGATTAATAGGCTCAAAATCAGGTCTTAAATAATGAATAGATGAACCTGAAAGACGTGTCTTATTTCATCTAAATGTGGTCAGTGAAGGTGGACTTTTGCCCTTTTCTTTTTTGTTCTTTATTATATTGATCTTGGCGTTTTATAATAAGTAGTTTAGCTTGTTTTAGGTGCAATTCCCTATTTGCATGTGTCTTTGCTATTACCTGTAAGTGAGGTAAGGTAAAGATAACAGGTTCCACCAAGAAGACTCTGCTAGACTCCTTATTCATTGAAGCAGCAATTATTTGTGAGTTAACGACCAGCGAGTGTCCAGTAGAGCCACTCTCTCCCCCAAAACGTACGGTAGAATTTTCCGTTGACAAGAAGAGACCGAGATTGTTGTAGAGGATAAATACCACCTTCACCACTCCTGCAGAAAAGACATACTATACAATCATGTCACAAGATACAATAAGCTCACCTACCGCAAATACCAGTACCCTTTTTTGAGAGATTACATCAGGGCTGTACAAATCCCAGAAGTCAAACAACCCATGCTTCTGATAATTGCATCTGCTCGCAACTTTGTAAAGCCTTTTCTATTGCTACAAGTGGAAGCATATGTTCTCTTTCTCCTTAGAAACGCCTCCTGGCTTCTAGACTGAACTGACCAGCTCCTCCAACCTACTTGTATGTTTAATGAATCACTTTTTTGTTCTGCTGATCTGCATTTCCTTTTAAAGCCAATTAATTTGGGTCATTTCATTCATTTAATTTATTCAACGATCAGTCCACCCGAATCAGATACATTAGCTTTTGGTAGACGTTAATCAGTTGAATCACATGCTTTTTTTTAAAATGTCTTAGAGACTTTGGTAGTGAGATCTCTCAGCTGTAGTTTGCCTCTTTTGCTTTGACGTCTCACTCTTTCTTTTAAAGTCTCCAAAGTTGACCATGATTAAAGTGTGTCTAAACCCAAGGACAAAAATGTAATATATATTGTAGCTCACCAGTTTTTAGATGAGGTGGCTGCACTGGATTTCTTTGTTCAGGGTTTTTTGTTCTTTATTTTCACCAGGAGAATTCAGTAAAACACTTCCTGTCCTGGGGTGACAAAGCTCACTTTCCGTACTGATTCTACAGAGCAGGGGTCTCCAAACATGCTAAACATAGGGCCAGTTTACTGTACTTCAGACTTTAGGGAAGCCAGACTGTTGGCTATAGAAAATGTCCTGGCACCAGAGGTAAAAAACAATGCCTTCTTTGGTATTCGGGTGAGGAGTAGTGCCCCATCTTTGGTGTCAGTGGGAAGAATGGTGCCTCATTGTTAGTGTCAGTGGGAGAAGTAGTGTACCATCATTGGTGTCTTTGGGAGGAATAGTACCCCATTGTTGGTGTCAGTGGGAGGAATAGGGCTCCATCATTGGTGTCAGTGGGAGGAATAGTGCTCCATTATTGGTGTCAGTGGGAGGAATAGTGTCCCATTGTTGGTGTCAATGGGATGAATAGTATTCCATTGTTGGTATCAGTGGGAGGAGTAGTGTCCCATTGTTAGCATCGGTGGGAGGAATTGTGCCCCAAGGGCCAGTTAAAGACAAGCAAAGGGCCGCATCTGGTCCCCGGGCCAGTTTGGAGTCCACTGCTATAGAGTATTCCTAGCACAGGAAATGTGTTAAAGCTACAGACCACCCCTCTTCATCTCTATAAATAAGTGAGAGGCATTCTGTAGTTCACAGAGGTGCACAGGGCAGATCTAAAACCTCTGCTTGGGATTTAACAGCAGGATATTGTAAGCCCAATGGATTTATAGCTGGTGATTTTGGAACAAATATAACAAAAACGCTTTCAATGATATATTTAACATACCACAAGGGAGCAGACAAAACAAAATCATTGTTAGGGTTTACATACATTCATACAAATAAAAATCCAATGGGAAGCCTGAGAAAGGGATCTCACCATTGCGACTGTTCTGCTTGATAGAGTTGGCCGAAAGCTGGATAGAGCTCACACTGTGATTGTCCTGGGGGAAAACCAGCTCAGAAACAGGACCCTCTGTGTTCACCACTGACACCTCGAGCACTAAGAGAGGAGACAGAGAGAAGTGTAGATAAGGCATTAACATCACCAACATTAGGAGAGGGGACAATGCTATAGAGATCACACAGAGAACAGAGACATCTCCACTATTACGAGAGAGAGTATTATCTCACAGACCTCCATCAGTGAGAGACAAGCCAGTTATCATAGCCAGAAACACTTCCAAGACAGGAGATAGAAAATGTAATTTTTTGGTTTGTGCAGGAAGGTGGATTTGAGGGTAAAGAAGATTTCTGCTGGAAGAAGAGATTTTTTTTTTTTTTTTTTTTTTTTTGGGGGGGGGGGGGGGGGGGGTTCATTTGTGCTTGGGGGAAGAGGATTTGTGCTTGTGGGAAGAGGATTTGTCCTAGGAGGAGGTATTTGGGGGTTAGAGGTGATTTTTCTAGGGGGAATTTGGGGGAGGAGGGGGCAATTATTCCTGGAGGTGAATTTTGGAAGAATTTGTGCTATGGATTTTTCTGTTTTGTGGGAAGGGGGTTTGGAGTCTAGTGCTGGGGGGATCCGGGGAGGGATTTGTCCTGGGAGAGGGGATTTGAGGAAGAAGAATTTTAGCTAGGAGAGGGGATTGAGAGGGGGGAGGATTTTTTTTCGGGGGGGGGGGGGGTGAGGGTTTTTTTAGGTTGTTGAGGGGGACAAAGATTGTGTGGGGGATTCCAGCAAGGGGGACATTTCTTGTAGTGGGAGGAAGTAGGATTTTTTGCATTTTTGTTTGGGTATTCCCCTGACCCCTTCACTTCCTTCATTTTGTACTCCACACTCTGACCTCTCCACACTCTGTGTTTTATGCACTCTGAAACACTCTGCATTGGAGCACTCCTGTGCTATAATGTACATTACATACTTCTGACCACAGTTGCTTGCCGCTAAGCTGCCCCTGACTATTCCTATAAAATTATCCTTTAAGCTAGGCTCAGACAAAGTGTTAGGTCTTTGTCTAGTTTCAGTGTACAAAAGTATATTTAATGGGAAGCCTTTCATTTTATAAAAAAGATTGTACTAAAGTTGAAACATGTCTTTGAGACTTTTGTTTGTGACGCAGCAATCAAAGCATATTTTATGGCTACAAGGAGGCTCAGGATTTTTTAAGCAAGCCCCTTTAAACCTCTTTCACTGTTAAAGCAATTACTACTCTACTTGGGGTGCCGAAAAGTGCCCAGGTCTTTTACAATCCCAGCAATGCACCTGCAGAGGATATTGAGTGTTACAGAGGAAATTTGCAGTTTTCAGTACTTTTCAACCTAAATCCATAGACTCCTGTTTGTGTATTTTTTTTTAGATATCACTGGGGTCAGTTTAACACAATAGATCCAGAGAAATCCAATATGTCCTATAGAAAAGTTCTGAAGCTTTCTGAAGTTCTGTGCCCTTCTTATCTTCTGTCTCTGGGAAAATGATCAACCGGAATTGCTTTTTGTTTAACTCGTTTTTTAAGAACTTTCATCATTTCTGCTCTTCAACAAATAGTTTTTTTTTTACAACTTGTCTGCATTGGATGAATTATGCTAGTAAACTAAATCATAATTTCTAGGAAAAGTTCAAACAATTTGAAGATATGCCCCCGAGAAACGAAGAATCGAAATATAGAGTTTGCAAACACTTCTTCAGCACCAAGGAGATTAATAGAGATCACCATGGCACATCCAGAACTGAGAGGGAGAAAGAAACAGAAAACAAATACATTTCCAGCACAAAGAGTTTAGGAGTTTACAGATATACTTCCATCAATGAGAGAGACAGCATACAAAGATATATCAGGAGAAAACTAAAAAAGCTCCACATGCCACACCAACAGTAACTTACACATACAGTATATCAGCGTTGAATGAATGCCAATTCCCAAATCAATAGTATCAACAAAAATGGAAATAGTGTAATGGAATTTAGCTAAACATATACTTTATTTCATCACGTGATATAGAAACTTAAAACAAATACTTGTAAATCCCTTTCCAAAAAAAATCTCCAATCATACACATGAAATAAGATGTTGTCAACTGTCATAAACACAACACCTATTCCTCCATTTCTCCATTAACTCAATGTGACCTACACTCTACCTAATATAATATATGATCAGCACAGTGGTTTAGTGGTATAGCACTACTACCTTGGAGCAATAGGAGACTAATGCCCTGTACACACGGTCGGACTTTGTTTGGACATTCCGACAACAAAATCCTAGGATTTTTTCCGACGGATGTTGGCTCAAACTTGTTTTGCATACACACGGTCACACAAAGTTGTCGGAAAATCCGATCATTCTGAACGCGGTGACGTAAAACACGTACGTCAGGACTATAAACGGGGCAGTGACCAATAGCTTTCATCTCTTTATTTATTCTGAGCATGCGTGGCACTTTGTCCGTCGGATTTGTGTACACACGATCGGAATTTCTGACAACGGATTTTGTTGTCGGAAAATTTTATATCCTGCTCTCAAACATTGTGTGTCGGAAAATACGATGGAAAATGTGTGATGGAGCCCACACACGGTAGGAATTTCCGACAACAAGGTTCTATCACACATTTTCCGTTGGAAAATCCGACCGTGTGTACGGGGCATTACACTTTATTACCAAAAGTATTGGGACACCTGCCTTTACGTGCAAGTTAAAGCGGAGTTCCACCCACTTTTTTTTTTCTAAAGGATCCTGTTCTACTGGTATTAATCAAGTTCTCTAATAGATGTTCTTACTAAATCCGCCAATGTATTACATTTTTTTTTCCCCTAATCTTTGTCTTCTCTGTGCTGCATGGGTCCGTCTTGATTGTAAGCATGTGAAGCCCACTAGAGCTCTTTTCCAGGATATGGTGTTGCTGGGTACCCAGCATGCACTTCCTGATCTTGCGCATGCGCATTACACACAGGGTGCAGCACGGGGATTGTCTTGGGTTACCATCACAACAGCGGCGCCGGGGGAAGTGCCCGCCCCTTCCTTTTTTGAAATAAGACAATGAAATCCTGCGGCGATGCCCACTGACTCTTGGGAACGATGACACACATCTCCCAGGAGCAGAAGTGCTACAGGAAATGACGAAGGAGGCAGAATACACAAGACACCCTAGCAACAAGCAACACAGAGTAAGTAAAGAAAAAAAAAATCGCCAAATGTTGTTCAGCTTGCAGGAATGTACCTATTGAGTTAAATTTTTATAATATGGGTGGAACTCTGCTTTAACTTTAATGGCATCCCAGTCTTAGTCCATAGGGTTGAATATTGAGTTGGCCCACCCTTTACAGCTATAACAGCTTCAACTCTTTTGGGAAGGCTTGTCCACAAGGTTTAGAAGTGTGTCTATGGGGATGTTTGACCAATCTTCCAGAAGCACATTTGTGAGGTCAAGCACTGATGTAGACAAGAAGGCCTGGCTCGCAGTCTCCGCTCTAATTCATATCAAAGGTGTTCTATCGGGTTGAGGTCAGGACTCTGTGCAGGCCAGTCAAGTCCCTCCACTCCAAACTCACTCATCCATGTCTTTATGGTCCTTGCTTTGTGCACTGGTCCAAATCACTTGGTGGAGGGGGGATTATGGTGTGAGGGGTTGTTTTTCAGGGGTTGGCTTGGCCCCTTAGTTCCAGTGAAACTCTTAAGGCGTCAGCATACCAAGATATTTTGGACAATTTCATGCTCCCAACTTTGTGGGAACAGTTTGGGGATGTCCCCTTCCTGTTCCAACATGACTGCGCACCAGTGCACAAACAAGGTCCATAAAGATAAGGTATTGGAAACATTCCAAAAACATTCTTTTGGCCAATTCTCAAGTTGCTAAAATTGTAGGACCTAGGCCTTTGATACCAGCTCTGCAAGGGAAAAATCTCAAGGACCATTTAGGTTTGGGGTAATTCCAACCCAAAAGAGAAACATGGTTGAGTATAACTGCAGTGCATGGTATGAACCAGTGTGGGAATTGTATTATTTGCCTATATGTGGAAATTGACTAAAATACAACTAAAACTAAAACAATTCAGATGACTAAAAACAACTAAAGCTAAAATGGTATTTTAGTCAAAAGACTATGGCTAAAATGAAATTGAAAATTTAAGTCAAAATTAACACTGGTCATTACCCAGGAGGGTACAGGCAGCAATGCAAATTTGACAGGGACTCTAATCCCTACTCTCAAAAAATAAAAAATAAGGTTAGTCTCTAGATATACTAATTAATGCTCTGTAGTGTGGAACAACATAGAGTACAACTTACTTTTTTTTTTAAACCCAAAGACAAAAAATAAAACAGAATGAAAACAGAAAATAATGATATATACCATGGATATGCAATTAGCGGACCTCCAGCTGTTGCAGAACTACAAGTCCCATGAGGCATAGCAAGACTCTGGCAGCCACAAGCATGACACCCAGAGGCAGAGGCTTGATGGGACTTGTAGTTTTGCAACAGCTGGAGGTCCGCTAATTGCATAGCCCTGATATATGCAGTATAACTGAGAAATGAAAGTATGCACACCAACAAATTTGTTAGAAGGAAATGTAAAAATAAGAATAATCTTGGGCTTTTAGCAGGCTTACCGACATTAGTCCGAGCGGTCTGAAAGCGGGCAGGCTCTTTGACATTGTCAGCTACCAGAAAAGCTCCTTCTTCCAATATGTCCAGTAACATGGTAGCGGCATGCTCCTGCTCGGTGGCATTCATATCTCGCCATGAGGGTAATGCTTCTGGGCGTAAGAGGTTATCTACTGTTTCCACCACCGCCTTTAAATGAAAAACATACGTAAGCTAAGTATGACTGATTGTACAAGACCCGCTTGCTCCATAGAAAATACACACACACAAAACATGACTGCGTATAAAATGGGCGTCAGAGATAATGAAAACTCTATTACAACTGCCTCCACCAGATACGTTGGCACATTTTTTTTCAATGCATGAAAGTGCGAGGACCTGAAAAAAAAAAAGGTATGTAAATGGAAGCAGGTCACACTAGTGCGCTGCATTGATATGCGCTGGTTTGCGGTGGGAAAAAAAGTAGAGCAAGCTCTACTTTTTTCAGCACAACACGACACAACGCATGATATCTGCCTGTCAGCAAAGTGCAATGTGCATCAATACACTGAAAAAACAGCACAAGTTTGGCTCCAATGCCATGCCGTAGAACTTGCTGGTGACTTGATGCGACTTGAGTAATACTTTGAAGCGACTTTCAGGGAATGCCTGGGTAATCTTCTTGTAATGCTGGATCCAAATCACATCAATATAGATGAGGATGTGACTTGGAGGCAGCTTCCATTAAAGTCTATGGGCACAAGTTAGATAGAAGTCACCTTGGAACCTTTTCTAAAGTCCGAGCTACTTCAATAGTGTTAATTAAGACAGCTCTCATTGACTAACATAGGATTTCACGTGTCATGTGACTTGGGGTCTCACAAGTCTGATCCGAAGTCGCGGCAGTGTGAACCCAGCCTAATTATCTCCAAATAAACTTCTTTGAAGAGATAAAGGGCTCATGAGTAGATGCAATTTTCACTTGCCAGGTCTGCACGTAAATGCTCTTCCAGCTATACTGTAGCAGTGGAACTGTAGAGGCTGGGTGGTACACAATTGCTGAGAAGAGTCATAAGGCAATTTGTGGTTCAAGTTAAAAAACAGCCATCACCTCTATCTCTGCAGGCTCTTCAGCAGTGGCGGCTGGTGGTAATTTTTTTTTGGGGGGGGTGGGTGGCAAACAGTGCACCCGCATAGCAGGGTTGTAAACCCTCGTGTTTTTTCACCTTAATGCTTCCTATGCATTAAGGTGAAAAAACACCTGGCAGTGACCGGCCCCCCATTTTACTTACCCGAGCCCTGGAATTTCACACGCCGGAGACGCGCTCTTCCTCTGTCCAGGGTTCTTGGCTCTTGATTGGATAGATTGATAGCAACGCAGCCATTGGCTCCCGTTGCTGTCAATCAAATCCAATGACGCAGGCACCGGGGGGGGCGGGGCCGAGTCTGGCATTCGTGTCTATAGATGCAAATGCTGGACTCGGGAGCGCGCCCGCAAGGTAACCCCCCCGGGAGAGAGCTTCTCCTACAGGGTTATCTGATGCAGGGAGGAGCCGCAAGAGCCGCCAAGGGACCCCAGAAGAGAATGTTCGGTGCCACTCTGTGCAAAACGAGCTGCACAGTGGAGGTAAGTATGATATGTTTGTTATTTAAAAAAAATAAAAAACGAGCCTTTATAATCACTTTCAGTGTGCTCCTAGGGAGTGCTTTCTAACTGTGGGGGATGGCTTAACTGGAGGAAGAGAGAGATCTGTGTTCCTGCTTAGCAGAAACACAAGATCTCCATCTTCATTTCTGACAGAACGGCCGTCTGCCTTGTTTACATAGGCAGACTGCCGTTCTGCCTCTCCTGTCAACGATTGGCAGGTCCTTGCGAACACCGCCTCCGCCGGACCCGCTGATTGGCTCCCGCTGTATCCAATCACAGTGGGAGTGGGTACGTAGTTTCACACAGGCGGGCCGCCCTGCCGCAGTAAATGTGCGGTGGACGCTATGGAAGCGGTTAAGAACTATCTTTCATTGTAAAAAAGAATAAGGAGTCCTTGGAAGTGATGGTTTGGCCCACACAAAGCCATGATCTCAACATCATGGAGTCTGTCTGGGATTACATGAAGAGACAGAAGGATTTGAGGCAGCCTACATCCACAGAAGATCTGTGTCTTGGAACTAGACATGTGCAATTCGTTTCGTTCCGAATTCGCTTTTTAACGAATTTCAACAAATTTGTCAATTCGGAAATATCCGAATTAACGAAAACCCGTCTAACGAATTTTTCAGAATATTTGTAAATTAGAATATTCGAAAAATCTGTAAATTCGTACATTCGTGCATTCCTAAATGCGTACATTTGTAAATTCATTCATGCGTAAATGCGTACATTTGTACATTCGTAAATTAGTAAATTCGTAAATTAGTGAATTTGGAAATTTGGAAATCTGCAATAATAATTAACTAATAATTACTTAACTATTACTAACTATTAAATTATAGGTATTGTAATTTCCTTTCAAATTTGGCTGTTAGTGAACGTAACAAATACAAACTTATCCGAAGTTACGAATTATCCGAAATAACGAATGCCATATCCAAACGAATGTAATGAATTAATAATAATAAATAACAATAATAATAATAAAAACTTTTTATTATTATTATTAATGTGTTCCGTTCCATTTGTTTAGATGCAGCATTTGTTATTTCGGATAATTCGTATTTGTTACGTTCACTAACAGCCAAATTTAAAAGGAAATTACAATACCTATAATTTAATAGTTAGTTACTATTTCAGATTTTAGAATTTTTGGGTTTTTCGATTTTCAAATTTCGAATGTACAAATTTCCGAATTTTCTCATTTTCAAATGTACGAATTTACGAATATACAAATTTTCGAATTTACGAATGTATGAATTTACGAATGTACGAATGTGCGAATGTACGAATTTCTGAATGTACGAATGTATGAATGTACGAATGTTCGAATGTATGAATGTTCGAATGTACGAATGTACGAATTTCTGAATGTACGAATTTCCGAATGTACGAAATTCTGAATTTACGAATGTACGAATGTTCGAATCTAAGAATGTATGAATTTATGAAATTCCGAATGTACGAATGTTCGAATGTACGAATTTATGAATTTACGAATGTACGAATGTTCGAATGTTCGAATGTACGAATTGCGATCATAACGAATGACCCCGAAAAACGAAAAAAAAAAACAACAAACGAATGAAACAAAAACGAACAAATATTTTGGCAGTGCACATGTCTACTTGGAACAACCCACCTGCCTAGTTCCTTCAGAAACTGTGTGCAAGTGTACCTAGAAGAACTGATGCTGTTTTGAAGGCAAAGGGTGGTCACACCAAATATTAATTTGATTAGGATTTCTCCCCTGTTTATTTACTTTCCATTTTGTTAATTATTTATTATTATTATTTTTTTTTAGGTGGCAGGGAGGGATTCTGCAGTTACCTTAATATAGTCCTTGCAGGTCCTTTCTCTCCTGTGCATCTGTAAAACAAACATGGAGGGTCAGTGGTGGCAGACGGCCCTTCCAAACCTGTAACTCACGAAGCTGCCAATGACAATCATAAAGCTAGATGTGGATCGATAAAATCTATATGGCTCTGCTCAAAGCTGGCTGTTGCCATGATACTGAACTTCGCTCAGAGCTAATGGACTTAATAGGCTTAATCATCATTCCTACAGGACTGAGCTTGTCACAGACCCTACTGCGCTCCCATTGTGTTACTAAGCTCACACACTGTAGAGCAGATACTTGAGCCTCCTGTAAGTGACACAAGTTGTAAGAATCTTAAGCTGGCCATAGTTACTATATTGAGAACGAAGGGGTCTCTGCAATTGAAAGGTTAAACAAACTTATTGTTCGATCTGTGTACACACTAGTATCATGAGAGTGTGACCTAGCAGGCATCTTTTCTGCATGACGGAAACAGTAGCGACCACTTCGAAAAAAACGAACACGGCTGATAGACTGATTAGCCAAATTTCATGCTGATATTTTTAAGAATCTCTTCAGAATTTAATTCAAAATCAAAAAAATTGGTTTACAATCATCCAAAGAGCTATGAGTTCCTTTACTTGCAAATGGTCTTAAAGTGGAACTTCACTCTCTATTTCAATAGTCTTTATTGCTATATCAGATAGAAAGGAAGAATTACAGTCATATAAATACGAGATGGTCAAAAATAAACAACAATGTTGTTGAATTAACTATAAAGAATCTTAAGCATAAATATTACATATACAGAGTGTATCTAAATGACTGTTAAAAAGGATCCAACTCTAAAAGATCATATCTTCAATATAAATTTAAATCTTAAGAAAGACATCTCCAAAAAGCAGTGAAGAAAAGTTCAAAAAAGAGAAATAAGAAAAGAGAACAATTGAAAATACTAAAATAAATAAATAAATAAAATAAAAAGGGTGGGGGATGGGGGGAGTACACAATATGCAAGCAATAGAGAATTGATTATAAACAGTTCGATAAATAATCTATCCAAGGTTTCCATATCTCGTCAAAATCACATTATTTGTCCAGTAAAATTGCTGTAAGACGTTCATTAATCATTATAAATGATCATTTATTTTTAATCAATTTAATTTAACTTCACTCTCTTAATCAACATTAACTAGTTTAATCATCATGCTGCTGGCATTAGTATATCGATAGAATAGTATATTATATTTACTTGTTTTTAATTTTTTTTTTTTACATTTCTTCACTTACTTCCTGGTTTCTGGCCTATGCAAATTATGTCATACATCCCAGGAATCTTCAGGAGGGGAGGAGGGGTTTTCTCAGTAAATCACACCCTCCTGCATGCACGCCTGAGCTAAGGGCAGATGGATTCCATAAAGTAATTTCTACATGAATCGTCTGCTCTTACTCAAGATGGTCACGACCAGAAATGCTAGGGGAGTGTTTTTTTTAAAAGTGATTTCTCAGCAAAACTAAGCATGGAGACGTGGATGGATGGGGAGTTTGCTTTGAAATTAAAAAAAAAAAGATTTTAAGTTTGCGGTGCTTAGATGCAGTGTATTTATACTTTAAGACTAATGCCCTGTACACAGGATCGGACAACAAACTCCATCTGATTTTTTCCGACGGATGTTGGCTCAAACTTGTCTTGCATACACGCGGTTGCACAAAGTTGTTGGAAAATCCGATCGTTCTGAATGCGGTGCCGTAAAACGTACGTCGGGACTATAAACGGGGCAGTAGCCAATAGCATCCGTCTCTTAATTTACTCAGAGCATGCGTGGCACTTTGTGCGTCGGATTTGTGTACACACAATCGGAATTTCCGACAAAGGATTTTGTTGTCGGAAAATTTTATAGCCTGCTCTCAAACTTTGTGTGTCGGAAATTCCGATGGAAAATGTGTGATGGAGCCCACACATGGTCGGAATTTCCGACAACAAGGTCCTATCACACATTTTCCATCGGAAAATCCTATTGTGTGTACAGGGCATTGGGCTGCACTGGCAATTAAACCTTTCTAATACTCAGAAACGGAACCTAAGAAAACCAAGGAAGCTGCCATCTTATGCCGCGTACACACGGTCGGACTTTTCGTCTACAAAAGTCAGACAGCCTGTCCGACAGACTTCCGGCAGACTTTCGGCGGACTTGCGGCGGACTTGCGGCATACTTTCTAACGAACGGACTTGCCTACACACGACCACACAAAAGTCCGACGGATTCGTACGTGATGACGTACACTGGACTAAAATAAGGAAGTTCATAGCCAGTAGCCAATAGGTGCCCTAGCGTGGCTTTTTGTCCGTCGGACTAGCACACAGACGAGCGGATTTCGGGGTCCGTCGTAGTTACGACGTAAAGATTTGAAGCATGTTTCAAATCTAAAGTACGTCGGATTTGAGGCTAAAAAAGTACGTTGAAAGTCCGGAGAAGCCCACACACGATCGGATTACCAGCCAGCTTTAGTCCGTCAGCGTCCGTTGGACTTTTGTAGACGAAAAGTCCGACCGTGTGTACGCGGCATTAGCCTCTGTTTGATCAGCAGTTGCCTTGGTGCTTCACATGTGATCAGTGTGACACCAGTCATTTGAAGGCTTGATAGTTCTGTTGAGAACACAACCAACTGTGACAGTTGTCATTCACAGCATGCCTTGACTTTATCTGTTTTGCAAAGCCATTAAATCAATGGGTTTAGTTACTCTTTAACTTTTTGTTGACAGTTATCTCAAAATGCCGTGTACACACGGGCGGACTTTTCGTCTACAAAAGTCCGACGGACGCCGACGGACTAAAGCTGTCTGACAATCCGATCATGTGTGGGCTTCCCCGGACTTTCAGTGGACTTTCAGCAGACTTTCAGCTGACTTTTCCAGCCGCAAATCTGACGGACTTTAGATTTGAAACACGCTTCAAATCTTTACGTGGTAACTACGCCGGACCCAGAAATCCGCTCGTCTGTGTGCTAGTCCGACGGGCAAAAACCCACGCTAGCGCAGCTATTGGCTACTGGCTATCAACTTCCTTATTTTAGTCCGGTGTACGTCATCACGTACGAATCCGTCGGACTTTTGTGTGATCGTATGTAGGCAAGTCCGTTCGTAAGAAAGTCTGCCGCAAGTCCGCCAAAAGTCCGCCAAAAGTCCGACAAAAGTCCGTCGAAAATCTGTCGGACAGGCTGTCGGACTTTTGTAGACAAAAAGTCCGACCGTGTGTATGCAGCATAAGAATCACTTTGATTTCAGTTTGAAGACAATTAGATCAGAGCCAACAAATGGAGATGTCTCTTAGTGGCAAAGAAAGTTAATCACCCATGTAGCTCTAACCCTAATGCCCCGTACACACGGTCGGACATTGATCGGACATTCGGAGAACAAAATCCTAGGATTTTTTCCGACGGATGTTGGCTCAAACTTGTCTTGCATACACACGGTCACACAAAGTTGTCGGAAACTCCGATCATTCTGAACGCGGTGACGTAAAACACGTACGTCGGGACTTTAAACGGGGCAGTAGCCAATAGCTTTCATCTCTTTATTTATTCTGAGCATGCGTGGCACTTTGTGCTTCGGATTTGTGTACACACGATCGGAAATTCCGACAATGGATTTTGTTGTCGGAAAATTTTATAGCCTGCTCTCAAACTTTGTGTGTCGGAAAATCTGATGGAAAATGTGTGATGGAGCCTACACACGGTCGGAATTTCCGACAACAAGGTCCTATCACACATTTTCCATCGGAAAATCCGACCGTGTGTACGGGGCATAACTCCTAAGTGACTTGATTGACATTGGGTTGAGGGGCTTACACAGTAGTCAGGAAACATGAGTTAGTAATGACAAACATGGTCAATCAGAGTTGATCTTCTAACAAGTGAAGAAAGTTGAGCCAAGTTTACTGGATGATGTTAGATTAAAAATGGGTAATCTTACCCTGTTGTAATTCTTTCCTGCACTCTCTCTTTCAATTGGGCGCAGTGCTTGTAACTGAGCATCCAAAATATCCACGAGCTGTTCCAAAAGTCGAACAGTAGATGTGACATCCCCGGCATAGATCTGTCCACGGGTATGACGGGCTAGTTCCCCAGCAATGTTAGCTGCATTCTCCCCACTCTTAATCTGAAGTGCACAATACGGAAAGGGTGATGACATTGTTGAAAGAACCATTACAAATGCAAAAGTGGATGATTTAGAGAAAAAGAAACCCTTAGAAACCCAACATTATTAACAGCATTATTAACATTATCTCAAACACAATGCAACTCGTTTAAGAAAATCACTGTGTAACAAACTCTTTGTGCAAATAACAACACTATAGTCCTCACCTTCTGTGCCACCTGATTGACCCAAGGAGAGGTACAGTTACTGAGGTCAGGGCCACGAGGGTTCCAAATGGCCACTGTTGGCATACACAGGAATGAAGCAATGCCTGAGAAGGAAATATAAGCACAAGACTTTAAAAAAATAAGTTAATAAAAAATGATTGACACATATTTTCATGGCCATCAGATGTTTTATAGCTCCTACCTAGATGCAGACCTTGCATTCCAAGCAATGGTTTCTTGTAAGATCTGGTAAGATGGTTGTGTGGACTGAAAAATGAATACCCTTATTTCTGGACTACCTAAACTAAACTCGAAGTGTATACATTGGATAATCAATGTAATGAGGCCATGTTCATATGGTGTAGAACAGTGGTTCTCAACTCCAGTCCTCAGGACCCACCAACAGGCCAGGTTTGCAAGATAGCTGAAATACATCACAGGTGATATCACTTGCTGCTCAGTGATTGCAGTATTCTAGTCTGCAACTCCCCAAGGTAATACTTAAATCTGGCCTGTTGGTGGGTCCCGAGGACTGGAGTTGAGAACCACTCGTGTAGAAGCCTTTTACAGGATCCACCCCAGCTTATGATTGGACCATATAGGAGCAGCTGCACACTGATGATGAGATCATCCTCATGCTTTCCTTTAAACATGCCACTCACAGCACTGTGCAAAGCAAAAGAGCCTGATTGGTTAAGAGCTACTTCCCCCTCCCAGTCTGAGTGCAGCATAACTCAGAGTGAATAGAATTCTAGGATGCATTACTAGAGGGGTCACCAGCAGGAAGAAGGAGGTCCTGATTCTGATCTTTAGTGAGACCTCATTTAGAATACAGTGTTCATTTTGGAGTCCTCACTTACAAAAAGATTTTGATTTGATAGCACGACAGAGGCAGGTAACAAAAATAGTGAAAGGTTTTGGGGATAAAACATATCATGAGTGACTTCCGGAACTTAATATGTACAGTGTAGAGGAAAGAAGGGAACGGGGAGACATGACTGAAACCTTTAAATACATCAAGGGGGTAAATAAGGTTCAGGAGGGCAGTTTTTTCAATATGAAACCAAAATCAAGAACACGGGGGACATGCCCTCAAACTAACTGGAGGGAAGTTTAAAACTAATTTTGGAAAGTATTATTTTACAGAAAGTGTAATTGATGTTTGAAATAAACTTTCAGCAGAGGTAGTGAGACAGTCAACAGTACATAGCTTCAAACATGCTTGGGACAAACATAGATCTACAGTGCCTTGAAAAAGTATTCACACCCCTTGACATTTTCCACATTTTGTCATGTTACATCCAAAAATGTAAATGTATTTTATTGGCATTATTGGCATTTATTGGCACAGAAGGATGGGCAAAAATGTCACTCTCTAAATGTGCAAAGCTGGTAGAGACGTCCCCAAAAAGACTTGCAGCTGTAATTGCAGCGAAAGGTGGTTCTACAAAGTATTGACTCAGGGGGGCTGAATACAAATGCACACCACACTTTTCACACATTTAATTGTAAAAAATTCTGAAAACTATTTATCATTTTTCTTTCACTTCACAATTATGTGCCAGTTTGTGTTGGTCTATTACATAAAATCCCAATAAAATTACATTTATGATTTTGGTTGTAACATGACAAAATGTGGAAAATTTCAAGGAGTATGAATACTTTTTCAAGGCACTGTATACTTAGACAAAAAAGTTAACAAAAAACAAAACAAAAAAAAAAGAAACAAAAACCAAAAAAAACCATACAAAATAAATAAATAAATAAATACATAAAAAATGGGCAGACTCGATGGACTACTCAGTCTTTTTCTGCCATCACCTTTCAATGTTTCTATAACAGGATAGACCACTATCAAGACAGATTCAAGTATTTATGGTAGTCATATAAGAAAAAACATTTTTTGGAGAATACACAATAGGGTTAAAATGTGTTTTTATATTTGCCCAGAGCTCAGTTTTAAATAACATATACTGCTATACATAAATATAGAAATAAACAAAACTGTGTTTGTTCTACATTAGGGTGGATGCTCGTGGGTATTTCCGTATGCTGCCTTTCTGACTGTGCTGAGCTGTGTTCTTTCATGTTTCAGCAGAAAACTGCTAATTTTTTGAAGCTAGAATTTGTTGAATTTTCTTCTTGTTAGCCAAACATTCAAATTATATATATAGTCATGTAGACCCCACACTTCACAGCTGTTGGCAAATTTTTATCTGACAGGTCAAAACTTAAGTGGCAAGCACAGGCCCACGTACACAGTGATTGGCGATCACATGGTGCATCCAAGACCCGCAGTGTTCATCTCGCAAAGTGTTGCGATTTAAGCATGATGTCAGTCGTGAAGTACTGCAAGGACCCCGGTCATCTCAACAAAATCTGTGATGCAGTGTATATTGGACTGGTTGCTTCTATTGTGTGGTGTTAATGAAAATGATAATGACATCCAGTTTGGTCCCTAAATAATGCTAGCCATGCAAATATTTTGTGTCATTGTCTTGTGGCGGTAACAAAAAATGGATGGTGAGGCTCATGATTGTGGACATTTTCATCCATATCAGAGGCATTCTTTGCTCCTCTCTAAGCTCTTATCTCCATTAAAAACAGAGAGGTTTGTTATATTGAATCATGGCCTTCAAGTGTCCTCATACGGCATAAACAACAGAGTATATGGATAGAAAAAAAAAGCTTCTATGGAGCTACAGCCTTAAGCCTGATACACACTATAAGTTTTTTATTGTTCAACCCAGCAGGCTGAACGAACAAAAACTGAGGAGCTCAGGAGGAGATCCTGTACTAATAAACTCATGTTAGTACAGCGATCTCCCTGCAGAGCTATTGTGTACGGGGCTTTACCGTGTGAATTTTCACAAAAGGAATAATACAAAATCTTTAGATTGCTACATTACAGTGTTCTATCTGTACAGGCTTATAAGGTATTTCTAAAGATATATATATATATATATATATATATATATATATATATATATATATATATATATATACATATATATTTTATTTTTTTTATTTTTTTTTTATTTTTAGAGAGAATGGCTAAAAGTTTCTTTTTTTGTGCTTTTGTTTTTGCTGATTGTGTCCCACTGGGGAGATTTCCCTTCCTGTCCTAGAGACTCAACAGCAAGTAAGAGAAAATCTCCCCAAAGGGGGGAAATTTCCTCTAATACAACTGTCAACTGGAACAAGTGTCCCAACTGAAAAATGTATTCTCCATTTTGTTCCAGTGATAACCATAAGATAACGTTTTGATTTTCCATCACTTTCTGTCCTGGTGACAATAATCACCAGGGTGAACAGAGAGCTTAAATCGTCTACAGACAGCAATAAAAACCCTAAAGTGGTTCTAACCACTCCCCACGCTATATGAAAATTAAAAATATAATTTTTTGCTTTCGATACACATTAAGGTGTCTTCAGACATTAAATGACAGTCGCCTGATCTGCCCTTTTTCAGTTGGGTTCGGAGACAGTTTATTATCTATGGGACACCAGCAGTCAAAGCTTCTTGATGCTTGAAAAGCTCCCTCCAGAAGAAGGATCTGCAGCCTGGGATCCAATGGTCTTAATAAATGTGGGCGTGTCTGCAGTGGTTTTGGCTCCCCCCCCTGCTGTCTGCTTGTTATAGTTTGTGATGTCGCAAGTTGCAGCCATTGAAATGCTTGGAAACACCTTACATATTCTGTTTCAGGTGTAATCAGTGACCTAAAAGATGTTATGCGTAAAATCTGCCATCACCATACCATTTTAAAGTGAGTCTGCCTATTCAGGGCAAAGTAAAAGTCATCTTTTTAGACCAACCTTTCCCGTGTTCCATCATCACCTTGTTAATGTCCCAAAACCCTGAGTCTAATCCAGGTGTAAGTAAGATCCATTTCGGAATTTACAAAGACCTGCACCCTTCCCCAATGCACTGTTAATTTTGTCATCAAATGTCAACTTGGTTTTAGTCATAGTCTTTTGACGAAAATGCTATTTTCGTTTTAGTTGTATTTTAGTCATCTGAATTGTTTTAGTTTTAGTTATATTTGAGTTGGCTAAAACCTCCAGTACATTTTAATCGGCTAAAATCTCTACTATCCATCTGAACTTCTGCTCTCCTCGAAGCTCTGCCTGTCTGTTAAAGCCTCAGCCCCCTGACTCTATCGGTAAGTTGTTTTGACTGGGAGGTGCAGTCTCCCTCTGTCTGCTTAGGAGTTCTGGAACAATGCCCTGCAAACCACAGAAGAGGAACTCCTCCATCAGGTTCATGTCTGTCTGGATGTGATTTGGTGAGTGTTTCCCCTCCCAGCAAGGTAGCAGTGCTTAGCACTGTGTAAAATAACAGCCTCCCCAGACCGTCCCGTTCTCTGTCCTGTGCTCTCCCTCACTCCCATTTACTTCCCCATCCCAACTTGCAGCCTGGCATTACAGCAAATCGAGTTAACAGTTTTTTGTTTTGTTTTTGTTTTTTATTTTAAAGCTGCATTTCTGTTTGTCAAAAAGCAACATTTTTGTTTGTGTATAAAACTTGGTTTTATTTATAATGACGTTATATATCACAACAGCTAATCTGTGTCTGTAGTGCCTGTTCAAACCTTAATACCATAAAAAATAACATGTTATTCGAGTTTTACTCCAAGAGTAAATAATGAGTTTGGAAATTCTAGAAATATGCTTAAATAATGCATTACAATTTACTTAAACCCATTAGATTTTAGTCGACTAAAATGTAGTGGAGATTTTAGTCGACTAAATAAAAATAGGAATTGATTTTGGTCTTAATTTTCTTCAATTGACTAAATTCTAATTTGATTCTTGGTTAGTTTTCATTACTGAAAACATGCAACTGACAAAAGCTATGATGAAAATATTTCCGTCTATGAAATTGACACTTCCCCCATGTGACAGATTTGGCTCTGACGAATGGCCACTTAGGCCCAATCACTGCATTTATGGACAAAGGGGAGATCTTCCACCATTCCTGAAAGCATTAGTTGTTTCTGAAGACTCTTAACAGATAAATGGGGCAGAAGTGGAGTGCAGCAAAAGAGAGTATCAATAGAGGAGGAAAAGTGGTTAGTTATTAAGAGAACCTGAATGGGTAAAGTGAAATGCCTGTGTTCATAAGGATTACATAAAAAACTAGAAAAGCTACAATTTCTGGGGAAATTGTGAAAGTGTTCTTGCCTCTACAACTGGAGTGGGCGGAGTAACTGGGTGGGGTGGAGTGGCTTGAGTAACTGTGAAAAGTGTTAAAAAGCTTAATATTTTAAAAAGTATAAATAGTAGTAAAAAAGTTCCATCATTCGCTGAAAGAGCTGAACATTTTTTTCAAAAGTAATTTTTTTTTTCAAAAATGAATTTTTTTTAATCAAAAATGATTTTTTTTTCTTCAAAAATGATTTTTTTTTCAAAAGTAATTTTTTTTTTCAAAGGTAATTTTTTTTTTCAAAAATGAATTTTTTTATTTCAAAAATAATTTTTTTTTCGAAATTATTATTTTTTTTAAAGTAATTTTTTTTTCAAAAATAATTTTTTTTTTTACATGGGGCGGTCATAATGTTTTGGCTGATCATGGGGTGGTCATAATGTTTTGGCTGATCATGGGGTTGTCAGCTTTTGTCACTTCCCACTCTAGTTTTGAACATTTCGCCATTCATTCCTATGGGACCAATTTCGCCGCAAAAACGTCATTTCGTGGACCATTCGGCGAAACATTCCACAAAGTAATAACACACCAATCAGGAACAATCCGCTCGTTTCGGTATATTATTTGTCTCTGTAGTGTGAAAACTGTGGGAGGAGTCTACAAGCATTATCAAGTCTAGCAGATGAAGTCACATGCATTTGGAGTGTCTCAGCATCTTGTGTTTACAACCACTGTTTCCTAGCAACGCTCATGCCCTGTTTAACCCCTTCCCGCCGACCGTACGCAGATATGCGTACTCGGCTTTCCGGGGTTATACCGGGATGATGCCTGCAGCTGCAGGCATCATCCCGGTACCGTTGTTTACAGCGGGCGATCGGCTACCCGAGTATAACAACCGATGCGGCTAAAAGCCGCTCGGTTGTTATACCGGAGGAGCGGGAGGGGACGTCCCCCCCTCCCGCCGCCTCCCGCCGCTGTTACCGGGCCTCCCGTGCGATCGGGAAGCTCGGTGTCCAACCGGCCGCCCTCGGCGGCTGGGGGCGGGCTGGAACGAAGCCGTGGGCGGCTTCGTTCCAGCCTTCTCGTTGTAAACGCGGAAGCGACGTCATGACGTCACTTCCCGTTTACTCGGCTGCCAATGGCGCCGAATTTAAAAAAGTACACAGTATTCAGAATCGCCGTTTTCGGCGATCTGAATACTTTGAAGTGTAAAGGAGGGATGGGGGGTCTTTTAGACCCCCGATCTCTCCATAAAGAGTACCTGTCACCACCTATTACTGTCACAAGGGATGTTTACATTCCTTGTGACAGCAATAAAAGTAAAAAAAAAAAATTTTTTTTTTAAAACACAATTTTATAAAGTAAAAAAATAAATCAAATAAATAAAAAAAAACAAAAAATTTTTTTTAAAGTGCCCCTGTCCCCGCGAGCTCGCGCAGCGAAGAAAACGCATACGGAAGTCGCGCCCGCATATGTAAACGGTTTTCAAATCACACATGTGAGGTATCGCCGCGATCGTCAGAGCGAGAGCAATAATTCTAGCCCTAGACCTCCTCTGTAACTCAAACCTGGTAACCGTAAAAAATTTTTAAAGCGTCGCCTATGGAAATTCATAGGTACCGTAGTTTGTCGCCATTCCACGAGTGCGTGCAATTATAAAGGGTGACATGTTTGGTATCTATTTACTCGGCGTAACATCATCTTTCACATTATACAAAAAAATTGGGATAACTTTACTGTTTGGATTTTTTAAAATTCATGAAAGTGTCCCTTTTCCAAAAATTTGCGTTTAAAACACCGCTGCACAAATACCGTGTTATAAAAAATATTGCAACAATCGCCATTTTATTCTCTAGATTCTCTGCTAAAAAAATATATATAATGTTTGGGAACTCTAAGTAATTTTCTAGCAAAAAATACGGATTTTAACTTGTAAACACCAAATTTCAAAAATAGGCTTAGTCATGAAAGGGTTAAGCTTCCCAAATACTGCTTCATCAAAACTGCCCCATCAGAATTACCCCATCAAAACTGCCCCATCATATTCCTCTATTATAAATCAGTACATGGTGTGTCTGTCCCCTCCCCCGGGCTCTGTAATCAGCTGAGATGCTCCAGCCACCTTCCCCCCTGTGTATAACAGAAGCTTTTGGTAACCATGGCAACAAAACAAACACTAACAGTACACTCTGATTAATGGCTAAAATTTCCTGAAATGACCTCTAAACAAATGGCCGTATTTTAAAAACTATACATCCTACAGCGAAGATCTTTATATTGTGAGAATCACAAGACCCAGACCTAGATTTTGATGTATAGTATGTCTCTGAAATATTAAAAATGAAGGCACAGTCGCAGTTTAGAAATTGCCCTTCAAATTTGGAGGGGGCTAGAGTGTAGTTTCAATGAATGTCAATGGACGGCGTGAGTTGCAAACAAATGGTCATATTGTGAAAACTATCAGGACTATGGCTTAGCCGTGGACATGTTTAGTGGCAGCAGGGATAGCTGAACGTTTTGATATAAGATTTGTGTAGGTGGGCTTGAAAATGAGGGAGTGGCGGCAGTTTAGAAATCATGTTCTGATTTTCCAGCTTTTGTCATCTCCCACTCTAGTTTCCCCATTCATTCCTATGGGACCAATTTCGCCGCAAAAACGACGATATTTCGTGAACCATTCGGCGAAACGTTCCACAAAGTAATAGCACACCATTCGGGAACAATCCGCACGTTTCGGTATATTACTTGTCTATGTAGTGTAAAAACTGTGGGAGGAGTTAGGGTGGTAAATTTGGCTATAATAATAAGAATAATATATATGTGAGATAACAGTAAGTGGTCTTGCTATGTAAGAACACTTAATAATATATATGTGAGATAACAGTAAGTGGTCTTGCTATGCAAGAACACTTAATAATATATATGTGAGATAACAGTAAGTGGTCTTGCTATGCAAGAACACTTAAAAAGACGTCTATGTTCACCCTATAGTCAGGATAAAGTGAACAGAGCTGCTTCAGTGTAGAGGCCAGCTGCCATATTTAGATGAATACACTCTTATTTTGCCCATACATTCTGTTGTGTCAATTTTAGAAGCTTTCTATCAGCTTTTAATTAAAAAAATAATCATGTGGAATCTACTGCAATTTGCCACTCTAGATTATTTCTCAGGTTCAATCAAGTGATGGAAATTGGGGCAAAAAACGATCGGAAAATGCCTTCCAGTTTTGATTGGTTTCCACCACAATTTCACAACGGAGAGATTGGAATGGGATGTATAGTGTATGTCCAGCATAAAGCTTAAAATATTCAGTTTCATCAACTTTTAATCCACTGGATTAACAAATATGATTGAAAGTAATCAACAGTAACTGATCAATTTTGCCCCTGGGTTCATTGGACCACTAGAAACCGGTTTCAAGCCTGGCAATAATGGACAGCTATATTACTTATTAAGGATTGAATTGAAATGGTAAAAAAACTAAAAAATGTTGTTGAAATCGATCAGATTTTCCAGCTGTGTTTGAGCAGAACAATTTTGATCCAATCTACTTGTAGTCAGTTGATACCATATTGTGACTTATATTGCTTTGTGACTTTGATAAACAATGAAATTGAATTTGCAATCAACTTGTCACTTATGTGGCAAGCTTTAGACTAAAGAAGAAAGGTAGGACTGGCCAGTGAAGGGATTACTTTGATGGAGACGGGCAGCTTAAACATGTATTGCAATGTATGTGAACTATAAAATACCCAATTTTTTTATTGCAAGATTTGCTAGGGATGGCGTGTTGAAGTTTGCAGAGGGTTCATCCAGAATTTTAAGACTTAGACTGAGTCACACAAGATTATTTTTTTGTTAGAATTAAACTTTCATACCGTAGTCTAGACTATTTAGAAAGTTTTACAAAACCACAGACTGTGTTGTTGCTTTGTGAATATTTATGTGAATTAATGCAATTTTTCTGCAAAAACACTTTGGTTAAAGCCGAATCTGAATCTGTAAATCAAGAGTCAAAATAAGAATTAATTATTTCCTTTTCATGCAACGGTGCACATAAGATGAGAACGTTTGGAACACGACTCGTGATAGCATCGACTTAATCTCTTTTTGGCTAACATTATCTGGTATGTTTTTCATGATCTCCAGTGTCTGCCTGGCTTAATTACTCAACTGACCTTTACAATATGACTTCAACCCTGAAACTTGGAGTACATTCGGTAAATGGTTGGAGAGGTCAGGATTGTGTATCATGCTAAACTTCAAGCCAACAGAATTTAACATCAAATTTTGGACTGGGAACTGGTGAGGATATGGTTTAGGCAAAGCTATCTTGTATTAATATACCAGTGTTCATTGTACAGTCTGCTACTTCCTAGACTGACTCTTGGTGAACCTCCCCTTTAAGGTGATAGCAAGAGCCCATGGAATCCAATAAAGTTTTTATCATATATGCTGCCTAAAGCAGCAGTTTTAATGCAAACTCTCCTCACTGGTTGAGATAAACCATGCCAAATGTGTACTGTTTCCTCTATGCTCACAAGAGCAGGCGATAACTAAAGGCTACCTGGCATGCTAACAGTCTTGTATCATCCTTCTCCAAGAAGCTGGAACAACCCAGCCAATAGTGATTTTTTGCCTATTGTTAGAGATGGAGATGCCTATATCTTAGTTCAGATAGCAACTCACCACGAGTGCCCTTTGGGCATGGTCTCTCCACTCGCATGCCTTGCTGAGTCGCTGGCCACTGGATTTTCCTCTCCTCACGGGCAGGACAGAAGACTTCAGGGTGTGAATGCTGGTTGGAAGGGGGTGGGCGACGAGTTCCTGGAGTAGGAGGGTCATGTCCCACTTGGTTTATAGCCCCCACAGGGTGTGTGGTGAGGGGAGGGCGGCGGACAGTTGTGGTGGCAGAAGGTAGAGTGGTGACAGTCACTGGAGGGGGAGGTAGAGTAACCGTAACCACGGGTGGGGTGGGAGTAACTGGACCTAAAAGAAGAAAAACAGTAAAGATGATTAAGATAAAGTGCGAGATACGAAACAAAGCTCATAACTACATACTGGAACATTTAGGACATATTTTCCCTAATGCACTTCACCATTATATATGATAAAAATTTGGTCTAAATGTCCCCTAATTTGTAAGCTAGCCTTTCTTTTCAGAGCCCATAAATAAAGGCTGCCCCATCATAACAGAGTGGTTGGGGTAGTGTAGATTTTACCATATGTCATAATGATTCAAATTTTTCTGTCTGTCATTAATGTACACATTTTATTCCAAATATTCAGATGCCTTTTCATTAGCAATTTATTTAACACACACAGCTGATGCACAAGACATTTCTAAATATGATTATAAAAAATTACCTTTCGATTTATTTCTGCGTCATTGTAAAAATTTACATTTTTCTTCCTTTCAACCATAACAACGGTTTTCAATCAAAATGCATAAAATCCCAGAATCCTTACCCTGCTCCTATAATTGGTTTCCTACGTTTTCATGAAAGTCTGGGCAAGTCAGCTTGTTACATGGAACATAGAATCCAAGGCAATGTATACAGCATTTTAAGTTTAAACTTGTATTTAGGTGTTTGTACAACAAAAGGGATTGGGTGGATATAACTCTTTTCTTCCAATGCAATGCTAGGTGCAATCATGATTAAAATAAAGGAAGACTACCCCACTTAATGGAAAGATTTAACTTTTTTTTTCAAACTTTTTTTTACCTTAATGCATTCCCTGCCCCCTCACCAACACCCCCTTTATACTTACCTGAGTCCTAACTCAATCCAGCACTGTGCTTCTCTGTAGCGGCTCTGCCCTCTCTCCCCACTTTCACAGGCTTTGCTGAGGCAGCGGGAGTCATTGGCACCCACTGCAATCCATCAAATCCTGTGACGAGGGGGTGGTGCCAAGCCAAGCTGTCTGTATCTATGGACACAGACAGCACCGCTTGGTATTCAGCATGCACAAATGCCCATATAGCAAGCGACTCAAGAAGAGGAGGTTTGGGCTCATCTATGCAATTCCAAACCATTGGGGATTTTCCCCTATAGTTCCTGTCCTAGAGATGCAATAGGAAGGTATAAATCAACCAAAGTGAGTTTTTTTTTTTTACCTTCTTCAATAGTTGTCCACGAAACAAGTGTCCCTTTTAGAAGATTTTCTCTTACTCTGTTTTGGGGAATTTTCTTTCACTTGCTTTTTCGTGACAATAGTCACCTGTACAAATCGAGAAGTGTTCAAATGGGAACACAGGCTGGAATATGTCAACCTTCCCATTCTTTCCAAAACGAAAAAATAAACGTTTTTGCCTAGCGATACATTGTTAAGCACATAGGCAGAAAATTTACTGTTTTTCTCTTTGTGAAGATTTAACTGCAATTCCTGTCCTGGGGATGCAACAATCTGGTAGGTGTATGGTAAGCACGTTGTATAGAGACCTGGTTATGGTTCTAGACTGTTGCCTCTCTGATCACAGTGGATCAGTTGTTTATCAGATGATCTCTTCTTTGATGTGGAGATAGAAGCCCCTTGTAAAAATGATTATCTAGCTTGGTGATTCATATAAAATGTTTATTGCTTAAGAACATCAAATACAGCCTCAGGCTGTATTTGATGTTCTTAAGCAATAAACATTTTATATGAATCACCAGACTAGAAGATCTTATTTACTAGGCACTCTGAAGCCTTCATCCTAAAGACGCAGCAGAAGCTATGAGGTAAAAGTAAGCAGATTTCCCCTTTCATCAGAGAAGGGGGTCACCAATAAAATTTCCCCCCACATTCTGTCCTGTTGACAATGGTCACCATGATAAATAGGGCAACGTTACCTGGTAAGGGGAACATTGCAGCAACAAAAACTGAAAGTGGGGCTCCAACCTTTCCCTACTTTATTCAAAACAAAACAAAAAAATGTGTATACAAACACTTTTACCAAGTACACTTGTTGAGGAGAAGCATTTAAGGATCTGCACTCAAAATTTTAGGGTTCCACGCCCTAGGCCTTACTTGCCTATTCCCCTGAGAAGAACAATATTGGCATTTTTTTCTGCAAAGTATTTTATCACTAGTGCTGCTTTTATGAGTGTAAGGGGGCATGGTAGCAGGGTTTTTCTTGGGCTAGGCTTACACTTCAGAACATTAACTGTATAAATTAATTTGTTAAAATAATTGACATCATGGCGGGATCTTACGAATATATCACAATTGTTTGGCACATCAGGTCAAAATCCAACAGAACAGACCCACCAGCAGGTCTGTTATGTTGGATTTTGACCTGATGCGCCAATATATTGTGTTATATTTGGAAGATCCTGCCATAGTGCCGACTTTCTTTGAAAAATTATGCAATTGGATGGCCAACAGGGGCAATAGAAAGAACACTTGCATTCTTCACCTGTGGAATTGGGTAAAGAGGTAGACAGTGGCTTATTTTGATATTGTTATTAACTGTATAAAGACTGCCAATTCTGATTGGTCTTTTCATTGCCTACCTTGTAGAAGAAAGATAAAGGTTTTCTCTGAATAAAATGAACTAGAGGGAAACACATGACTTACATAACACCTATATGTACAGTATATAATCCCATATACACATCTAGATAATATGAAAAGCAATCATAGTAACTAGTGTGATTGTTCATTTCACCTGTACTGGAAAAACAAGGGTGTTCTGAGAGATTGCCATGGATAATACAAAAGATTGATAAGATAAATGTGTCGTAAATAAATGATCTTGCGGACACACCCTAGCTCTAATGATTTTTACAGGTGTTGCCAACCCATTTTCCAATTACTAATAAGAATAAGCAATAGCAAAACAACAGATGGGTAGTCATATGGGGGTCATTGACACCTTTAGAAGAAATGTATAGTCAGGAAAAAAATAATATATTATTTTAAAATGTTTATTATGCAGCCTCGCTTTCAGCAAGCTAGTAGAGCTTTAGCTTTAATGATTATTACAAATGTGGCCAACAACCCATTTCCTGAGTTAGGGCTCATTTACACTTGCTTCGGCTTCAACACACATTAACGGCTAGTTTACACTTGCTTTATAACAAGGCTTCGGACAGGCTTTGTTAAAGCTCTCTGAATGCTAGTCAAAGCTCCTGTCACTAAATAAAATGGTTAGCTTACAGTCCTGTTTACACCTTGCTTTAAAAATTATACCCCATGTAGCTTTAGTGGTGATTTAAAGCATCTTCAAAGCCTCCATAGAAGTCTATGGCAAAGCTCGCGTGAAGCCCCACCGAAGCCTCATCGAAGCCCCACAACGCCTCACTGAAGCCTCATTGAAGCCCCACAAAGCCTCACCAAAGCCTCATTGAAGCCCCAACGAAGCCCCAACGAAGCCTCACCGAAGTCCCACCAAAGCCCCACCAAAGCCTCATCGAAACCCCACCGAAGCCTCATCGAAGGTCCCCCGAAGCCTCATCGAAGCCTCATCGAAGCACCAAGCAAAAGCAAGGTGTAAACAGAACTGTAAGCTAACCATTTTATTTAGTGACAGGAGCTTTGACTGGTGTTCAGAGCGCTTTAACAAAGCGTGTCCGAAGCCATGTTTTGAAGCAAGTGTAAACTAGCCCTAAAGGAAAGGAAAAAAGGCTTAGGCTAATTACCAATTTGAATAATCAATAGCAAAACAAAAGATGTGAAGTCATGTGGGGGGTCAACAACATCTTTAAAAGAAATGTATAGTCAGGACAAAAAATTTAATAAAAATAGTATTTTAAAATGTTTATTAAGCAGCATCACTTTCAGCAAACAGGTGGAGCTTAAAGTGGTTGTAAAGTCAGAAGTTTTTTTTATCCTAATGCATTCTATACAATAATATAAAAAGCCTTCTGTGTGCAGCAGCCCCCCTCAGCCCCCCTAATACTTACCAGAGCCCATCTTGATCCAGCGATGTTGCAGGAGTGTTTTGGCTGCCTGGGACTCTCCCCCCTCATTGGCCGAGACGGCAGCGCTGCACCATTGTCTCCCACTACTGTCAATCAAAGTCAGCGAGCCAATGAGGAGAGAGGGGGGATGGGGCCAAACCACGGCTCCGTGTCTGAATGGACACACACAGCAGCGGTTCGGCTCGGGTGACCCCACAGCAAGCATTTGGCAGGGGGAAGGGGCCTGAAGCACCAGTGAGGGACCCGAGAAGAGGAGGATCTTGGTTGCTCTGTGCAAAACCACTGCACGGAGTAGGTAAATATAACATGTTTGTTATTTTTAAAGAAAAAAACTGAGACTTTAGTATCACTTTAAGGCTCCTTTTCATGTTCATGTTGTTTACAGATCCCTCTAGCTCAAGCTAAAAGATAGATAGATAGATAGATAGATAGATAGATAGATAGATAGATAGATAGATAGATAGATAGATAGATAGATAGATAGATAGATAGAAATGATTCTGTTGGCTTGTAATTTGAACATATAAAATTTATAATTTTCAACATAAAAATAAATGTTAATGGATTTAATTTGATATTTTAAGTACCGTACCTTCCTTACTTTTCATTAGTTCTTAAAACACACCTTTTACATTTACAAAAATAATGTATAATATTGAGTAATCTAGACAAAACGTTTAAGGTATGTGCATTTCCATATTCTAATTGAGTTCCATTTACTTAAAAAAATTATCTTTTCATTTGACTGAAATTGTGGGACGCATGTTTGCCAAACGTGCAAACGCACGAGTTTTGATGCTGCATATTTTAAAGAGTTTAACGTCTTTTGGAACTTTGAAAACCTGCACAAGGCAGTTCCCATAAGTTTGAGGCTCATCAGGACAAAACAGCACCATTAGTGACAAGAATTTTTCCAAGTCACTACAAAGCCATTGAAAGGTAAAAATGGACATTGAACAAATTATCGTTCACATGCTTTAAATGTTGCTTAACATACCATCCAAAATGTTTATTTTTATTTGCTGATTAATGAATTTATAATAAATGGACATACGTTCGTTGTATACACCTATTGAGACAACTCACTTTCTGCAGGACGCAACCAAGATTCAGGGTGATGGACCGCCGGCTGTTAAAATAAAAACTATTTTGTGCCACAAAAATGAATGTTTTAGCCGGTTCGGTTTTTCAGATATTGGAGACAATCCAACATTTGGGATTTTTTTTTATGCTCATTCTCAGTAAACATGGCCTCTAGGACAAATAGAGAATTAAATCCCCCTAATAGGGGGAACAGACAGAAACATGACAGGTGTTGTAATCCCTCTCCACTATGTCAACAACGAAAAAAAAAAAGTTTTGCCTTTAGTTTTTCTTTTTTGTAAATCATTTTAACAAAGTATATATGCTCACTTTATTCAGATTACTGCTACCTGTCAGATCATGAAGTGTTTGGAACGCATAGCATCGTGGAACGCATGTTGGAACGCATAGTGCATGCGCAGTAAGTATTTTTTGGTCAGAATGTCACTTTCGTTACACAGTCTGATGGGTATCGGTAATCTTCTGTCGGACCAACTGCAGTACACACGGGCCGAATGTCAGCCTGTTTCTATAAAACCGCCCAATGCCGCCCCACATTCGGCCCGTGTGTACTAGGGCACCAGTTTGTCCACAGGCATGAGTAAACAAATGGTTTTACATCCTACCGAATCACTTCTTCTACATACAAGAAATGCTGGATCGTCATGACACGTAGCCAGGGCTTTTTTTCAGTTGGAACTTGGTGGAACTCAGTTCCACTACCTCTGGCTCAGACCCTCTGCTCCCTGCTCACCACTATCTCTGGTAAACACAGAAGTCTGGCTTCTGTGTTTACCAGTGATAGCTTGTCTCCAACAGATCTGCAGAGTGCAGGATGGGATCAAGGGAGATGCAAGTGCCCGGGGTTCATTGTGGATGCTGACACCCCCACTAGATGATCTACAGGCGAGGGAGGAGGTGCCACCTATAGTGTGCGGAGAGGTACTACAGCCAGCTGGGTATTTCTATTTTTCAATACAGCAACAAAAATAAGACATGTGGAAGATGGTGGAGCTTTTAAGATGGAGGGAAGGTTGCATGCAGAGTTCAGAGTTGAAGAGGGGTGAAAGTGAGATGTGGATGGGAGATGCAGAGGTGAGCAGTTGTGAAAGAAGGCTGAACTCTGCACTCTGTGTGGCGCACCCCTGAACTCGGCACTCTATATGCAGCACACCCCTGAACTCGGCACTCTATATGCAGCACACCCCTGAACTCGGCACTCTATACGCAGCACACCCCTGAACTCGACACTCTATATGCAGCACACCCCTGAACTCGACACTCTATATGCAGCACACCCCTGAACTCGACACTCTATATGCAGCACACCCCTGAACTCGGCACTCTATATGCAGCACACCCCTGAACTCGGCACTCTATATGCAGCACACCCCTGAATTCGGCACTCTATATGCAGCACACCCCTGAATTCGGCAGTCTATATGCAGCACACCCCTGAACTCGGCACTCTATATGCAGCGCACCCCTGAACACGGCACTCTATATGCAGCGCACCCCTGTACTCGGCACTCTATATGCAGTGCACCCCTGAACTCGGCACTCTATATGCAGCGCACCCCTGAACGCGGCACTCTATATGCAGCGCACCCCTGAACACGGCACTCTATATGCAGCGCACCCCTGAACTCGGCATTCTATAGGCAGCACACCCCTGAACTCGGCACTCTATAGGCAGCACACCCCTGAACTCGGCACTCTATATGCAGCGCACCCCTGAACTCGGCACCATGTACGTAAAGCACCCCCAAACTCTGCAAGTAGTGCACTCCTGAACTCTGCACTCTGTGGGAACACCCGCCCCCTGGAACCCTGCACTCTTACACTGTACGTAATGCACTCCTGGTATTTAATGCCCCTTTAAGGCCTTCCCACTGTTAGTGGTGAAATTTGACCACACCTACTATTTGAGAAGGTTTAGAGGGTAGGTGTGCGTGTGTGTGTGTGCGTGTGTGTGTGTGTGTGTGTGTGTGGGGGGGGGGGGGGTTGGGTGTTCCTGGTTGAGTTCCTGCACCTATTTTCGGAGCAAAAAAGCCCTGCACGTAGCAATTATTACAGTATATTTAATCGGTTGTATTTACTCCTTTCTCACGCAGGCCTTGTTTTCTGCTTAGTGCCGTTGCACAATGGTTGTGTTTTGCTGATTTTATCTTACTCCAAGTCTTCCAGACAGAGCCTTTCTGAAGGAAAGCAACAGACTCTCCAAAATCAATAATGATATAACCCACCCACATTGCTCCTGGCAGCAATATACCATGCGTTCTAGGTTACCTAGGCTTTAGGTTGCATAAGAGAGATCAATAGCAGTGTTTGGCAAAAAAGATTTTTTTTTTAATCTAAATAATGAGTCAGTAACATGGCCTTTCTGATTCATATGAAGTGTGAATGTTAAAAACCCAGTCCCAGTTGTTAAATTACGGTATTAAAATTGTACTCCCCCTTCCCCAGCTAATAATGAAGTATTTAAAGTGTAACTAAATGCAAAACTTTTTTTTTTTTTTTTTTTTAATTTTGGATAGAGTAGTGGAGTTCTAACCCCCCATCAATTTTTTTCCATCTGTGTCCCATTGGGGAGATTTCCCTTCACTTCCTGTCCCATAAACTAAACAGAAAGTGAAAGGAAATCCCACCAAAGTGAGGGGATCTTGGGGTGGCACCAGGGTCACCCGAATTAGTGTCCCCATTGGAAGATATCCCCTCTATTAGTGTTCTAATGTCAACCCGAATTTAAGATTTTCTTTTACTTTCGATGATAACAGTAAACAGGACAAATAGAGAGGATGAATCTCCCTGATGGTATATAAAAACTGACAGGTGTTCTAATCCCTCTACTCCATACAAAACAATTCGGCACTGCGCTACTTTAACTGGTAACTGCGCGGTCATGCAACACTGTACCCAAATGAAATTTTTTATCATTCTTTTCACACAAATGGAGCTTTCTTTTGTTGGTATTTGATCACCACAGTTTTTTTTTTTTTTTGTGATACAAACTAAAAAATACGGAAAATAAAAGAAAAACAAAAAACAATATTTTTTACTTTCTGCTATAAAACATATCCGATAAAAAAAAATCTAATTTCTTCATAAATTTGGGCCAAATTGTATTCTGCTACATGTCTTTGGCAAAATAAATCCCAATTAGTGCGTTTTGATTGGTTTGTGTGAAAGGTATAGCGTCCTAAAACTATGGAATATATACTGGAAATGCTATTTATTTTTATACTAGTAATAGTGGTGATCAGTGATTTATAGTGGGACCGCGATAGTGCAGCGGGCAATCTGACTCCTAACTGATGCAGAGGGGGTAATGACTAACTGCTACTGACATCACCAGTGACACTAATACAGTGATCAGTGCTAAAAATATACACTGTCACTGTACTAATGACACTGGCTGGGAAGGAGTTAACGTTGGGGGCGATCAAGGGGTTAAATGTGTGCCTAACAATGTTTACTGTGTTCTGCTTTTACTAAGCAATGTGCTGGTTTTTCGACAAACAATAAAAAAAAAAAAAAAAAAACGGCACATTGCTGCTGTCTGTGGAGAGCCCTGTGTTGTTTTCCTACACCTGGCTCTCTTCTGTCATTCGCTCAGCCGATCGGCAGGCGCTGCAGCGAATGGCAGCATAGTCTTCGATGGCAGGCGCGCACTCGCAAACCCCGTACCCAGAATCCAAGATCACATATATGTACGTTATCCAATGCAGCAGGGCTGCCCTGCCGCAGTATAGGTGCGGTGGGCGGTCCTGAAGCGGTTAATGATCACACGCCGTGTAAATCTTGCACAGTAAGGCTCAGTTCACACTACTGTAATGCGACTTTGATGCAATTAACAGTGCAATTATATGGTGCAACTTTGATAAACTTTGCATATTCTGCGGAGTCAAGTCATACTGTAAATTGCACAAAAGTAGTGCAGGAACTTTTTCCAAAATCGCACCATCGCATTGATTAGAATGGGCCCCAATGAAAATAATGAGATATCACTTGTTATGCGATTCTGTGTGACTCAAGTCGCATGAGAAGTTGCACTAGTATAAACCAGACCTTAATCTAGCAAGAGTAGATGTTGCATGGTCCAGCATGCCAGCATTGACTAAGCTTTTATTGCTGGTCTCCGACTGGTCCTGTCACCGCCCCTCTGACTGACGTCATTACATACAATGCACACAATGCAAGACCATAGCTGGTCCTGCTTTGTAAAGCTAGGGTGCCCACTCACATTCTGGACTGGAGCAGGGGGAAGGGGCAAGGCAGCACAATTTTTACAATTTAACAACTGCCTGAATGTCTAATTTAATAAACGGTCTATTTCAGTGGTGCCCAAACTACGAGTGGATGCAGCCCTTTGCGTGCAATTAATTGGCTTGTGGCACAATTCCTCCCACAGACACCGATAGGCATAATTTCTCCCACTGGCACCAAGAATGTGGCATTTTTTCCTCCAACAGGCAGCAACAATGAGGCACTATTCCTTCCACTGAAACTGATCATTGCAATTCCTCCCATTAACACCAATGATAGGGTACTCTTCCTCCATTGACACCAATGATGGGAACTATTTCTCCCCCTGTTATTAATGATGGAGCACTATTCCTCTGAAACCAACGGCAGGGCACTAACTCTTCAATTGACAAGAATGAGGCACTATTATTTCTACTGACACCAACAATGGGGCACTATTCCTCCAATGACAGCAATGATGGGGCACTATTCCTCTCACTGTTATTAATGATGGAGCACTATTACTCTGAAACCAACAACGGGACACTATCCCTCCCATTGGCAAGAATGAGGCACTATTATTTCTACTGACACCAATGATAGGTGACTATTCCTCACTCAGAAACTAATCATTTGGTGCAATTCCTCCCATTAACACAAATGATAGGGTACTATTCCTCTATTGACTCCAACGATGGGGAACTATTCCTCCCACTGTTATTAATGATAGGGCATTATTCCTCCGAAACCAACGGCGGGGCACTATCCTTCCCATTGACAAGAATGAGGCACTATTATTTCTACTGAAACCAACAATGGGGCACTCTTCCTCCAATGACACCAATGATGGGGCACTATTCCTCCCACTATTATTAATGATGGGGCACTATTCCTCCGAAACCAATGATGGGGCACTATCCTTCCCATTGGCAAGAATGAGGTACTATTATTTCTACTGACACCAACAATGGGGCATTACCCCCCTCCAACTGAGCACTGGTGCTAGGCCATTTTTGTTTCCACTGCTTATCAACTATGGGACATTTTTTACTCCCGTTCCCATTAATCACCAAGGCTGGAGCATTGTCTATTTTCACTGACACCAGGGGATTTTCTACCTTCGCTGGCTACAGCCCTAAGGGCAGTGATCTGACTCTTTGTTTGGAAAGTTTGAGGACCCCTAGTCCACTTAGTTGCTTTCCTTATTTTGCCCCATACTATACTTGCCTGTGTCTGGGATTTGCACCCGGAGCCTGCACAAACCAAAATCCCTAGATTCCTTGCTGAGCAGAGCTGGGCAGCAGTGCAGACCCATATCTGGACCAGCTGTATTCTTGCTTTGCCTGCTGGACCTTCACAATTTCTTGTTCAGGCAATTCCTGTTCTAGGATGACAATGCTCTGTCCCTGGCCTGGCTCCTAAATGACCTCCTGAGTTGTCACTCTGCCACACAGATTTTTTATTAGAGACTGCAAATGGCCAATTCAATCCACATTATGCAGGCGTTATCCATTGTTGTCACGACCGGGAAACCCGCCTTGAGAAATGCCATGCTCCCATCACTGGAATGTAGTCAGAAAGTGGCTGACAAGAGGATGCAGAAAATTTAGCAGACAAAAAAAAAGGAAATTGTTTATGATACACGGTGCTTTAGTAAGCTAAATGTAATTCATTTAGAGTTTACACCTGCTGTACTCAAGTTCTCTGTGTTTCCTAGACACCTCCTCACCCTACCCCAGTGTGTGAAATATGCTGGACCTTTGATCTATGAAACAATGCAGCATATTTACAAAGCAGTGAATCTGACATTCACCAAACATTCACGGCGGGTGAATCTTCCAGGTGCATGTGTTTAAATGACTGTGGATGATTTATGACCAGTGAATGTTTGCTGATTGTCACATTCACTGTTAATAGAGCCGGTTCACACCATGAATCCCACAGGAACAGGCTGTGTGTGCCTGTGCAATTTACATGCAATCTGAGTGAAGTGCGATTTCAGTCAATTCATTTGAATGGGCTAAAATCGTGCTGGACCGCGGCAAAACTTTACAAAATGCAGAGCAACTGGATCGCATGGTTCTTCTGTATCATGCAATCTGGTGTAGGAAAATGCACTGCATTTGCGACTTACATTTGGGATGTCGGTAGCATTGCACTGGCACCTGCTGCAGATCGCAAGTGCAATACGTTTTAAATGGGGTGTGGGAAAAGCGCCCAGAACGTGGGTATCCAGCACCGCATTTTGGTGTGAACTCGCCCTTATGATACATGCACTATTGCCTGTGCAGATTAAACAGGCTGTTTATTTTTGGAGACTCAGATGTCCTGCTACTGCATACAGCCACCCAAAGTCATGAATGGCTGAAGTAGAAACATAAAGAGGCCAAAGTGCAGGAATAAATAAAAACGTAGAACATTTATTTGAAAAACAATTATCCAAACTTATATTGTACTTGAAAAAGCAGGGGGGGCCTCTGAAACACGTTGTACACGCCCCCTTTCCCACATTTTGATGCTTGCCCTGCTCGTAGAGTAAGGCCGTAGATGCCATTGTTCCATCCTTCCATCCTACAGGCGGGTCTGGCTCCATGTGCTTTGACAGCTGCTGCCACTCTGAAGACTGCATTCCATCTACACACACATGGTTTCCCTCTACATCCAAGCAGCAATTTCTTTACCTCAATGTACGTTTGAATATTTGTTTTTTAAATAAATGTAATTCGTTTTTTTTATTCCTGCCCTTTGGCCACTTTATGTTTCTTACATGTTGCTGAGGATCCTTCCCTGATTCTTTTTTTTATATAATCTTTATTTTGTTTTCAAACATATACATAACTTACACAAACAAAATCAAGATGTTTAGGGTTGTCCACCACTTGTATGAATCCAAAAAAAATGAATTATAACAGATATCACAAATCACCTTAGTGGTGTACTAGAAAGTATAAAATAGAAAAATAGTTTATAGTATAAAATAAAAGGAAAATAAAAGAATAGTACAGACTCAAAAAAGTTGCATGGTCTGGCCCAGGATAGGGACCAGGAGTCTGCGATATTGCGGACAACAATGTTGGTCAAAGGCCAACCCAACAGAAAAGGGAGGCCATATTGACCACAGTAGTGATCAGGAACATAATCGATGAACCACAGGATGGGAACACCACACGGGGGGGTTGCTCTAGTGCCCATGATACAGTCCATTGTGTGCTAGGGGCCACCCAAACAACTACATAAGAGTAGCTCCTACAAATTTAGCATTGTTTTCCCAGCACCAAATACAGTATCTCACAGGTGCAACATGTGTAAAAAAAACAAAAAAACCCCCACAAATAAAGCAACAAAAAGTAAAGTGGAGGAGTTAGGGAAATATTGGACGCTTCTCATACCTTCCAAAATTCTCGAGACCTCTCACACTGGCATGTACCATTATACAGACAGAAATTAAAGCAAATATGAACACATAAATCACTACTCGGAGATCAGGTGAGTAAACCAAAGTTGGGGTCAGCTAATTTCAGGAGGGCAACATCAAGGCTGGATGGGACATAGTCTAAAACCATGGTATGTTCCCGCTAGGCCACCCAAGTCGTGCAGAACTGTTCTAAAGTACCCCTGCAGGTCGCTACCCACTCCTCTGCCTCCATAACCTTGTTTACTTTCTTAAACCATTCCTCACAGCTAGGAACCTTTACCTGCTTCCATCATTCCATGATCTGATGTGCCTAGCTGCGGAACTTTCTCATCCATCCATTCACTTGGGCATCACCCTGCACTAGTTTTTATCCATGGTTACGGACTAAAAAACTCTGTACCCTGAACAATCATTACATTGCATGACAAGCCTTGGAGCATCAGGAATAAGTACTGTTTTTGTACCATCCCATTTTTTCCTTTCATGCAAGTTCTCTTTGTCTTTTTAGCCACCACTTCACAACATTACGTATATGCGCATATGCTACTTTATCCTATTAGCAGCCCATGGCTGCTTACAGCTGCCTTCCCCCATTCATGTCTATGGGTGGCTGTATGCAGTATCAGGACATCCCAGGAGCCAGAAATATGTAGGGCATTTACACTGCACAGGGAAATGCGCAGCCTAAAGGTGGGTACAATCTATTAGAAAATCGGGTGACCGATCATCTGGTTTTCCTCAATGCTTCACAGCAAGTCGGAACCGAGGAAGTAAATAATGTAAGAAAATTCTTGTACAAAGGCTTTTTTTTTTGTTGTTTATTGTTTCTGAATTTTCCCATATGGAAATTGTACGAAAACAGTACACATTAAACAAAAATAATTCGTTGTTCACGTACAAGAAAAAGTTTGGAGTTCGTCCCTTCGTAAATTTTCATTTACAAAGCCTGAATCGGATGTCGAAAGTTGTGTATACACTATACCAAGATCCAACGATCGCGCCTCGTACAAAGTTTTTCTTACAATTTTCTCATAGTGTGTACCCAGCTTAGGTTACTGTATTTTCACATGGGTGTTTAGCCACGCTGCAAATCCCAGCAGCAAGAATCTGATTCTTGTGGCTGGGGTTGACAGCTCTGTGCGGGTAGCTGCGGTCGCAGGTACAGTCATTAGCAAAAATATTGGCACCCCTGCATTTCTGTCAGAAAATGTGCCCAGAAAATTGTTGCCATTACAAATGTTTAGACATTCTCATGTTTGTTTGTTTGTATTGGTATGACACAAAAAAACAATTTAAGAAACAAAAAGCCAAATCTGGCACAGACAAACGCCAAAAAAATGGACTGGACAAAATTATTGGCACCCTCAATTTATTATTTGGTAGCACACCCCTTGGAAGAAATAACTGAAATCTATCGCTTCCTGTAACCATGAATGAGTTTCTTACACCGCTGTACTGAAATTTTGGACCACTCTTCTTTCGCCAACTGCTCTAGGTCTTTGGATCTCACAACTGCTGTTTTGAGATCTCTCTAAAGGTGCTGTCAGGAAAGGTTCCATCCGCTGGTAATATCTATCACTTGGCGTGCAGTACTGAGGTCCACCAGCAGGTGTCTCCTGGCAGTTTGGAGCTGTCAGGAGAGCTTTCCCCTGCTGGTGTTATGTCATCTTTGGGCCGCAGTACTGGCGTCCACCAGTGTGGCAGTGTGGAACAGATATTACCTTCTGCAGTCAGGCATCACCTGAGCTAGATAGCAGGTAATAGTATAAATACCCGGCAAGTGCACACACACCTTGCCCTGGTATTGTCCTTGAGCCCTGACCTGCATCCTGTTACCTGTTATTCTGATCCCTGATTCCTGTATCCTGAACCTGTTGTACCTGATCCTGTCTGTTCCTGCATCCCTGGATCCTTGTCCTGCAGCCTGATCCCTTCCACCTTGTCCCTGTCTGTTTACTCTTTGCCCCCCATCTGCTGACCTCCCGTTTATGACCCTGGCCTGGCTTGACTACGATTCTGGTATCCCCTTTTGCTATATATATACTGGTTGGTTTGTTGTCACTGTTTTAGTCATTTGGTTTACTCACTCTGTTTTGTATTGGTGGTGTATTCACATTTATATGCATTTATTTTTAATAAAATCACTTTCTTTCACCTACTTATGTTTGGTTCACTCTGTCGCAGTCACACAGTTCTGGTCACATCTGGTTTATGACAGGTGCTCTATGGGATTTAGAACTGGACTCATTGCTGGCCAGTTCAGTACTCTCCAGCTCTTTGTCTTAAACCATTTATGGGTGCATTTTGATGTGTTCTTTGGGTCATTGTCCTGCTGACCCCTGACCTCTGACAGAGACCCAAATTTCTGACACTGGGCCCTACATTGCACCCCAGAATTCTTTGGTAGTCTTTAGATTTCATAATGCCATGTACGCGGTCAAGACATCCAGTGCCTGAAGCAGCACAGCAGCCCCAAAACATCAGTGTACCTCCACCATGTTTGACTGTAGAGACTGTATTCTTTTCTTTAAAGGCCTGATTTATTTTTATAAAAACAGTAAAATGATAGGCTTTACCAAAAAGCTGAGGGAGATTAGCTACAATGCCATTGGCTGTAAACTTCTTGACAATGTTGCGCTCAGTGGACACAAGAACATTAAGATCTCTGGAGATGGACTTGCAACCTTGAGATTTTCCATGCTTTTCCACAATTTTTGTTCTCAAATTCTCAGAAAATTCTTTGCTGCTCTTTCTCTTCTCCGTGCTCCGTGTAGCACACAGAAACACACAACAGAAAGGTTGAGTCAATTCTTCACCATTTTACCTGGTTGCCGGTGTGATTTCTATATTGTCAGCACCTGTTAATTGATACAGGTGAGTTTAATTACAAATTATGGGAGCATTACAAACTTGGAATGCAATTATTTCTTACGATTTTGAGAAGGTGCCGATAATTTTGTCCAGTCCGTTTTTGAAGTTTTGCGTGGAATGTGTCAGATTTGGCTTTTTGTTTCTCCACTTTCAAGATAAAATAAACATGAGAATGCCTAAACATTTGTAATTGCAACAGTTTTCTGGGTGAAGTGGTGCATTATCTGACAGAAATGCGGGGGGTGACAATATTTTTGGCCATGACTGTATTTGTGACTGTTCACACAAAGTGCCTCCAGCCACATTCACTGCAGGCAATTCTTGCAACTGGGATTCACAGAGTGGCTAAATGCCCATGTGAATACAGCCAGAGGAGATAGGCAAAATCTGAAGCCACTTACTCCAGTATATTATTAACTTCTTTTTTCTTCTTTACTACATTTATAGAGTTCTTTTTTAAAGCCTCACTAAACACAAATTTCAAGGTGTTATATACATAAGAGCTTGTAAGAACATTCATGAATAAATATGCACTTTTTTTTTCAAAAGCCCAGGAGAAATGAATATATTTCAAATGGAAGTAGGAACTGGAGAAAGAATAATTTTCCTGCGCAACACTGACGTCTTGATCAGTAGTTCGAGTGAAACAATTGTTTACCCCGTTTAGGCCTCTTTCACACAGGTGTCCTCCCTTCTGTCTGAACAGGGGATCCTAGACTGATTTGGATCACAACGGAACGGAATGTCATATATGTGACAATTGTGTCCATTCTGTGATGGGGGAAGAATGGACTCATGTAATTCTTATGAGATATCCTTCCACACCCGGTCAAGTCCGAAAAAGCGGACATGGACACAAACTTCCTGCATTCAGTCCAACAAACCTAAATAAACTCGGAGGTAAACTGACATACGCCCCCTTAAATTCAGCCATCCACAGGGATGTGCAGCAATCTGTCTTTGATCCATCTAAACGTGGGTCAAAAATGGACCGTGGGAACACACTTGAGTAAAAAGGGATTTATGGCCAAAACAGGATGACAACAAGAAACAATATGCTGCATGCCACAGCTACTTAGGGCCTGTTCACACCAAAACGAGGTGCAGGAATCCTGCGTCTCATATGCGTTTCTCGCACTGCGTTCAAAATGCACTGGGTGTGCAATCCGCTGCGGGTGTCAAGCGCAGATCTCAAAGACAATGGGTTTGCCTGCACTGGATCGCATGGTACCACAGTACCATGCGATCCAGTTGCAGTGCGTTTTTAAAAGTAGTGCATGCACTACTTTTGGTGCAATCCAGTGCAATTTCAGGAAATTTTAAATGAATATGTTCCTGCACTGAATCGCACAGGAATCAAACAGGAACACCAACTGCATTGAACTGCCCTTAAACTGGAGTGCCAGCTAAGACTTTTTATCTTTTAGGCTCGATTCACATCTATGCATAGATCCAGTTGACTCAGCCTTTACAAAGTAGAAGAAGAAATTGGAAAAAGTGCGAGCGAATCTTTAGCTCTGTTGCAACAGGCTTATGGTGAACAATCCGTGAAGAAACCAAGTGATTTTGAATGTCAAAGGCGGTTTAAGTAGGATCAGGAAGATGTCCACGATGACGCAAGAAGTGGGCAGCCACAAATGCAAGGGACGGAGGCAAATGTGGACAGAGTGTAAATCCTTGTACACTCATACTGGTGTGATTTATTTACTTTTTATCTCAAGGGGATAGTTTACTACAAGTTCATAGAACATGGTACAGCAGTCAACCAACATTGTTAATTGGAAGTGTTGGAATCTGTTTGGAGGAAATGACTGGAACTCTGGCCTGAAAGTGGATTCCCTACCATGACAGTGCTCCTGCACAAACATTTTTTTTATAGTCCATTCCAAGAAATTGAATTGTCGCACATATTTTGACATCTATAGGATTATAGGATTCAAAGTGTCACTAAACCCACATCATAAAAAACTATCAATCAATGGTGTATTACATTCTGTTCATACTCACTCAGTCACTATGAGATTTGTTTTCTGTATTCTGCAAAAACCTGGTTCATCCTGCTGCTCTCTATGTCCACCTTCTGTTCATGTCCCCAATTCAGCTGGGGATTCTAAAGATGTGGTGGCAACTCTTCACATGCTCAGTCTTCAGTAAGTTTCTATGCTGAGCATTTCCTCTCTATCTCATCTGGGCAGCCCATGTGACTATAAAGTCACTTATGTGGACGTATACATAGTGGTAAATGAAAGTCCACTCCCTCTCCCCTCCTCCATGCTCACTAACCAGTTAAACACAATGGGGGTGGGATGTTACATATAGATTAATGGAGGCTTCTCCTCCTTCTTAAGCCTGGTGCACACTACTAGTTTATTTTCGTTCAAACCAGCGGGTTGAGCGAAAAAAAAACTGGCAGCTTCGGTCAGAGCCGCTGTACTAATGATCCGACGTTAGTACAGAGATCTCCCTCGCTGAGCTATTGTGTTCTCACAGGGGGACGGCCCCCCCGCCAGAACACACCGATCAGCGCTCTCAGCCATTGGTGGAGAGCGCTGATGGTGAGCCAGTCGGCTGCTGGTTTTCCAGCGAGCTTGTCCGACATTCAACCCATGTGTATGGGTCTTTATTCTAAGACACAGGCTGGAGGGGTGTGACTGACCGAAATCCACCCACACCATGTTATTTCCACAAAAGAATAAAGATTTCCTTTCAAATATATATATATTGTATGACAATTTAAAACAGTTTATTGATATTATTTATTTATTTATTTTTACTCTGTATCCCAAAGGCTTTTTTTTTTTTTAACATATGACCAACAGCAGAGGACTAGAAGCTCCTCCTGCTTATGTTCCCCTGCAGACAGGCTGGGAAAGAGCTGGGTCATGTGACAGCTGTATATTGATTAGGTAAAAGGTTACTTATATGTTTTTTTTTTTTTATTAAAATAATTACAGTGCCATCATTTATATACAGAAATAAAAGGGACAATGTAAAATAAAAAGCGTGTGTTTAGTATCAATTTAATTATCTCCAAAAGCCCTCAAAGTGTAAGCAGGTAGTTATCAGTAAGGTGAAATTAGAATAACAAGCTGATACTAAATTGTATTAGGTGGATGCATAAGAGTACTCTTTACATATACCACCTATGGGAATGTTTTTCTGGTCTGCTATGTTGGATAACACAAACAAACTGGGATAAATAAAGTTCAGAAAATGGATAAAAATACAATTCCTCTGTTGCCCTCTTAATGATGCCCCCCTAGGCTTGTGCCCAGTGGAAAATACATCCCAGATCCTTGGCATAGTACTGAGTGCCATTTGTAATTAATGTGATCTATAAGAGAAGCAAATAACTCCCAGCGACAGCGCCCGTGTAGCCTTTGGCACTTCTAATACGCTGGGAAGCTCCTCATTCCCTGTTGCACAATAAAGAGAGGGACTGGGGTTTTATTAGTTTTAGGAAAAAGCATTAGGAACAAATATAAGCTCATGAATAATAAGAGAATGGTGAGCAGTGGTCAGTTATCTTAAGAGAAACAGTTCAGGTTTTATAGCTAGATACACAGGATTATTGACTTTGCGCTATTATTAAAATGAATATACACATCTATACATAATAAGCAATTAACACACTTTGCATTATGTATATTATTATATTATGTTATGTGTTATATTATATATACCATATTTATCAGCATATAACACGCACTTTTTTCCCCTGAAAATCAGGGGAAAATCGTGGGTGCGTGTTATAGGCCGATCCCCGCTGATTTTGTGTATTATCGGAGCGATCGCGGCAATTGCCGCGGTTGCCACCGACATACACAGCCATGGGTAGATTTAAATATGGCGCCGAGACTGCAGGGATACTTCGGAGCCGAGATACACATTCCCGAGTGTTCTCGGCTTTTTTCGGCGCCGCCGTCACGCCCAGTCCCGCCCCTGGACCTGTGTTATGTCCATCATAGGGCGGGACTGGGCGTGACTGTGAGCGGCGCCGAAAAAAGCCGAGAACACTCGGGTATGTGTATCTCGGCTCCGAAGTATCCCTGCAGTCTCGGCGCCATATTTAAATCTATCACAAAGCTGCACTGACATGGCTGGACTGGGGCAAAGCTGCACTGGGGCAAGGCTGCACTGGGGCAAGGCTGCACTGGGGCAAAGCTGCACTGGGGCAAAGCTGCACTGGGGCAAAGCTGCACTGACAAGGCTGCACTGACAAGACTGCACTGACAAGACTGCACTGGGGCAAGGCTGCACTGACACTGAAAAGGCTGCAGATGGACAGAAAAGGCTGCATTGATGGGCATTTTAATGTAAGTTTTTTTTCCTTAAACTTCTCTCCTAAAAGTTTTTTTTCCTTAAAATTCTCTCCTAAACTTGGGGTGCGTGTTATACGCCGGCGCGTCTTATACGCCGATAAATACGGTAATTACCGTATTTATCGGCGTATAACACGCACTTTTTTCCCCTTAAAATCAGGGGAAAGTCGTGGGTGCGTGTTATACGCCGATCCCCGCTATCGCTATGTGAATGTCGGCGATCGCCGCCGACATTTACATAGCGAGTAGTTTCAAATATGGCGCTGCGGACTTCGGAAGGACTCGGCGGTGCTGAACGAGCGCCGCCGAAATCACAGAGCCGAGATACACATAGTCGGGTGTATTCGGCTCTTTCCGGCGCCGCTCACTGTCACGCCCAGTCCCGCCATTGGACCTGTGTTATGTCCATCATAGGGCGGGACTGGGCGGGACTGTGAGCGGCGCCGGAAAGAGCCGAGAACCCTCGGCTATGTGTATCTCGGCGGCGTTCGTTCACTTCTGCCGGCGCCGAGTCTCTCCGAATTCCGCGGCGCCATATTTAAAACTACTACTATGTGTATGGCGGCGGCGGCAGGAGGCAGGAGGCATGGACACTAGGCTGCACTGGGGACAAGGCTGCAGGGACAAGGCTGCATTGATAAGGCTACACTGATAAGGCTGCACGGGGGACAAGGCTGCATTGATAAGGCTGCACTGGGGACAAGGCTGCATTATTAAGGCTGCACTGGGGACAAGGCTGCATTAATAAGGCTGCACTGGGGACAAGGCTGCATTGACAAGGCTGCACTGGGGACAAGGCTGCACTGACAAGGCTGCACTGGGGACAAGGCTGCATTGACAAGGCTGCACTGGGGCAAAGCTGCACTGACACTGAAAAGGCTGCAATGACACTAACAAGGCTGCAGATGAACACTGATGAGGCTGCATTGATGGGCATTTTAATGTAAGTTTCTTTTCCTTAAACTTCCCTCCTAAAAGTTTTTTTCCTTAAAATTCTCTCCTAAACTTGGGGTGCGTGTTATACGCCGGCGCGTGTTATACGCCGATAAATACGGTATATTTATGTATATTATTCAAATTTACAGAAAAACAAATTTAAATGTATCACGTGTATTTTAAATGCATGTTACCTCAAAAGTAGCACTTGAAGGGCCACAAAAAACAAATTAGCTTACATAAATAATGTATTGATCATATTAACAGATATGATATCTATGCATAATTTGCGGGAGGATTTTAGAGCAAAACCATCAGTAGTACTTCTATGTCCTTTAAATTGCACACATAGCCAAAGCTTTTTGGTAAATTTGGATAAAGTACGGAAGGGTTTAAACCCCATGGCAGCTTTTGTTTGCTGTCTATGCCATTGGGAAAACCTCTCTTCATTTCCTGTCCTAGAATGGCAACAGGAAGTTAGAGGAAATCTCCTAAAGTGAGGGAAATTCCCCACTTACAAAGATTTCTTTACAACATGCGTCACCAATGAAAGATTTCCCCTCATCTCTTGTTCTGGGGACAGCTTTAAAACGTTGGTATTCCCTTTACTTTCTTTCTCAGTGACCAGTACATATAGGCACGTAATTCTTTCCATTGGGGACACAGCCTGAAATAACCACTTGGCAGAAGGCCAACCCTTTCCCACTCTATCCAATACTAAAAAAAACCTGCCTACACATACATTGCCACTTGCAACAATTCTATCTATCCCCAATAGAATGATACCATCCAGGGATGAACACACTACCTCTGCGGTCTATGTTGTTCAACAGAGACCCATGTGGAAAGTGAAACAGGAGAAACAGACCCTGGTAAGGGTCCTGGCATGGCATAAGGTGGGCTGACACTGGTAATGCCATAGAAGTGCGCTGAGCACTCTCCCAGTCTGTGAGCGGCTTTAGTTTCCTGGACGCAGCCCGGGGCAAGGTCATGTCGGGACAGCATTTCAGAAACTGTGGCTGTCCCGGCAAATTCAGGACAGTTGGTAACTATGTGTGTTTGTTCCTGATAGAGGCAGACTGGCCATGATGTTATATGGCAGGTGGGCATGCATTATGAAACAATAATAGCTACAGGGACCCAAAATTGTCTTTTGCACAGGAGCCCTCTATTAATGTTTAAGGGCCATTACAGCCCCAGTGCTCAAATCTGTCACCAAGTGGATGGCTAAGATCATTAAATCCCATCATACTTTATGTATTTAGAGACAAGCAGTGCAAAGCCATAGGGTGGAATTGAGAAGAAGATATGTTTGGTTACTCAGAGAAAGAGACATGTTGATTTAGACTGTGTACTCATAGCTTCCATGGCAATGAGTATTATTTCTTTCTAAACACATGTGGGAAGAAAAGGTCATTTTGTCTGAGATAGAGGGGGGCATATTAACATATGATGAACAATTAACGCAATTGGAAATTATATTCTCATAATATTGTATTCATTTCAGAAATTTTAAATCTAAAGTCGTTTAAAAGGGCATTTTCCTGTTGGGTTGTTCAGTCTGGGTTTCCAAACTCTTGTTGGACACTGCATTATCCAGGTGTGGCACTCTCCCAGTTAGTGTAAGTTGCAAGGTAAATTTAGTTTAGCTCCACTGTAATCAGTGGAGCAGGGGTTGATTGGTCTAGTCTGCTCAGTGTTTTACAGGCTGCTGGTCTTATTGCTTTCCCGGCATTCTAGAGGATTAGAGAATTACAGTGGGAGGAAGAATAGGAAGGTAGCCTGAATATTTATGGGCACTCAGCCAATCCCTGGAGATGTGTGTCCAGAAGGTAGCTGGAGAGCCCATAAATAGTGTGAAGCCTGGAGCAGTGTGTGTGGATCCTGGGGTCAGTCCTGCCAGAAGTTTCTCCTGTCTAAGGAGTTCTGCCCATCTGGGCAGCCTGCGGGGAGGTCATCAAGGTCCCAGCTATAGCCTAAGCTGCGGGACCTATTTTTGAACGTCTGTGATTTCTCCCTTATGGTTTGGAGAGCTCACTGGAGGGTAGCTGATGGAGGCTGGAGGGAAGAGTGTCCAGTGGCCTGTGGTATCATGAGTCTGTGCCTCCCTCACTGAAGAGTGCCCGGTAGATATCAGAAAGAGGCAACTGATGATCTTGTGGCATTGTGAGTACTGACCTAAGTCCTGTTCCCTACAGACTGTATGCTGTTCTCAGTTATAATAAAAAAAGCAAGTCCTAGGCATTCTCCCAGCAAGTAGTGAACCTGGTGGGAGCTCTCTGCCAGAATAGTGAGAAGAGAAATGTCTTCATATAATCCAGTCCTTCCAGGGTATCCCATGTTTCCCCATATCCATCCAAGTTCATAAAGCGATAAAAATACAAAAGACACCACTACACCTTTTTTTTTAGAGCAAGTGGGAAAGAAGAAATACCACATACCTGGCTGTGTGTGAACTGAGTTTGGGGAAACGGGAGCATCAAACCAGCAGCCCCCTTTAATGGTTACCACTGTTGCTCCATCCATGACATGCTTTGGTGCCATCTGGCAAGCCCACTTTGATTAGGAATTCAATGAGACCTACAATTTGTTTCACCTGAAATCATAGCTGCCCAGTTTGTCTCTGGTGCCTGGCATACCTTTCCACTGCTTAACCCTCTCATTTGTACAATATGTGGAATTGACTGCACCAGTGGACCCAAATTAATGCTGGGCTGCAGCCCTTTTTTGGGGAATATAATCTTCCTAAATATGAGCCCAGTTTATTGTAGGTGAAAGGAATGTGCCTCCATTATTCTGGCCACTTGGTCACTTACAGGTCCCTCTTGACCTCTTTCCCTACAAATGACCCAAGTGACTATAGGCACCACCCATGTGACCCCCCCCCCCCCCCCCCCCCATCGCTCATGTATCTTACACATTAACCCGGGTGACTTGATAAGATGAAACCTTCTCCTTAACTCTGACCACCTCACCCCACCCCTCCCCTTGTTCCCTACTTTTTACATGAGCCTTCAAGTTCCTCCTTAATTCTGATCACCTAGCTACCAATATGGCATCCCTCGTACTTCTCTGTCTACAAACAAATCCCTGATAATAGGGGAAAGGGAAGTTTTTCCTTTATCGTGACCACAGGCCACCCATGTGGTTCTCTAAAGCTCTCCTTGTCCGTTTGGTCCCTTGAGCAGGAACACATGCTACACAGTCAGACTGCCCCTGGCAACAGGAGAACTGGCCTTAACGTGATTTTGTCCATGCATTCAAGTCTAACCAGCATTTCATACCGTGGATGACACAGCAAGCACAGAAGCGTGCAGCTGTCTTTTATTAGACAAACAGTGTCATGGACAACCTTTAGAAAAAAAGATTACACGAATGTTCCTGGAAATCAGGGAACACTGACAGCTCTAAGACAATATTTGTTGAACAATGACACGGCAGCAGAAGATTTTCAGCTGGGGCAAGGTTTGAACAACAGGTCACGGTTATATATGTGCCGCTGTAGGGATGATGGACAGTAGAAGGGCAGGATGATTTCTACAACTGTGAATGGGCTGGCAAAATGTTGCAGCCAGCAGAGCAATAACAGAGCTGTGACACAAAAGGCATGCCTTGCATGAATGTGTAAAAAACACCACCACTTTTTATCTTCAAATAATTACACATAGATTTACTAACAACACCATTAGATTTACATTTTCCTGTGCAGTGGTGCCTTCTGGATTCGCCATATTTGTGTAGCCTCAGAATGAACAGAGACCCTTTTTTTTCCTAATTTATTTTTCTCTCTGGTCCTTTTTGAGGCTTTGAAGTAATATAGACGTAATAACTAGTGACTATTCCTATTAACAGAGGTTGGGAGGGACAGTATTTTCTCAGGGCCCTCTGTAGATATCATGATGTCCCAGGTATACCTGAATGAGGACGTTCATTTATATAGGTTCTGCGCTTGGAGCCATATGATTAATATGGCAAAAACACTTCTGGAATGAGTTATTGGTGGCAGCAAGGAGTCCCCTTAGTATGCAGAATTACCTTTTATCTTTACAAACCACCAAGGTAAAAAAGGAGAAACGGTATCGTGTTTCCTGAACTGAAGTCACATGACTCTTCTCAACTTCCCCAGAACCTTTTTCCCCCTATCGTTTTAGTGCTGAATTCAGACACAAATTTCCAGAGGTGACTAGGAGAGGGAAACAAAATAAGGAAAAAGGTGTCGCAAATAGCTAATTCTGAGGCCCTTAGACAATATAGTGTGCCGCTCAGGCTCAGCTGATTCGGGGAGTAGTAGATGTCGGTGGTAGATGTTTCCACTGCTGCGGGAGTGCTGGAAAGGGAATGGAGCTCATCCTGGCTCCTACGGTTACTGGAAAGAAAGGAAGGAATCCCTGATGCCGAACATCCACGCGAGTGTGTGATGGTGAGAATGATAACCTCAGCCTGGGCTCCTACCAAGCCATGACTAAAGCCTCGTACACGCGATCGGATTTTCCGACGGGATTCGGGGAAGACAGGCTGTTGGCGGAAAATCCGACCGTTTGTACGCTCCATCAGACAATTGTTGTTGGATTTTCCGCGGACAAATGTTGGATCGCAGGCTTTAAAATTTTCCGCGGACAAATGTCTGTGGTCGTATTTTCCGAGCGTGTGTACACAAGTCCGTCGGACAAAAGTCCAAAGTGCAAACACGCATTCTCGGAAGCAAGGACGAGCTGGAAGCGGTCGATCTTGTAAACTAGCGTTCGTAATGGAGAATTAACATTCGTGACGTGGCAAATTATGAAATATCGAAATGCAGCGCACAATTCTCTTCTTCTTTAATAGGATAATAATGAAGCTGCTTTGCTGGGGATACTGATGGAGTTATTGCAAACAATTTTTTTTTCTCGTGATATCAAGAATAATATTATTATACTTTTTTTTTTTTTTGGGCAAGTTACCACAACACCATTATCCCATAGTTTTTAAGATCAACGATACAACTATATTGGTGTCCCCTTGTCAACTTTACATTGTATTTTTTTTAAATGTAACTGCCTACTCCCAAACTGTCATTTGAAGTAAAACACATAGTAAAGTATTATTCTCCACAATTTTTTATTGTGCATTAAAAAAAGAAAACAAATAAAATTAGACATGCTATCTGCCAATAGAACTTAACCAAAAAAGTGCATTCTATGTATCCAAAAATATAGAAAATATACCAAATCAAATCATTATTATTTTAACCAAAAAATAAAATAAAAGCCTCATGCATGTGTCCTGCTTCTTAACCTCCCTGGCGGTATGATTCTTTCTGATTTTAGGTGCTGAAAGCGGTACAATTATTTTGCATGGAAATTTGGCGTTTTATATTGTAGGTCTGTAATTATTAAGAATAACACACTTAAATCTGTCCAAACAAGAGCCTAGTAGATATCCCGGGTATGATAAAGTTTGAAACACAAAAACGTAAATTATAATATAATAAAAAAAAAATAATAATTAAAAAAAATAAAAATAAATAGTAATAAAATAAATTTCCACACGATTCACTATCGCTCAATTCTGCAAGTGTTCTAATTTACTATCGCTGTTTTCTAGCTGGTCTAAAGCCATTTTTGACGTAAAGGGACACTTTTTGGTTGCTAGGGACAATCTCCAGTTTCCAGGCAGAAAGAACAGTATATGCAATATAAAACTGCATGCAGGGCATGGGCCAGAGCACTGGGGACAAATGGGATGTGAAATGATTTCATACAGTACTGTAATCTGTAAGATTACAGTACTGTATGTGTTATGCTTTTGATATTTTTTTGAATTTGCCGCCAGGTTCCGCCCCCGTGCGTCGCGACGCTCGCAGGGAATGGAGCCTGGCACAGAGAGGCTTCGGAGGAGGACACAGCCCGCGGACACTGCGGGGGACATCGCAGGATCCCGGGGACAAGGTAAGTAAGGAGGCACCAGGATCCTGCGATGCAATCCCGAGTGTGGCTCGGGGTTACCGCTAATGGTGCTGAATTTTAACCCCGAGCCACACTCGGGAAAACCGCCAGGGAGGTTAATATAGGGGGTCAACAATGCCAAGAGTTGGTGAAAGCAGGGGGTCCGTCATCCGGAGATAATTCCAAAAATCATCCGGATTATTCTCCTGGAGATCCCGCAGCAAAGGCATATGACATAATTGGTCACGATTAATAAAGCAACCAATTTTTGGTCCAAGAAATCCTCCTCCTCCTGTTCCTGGACTGGACTTGAGTCAAAGCAATAACTCCAAGGCCAATAATAAATAACACGTTATCCCCTCCAATTCCGCAACATGGCTGGTTGACGAGCGTCCGTTTAGAAACAAACTGAAAAGCACAAAATGAAAAGCGCAAATCAACACTCACCAAACTTCTACTACCACGAAATTAGTAGAAGGAGCCCAAAGGGTGGCGCCAAGTAGCTGAAAAACCACATAGTACGTCACTATGTTCATGTTTGTTGGTCGACAATTGCTTGCCATTTGTATGCAAGACAAAATCCAGGCACACATCATTGGACAAAAGTCTGAGGTTTTGTCTGCGGAAAATCCGATCGTGTATACGAGGCTTTAACCATGGGGATCATGGGGAGCTAATTATGAGGCTTTGGCCTGCCTCTTGTAACCTTGCTGCCCTAGGCACTGGCCCACGAGTGCCAATATAGTAAATACAGCCTTGGGTTTTCTAATACCACCTCTGTATGTTGCAGAAAGGCAAAAAGGTTTCTAATTTGCTGAAGGAAATTGGCCCTAATAGCAGCCTTACGTCTCATTTACACTTCCTGGCTTAGCCACGTTTTTACCGGCTCTCAAACCACTCCCACTTAAGCTGCACAGGCAGCAGATAAGGGTGGAAACATTCTGCTGCAAAAATGATCCCTTATGTCGCGCTCTGTGGGTTGAACACAACTCATTCAACTGCAATGCATGCGATTGCAGTGCAGTGGTGCAGGTTTTTAGGGATTAAAACAGTCAGTGAGGATGCAACATAACGTCTCTCCACCACCTGTTAAATGCCCTCTAAAAAGTGATCTACTGCAGATCGCTCTTCAGAGGGTGCTGCCAATGAAAACTCCTAATCTTCAACAGCTGTACAGCAAAGGGACACAGATATGTATTAATCCTCAAATGACACTTGCTACATGTCTCTATGTTAGAAGGGTTCTAGTGCAGTGAAACTGCTGGTGGTAAGACCGAATACCGAGTTTTCTGACATCATTCATCAATCACATGGCCAGCACACCAGTAACTGGGGATGAAAACACGCCAGCGCAAACACTTTTTTTTTTTGCAGAGCTGTAATCAGCAAACATGCAGCAGTTAGACCCAGGCTGTCCCATGGAGGATTAAAACATAGGTCATATTTTTGTACATTAACCGCTTCAGCCCCGGACCATTTGGCTGGCCAAAGACCAGAGCACTTTTTGTGATTCGGCACTGCGTCGCTTTAACTGACAATTGCGCGGTCGTGCGACGCTGTACCCAAACAAAATTGACGTACTTTTTTTCCCACAAATACAGCTTTCTTTTGGTGGTATTTGATCGCCTCTGCAATTTTTATTTTTTTGCGCTATAAACAAAAAAAGAGCAATCATTTTGAAAAAAACGCATTATTTTTTACTTTTTGCTATAATAAATATCCCCAAAAAATATATAAAAAAACAGTTTTTTCCCTCAGTTTAGGCCGATACGTATTCTTCTACATATTTTTGGTTAAAAAAAAAAATCGCAATAAGCGTATATTGATTGGTTTGCGCAAAAGTTATAGGGTCTACAAAATAGGGGATAGTTTTATGGCATTTTTATTAATATTTTTTTTTTACTAGTAATGGCGGCGATCAACGATTTTTATCGTGACTGTGACATTATGGCGGACACGTCGGACAATTTTGACACATTTTTGGAACCATTGGCATTAATACAGCGATCAGCACGATTAAAAATGCATTGATTACTGTAAAAATGTCACTAGCAGTGAAGGGGTTAACACTAGGGGGCAGTGAAGGGGTTAATGTGTGTCCTAGTTTATGTTCTAACTGAAGGGGGGAGGGGACTGTGCAGGGAAGCTAACAGATCGCCTGTTCATACTCTGTCAGATCTGTCAGTTCTCCCCTCAGAGAACCGGAAACTGAGTGTTTACACACACAGATCCCCGTTTTCGGTGAGCCCGAGCGATCGCGGGAGCCCGGTGGTGATCGAGACCGCCGGGTACTTGCATCAGCTTGGGGAGCGAGCGGGGTGCGCGTGCGCGCCTCCGGCGGCACGCACGAGCCCCATAGTGGCCACAGGGCGAAGCGACATTACATAACGTCGTTTCGCCCAGCCGTGCCATTCTGCCGCTGTACAACTGCGGCGACTGGTCGGCATGTGGTTAAACATCTGTGGAAACAATACTGATGTTATTTCACTTTCAAACGCTCTTGGTATCATTCACCTGAAAGGTGAATCCTAGCCAGCACCGAAGCTGATCATGAAATGAAAAGGCTTTTTGGAAAGCTATATTTCTTTCTAGTAGAGAAGTGACTTTTGGCTTGGTTACAGCCATGTGATTGATTAGCCCAGGACTGTGATTATAGGGGTAAATGGACATAACGTGGTGATGCCTGAATAGTAAAATATGGTGGCATGACGAGGGGAAGAGAAAAAAAAAACAACTCAAGTTAATGAAGGAGAAGGCTGCTCTGTGCAAATCCACTGCAATAGAGCAGGTAAGTACAACATGTTTGTTTTTTTTATAGAAAAAAAAACGAGACTTTAGTATCACTTTAAATTTCACCTATAGGTAGGCCTATAATAAGACCTATATGATTATATTATAATATAATAATGCACCGTTTAGGAGATCTTTACTGTAAATGCAGCCAGTGACATCTCTGGTGCATGCACTCTGAAGGAATGGTCCCCCGTGCCGTTCCTTCAGAGCCCTGTGCCGTGACCGAGGGCTCCCACGCGCATGCGCGTGAGTGACATCATCGCGGTTTTCGGCCAGTCACAGAGCCGGAGTCCCCGAACCCGGAAGCAAGATGGGTAAAGATGGAAGCTGTCTCCAGTGATGACATTGCATCGCTGGAAGGCTTTGTTTTCAGTTAAGTTTCACATAATGTGCTAGTATGCGTTTTACAACCGCTTTAATGCATTTAGGCATCTAGACGTGGCGAAGATGACTTGCTGAAGTTCAAACCAAGCATCAGAATGGGGAAGAAAGGGGATTTAAAGGACCCTGCATTCACTATATCTGGTCTCCCACAGTACACAGAACATGGAAATGCAATTATTTTAGTAAATATAAACTGCTAAATACCTTTTCTCATTAGCAGTATATAGCAGTCTTGTGACTTCTATCAGTGTCTGGTTAAAGCTTGTAGGAGGTGTTTTCATACTGTGCTGGCTGTCCTATCAGGATGCAGGACCCCTGACCCTCTGTCTGGACAGTGCTGATTGGCTCTGATCACATGCACTCTCCCAAGAAAAAAAAAACTCTCTAGCAATACACACCATACTGAGCATGTGCAGCCTAACTCCAAAGGCTCTGTCTTATCCAGACATGTTTTGGAGTCAGTGGAAGAAGGGGAGGATCTGTGCATACAGGATCAAACAGCCTTTTTACACAATGCAGAGGATTAACCACTTAGGTTCCACAGTAAGTATAACAAGCATGCTTTACTGCACATACACACTGATTTTACTGTTGTGGGTTTAGTAACACTTTAACCGATTCCCGACCCCCGCATGTAGATATACGTCGACAGAATGGCACGGCTGCACAAATGGGTGTACCTGTACGTCCCTTTGACTTTGCTGCCGTGCCATTGCATGCGTGCCGCGAGCCCCGTGAGTAGGAGTCCCGCAGACTCGATGTCCGCGTGGATACCCGCGATCGTCTCACGGAGAGGGAGAACGGGGAAATGTAAACAAGCATTTCCCCGTTCTGCCTAGTGACACTGTCACTGATCACAGTTCCCTGTAATCCGGGAGCGGTGATCAGTGATGTGTCACACGTAGCCCCTCCCCCCCACAGTTAGAATCACTCCCTAGGACACACTTAACCCCTACAGTGCCACCTAGTGTTAACCCCTTCACTGCCAGTCACATTTACACAGTAATCAATGCATTTATAATCGCACTGATCGCTGTACAAAATGTGAATGGTCCCAAAAATGTGTCAAAATTGTCCAATGTGTCCGCCATAATGACGCAGTCACGGTAAAAATCGCTGATAGCCGCCATTACTAGTATTACGCTGTAACTTTTACGCAAACCAATCAATAAACACTTATTGCGATTTTTTTTTACCAAAAATATGTAGAAGAATACGTATTGGCCTAAACTGAGGAAAAAAAATGTTTTTTATATATTTTTTGGGGATATTTATTATAGCAAAAAGTAAAAAATAATTCGTTTTTTTCAAAATTGTTGCTCTTATTTTGTTTATAGCGCAAAAAATAAAAACCGCAGAGGTGATCAAATACCACCAAAAGAAAGCTCTATTTGTGGGAAAAAAGGGAAGTCAATTTTGTTTGGGTACAACATCGCACGACCGCACAATTGTCAGTTAAAGCGGCGCAATGCCGAATCGCAAACAGTGCTCTGGTCTTTGGCCAGCCAAATGGTCCGGGGCTGAAGTGGTTAAGTGACTTTGAACATGGCATGGTTGTTGGTGCCAGACGGGCTGGTCTGCCTAAAAACTGCTGATATACTGAGATTTTCACGCACAACCTTCTCTAGGTGTAGCACCCTCTAGTGTGTGCTGTAGTGTAGGGTTTGTTAGTGTAGGTAAATTTAGTTAGCTCAGGGATAAGCCTGAGCTGTTGAATCTGGGTCAGGGTTGAGTGAGTCAGGGCTGGATGACTCATCTTGACAGCTCCTCTGGTGCCTCCTCCTGGTCTAGAAGGTTGTAGAAACGTCTAGAAGCTAGTGGGCAGGAGGTTAGAAGGAGCTGCCTGACATATGTATGAGGCCTCAGCCAATCCCCAGGAATGGGCTGGCAAGGGGCAGCGCTTACCTCATAAATAAGCATGGGCCTATCCAAGTTATTAACCCACAATAAATAACAAAAACAAAGTTACGGACTGTTCCCTGACTCTGGAGTGCATGTGAAAGTTTGGTGTGCCTGGCTGTGCAGGTTCGGAGATCCCAGTTCTTCTGCAGCTCCAAAGGGGGTGCGCTACATAGGGTTTACAAAAAAAGAGAAATTACCCAGTTGTGTGGACGAAAATGCCTTGTGGATGTCACAGGTCAGAGGAGAATGGGCAGACTGGTTATAGATGATAGAAAGGCAACAGTAACTCACATAACCACTCATTATAACCAATGTATACAGAATACCATCTCTGATTGCACAACGCATCGAACCTTGAAGCAGATGGGCTACAGCAGCAGAAGACCACACCGGGTGCCACTCCTGTCAGCTAAGGACAGGAAACTGAGGCTACAATTTGCACAGGCTCACCAAAATTGGACAATAAAAGACTGTAAAAACATTGCCTGGTCTGATGAGTCTCAATTTCAGCTGTGATATTCAGATGGTCGGGTCAGAATTTGGTGTAAACAACACGAAGGCATGGATCCATCCTGTTTTGTATCAACAGTTCAGACTGGTGGTGATGGTGTAATGGTGTGGGGGATATTTTTTTGGCACACTTTGGGCTCCTAAGTACCAACTGAGCATCGTTTAAACATCACGGCCTATCCCATTATTGTTGCTGACCATGTCCATCTCTTCATGACTACAGTGTACACATCTTCTGATGGCTCCTTCCAGCAGGATAATGCATCATGTCACAAAGCTCAAATCACCTCCAACTGGTTTCTTGAACATGACAATGAGGTCACTGTACTCCAATGGCCTCCACAGTCACCAGATCCCAATCCAATAGAGCACCTTTGGGATGTGGTGGAACGGGAGATTCTCATCATGGATGTGCAGCCAACAAATCTGCAGCAACTGTGTGATGCTATCATGTCAATATGGACTAAAATCTCTGAGGAATGTTTCCAACACATTGATTAATCTGTGGCATGAAAAATTAAGGCAGTTCTGAAGGCAAAAGGGGGTCCAACCCGGTACTAGCAAGGTGTACCTAATAAAGTGGCCAGTGAGTGTATATCTGTGTATCCTTATTCCAGGGTTAGCACGTTTTTGGCTTGCAGTGGGAGAATTCTATGTTGCACTGACATGCAGGATACCCCACAGTACATCCCAATATCATTGATTTCATTTTTACCACTTCAGCCCCGGAGGGTTTACCCCCCTTCATGATCAGGCCATTTTTTGCAATACAGAACTGCGTTACTCTAACTGACAATTGTGCGGTCCTGCACCGCTGTACCCAAATAAAATTGATGTCCTTTTTTTCCCTACAAATAAAGCTTTCTTTTTGGTGGCGTTTGATCACCTTTTTTATTTTTTGCGCTTTAAACCAAAAAAGCCCGGCAATTTTGAAAAAAACCCAATATTTTGTACTTTATTCTAAAAATATGCCCCCCCCCCCTAAAATTTAAAAAATCTAATTTATTCATTAATTTAGGCCAATATGTATTCTGCTACATATTTTTGGTAAAAAAAAATCCCAATAAGCATATATTGATTAATTTGCGCAAAAGTTATCGCGTCTACAAACTATGGGAAAGATTTATGGAATTCTTATTTATTTATTTTTTTTACTAGTAATGGCAATTTTTAGCGGGACTGCGACATTGCGGCGGACAGATCTGACACCTAACTGACACTTCTGACACTTTTTGGGGACCATTGACACTAACAGTGATCTGTGCTAAAATAAAAATGCGCTGTCACTGTACTAAGGACACTGGCAGGGAAGGAGTTAATATCAGGGGTGTTCAAAGGGTTAAGTGTGTCCCTAGGGGGTGCTTTCTAACTACAGTGGAACCTTGGTTTTTACGAGTAACGCGGTTAAAGAGCGTTTTGAAAGACGAGCAACTTTTTAAAAAAAATTCTGACTTGGTTTGCGAGTGTTGTCTCGAAAAGCTAGCAGAATTCAAGCCAATGGGGTGTGTAGTACCACATTTGGCCAGAGGTGCGGGGGCGCCGGGGACAATCGGAACCTTTTCAAAGCCGTTCGGAAATATTCGGAATCACGCGAAAATACTCTGAAACACTTTTCAAGGCTTTCCCAGTTCAGCTAAGCTGTCCCTGAGTATTTCTGAGGCTCTCCGGCGCCCCCCACCTCTGGCCACACGATATTGCAAGTAATAGAAGTCAATGCGGAACGAATTATCTTTGTTTCCATTGACTTCTATGGGGAAACTCGCTTTGATATGCGAGTGCTTTGGATTACAAGCATTCTCCTGGAATGGATTATGCTTGTATTCCAAGGTTCCACTGTATGTGGAGGGTGCTTTGACTGGGGAAAGACAGAGATCCGTGTTCCTGCTTAGCAGAAACACAAGACCTCTATCTTCCTCTCTCAGAGAATGGCGATGTGCCTTGTTTACATAGGCAGACCGCAGTTCTGCCTCTACTCAGAACGATCGGTGAATCCCAACGGACCGGTGTACCTGCTGTTTGGCTCCCACTATGTCTAATTACAGCGGAAGCGGGTAACCGGTGGCACGTGCTCGCCCCCCCCAGACCCCATGCACGAAATCACGTACAGGTACGTGATTTCACGCAGGAGGGCCGCCCTGCCGCAGTATATCTGCATGGGGCAGTCCTAAAATTGCCATAATTACCTTTGTTTTTTCTATGTGGTCACACAACAGATATTTCTCTGTTCCTGTGCAGCCAGCCTTCAAAAACATCAACAACAGCATAATGTGACATGTCCCGCACTATTTTGATATAAAGGGTTCATGGCAAAGCAGTGCGGGACATGTTACATTATGCTGTTTTGTGTAGAGGAGGCTCGGTCACAGTGACGTCTCCAGCCTTCATATTTAGGGGGGGCACATGGGGGGACAGGGACAAAAGTAGGGGGGCAACTATAAAATGCAATGTATTGGGGCCCCCCAGGGTGGCAGAAAACAAGAGATATAGCATACCAAGAAAATATAAGGGTCCAAAGCAGTGGGAGAACTATCAGGGTTGCAAAGGTTGTCTTGCCACCGGGCCCTGGTGTTCTGCCACTGTGGGGTTCCTCAGCCTCCTCTTGCTGTCCTGCCCCTGCTATTGACAGCGCTGGTCTGGCATCTCTTGGAATTTACAGGCTGGTTCTCCAATCCTAAGGATGGGAGAAATCAGTCTGTTTTTTCAGTAACTGAGAGTCCTGGTGGAGTCCTTCCTGCAACTCGCTCTTCTCCCTGTCAATGAGGATGCAGGGGAAGGAGCAGATCGGGCGGCCGTGGTTGTGTGAGCGCTCGCATTATGCAGTGTCAGAGAGCAGAGGGAGGGGGAAGGAATCACCCGCAGGAGCTGACTGAGGATGCTCTCCCTCTCAATAGAGACAGTATTACTCCAGCGGCGGCCCGAGTAAGATGCGCATCCGCTATGAATGCAAACAAAAATACATTGCCTTTTTGTAAAAAAAAAAAAATAATTTTTTTTTTAAATTGGGGGGGGGGGGGGGGGGGGGCACATGGTGGGGCACAGCATAATGTTGGGGGGGTCAGGACCCCCTCTGGCCCCCTCCTAGGGACGCCATTGCTCGGTCACCAGAATGTGTCATCAGAATGAAGTATGATAGTAATCTTTAGAGATTTAGAATGGCTGTGTACAGAATACCTCCCAACATTTTGGGAGGTCTAAAAAGCACTTGTGGATTTAATTAACCTTTTTTTTTTGTTAATTCTCCTTTAAGGGGGAGTGGCAGGGGGCATGTCCTATGCCTCCCTACCAACAAACGTAGGAAAGCGTAGGACACGCCCCCTGCCACACCCCCTTAAAGGAGAATTAACCAAAAAAAAAAAAGCTTAATTAAATCCACAAGTGCTTTTTTTACCACTACTATTCCTTTATATTGGCTTTAAAAATTTACAAATGCAGCATTTAGAAATTGGATGAAATGTTTAGCGCTGGAAAACACTTTTTGAAAGATAAAAAGTGCATTTTATATACATCTATATAGATCAGACCAAAATGAGGGACAAATGAGGGGGAAAGAGGGACAGAGGGACATTGCTCCAAATCAGGGACAGTTGGGAGCAATGATACAGCGCTTTTACCTGGAAGGATGAACAGGTATGTTGGACTGTAAAGCAACGGCTAAAACAGAAAATATTACGCTACTTAAAGCCCAACTGGACTTTCAATTTAATCAGCTGAATACATTGCAGATAAATCAAAACAAAAGGTGATAAAAGCCTTACAGTTCATTTTCTTTAGAAAGCAGCCACAGCCTGAATAAAAAAACCTGTCCATTGTCATCAAGCTGCAAAGAAGAGCCCTTGATCTCTGCATGGAGTCAGTGGGCTCTCTGTAGAGGTCCGACATGCCCTCTGCTGAGTCTGGCTACAGCTTTCCGATCAGTAGGGAGCATGAGCTTTGCTGATTGCAGAACTATTGGACGGACTCAGAGGGGGACCTCAGCAGAGACATCATTGCCTTCACTTTTTATCTCATTTTGAAAATAAATGTTTGGAAAAGAAGCTTTTGAACTTTTTTTTTTCTTCTGGCCTCTTGCTGTTGGGGGCATACAATGAAGGGGATATCACAGGCATGGCTGCAAGGAAACGGCCAGCCCTCAACTTCAGACTCTGCCTGCAAATAGACAGTGCTTTACATAAGTATTCTCCTTTAGAAACCTTTTCACAATTTGCGATGCCGCAACCTGAAGTTAAAAATGGACTTAAAGGAGTTGTAAAGGTTCATGTTTTTACACCTTAATGCATCCCACACCTGTCTGTGACCGACCCCCCCAGCCCCCCCCCCTCCCCCGTTTTACTTACCTGAACCCTCGAACTTGTCCCACGGGGACGTGCTCTCTCTCTGCCCGGGGTTCTCGGCTCTTGATTGGATAGATTGATAGCAGCGCAGCCACTGGCTCCTGCTGCTGTCAATCAAATCCAATGACGCGGGCGCCGGGTGGCGGGGCCGAGTCCTGCATTCGGCCTCTATGAACGCCAAATGCTGGACTTGGGAGCGCACCCGCAAGGTAACCCCCCGGGAGAGAGCTTCCCCTAGGGGGTTATCAGCTGTGGGGAGGAGCCGTGAGAGCTGCAGGGGGACCCCAGAAGACCAGGATCGGGGCCACTCTGTGTAAAACGAGCTGCACAGTGGAGCTAAGTATGATATGTTTGTTATTTTTAAAAAAAAACCCGAACCTTTAGGTCCAGTTCACACCACATGCAGTCCGTTTTTTTTTTTCTGCATCAAAAATGCATGGAAAGTAGGTTATATGGTTTTCAATGGCATAGTTCACACCAGTGCTTGCAGTTCCAGTGCGTTCCAGGTCCAGAAAAAAAAGTAGAACGTGCTGCATTTTTCCTGCACTGGACTGTACTGGAATGCAGTAAAAAGCATCAAAAACTCACGGGAACGCACCGGAACGCACCTAAATGCACCAAAAACGCACTGCAACACACTTGTCCTTTTTTAAGGTTAATAAAAAAAGGGGGGGGGGGGAAAGCACAGGATTGCATCAAAAACGCACCAAAAACGCATGCAGAAAAGCACCTGGAACGCATCCAGACTGTGTTTCTATGGTGTGAACTGGCCCCTTTTTTTCCCCTTAACCTTAAATAAGAACATGGGTGTTCCAGTGCGTTTTTGGTGCATTTAGGTGCGTTCCCGTGAGTTTTTGATGCTTTTTACAGAGTTCCAGTACTGTCTAGTGCAGGAAAAATGCAGCACGTTCTACTTTTTTTTCTGGAACTGGAACGCACTGGAACTGCAAGCACTGGTGTGAACTATGCCATTTGAAACCATATAACCTACTTTCTATGTGTTTTTGATGCAGAAAAAAACGAATTGGACTGCATGTGGTGTGAACTGGCCCTTAGTGTCACTTTAATTGTAAGTTTGTGTCACTGATCTAAAGAAATTGGTCCATAATGCTGACATTTCAAAAACGCAGTGGGGGGAGAGTTACTAAAACTGGAGCATTCAGAATCTGGTGCAGCTCTACATAATAGCCAATCAGCTTGACTTCCGGAAGATTTACCCGCCTTTATAACCAGGCAGATTTTTGCGATATGGCACTGCGTTACTTTAACTGACAATTGCGCAGTCATGCAACGCTGTATATAAAAGAAATTTGTTTATTTTATTTCAGTTACTTATATAGCGCTGTCAATATATGCAGCGCTTTACATATTCATTGTACATTCACATCAGTCCCGACCCTCAAGGAGCTTACACTCTAAGGTCCCTAACTCACATTCATACTAGGAACAATTTAGACAGGATCCAATTAACCTACCAGCATGTCTTTGGAGTGTGGGAGGAAACCGGAGTACCCGGAGGAAACCCACACAGGCACAGGGAGAACAGGCAAACTCCAGGCAGGTAATGTTGTGGTTGAGATTCGAACCAGTGACCCTTCTTACTGCTAGATGAAAGTGCTATCCACTACACTACTGTGCCGCCCATTTATGTACTTTTTTTTAATAAATAGAGCTTTCTTTTGGCGGTATTTGATCACAGCTGCGGTTTTTTTTTTATTTGTTTGTGCTATAAACAAAAAAAGAACGAAAATTTAAGAAAAAAATATTTTTTACTTTCTGCTATAAAACATATCCAATAAAAAAATGTAAAAAATCAAATCTGTTCATAAATGGAGGCAAAAATGTATTCTGCTACGTCTTTGGTAAAAAAAAATACTCAATAAGCGTATATTGATTGGTTTGCGCAAAAGTTATAGCGTCTACAATCTATGGTATATATACTGGAATTTTTTTTTATTATACTAGTAATGGTGGCGATCAGCGACTTATAGCATGACTGCGACTGTCACTGTACTAATAACACTGGCTGGGAAGAGGTTAAACATCTAGGGCAGTGATGGCGAACCTTGGCACCCCAGATGTTTTTGAACTACATTTCCCATGATGCTCATGCACTCTGCAGTGTAGTTGAGCATCATGGGAAATGTAGTTCCAAAACATCTGGGGTGCCAAGGTTCGCCATCACTGCCCTAGATGTTTAACCTCTTCCCATTTCCTCTACCCCATCTCACTGATCTAGGGCGATCAAGGGGTTAAATGTGTGCCTAGCCAGTGTTTGTGTACACTATGTGTGGTGCTTTCACTAACGGAAGTAATGGATTTCATTCCCTGCTTTCTGGGGAAAGAGAAATCTAGCAGGACAGGGCTCTGCCTTGTTTACATAGTCAGAGCCTGTCCTGTGTTTTTCAGACGAATGGTGGGTACCAACAGTGATCTATTGGCCGGCACCCGCTGGTCGACGTATGCTGTTTTTAATCACAGCATTACCGGGTCGCGCGCGCGTGCCCCCTACCTGGTATTACCGGATCACCTACTAGGTCTTCACGCAGCAGGGCCGCCTTGCCAGTATATCTAGGTATATCTAGGTTATAAAGTTGGCAAGCGGTTACGTTTTGATAATAAAACCTGGAAGCTGATTGGTTTCTTTGCAGAGCTGCACTGGATTTTGCACTCTCCAGTTTTAATAAATCTCCCCCAATGGGTTTTCAAACTGTTTGCAAACAAAGAAAAAAAATGCAAATACATCTTGACTGACTATGTATTCACTCCCTCCGAAACCCTGCAAATAAGCTCTGATGCAAACAACCACCTTTAAAATTGGCATAATTAGTTAAATGGAGTCCACCTGTGTGTCACATGATCTCAAAATAAATACACCTGTTTTTAGAGTGCCCCAGGGGTTGTTAGTGAAGGTACCTAAACAAACAGCATTGTGAACACCAAAGGAGTTATTGAAACAAGTCCAGGATAACGTTCTGCGGCAACGTTCTTGGTAATTAAAGAAAGCAAACTCCGAGCATAACTTAAAGCACGATTAAATAGAAAAAAAATTTGGCACAATCGGGACTCTGACTGGAGAAGGCTGTTCACCAAAACTCTGTGACTAGGTAAGGAGGTCATTAGCCACCAGGAGGCCAAAATTTACTTTTGAAGGAGCTGTTTAGATGCACAGCTAGCATCAGTGAAAATACCAAACATCATACACTATTATAAGGATTACTATGGATCTACAGTGCCTTGCAAAAGTATTCACCCCCCTTGGCATTGAGGATTTGCATCATTTAATTTACAGAACATGCCGACAACTTTGAAGATTTTTTTTTTTTTTGTGAAGCAAACAACAAATAGGACAAAATAACCGGAAAAAAAAACTATTCACACTCCTAAAGTCAATACTTTGTAGAGCCACCTTTTGCGGCTATCACGGCTCCAAGTCGCTTTGGATAAGTCTCTATGAGCTTGCCACATCTTACCACTGGGATTTTTGCCCATTCCTCCTTGCAAAACTGCTCCAGCTCCTTCAAGTTGGATGGTTTGCGCTTGTGAACAGCAATCTTTAAGTCTAATCACAGATTTTCTATTGGATTGAGGTCTGGGCTTTGACTAGGCCATTCTAACACATGTTTCCCCTTAAACCACTCAAGTGTTGCTTTAGCAGTGTGTTTGGGGTCATTGTCCTGCTGGAAGATGAACCTCCGTCCTAGCCTCAAATCACACACAGAGTGGTACAGGTTTTGCTCACGAATATCTCTTTATTTAGCACCATCCATCTTTCCCTCAACCAGTTTCCCAGTCCCTGCTGAAAAACGTCCCCACAGCATGATGCTACCACCACCATGTTTCACTGTGGGGATGGTGTTCTTTGGGTGATGTGATGTGTCGGGTTTGCGCCAGACATAGCGTTTTCTTTGATGGCCAAAAAGTTAAATTTTAGTCTCATCAGACCAGAGCACCTTCCTCCATACATTTTGGGAGTCTCCCAGGTGCCTTTTCGCAAACTCAAAACGTGCCATTTTGTTTTTTGCTGAAAGTAATGGCTTTCTTCTGGCCACTCTGCCATAAAGCCCAACTCTATGGAGTGTACGGCTTATTGTCGTCCTATGTACAGATACTCCAGTCTCTGCTGTGGAACTCTGCAGCTCCTCCAGGGTTACCTTAGGTCTCTGTGCTGCCTCTCGGATTAATGCCCTCCTTGCCCGGTCAGTGAGTTTTGGTTTGCGGCCATCTCTTGGCAGGTTTGCTGTTGTGCCATGTTCTTTCTATTTGGTTATAATAGATTGGATGGTGCTTCTAGGGGTAATTTTTTTTTAACCTAACCCTGACTTTTACTTTTCAACAACTTTGTCCCTTACTTGTTTGGAGAGTTCCTTGGTCTTCATAGCAGTGTTTGGTTAGTGGTGCCTCTTGCTTAGGTGTTGCAGCCTCTGGGGCCTTTCAAAAAGGTGTGTATATGTAATGACAGATCATGTGACACTTAGATTGCACACAGGTGGACATCATTTCACTAATTATGTGACTTCTGAATGTAATTGGTTGTACCAGAGCTTTTTATGGGCTTCACAACAAAGGGGGTGAATACATACGCACATGCCAATTATCAATTTTTTATTTCTGAAAAATAGCTTTATGTATATATTTTTCTAATTTTACTTCACCAACTTAGACTATTGTGTTCTGATCCATTACATATAATTCAGATTTAAAAAAAACATTGAACCAAAGGCTGTAATGTAACAAAATAGGTAAAAAGCCAAGGGGGGTGAATAAAATTGCAAGGCACTGTATACTCAAAAATTAAAGAAATATATTACGTAGCAAAAATTCAGTTATGTCGTTTTTTTCTATTACATAGAAACCCTTAAAAATTATTATTTTACCATGGTTCAACAAACCCCATTAAAAGCAGAAACCACCATTCCTCCCCTGAGGTACATATATTATGTTATTCTTGAAGTAAGGGGACACTTCATAGAGGTTCAAAACAGAACTTCAAAAGGACCTAGCACCCTTTAGCTAAAATATATGGAAAGTAAACTAGATATAGAATCAGGTTTCAGCTTCCTCTATATAGGATCCCAAGGACGATAACTCGATGGCTGAACTGCCAGTGGTACTATAAATTAGCCCACAAGATTAAAGATTGGTCCACATATATAAAGCATGCAAAATAATGATATGAAAATAATTCTTATGAAGGAGATACTCAAAATTCCAAACAAGGAGTTTTCAGAACTGAACTTTTGTCCAAGTGTGATCTTAAAGATATTTACAAGCAGGGCTTTTTTTCAGTGGGAACTGTTGAGGGAGAGGTCTATTTTTACTGGATGCTGGAGGATCTATTGATGCTGGTTGCTGGGAGATCTGTTTTTGCTGCTGGGGGGGGGGGGGGGGTGGCGGGGTCTAATGTTGCTTGGGTGGATATTTTGTTACTGGGTGTGATATTTTGTTGTGGGTGGTTCACTGTTGCTGCAGGGAATCTATTGTTGTTGGGGTGGAGTCCATTGTTGCTGGGGGAGTCTATTGTTGTGTGGGGATCTATTGCTGGGATTCTATTGTTCCTGGCATTGTTCCTGGCTGCAGGGGATTAGGGATGAGCTTCGTGTTCGAGTCGAACCCATGTTCGACTCGAACATCGGCTGTTCGCCCGTTCGCCGAATTGCGAACGATATGGGCCGTTCGCGCCAAATTCGTGTGGCGCGTCACGGCCCATAATTCACTGCGGCATCGCAGTGCATTGCTTGCTGATGATTGGCCAAGCATGCACTATGACCCGCATGCTTGGCCAATCACAGCGCCGCCTGAACAGAGAGCCGTAATTGGCCAAAGCCAAGGAGGCTTTGGCCAATTATGGCTCAGGGGATTTAGTACACGCCCCACACTATATAAGGCCGCCTGCACGGCGGCCCTGTGTAGTGTGTGTTCCGGCGTTCATTGAGAGAGAGAGAGAGAGAGAGACAGACAGTGTCATTTGATTTGAGTTAGATAGATTAGGCAGAACAGTCAGTCAGTTAGCTGCACTTACAGTGTATTGTGTATATATATATATGCATCCCAGGTGTTGCATATATATATATACACTGTATTCAGTTTAGCTAGATCCGTTCCTGTTATCTTCTAGACTATTTACATTTAGTGCAGTGCGTCCTGCTCACAGTGTTCAGCTAGATCCGTTCCTGTTATCTTCTAGACTATTTACATTTAGTGCAGTGCGTGCTGCTCACAGTGTTCAGCTAGATCCGTTCCTGTTATCTTCTAGACTATTTACATTTAGTGCAGTGCGTCCTGCTCACAGTGTTCAGCTAGCTCCGTTCCTGTTAAATTCTAGACTATTTACATTTAGTGCAGTGCGTCCTGCTCACAGTGTTCAGCTAGATCCGTTCCTGTTATCTTCTAGACTATTTACATTTAGTGCAGTGCGTCCTGCTCACAGTGTTCAGCTAGCTCCGTTCCTGTTAAATTCTAGACTATTTACATTTAGTGCAGTGCGTCCTGCTCACAGTGTTCAGCTAGATCCGTTCCTGTTATCTTCCTACTGACAGGCAGGCTTGTCTGGTTACAGTATATAAAGCTACCTGAAGAAAATTACTGGTGTTCTATTTGATCCTATTAGTACCACGGTCAGGCAGCTAGACTATTTACATTTAGTACAGTGCGTCCTGCTCACAGTGTTCAGCTAGATCCGTTCCTGTTATCTTCCTACTGACAGGCAGGCTTGTCTGGTTACAGTATATAAAGCTACCTGAAGAAAATTACTGGTGTTCTACTTGATCCTATTAGTACTACGGTCAGGCAGCTAGACTATTTACATTTAGTACAGTGCGTCCTGCTCACAGTGTTCAGCTAGATCCGTTCCTGTTATCTTCCTACTGGCAGGCAGGCTTGTCTGGTTACAGTATATAAAGCTACCTGAAGAAAATTACTGGTGTTCTATTTGATCCTATTAGTACCACGGTCAGGCAGCTAGACTATTTACATTTAGTACAGTGCATCCTGCTCACAGTGTTCAGCTAGATCCGTTCCTGTTATCTTCCTACTGACAGGCAGGCTTGTCTGGTTACAGTATATAAAGCTACCTGAAGAAAATTACTGGTGTTCTATTTGATCCTATTAGTACCACAGTCAGGCAGCTAGACTATTTACATTTAGTACAGTGCGTCCTGCTCACAGTGTTCAGCTAGATCCGTTCCTGTTATCTTCCTACTGACAGGCAGGCTTGTCTGGTTACAGTATATAAAGCTACCTGAAGAAAATTACTGGTGTTCTATCCCAGCTTAGTGCAGCTACAGGCCATTAGTATGTCTGGAAGGCCAAGAAGGAGAGGCAGACAGTCACAAGCCAATAAGAGAGGGCAAGCAGGCTCTGTGTCTAGTGCTGGTCGTGGAGACGGTGCATCCTCATCAGCACGTGGCCATGGGACACGCTTGGCCTTTTTTTCGGCAGCTGGCCGTGTTGAGCCGCAACATGCGGAAGACTTGGTCGAGTGGATGACCAAGCCGTCCTCATCCTCCTTATCCTCTCTCACCCATGCCCAGGGTGCTTTGTCTGGCAAAGCAGCGGCCTCTTCCCTCAGCTCAATGTCATCAGTGACTCCTTCCCTAGCTCCACCATGTCCTCCTGAGGATTCCCTCGAACTGTTTGACCACAGTGTTGGGTACATGCTCCAGGAGGATGCCCAGCGTTTGGAAGGCTCTGATGATGATACTGAGCTCGATGAAGGCAGTAACATGAGCACGGACAGAGGGGGTGCCCAAGAAGGACAGCAATCTGGCAGTCATGCTCCCCCTGCTGCAGCATACTGCCAGGTTTGCTCCAGTGATGAGGAGGGAGGGGATGATGAGGTCACTGACTCAACGTGGGTGCCTGATAGGAGAGAGGAGGAGGAGGAGGCGGCACATCACCAACGAGGCAGGATGCCCTCCAGGGGCCAGCCTAAGGGCAGCACATTGACTGCATCACACCCCAAAGCTCCACATGTGCAGGGCGCTGCAGTCTCTGCGCGTTATTCAAAAAGTTCTTTGGTGTGGGCCTTTTTTGAGACGAGTGCATCAGATCGCACCGCTGCTATTTGCAACATATGTCTCAAGCGTATCTCACGTGGCCAAAACATCTCCCGCTTGGGTACCACATGCTTGACCAGACATATGTTGACCTGCCATGCAGTTCGTTGGCAAGCGTATCTAAAAGACCCACACCAAAGAACAAAGAGGATCTCTCCTTGCTCCTCATCAGCTGAGATTTCCAACCCCACTAGACCTCCAGTCCTCTCTGAGACCTGCAGTGAGAGGAATGAAGGTGTAGAATTAGGTGTGTCACAGCCAAGTACTTGTGGGCAATCTGCTTTTGGTACACCGACGTCAGATTGTACCAGGCAAATTTCCCTGCCCCAGCTGCTGCACCGCCGAAAAAAGTTTGCTCCCAGCCATCCACATGCCCAGCGGTTGAATGCTAGCTTGGCAAAATTGCTAGCACTTCAACTGCTGCCTTTTCAGTTGGTAGACTCTGCCCCCTTCCGTGAGTTTGTGGAATGTGCGGTTCCTCAGTGGCAGGTACCCAAACGCCACTTTTTCTCACGGAAGGCGATTCCGGCTCTCTACCGGCATGTGGAAGGCAATGTCCATGCCTCGCTGGACAGGGCGGTCAGTGGTAAGGTGCATATTACCGCTGACTCATGGTCCAGCAGGCATGGACAGGGACGTTACCTAAGTTTCACGGCGCATTGGGTGACTCTGCTGGCAGCTGGGAAGGATGCAGGACAAGGTGCAGTAGTGTTGGAGGTTGTTCCGCCACCACGCCTCCAAAATGCTGATTGTGACACACCTCTCTCCTCCACCCCCTCCTCTTCTTCTTCCTCCATGGCCTCTTCCTCGGAACCAGCGGTGCTCCGTAGTCGTTCAAGGGGCTACGCAAGTACGCAGGCCAAAAGATGCCATGCGGTGCTTGAGCTGGTGTGCTTGGGGGACAGGAGCCACACTGGGGCAGAGGTTCTGTCAGCTCTGCAGGGGCAGGTTCAGAGGTGGTTGACGCCACGCCAACTTAAGGCAGGAATGGTGGTTTGCGACAATGGCACCAACCTCCTCTCTGCCCTCCGACAGGGACAAATGACCCATGTGCCCTGTTTGGCTCACGTCCTTAACTTGGTGGTGCAGCGGTTCTTGGGCAGGTACCCGGGCTTACAGGATGTCCTGAGGCAGGCCAGGAAAGTCTGTGTGCATTTCCGCCGGTCATATAATGCCAGTGCTCGGCTGACGGACCTCCAAAAGGAGTTTAACCTGCCCAAGAACCGCCTAATCTGTGACATGCCCACAAGGTGGAACTCAACGTTGGCCATGCTGCAGCGGCTGCACACGCAGCAGAGGGCCATCAATGAGTACCTGTGCGACTATGGCACCAGGACAGGGTCAGGGTAGCTTGGTTTTTTTTCCCCACGCCAGTGGGCCATGATCAGGGATGCATGCACTGTCCTGTCACCATTCGAGGAGGCCACGAGGATGGTGAGCAGTGACAGTGCATGCATCAGTGACACTGTCCCCCTTGTCCACCTGTTGGAGCACACGCTGCGTGGAATAATGGACAGGGCACTTGAGGCAGAACAGAGGCAGGAAGAGGAGGACTTCCTTAGCTCTCAAGGCCCCCTTTATCCAGACAGTGTTCCTGCGTGCCCGCCGATCACACAGGAAGAGGACGAGGAGGAGGAGGAGGAAGAAGATTGTGTCAGTATGGAGGTGGAACCTGGCACTCAGCATCAGCAGCAGTCTTTAAGGGATCAGTCCCAAGAAACACATGGACTTGTACGTGGCTGGGAGGAGGTGGCTGCGGACGTTGTCGTCCTTAGTGACCCAGAGGACTCCGGACCGAATGCCTCAGCAAACCTACGCTGCATGGCCTCCCTGATCCTGCAAAGACTGCGTAAGGATCCTCGTATTCGTGGTATCAAGGAGAAGGACCAATACTGGCTGGCAACCCTCCTTGATCCACGTTACAAGGGTAAGGTTGCGGACCTTATCTTGCCATCGCAGAGGGAGCAGAGGATGAAACATCTTCGGGAGGCCTTGCAGAAAGGTCTGTGCAATGCGTTCCCAGAGACTGGGAGGTTACAAACTCCTGTTTCTGGACAACGTGTTGCTGAGGCTTCGGTCAGTCAAAGAAGGAGCGGTGGAGAAGGTGGCCGTCTGACCGATGAGTTCAGACAATTTTTTGGTCCACAGCCCCAAGGTATGATCGGTTCCAGCAACCATCGCCAGCGTCTGTTTTACATGGTGCAGGAATACCTAGGGGCAAGATCAGACTTGGACACCTTTCCCACCGAAAATCCTCTGGGTTACTGGGTCTTGAGGATGGATCACTGGCCAGAGCTTGCACAGTATGCAATTGAGCTACTGGCCTGTCCTGCATCCAGCGTTCTTTCGGAACGCACATTCAGTGCTGCTGGAGGCGTGGTAACCGATCACAGGGTGCGTCTGTCCACCGACTCGGTCGATCGGCTGACCTTCATAAAAATGAGTCAGTCTTGGATCACCACCAGCTACCAAGCACCTGATGCTGATGTAACCGAATAATTTTTTTTGAAATCTCAGATCCCTTCAAAGACTGCCTATGCTGATGCTGAGTGACTATCCCTGAGTAATTATCCTCTTCCTCCTCAATCATCACGCTGATAGCTTGTAAGAACATTTTTGGTTCTGGGCGCCACCACCAGTGCCTAAGGCACAATTTTTCTGCCCCTGTCTAACAGGGGCGTGTAATTACAATTTTTGATGTAATACTTTGCAGCAGGGCTCGTTCCTGCATTCCAACTAGAGTGTCTGTGAGGGGTTGCAGTGTTGTGGCACCAGCACCAGTGCCTAAGGCCCAATTTTTCTGCCCCTGTCTAACAGGGGTGTGTAATTACAATTTTTGATGCAATACTTTGCAGCAGGGCTCGTTCCTGCGTTCCAACTAGAGTGTCTGTGAGGGGTTGCAGTGTTGTGGCACCAGCACCAGTGCCTAAGGCCTAATTTTTCAGCTCCTGTTCAACAGGGGCATGTAATTACAATTCTTGATCTAATATTTCACAGCAGGGCCCTGTGAGGGCTTACAGTGTTGTGGCCACAGCAACACCTAAGGCCCAAATTTCTGCTGCGTATATAGGGCAGGACCCTACTTTCAAACATCTAACTTACAAACGACTCCTACTTGCAAACGGAAGGAGACAACAGGAAGTGAGATGAAATCTACCCCTAGGAAGGGAAATTCTCTCCTGTAAGAGTTAATATGGGAAAACAATTTCTCCTTTCCACTGATGCTTTCCAATCCTTGTTCCACAAAAAAACCCAAATTTTCAAAAAACATTTTTCATTGGGACAAAAAGTGAGGTGAAATCTTCTGAAGAGGAGGAAAGACAGCAAAACAAATGTCACATGGGTGATAACCCTTCCCTATGTTTTCCAAAAAGCTTAAAAAAGATTTTTTGGCTGGAGCTAAACACGTTAAAAATGTACCCGTTCAAAATTACAAAGAGATTCTATTTAACAACAAACCTACAGTCCCTGTCTTGTTTGCACCGCCTGTATACTGCTGTTCAGAGTATATAGGGCCTTTCCTTATTTTAATTTGGGTGCGGGGTTCCCCTTAATATCCATACAAGACCCAAAGGGCCTGGTAATGGACTGGGGGGTACCCATGCCGTTTGTCTCACTGATTTTCATCCATATTGCCATGACCCGACATGACATTAAATCCGCAAGCAGTTTCAAATGAGATTTTTTCCTTTAAAAATGACATTTGGTGCAGGGACTGTTCTAAACACGGGAAACATGCGTCACTTTACAGGCATACTATAGACACCCCCCAGGTACGATATTTAAAGGAATATTTCACTTTTTTTTTTTTACTTTAAGCATCATTAAAATCACTGCTCCCGAAAAAACGGCCGTTTTTAAAAGTTTCTTTTGCATTGATACATGTCCCCTGGGGTAGGACCCGGGTCCCCAAACCCTTTTTAGGACAATACCATGCAAATTAGCCTTTAAAATGAGCACTTTTGATTTTGAACGTTCGAGTCCCATAGACGTCAATGGGGTTCTAACGTTCGTGCGAACTTTCGGTCCGTTCGCAGGTTCTGGTGCGAACCGAACCGGGGGGTGTTCGGCTCATCCCTACAGGGGATCTATTTTACTGTTTTTCTTTCTATCGTTAACATGTTCCATACAAGTGTTTTAGCACCACAAAATGATACTTGGTTCTGTATTCTCTAAAAGGGGCAGTACTGGTATTGGTAGGTGGGTAGGGGGTGGAATCAAGGGACGGTGGTCAGAGGTGGGTAGGGGGCAGAGGCAAGGGGTGACTCAGACGGGGGAGTTCCTGCACATATTCTCCGAAAAAAAATGCCCAGTTTAGTGTTTACAAGCCAGGGTTATGAGCCTCATATCCAAAATTGGAATAAAAGCTGACAATATTAAGGCTTGGCACAGATTGCACCCTCTTCAAAGTATTTCCATGTAAACCATAGTCAGTGAAAGGGAAAGATAAATAAACCATCCTTTTGTTAAACAACACCAGCACATTATATACTAAATCACTGCTTGTCATATGAAGAATCTATGAAATCGCCTTTGAATCAGAGTAGTAGCCATCCTAGCTGGAAATGAATAAAGAGGATTCCACTTCTATAACTATAGGTAGATTCTTTAGATGTGTCTCTAATGGCATGATAGTTTAGAAATAGGATACAGGCTAAAGATATATATATATGAACAAAGTCCAAATTTATCCTCATCCTCATAGTAGAAGTGTCTCAGGGGAGTGGACAGGGGAGGTCACAGGCATCTGACTGGTTTTGCCATTAACGTCCAGCTTCCTCATAGTTCAGCTGCTGTAGACTGTATCTTTTATGGTACACGCATACTAGACATTGAATAGGTGGTTGTCTGTAGATACGTGCGATTCGTTTCGTACGAATCGAAAATTCGTACGAATTTCCGTAAATTCGTACATTCGGGAGGATTCGAAATACAAATTGCTATGCTTCTGAATTTTGTACGAAATACGAAATTTCGTTTACGAATTTCGGATCCAAATTCCTAACGAACATTCGTAATTGTTACGAAAAGGTAACGAACCTAAAAGTTAAAAACCCAGGAAGTCAGCACAGCACAGGGATGGTGGGAGCCCCTCATAAGGATAAATTCTTCATAACGAACATTCATAATTGTTACGAAAAGATAACGAACATTCGTATTTCGTACGAATTTAAATTGAATTTCGGACACGAATTACAAAATACAAATTAATTGTAATAAGAACCGGAACAGAACGAAACGAAACAAATTTATTGCGGCGCACATGTCTAGTTGTCTGTATGATGTCGAAATTCTTTTTGCCCATTTGACCACTGAGAGTCCAGTGGTAGAAATCAAAACTGTATTGAAATTGAAGTTCAATAATGTACAACAAGTCCAGCGGTAAGGCAACCTGAGCAGATGAACTCACAGGATGTACATTGATGAGTAGTAGCAGTATGTCTATAGTGTGTCAACAAGGTCTGTCTCCAGGGGTGGAATGCAGCCTTGCTGGTCTATACCCAAGTAGGGAGGCTTCCAGGATGGATGGCGTCCTTGCACTTTCCCTATTCATCTGGAACCCTCTACCTGTTGTTAAGCATTGTCCCTGAAAAATGATTGACCTGTCCTTACTCTAGCCACATGCGGCATGAGTGCCAAACCCGGGAGCCAGGGTCCTAAATAGACTTTGCCTAACCCAAGATGACTACCAAAGACTCATGGGATATCAACATCCAATTGAATGCTGCCTCTTTGTGACCGAGGACATCATAGAGGAACTAGGTTCCTCTTGACTTCCTCCTCCACCTGCATTGCCACTCCGGAAGAGTGACACCGGCTTCGGTCAAAATAGACTGCAGCTGCCTATACACTCTTGGACATTAGTACTATATACATTAGGTGCTATATTCCCACTTAAGGCATGGCCAGTGAGGCTACTAAGGCAAATTGAATTGATGTGATTGTTGCCATGGATGTGGATATTTAATACTGAATGCAGTTGAGGAAAGGGATATTTATAAGATATCATGCCTTTAGAGGCAACTCTAAAGCCCCGGAGCGATCGTACGATAATCTAATCGTTAGTACAGAGCTTTCAAGAGCCGATCAGGACAGTTCATCCGATATTATTTGATCGGACATGCACAAATTTTTTTTCCGTATGATGCCAGATTGTACGATTTTAGTTTAAACAGTACAGTTGTCATTCGAAAATGCAATACAAATACATTACAACACATGACATCACTTCCAAATTTTTATCCTGTCGTACTTTAGTAAACTCTTCAGGTTCGATCTGAGATTAGCATGCAAAAAAAAAAACGGACGATCATTCGTCTGATAGTCTGATAATTTCATTGTGTGTACCAGGCAGTAGGAGTCTACCTATAACTGTAAAAGTGGAATTGTATTTATTCATTTCCAGCTGGGATCCCTACTACTCCAATTCAAAAGTGTTTCGAAAGATTTTTCACATGACAAACAATAATTCAGTATGAGTATATGAAAGCCTCGATTAGCAGTATAATGTGCTGGTGTTGTTTTACAAAAGGAGGATTCATTTATCTTTCCCTTTCACTAACTATGGTTTACATGAAAATACTTTGAAGAAGGCTGCAATGTGTGCGCCAAGCCACAATATTGTCAGCTTTGATTCCAAATTAGGATGTGAGCCTCAAAAGCTTGGCTTGTAAATATCTTATTATTCCTGGTCAAGAGTTCAGCTCTGAAAACTCCTTGTTTGGATTATTGAGTTAACGGAATTTAATATCCCCTTTCTAAGAATTATTTTCACATCACTGTTTTCCTTTCTTTATATACTGTATGTGTGGACCACTACCTAATTTTGTGGGCTGATTTATAGTAGCACTGGCAGTTTTGTACTCAAGGTATCATCCTTGGCTCATATACCGGTATATGAGAAGCAGACACCTGTTACTATATCTAGTTTACATTCCAATTATTTTAGGTAAAGGATGATAGGTCCTCTTGAAGTTCTGTTTTGAATCCCTATGAAGTGTTCCTTTGCTTCAGGGATAACAAACCATATACAGTGTCTCACAAAAGTGAGTACCACCGTCACATTTTTGTAAATATTCTATTAGATCTTTTCATGTGACAACACTGAAGAAATGACACTTTGCTACAATGTAAAGTAGTGAGTGTACAGCTTGTATTACAGTGTAAATATACTGTCCCCTTTAAAATAACTCAACACACATCCATTAATGTCTAAATCGCTGGTAACAAAAGTGAGTACACCCCTAAGTGAAAATGTCCAAATTGGGCCCAATTAGCCATTTTGCCTCCCCGGTGTCATGTGACTCGTTAGTGTTACAAGCTCTTAGGTGTGAATGGGGAGCAGGTGTGCTAAATTTGGTGTTATTACTCTCACTCTCTCATACTGGTCTCTGGAAGTTCAACTTGGCACCTCATGGAAAAGAACTCTCTGAGGATCTGAAAAAAAGAAATGTTGCTCTACATAAAGATGGCCTAGGCTATAAGAAGATCACCAGGACCCTGAAACTGAGCTGCAGTACGGTTGCCAAGACCATACAGCGGTTTAACAGGACAAGTTCCACTCAGAACTGGCCTCGCCATGGTCAACCAAAGAGGTTGAGCGCACGTGCTGAGCATCATATACAGAGGTTATCTTTGGGAAATAGATGTATGAGTGCTGCCAGCATTGCTGCAGAAGTTGAAGGGGTCGGGGGGTAAGCCTGTCAGTGCTCAGACCATACGCCGCACGCTGCATCAATTTGCTCTTCATGGCTTTAGTCCCAGAAGGAAGCCTCTTCTAAAGATGATGCACAAGAAAGCCCGCAAATAGTTTCCTGAAGACAAGCAGACTTAGGACTTAGATTACTGGAACCATGTCCTGTGGTCTGATGAGACCAAGATAAATTATTTCGTTCAGATGGTGTCAAGCGTGTGTGGTGGCAACCAGGTGAGGAGTACAAAGACAAGTGTGTCTTGCCTACAGTCAAGCATGGTGGTGGGAGTGTCATGGTCTGGGGCTGCATGAGTGCTACGGCACTGGGGAGCTACAGTTCATTGAGGGAACCATGAATGCCAACATGTACTGTGACATACTGAAGCAGAGCATGATCAGAGCATGATCCCCTCCCTTCGGAGACTGGGCCGCAGGGCAGTATTCCAACAGGATAACGACCCCAAACACACCTCCAAGATGACCACTGCCTTGCTAAAGAATATTAGAATAAAGGTGATGGACTGGCCAAGCATGTCTCCATACCTTAACCATATTCAGCATCTGTGGGGCATCCTCAAATGGAAGGTACAGGAGCGCAAGGTCTCTAACATCCACCAGCTCTGTGATGTTGTCATGGAGAACCTGTGAAGCTCTGGTGAACTTCATGCCCAAGAGGGTTAGAGCCCTTGCACACTGGGGCGGTGGGGGCGTCGGCGGTACAACAGCGCTATTTTTAGCGCTGCTGTACCGTCGTTCTAGCAGCGGTATTCGGCCGCTAGCGGTGCGGTTTTAACCCCCCGCTGGCGGCCGAAAAAGGGTTAAATCCCTCGTACAGCGCGGCTATAGCCGCGGTATTACAGCGGTATAGCCGCGCTGTCCCATTGATTTCAATGGGCAGGAGCGGGGAAGGAGCGGTGAATACACCGCTTCTTCCCCGCTCCAAAGAAGCGGTTTGCAGGACTTTTTTCACCGTCCTGTCACCGCAGCGCTTCAGTGTGAAAGCCCTCGGGCTTTCACACTGAACAAACAGCGGCAGCTGTTTAGGGGCGGTTTTCAGGCGGTATTTTTAGCGCAATACCGCCTAAAAACCGCCCCAGTGTGCAAGGGCTCTTAAGGCAGTGCTGGAAAATAATGGTGGCCACACAAAATATTGACACTTTGAGCCCAATTTGGACATTTTCACTTAGGGGTGTACTCACTTTTTTTGCCAGCGGTTTAGACATTAATGGCTGTGTGTTAAGTTATTTTGAGGGGACAGAAAATTGACACTGTTATACAAGCTGTACACTCACTAGTTTACATTGTAGCAAAGTGTAATTTCTTCACTGTTGTCACATGAAAAAATATAAGAAAATATTTACAAAAATGTGAGGGGTGTACTTGTGAGATACTGTACATGCCTCAGGGGAGAATAGTTTCTGTTTCAATGGGGTTTGCAGAACCATGGTAAAGGGATACGTTTGTTAGGCTGTTTTTCCTTTTTTTGGTGGTTTGTAAAATCAGTGAAAGCATCTCTGGGACACATATAACCTGGAAGCTCCAAACTGGGCTTTATGCAACAGTAATAAGGTAAAAGGCTCTGTATTGAATCCAGTTTTGAGCTTGCCAGAAAGTAGTGGGAGACGCAACACACGTAAAGCTTTTTCACAACATGTTAATGCGTGGTGGAAAGCTGTCTTGTCCTGAAAAGGAGAAAACACTTTTGCAACCCAAAAATATATATATTTTTTTACAAATTAAGTTTTATGTTACAGTAAAGACCCTTTTTGCACCTTAAGAGTATATGTTGAATAACTCAAAGCCTAAAAGGCCCCTATAAACCATTTTTATTCCAGGTTCTACAAAAGGTTCTACAAAAGGTTAAGGGTGAACACTAATGGAGCTTAAGGAAAAAGTACTAGGACGTTTACCAAAGTTGCAATATGTTTTTTTACATAAAACTACTTATGTTGACATTGTGACGGTCTTATTTTAAGTGTAGTAATCATGGACTTAAACTTCACTTTTTTTCATATTCAATACATAATAAGTATTCATTATTTAATTCTATAACATTTTTGTTGACAATAAATTTCACAACTTACCCTCTGCTGGGTCAGGAGGACCAAACCTCAATGCATAGCGGACCAGAAAAAAGTTGTTCCAGACATATAACTGCCCGTCTCTAGGGTTGTAGTCCACAGATGACACATACTGGTAAGGGTTGGGAAAATCCAATCCATTGGCTCCATTGATCCCCAGTGGCTCTTCTCTGTTACGATGTGTGTTAAAGGCATACTCCAGTCGGTTGCCTGCTGATTCACTATCATCATCTGCATACACTGATCTCAGCACATAAAGGACACCACATGCCATGAAAGCATTTGATGCAGAACGCTTATCATAAGTCGTCTCCCATGTCCCCTCAAAACGGAGAGTATATGGGTTAAGCTGGGTCACCACTAGCCTCCCGCTGTTTCCTTCAGTAGCATAGATAACCCATAACCCATTCTCATCCACAGCCAGGTCTATGTCAGTTTTTCCACCCCACCTGTAGGGTGAAGTATCGTGATAGTTTGCTGTGGATATAATTGCCTCTCCACTCTTGATCCGTGTCCTAAGGTCATATTTTACAATGTTGCGTGTACGTTCCTTGTTATAAAAAGCAGCCCCATCGTACACCACAAAACCTGTGCCATCCACCCGACTTGGTAGACGGTATGTAGTAGTATGTCGTGCAGCAGTATAGTCCTCCCAGGATGCATACTCTGTTAACGTGTCTGTACGGTAGGGAATCCATGGCATGACATAGAGTCGCTCACCAGCTTGTAGTGGATCTCGACACCATGCTCCCGATTGATGGTCAGACTCATGGGTGGAAGTGGGCTCTAGAATCTCCTGTAGCATTCCCGGGCAGACGAAAACTGTAAGGATGGGAAAAGGTGGGACAGGACAGAGGGAGGAAGAAAGGAAAATAGCAGATGATGGTGGGGAGAATAAATGAACCATAGATAAAGTACACAAAAACAACGACAAAGAGAAAGAAAAAAGTTGGAGGTAAGTCAAGAAATGTACAAAAATAATGGGCAAAAAAAAAAAATCGAAGACAGGAACGTCCAAGGTAAGTTGTGTATGGAATTTAAGAAAAAGAGTAAATTGTAATGGATTGATGCGAAACAGGAAATGAATATGAAAAGAATGAACAAACAAGAGAAAGAAGTGACATTGTGGGAGGGAGATGAACAGAGAAGAGAAACAGGGTTGAAAGAAGGAAAAGAAACAGGGGTAGGTAGGGGAGGGGGAGAGAAAGAAACAATTGCAATGAGCTGTGTATACTTTCCACACCCCCAATATTAACCTGTGATCATAGGAGGATGAGTCTGGGGGAGTGAGAAGGGTATGACAAGGGAGAAGATTAAGAGAGAGAATCAGAAAAGAAAACCGTCTCCTAATCTTGAAGCCATCCCATACTCTACACCTTCCTGTCCCATCAAATCTGACCCACTAGATTACTTTCTTGTCTCACTTCTTACATGAATTCTCCAGAAAACATGCCTCCATACTCTATTCTCCATATTCATTTACTAATAGAAAAGTAGCCATTGCTGTGAGGTGTTATTGTTTTTTTTCTAACATCTGTTTTCTCTTTCAAGACTTTATTGTCTACCTCTTCCATGTATAAGTTCAGTGTACTATTCTACTGTTGCTCCAGGCTCAATAAAGTGTCTGAACAATCTCTGAACTCAAAACATTCCCTTTCTCCGTCTAGCTGCTCCTACACAAACTTTTTCTGTCAATGTCTTTAAAATCATAAGCATCTCTCTCCCCCTCCTCCTTTTCATAACTGATGTCTTCCACATCCCATAATAAGAAAAAAACAACATTTTTTTTTTTATTGCCATGGCATCGCTGCTAGGGGAGGGAGAGAGAAGAACCTCTTAGGTCACATAGCACTCTTTCAGCCAATCATGGACCATGGGTGGTTGACCTCCCCCCACTGAGGATCTCTGTTGCTGCTCACACTGGGATCCTGAAAGCTAATTGGGTTAGAGGGGAGCTGATTAAACAGCCGTGAGGTGCGAGACGCAAGAAAGAAACCTGCTGAGTTGCACTGTGGGTAAATGAGATTGGCATCCGCTGTCCTGCTGGACGGAAATATTGATTAAGTTAAAGAAACCCTTGCAGAAAACATATATCCAAATTATAGGAACATCCTGTTGTGCCAATGTGCCCTTTATAGAAGGGAACCCATTAAAAGAACACCCCGTATAAAGAAATAAATTTTGTTTCAAAATATTTTTTTCCCCAAAATAGGACGGCTTGATTAATTTAAGACCCAATTTAAAAGAATCTTTGCGTGCGCCCATTACTTGCACATAGCAGGAACAGCCATTTATTCATCCCACACAAGCTGCCACTTTTAAATAAAGTCCGCAATCAGTGGAATATGGCATGAAATTAACAAAATGGTTGCCTCTGCTGTGTCTGGGTAATAGGGTTAACTTTGGTCGGAACAGGCAGAACTTTGAGCTTTCTCTGGGGCTGGAGTCAGATTAAAAAGCAGCAATTCAGAAATTGTATAGTCCAAGGGTCACATGGATTTAACTAGGCACTTATTGACGTAGTCTCTGGATTCACCTTTTAAAGTACTGCCTAACAAGTATTACATTACATTTAGATATACTGTTTTTGAAATATATTCCAGGGTATGCCAAGACTGTCATAAACCTTACTCATTATTTTATTCTCTAATGCAAGGCTGGACGAATTCCAGAAGCCAGGATGCCAATACGCCTAGAACATTTTAACTGGACCCTTAATTAAAGTCTCTGATATTGTGAGTGGAAGCATATATGCCCTGGCTGTTAAAAATGCCTGGTGGCTTATGCATTGGGCTTAATGGCTTCTGCATGGTGCGCTAGATTGTAAAGCCCTTCTATAACTGTTTGTTAACATTTAATTTGTCCTTACCACGTACACAAAAGACGGAAGTCAAATACAAAAGGCACACCGGAGGTCCACAGTTATTAGGCTCTGTTCTGTATTTACTTGCCTACAGGACAATAAAGAACTTAAGACCTTTAAACTATATGCCAATCTTGTTTATATCAAATGCAATATTTTTTCACACTATTTATAGGCCTAATTGCTCAAAATACATGAGGGTCTATTTAAATATTTTTTTTTACACAAGAATAAATTAAATCCACTTAAAATGCATGAATCTTGGGTGAAAGTTGTGTTAATCTTGTTTAAAAATGTTATAAATAGACCCCATGGTGAAAAAGAACTACAAGACTTCCCAAAACATTTGCACACGCTTAGCATCCTAGCTTTCTTTAATCCAGGTAATGGTGACTACTGGTAGGCCACTGGATAAAAAGTTAAAAAAATATACAGTTTGGACTTTGGGGCTACATTTGGAGCTGATTGGAGCTACATTCATGCACTGAATAGCATTAAATACCAATATCTAGGTCTTAAAATCCAATTTAAAGCATATCTAACCCCCCCCCCCCCCACCTTCACAAATAATATATTAATATTTTGAAGCTTACCGGTCATTAGATGGGGTGTCTGCATTAGTTTGTTAAAGCTTTTTCTTTTTTTTTCACCTTGCAATCCTACAGATAACACATTTCCTATCCTAGAGTGTCTACACGTACTCAGGCCACTGTATCTATATAGCGAGCCATGGTTGCTACCTAATCTGGACCTCAAACATATCTTAACATGGCCATACACAGGCTGAATGGAAACATCTAACAGATTCTTCCATCCATGCTATATAGCTTTTGTATTGTGACAGCTGGCCTCACCAACTTTCAAAATACCCGAACAGCAGCTACATTTAAATGTCGCCAGATGCTGTTAAGCTGACAATTTCCCAACTGTTTCCTTAAATTTTTCAATTGAGGGATGTCAGGCAGGAGGTGGCTGAGAGGGCTACCCGTTGAGTGAATTTCGTTTGATTCTTTGGGAACTGGCTGAAATGCCCTCCATGTGTGGCCAGCTTTACGCTCTTCATCTCCATTACATAGTGGTGGGAAGACTAGTGGCTAACAAAAAGAAGATAAAATTATTTATGCTTTTAGTTTAGTTCATAGGAAGTGACCAGAACATTACATTTTTAGTAAAATCCACTAGTATTTTCTGTACTTTCCAAAACATGTTCTTAGCCTGAAAAATGCAAATGAATACAGCCACCATATCTAAGGACTGGTGAGTTACAGTATATTATATTTTGATTCTTGACTTTAGACATTCTTTAAGGTTCACATAGACACTAGAACACCATTAGGAACTTGAGTCTGCCAGGGGGTTACTAAACATGAATAAACACTTTGACTGACTTTCCATTCAGTCTATGCAAAGAGGAACAGATTGACATGCATTTAGATAACGTTTTCTAACCTGCCTGATAACTGTTTCCTTAAAAAGACTTTCCACGAGGTATGTACAAGTACCCCACAAACATGAGTTTGTAACCCATTCCAACCATGTCTATGGGTACCTTCAAATTAAGTTTTTCAAGCTCCATTTGCATTTCCGAGAAGCCTTGATTATTTCCGATGTTGTTGGATTAAGCTCAACTCTGGTGTCCTTTTCGGGTAAGAATCTAATGTATTTAGAAAACCAAGCCAAGCGTGAACATTTAGAAACAAAGCCCAGAAGCTTCCTTAAAGAAACAATCCAGAAAAGAAAGCAAAAATCTATATTAGATGGAAAATGCTTGCACAAGCAATTATATTTAAGCCACTCAGAAAGTGAATAAGCATTTCCCATATATAAGAACTATAACCTTAAAAAATCTGCTAAACACTATATTGATCCCCTGACATAACAGCTCTGCAATTTCCAGAAGAAAAAATAACAAACAACCCTATGTGAAAAACAACTTTAGGGGTCCCCATACTCCTATCTGTTTGGGGCCACGCCTCCACCTCAGCATGTCATAGCTGCTAATGATGAAGGCGAGTGAAGACACAGCATGGCTCCACAGACTCCCAATGATCTTAAGACACAACATGCACAAGCAAATCATTCTGACAATTTAAACATTGGAAGCCCTTCTAACATCTGAAAACGAGACAAATTGTAGGTTATTACACACGCTCTAAAGGGTTTTGTTTAGACTGGAGTTATACTTTAATTAGATCATTCACTTTCTTCCCATCGTTAATGTAAAGCTCAACCTCTAAAGCTCCTTATCAGAGACACTGGCTACTTTGATTTTGTACAGCACTTTAAGGCTGTTAGTAAAATGTATACCTTTATGACAAAGCTAAAAGCTCCTTTTCTTTTTTTTTTCTTGCTGGCTGGTTCTAAAATCCTAATGCAATCTTCATTATCTCCTGCCCAGATTTCTGTAACAGCCTATCCTCGGCCTATCTTTAAAATTTCTAAAATTGCATCTAAAAGGATGGCCTCTGCCCCGCTGATCATTCTGTGCTTCTTCCTACTTAGAAAACATTTACATTCTTCTCCCAAGAAAAGACTGGAGACTCTGCACATTTTCAGCAGACATCAAGACATTATGTCTGCATCACCCTTTTTTTGCTATGAATGTCCCCACCAGCCGGGACAGAAGGCTACACATTTTCTTTGGTTTAAGGGTAATCCAACAAAAAACGATGTTTCAGTTCAGGTGCTGCTGAAATGCATCACTTAATGGACTCTTATATTTCTAGAACACTAACAGCAAAATGTATTAACCAACGTTCTCCACCTCATCCACCAACTGCAGCCATTACAAAGTTCTCTCACTCCTTCTTTTGTGAGGAGTGAGAAGGGCATCAGAGGGAATGAAACTCCAACTTGGGTAGTACTGGGAATGTTAGTAGAAAATACTTCTACTGGAGGCCATGAGAAATATTAGAAACCAGGGGGTGATCATACCCACCAGCTTCTCCTTTAAACTGAGAATGTCATAAACCTAGAGATATGCAGCTAACTGAAAGCAGACCTAAACTTTGAAGTTCTACATTAATTGCTCAAGCAGTATGAGATAGGAAGGCTAGAAGTGTAAAACTGAACAAATCCCTTGTAAACAGCAGGCCGTGCACCCTTCAGATTTCCGACCACAGGAGTGCAGTGGGCTATTGATGTCAACAGAGTCATCATTGGGTCAAATCATTTATACATGCCCCTAAAGCCTATCTGTGGTCCACTATACTAGTTAGGTTCACTTAACTTTACTTGTTAGACTTCCTTGATGGGATGTAGTTCATTCTTAAAGGAATTTTCCACCCTATTTCCTACCCTAATACCCTATTTCATTTACCCTTGTCACCTCACTCCCCTTGCCTTATTTTTTATATTTTGTCATGATGAATTAGGTACATCTAGGGCAAAAGTGTTGTGTTGGGAATACCTGAAAATCTTGCTGACAAAGAGGGTGGGTGAAGGAGTACAACCATTCTCCATTAATACATAAGGGTTTCTGAAGCAGCTTTATTCAGTTTTATTTATTTAAATCATACAATTAAAGTGTGTATAAACCCAAGAACTACATTTTGAATATTGCAGCTAATTAGTCCTTAAATGTGGTGCCTGCATTCATTTTTTTTAGGCATTTTCCCCTTTTTTTTCAGCTGGTGACCCTGCAACACATTTCCTCTCCTAGGATGACAATGCTCACTGTAATGTATCTTTCCTGGAGCGATCAATGGATATTGTTTTACACAAGGCAATTAAGAGAAGTTCATTGTAAGGGTTTACATACACTTTAACGGTGTCTATATGTGTGAATATTCTAGGCAAGGTATCCCAGTAATAAGTGTAAACAAAAAGATGAGAAAGGAAGTCATCGGAACCTCTGCCTTCTAATGCGTTTCACTTTGGCAATGCACGTATTCATAGAGTCAACTCTACAATAAGCGCATTGTTTGAGCGAAATGCGCTAGGGTGGAGGTTCAGGTATTTTGCCATTGCATCCTATGCATTAATAAACTTGTAACACTGTCTTTTAATTCAGCTTCTTTCTCCTCTTTTTAGTTTATTCTTTAAGCATACAATGGACTGCTGGGCAAGCCAGAACCTGTAGTTGGGAATGAATGGGCAGATGATCAGTAGCAGAGCGTTGGGTTAATTTTTTACACAAGTCACCATTATTTAATGCATGTATGACTTTTTCACTTAGTATTTGCTTGGATATCTTGCAATCAGAATGGAAGACATGATCACTCCAGAGCCACACAACCTCATATATGGGGCTCTTGTATGATCTGATTCATTGTCTCCATTGACACCTGAATCTGTCAAAGCTAGATAATTTGATATCTAAATCTACTGCACATTGGGCCACTTAAAGCCAGTGATAATTGTTGAACAACCCAACCGTCTTGTGCATAGACAGCTTAAGTTAAAATTAATCAGCTTAATACGTGGTTTAAGTACATATATGCAAACTGATTTACCTGCCAAAAGGTTTCTAATTATGTTCAGCCATTCTTTTGATTTCTATATATCTGCCATCCAGGAGACCACCCTACTTCCAGATTCAGCTTTGGAGCTTAATGTATCCCCACACTGTTTCCAGCCTCATCAAAGAACTATGAATCAAGGTCACCACACTGCTGTTTCATTGTTCAATGAGCAGACGGGTGACACAAAAAGCTGTAAAGATGAACCAGGAAATTGTAGTGTCATCTACATCACTATTATGGGAGGGTGCCACGAGACTCATTGAACTGCATTGAAAATACTTTGACAGATCAGGCAAAATGATGTATTTCTACTTAAAGAGGAACTGCAGTCTGCTCACATAATTTGTATTAAAAACATCTGTGCCATTCTGAAGCTTCCCTCCAACCACTTTGCATATTATTTTATATATACTGTGATTCTGTATTTGACAAATATGTGCTGTAGCAATCTCCCTCCACTAAGTCTGGTTGGATCCATTTTAACTGTGGGCAGCTGAAGCTGCTGCCACTTCACTTCCTGGATTTACACAGACACACAGAGGCACACCTCCAGCTCTGCAGCCCTGCAGCTCTCATTGGCCCTCTTATGGCTCATCCCCCCTCCCTTCCTAGCAAACTCCCACAAGAGTGAAAGAGAGAGAGAGCTGTGCATAATGTCATAAGCCTAGGCTTTTTACCAGACAAGAAACAGGAAGTGGGCTGTATAAAGAATTTACTGGCAGAAAAAAAAATGTTCTACTTTCCAAAGTTAAAACAACAAGAGCAGAAGATTTAATAGACGGAAAGTTGAAAAAATGACTGTCGTTCCGCTTTAAGTACATCTCACAACTCTTTTTAGCCATACCTCTTTATAAACCTTTGGAAGTGATGGATACAAACTGGTGGTGATGGAAGGTCTCAGCTGATTTTTTTTTTTCACAGATTTAAAATTTTTGCATCACTTACTTGTTGCTGTGGGAAATTGACCTTTTTCACTAATTCACTATAATAAAGTTCCACTTTTAAATGTTACAATTCTGATTAACAGGGCCTGATTAAAATGTCTCAACTCTACCTCAGTAATCCTAAACACCTGGGACTGACCTGTACCTTATAGTAACTATATCTCACTATAACCCTGTATAGCTTTGGCATAAACAAAAATGCTTGGCCCACCCATTCATTTATGTTTATACTGGAATCAATGGTCATATCTTGCCGCATTCCTTGCCATCACCTAAGTCTATGTTGGTATACAACTGATGTACTGCAACTGTCTGTAAATGTGCCTCACTATAACTCTCGGTAAGTGTACTGTAACTCTTCAAATCTCTTCCTCGCTATGTAACTCTCTGTAACTTCACTGTACCTCATTAAATCTTTAGCTCAATCCCTGTTACCATATTATAACTCTCTAAATTTATGTCTCACTATTTACCTTTCTGTACCTATGGCTCTGGGTCACTATGTAATTCTTTGATACCATACTATATCAGATCAGATCTCACTATATAACTCTATATAACAATTCTGAATGTATGGCTTACTATGCAATTCTTTGATTTATCCTGTAGTGGACTGACTCAATATGCAATTCTCTGATAGTTTATTGAAGAATATCTATAGCTCACTATATAACCCTATATAACAATAATGGCCTTCTGAATCTGTGGCTCACTATGTCACTCTCTGTAACTGTACTGTAGTGGATCTATGGCTCAATATGTAATTATCTGATACTATCATATTTATCTAAAAAATGTTGCTTACTATGTAACCATGTTACTATATTTCTATGGCTCATTTTGTAACCCTCTGTAAATCAAACAATACTGTAATTCTGCATCTGTGGTTTATTACATAACTCTCTGTAACTATATCGTAGCTCCAAATCTATGTAACTATACATCTGTGGCTCACTAACAAACACAAACAAATATTTGGCTTGTCATATAACTATCTGCAACAATACTGTCATTCTGAGTCTATAGTTAAATATATAACTTTCTGTAAATATATTTTAGCTGATCTATATCAAACTCTTAATAGCTATAATGTATTTCTGAATCTTCAGCTTACTGAGTGACTTTGGGGTTAGGCAAATAGACTTTTCACTTTCCAATGAAAGTTGCAGTTTTCAAAAAGTGCAAGTGGTTGGTCATTCTTTGCAAAGTGAAATTTCAGCACACTCACTAAGCTCTGGGGAAAATTCTGTTGCAATGCGCAACTTCCCTTGCAAAGTGAATAGCCTATTTGCCTTTAGTAAATCAACCCCATTAAATCCATGGCTCACCATAGAAATCTGTTACTCTACCCTCTGCAGTATCTCTTCACTATATTCTCTGTAGCTATACCTCACACTTTTTCACATTCTTTTTTTTTGTATAAAAATTACCTCCCATAACTGTGTAATCCTATTCATTACAACACTGTCCTAAATTGTGCCTTGTATGCCTGCATTTTCAATTTAAAGCAGGGTTCTACTCACAACTTTGCTGGTTGTGGGTGGGAAGGTTCTGATCTCCTGCCAAATCTTTACTGCTTACAGATTGAGGATTCTCTAGAACATACTGCTATGTAAACTGCCAGCTTGTAGATTGTCTAGATATACTTGCAAAGTTCAATTTGGCTGGTAATAGAAGAAAGGGGCTCTCAGCTGAGCTGACATTGCTGAGTTTGAGCAGAGATCCTCAAATTAGGCCATGGAGAGGTGTGAAGACCAAGCAGGAGTTCAGATTGTTCCTCAAGTTCAAACCATTTGAATATGTTTCTTCTTTAACACTGTTCTAGGATCCCTAAAGACAACATACTATATATGCTAGCAAATATATTGCTAATTCTAAACTATCTTCCTTTGGTCTCTAAATTGTGCAACATCAAAGATACAAGTCCACCCATGTTATAAGAACAAGCCCCTTTAAAAGAAAACTTACAGCTCCAACATGTCCCTTCTGATAAGCAATCTTCCCGTTATAAGAACACCCCATCAATATATAAGTTTTAAGGGACAGTTGTTGTTTCTCCAGGCAGCCTATTAAGCACATTTTGGGAAAATACTGTGCTTCCATTTTAAAATAATGATTTAATCCATTGCTTTATGCAAATGGACTGGTATCAATAGAAATGTACAAGCAAACTGAAATACTGAAATACAACATGCCTTTTCCTCATACATGACATTACAAACCTAACACACGCTTCATAGTCTAGGGCAGAAGATGTCAAAGCAGTCATCAAACTCACCCAGTAATGAATGTTCTACAGATCTCCTCCAAGGAGAATCCATGATGAATGTGCCTACCAGGACAGCCAGTGGTTAACCCACCACTTTTCTTAAAATTCAGAAAACCTGGACTGTTGGAGAAGCTTGAGGCCAGGTGTCAAGAAAATCTACACTAGGGTATTCCAGAGATAAAGGGAGCAGGCTAGACAACATATGGGTTTATAGATATCAGATGCCACTCCTACCTACCCTTTCTTTAAATACCTAAGAAACCATTTGTCTAACCTCAGAGAACATCAGAACTAATTCAAGGTCAATAAAGACCAAACAAGGAATAAAGGTCAAGGGAATTTGTTGATAGCCTCAATTTGACCACATAGGATGAAATTAAGGTATATCACTGTTTATAGCTTTTTTTTTTTTATAACTTTTTTGATCCGCTCACACTAAGAGAAAACCAAGGTACTTTATGCCTACACAATAAAGAAAAAAACAGAAAACATTGTTTCCTATTTTAGTGACCTCACCATGAAAAAAAAATCAAGGTCCTTTATAGCTGAAGTTCATTGTACCCACTCTAGCAGGAACCCAAGGAATTTTGCTGCACAGACATCTTTGCATTGATTAGCCAATTGGCACATTGTGACAGAGTGCAATTTTTGAAAGGGGTGTCCTTGTAACCGGAGTTCCCTTACAATAACGGGATCAGCCTGGCTGTAAGATGTTTCTATCAGGGTGTTCTTGTAACAGGTTTTAAATCAGTTAAACAGCTTACACAGCAACGCAGAAAGAAAGGTTAATTTCAGACACCTGTAGGGAGAAGAGTGAAGTCAAAGATAGTGCGTGTTGTACGGTGGTGTGGAATCCGCCTGCTCACAAAGGAAGCCGTTAGACGTGACAAAAGCCTACAATGTAAAGACAGTTTTGTCACCAATTCATGAAATGTTGGGTGGAGACTGGTGAAGTCTGTCCCTCCCTTAATACAGTGAAACAAGCAGAAGGGAATGTAAGAAATACCTATATGAGAGGTAGATGCTTCTATGGAATCAAATGGGAATTATAGGAAGGAAAGCACTAAACAACTAGACTAAAAGGGTCTAATCAGGCAGCCAGATCTGCAGAGATAGGCTATATGAAAACAGTTAATTAGAAGGGGAATCTACATGGAGATAAAGGGGGAATTACAGGGATGGGAGAGGTCTTATGAAGTGAAAGGATGAGTTACAGGTAGGAGTATGGAAAAAAGAGTGAGTTTTAGGGGTTTATGGAGTTTTAGGGGTTTATGGAGTGATAGGTTGTGCTACAAGTAAAAGTTGTAAGGGTATTTAGGAGGAAATACAGACAAGGAAGTTACAGGGAATAATAGGGGTAACTACAGACAAAGGAGTAATAAAGAGAGTCAAAGGTTGAGGATTTATGAGGGGGAAGTAAGGTGTGCTATAGGGAAAAGTTATACAGGTTAGGAAGAGGAGGAGATACGGAGACACAGAGGTAACCACAGGGAGTAATAGGAGGAAATCCAGACACAAAGGATTTATGGAGAAATAAAGGAAGTCATAGATAGTGGGGTTATAGGGGATAGTAAGGTGTGATACAGGGAAATGTTATACAGGTTAGCAATAGGAGGAGATATGGAGAAAAAGAAAGATCCAAAGACAGAATGGTTTTATAGATTAATAAAAAGGGAGTCATAGATTAAGGGGTAGTAAGGTGTGCTACAGGGAAAAGCTATACAGGTTAGGAATAGGAGGAGATATGGCGAAATAGAAGGATCTAAAAACAGAAAGGTTTTCTAGAGTAATAAAGGGAGTCACAGATTGAGGGGTTATGAGGGGTAGTATGGCCTGCTATAGGGGAAAGGCATATAGGTTAGGAATAGGAGGAAATATGGAGAAATAGAAGGATATGAAGACAGAGAAATAGAGCAATAAAAAGGGCATCATAGATATAGGGGTTATGAGGGTTAGTAAAGTGTGCTACAGGCAAAAGTTACACAGGTTAGGAATTAGAGGAGGTATGGAGAAATAGAAGGATCTAAAGACAGAAAGGTTTTATAGAGTAAAAAATGAAGTCGTGGACCCAGGGGTTATGGGGGTAGTAAGGTGTGCTTTAGGGAAAAGGTAAAAAATTTAGGAAAAGGGGGAGATATTGTGAAATAGGAGAATCTAAAGACAGCAAAGTTTGATGAAGTAATAAAGGGAGTCATAGATAGAGGGTTTATGAAGGGCAGTAAGGTACGCTATTGGGAAAAGTTATACATGTTAGGAATAGGAGGAGATAACAGGAAAATAGGAGGATCTACAGACAGAAGCATATTATAAAGTAATAAAGGGAATCACAGGTAGAGGGGTTATGAAAGGTAGTAAGGCGTACTATTGGGAGAAATAATACAGGTTAGTAATAAGAGGATATACAGAGAAATAAGAGGATCTACAGACAGAAAGGATTTATGGAGTCATCAAAGGAGTTATAGGCAAAGAGATCAAATGAAGTAGCGTGGAAAATCTATAGTCATAGTCATAGGAGGAAATAAAAAAACAGAGGAGGTTTTGGGACATAATAGGAGGCTCTATAGACAGAAACTTTTATATGGACTAACAGAAAGTGTTAGAGACAGGTTATAAGAAGTAGTGGGAGGGGTTGCAGCAAAATTAATAAAAGAAGTTAGAGGAAAGAGTTATCTAGTTTCATATGAAGATTATATCAGGTCTTTATATGAAGTCACAGGAGGAAATTTAGGATTAACAGCATGAAAAGGAAAGTGACATGAGAGAAAAATTAGAAGAACGGAGTCCGTATGGATTTACACAAAGGGCTTTAGCTACAGGTCATATAGAGTAAAAGGAGGAGGAAGGATATTTATAGATATATATACCGGTATATACGACACAGTATTAAGCGTTATTGAACAGAGGCAAGGGTCTCAAGAAGTTATAGGTAAGGGTCTTCATGAATTAACAAAAGAAGGGGATATATGGAGTCACAGTAGGTGTGGATGGAGGTGTGCAGTGAAAAATGAAGGGTCTTACTACTTTAAATAACACAAAATTCTAGGATAGGTATATGGAATGTCAGGGTGACATAGAGGTTATACCAAGAGAACTCATGAGGTAGAGAATCAATATTAGGCTCTATATAAAAAGATTATATGCAGCAATGAGAGAAAATTTCATGTCTTAATAGTTCCACCCACAGAGAAAGCTCCCGCCGTCCGTTTTTATATATCAATACACAGGTCTGGGCACAGGCGGAAGGAGAGACCAGATTAATGGCGTTAGTAATCAGAGTGCGGCACAGAGCAGACAGATGAGAGGTTAATCATCTCCACAGGGTGCTGTGTGTTATCAGCGAACACCACCAACCTCCCCCTTCCCCAGAATCCTGTTCTCAAATCCTCCGTGAGCAGCTAGACCATCTGAAAATGCACTATGGCCAAATATTATCTACATTTGTATCTGTCATATTTCCCATATGAGATTTGTGGATATTTAATAACACGGCACAAACAGCAGTGAAAATCCTATAGCCGCCACACAGAAACCAGTTTTCACCAGTCCGCTCATTCTAAACCATACGAAACCTTGTTTCTGACTGGTTTGGCTGTAGCTACAGAATGTTGCTGCTTCTGTTACGGCTTCATGTATAAACAGAATTGGGAAGCGTCCCTGTTGCCCATAGCCACCACTTGAGCTGTACATTTTATAATGCACAAAAGGAAAGTGGAAATCTCATTTGTTACTATGAGCAGCACGCTTTTGTTTTATACATGAGGCAACGTGGGCTTGATTTATGAAAATGGAAGCCAAGGGAATGTATGTACAGGTCTCTGTCATCTATTTCAGTAAATCAGGTTCCACTTTGGATTTTGAAATTTACACTGTGAAAGTGGAGTCTGATTGGTCGCAATGAGCAAGGGCCCGGCCTTATTAAAAAAGCCTGTTTGTGTATAAATCAACAGGCGTGCACGTTACCACACAGCTGCATATTTTGCCTCCATCTTCGTGCCACTTTATCATAGAGACAGCATGTACATTTACATAAGGTGTTGCTGCTGCTGTGATGCCCTTAGGCCTTTCCCTGACAGAAGCAGATGTTGTGAGGGTAAGGGAGTTCCCTTCCTTAAAAAAAAAATAGGGTGAGGAGGGAGAACAGATAAAAAGAACAAAATAAATAAATATATATAATTAAATTAAGTAGAAGAGTGACACAACGAGTGGGAAAGAGAAAGAGCGAGACTGAGCAGAGGGACGAGAGTGAGAAAGTAGGGGAAAAGCTGATGGGAATAATTGAGGTAGGCCAGGTTTCTGAGGGTTGCTATGGAAACATGACAGGATAAGAGGAGGGCAGTGAGGAATGAAGGTTGGCTGGAGGTTGCAGAGTATTGCACTTTTTATCTTATTGAATCCTGCTAACTGTAGCTGAGCTGTTTAAAATATGAAGCAGATTATCGCTTCACTGACTCTTTCTCTGCCGGAGACCTAATGCTTCCTTGAGAGGGCTGACTGGTCATCTCTGACCCTGAGAAAAAAATAAAAAATAAAAATAGCTGCACCTTTGCCATTTATTTCATGAATCTACAATAATAGTTACTGTTATAGTTACTGATAATCTCCCTGGTGAACCTCATTGCTGAATACAGTGGCCTAGGATATACATGTAAGGGACTTTCACGTATCACTTAATCTTACAGTGCTTAAAAAAAATAAAGCAATAAAATAATAGCTGATCTCCCATGATGCACCTTCTAACCTTCCTTTTAACAAAACTTTAATCCTACCATACAGGCCTAACCCTTTACACTGCTAAATCCTTCCTCTTTCCATGTTATGGAGTCTTTCAGGATTTTTTTCTTTTTTGTTCACTGTTTCACATAAAACTCCAGCTCTTGTAATCCTTAAAAAGCGAAAGGGATTAGAGGGTAATAGGGTCAGCGAGGGGGAACAGAGGAGGAGGGGAGGTGGAGAGAGAAGGAAAAGTTAGGATTCTGACATTAATTATGGGCGGAATTAACGAGTCACCGTGAGGGTAACAGGAAGGGACTAATGAAAATTACCTTTTTGCTCCACTTCTATTCACGCATCAGAAAAGAAAGAGAGAGAAAAATATCAAATGAAAAAGAAGATAGGAAAAAGGAGAGAAAGATATTCATGAGTGTCATTACCAAATCTTCCCTCCCCTCCACTTTAAGGTATTACGAATTCTTCCCCTCCCTCCACCCCACATCCCCCACCACACAAGACAAGCCCAATTCCATATCCCCATTGTGTGATGTAGGGGAGGGGGAGGGAATCGTGGCTTCCACTGGAAGGTCCTGTAAAGAGAGAGAAGTGTGCAGAGAGGAATGGAATTGGGTTTGGGGAACAGGGGGTGCACATGATATAAGAGAGTTTATGAAAGACAGAGAAGGAGCAAGTGATGGTGACCAAGATGGGTACGTTATTGTGAATCGAACAAGAAGGTTTACACGAGATGAAATCCATGACTGAATGTGAAGAATGAAATTTGGATCTTATTGCAAGACCTTGTAAGGACACAATGTTGAGGTGGGTATTAAGCAGCACTAGCCAAGCACAAGTAAAGAATGGTAAAAGCAGTATGGAGGTAATATTGTGTGCACAGTCGGAACAGTGCAACAATTCATATTGGGCATGGGTAAATGGGTTATCATGTGGGATCAGTGTCTTTTAAAACTTTAAATGCAGGAATGTGAGGCCAGCATAAGCAGAGCAAATGTATGTTAGGTATACAATGTATAGACTGTAAATGACAAAATAGGGAGATATGCATAGAAGGGAAAGACTATCAGGTGGAAGGGAATGGTAGTGAATATAGAGGGCGTAAAGAAAAGAGACAGGACAGTAGATAACAAAAGAGACATCAGTGAATGTAAAGTGGTGTGGAAAAGAAAGGAGAAATAATGGTGGTAAACACAATTGGGGTGGAAGGGAGAGGAGAAGGGATGGTGATGAATGTAAGTAAAGTGGAAGGAAACAAAATGGATGGTGGTGAGTGGAAAGAGGGAGCAAAAGGGAAAGGAGAGGAGATGGTTATAAATACTAATGGAGTGGAAAGGAAAGCAGAAGGGATGGTGGTGAAGAGTGATGGTCTGGGAGAGAAAAAAGAAGGGATGGTGGTGAATGGAGATGGAACATAAGGGTGAAAAGGGAGGAGGATCATGTAAAACAGAAAGGAGAGGACAAGAGATGGTGTTAATTAGAGATAGATTGGAAGGAAAAGGAAAATGAATTTTGGTGAATGTAGATGGAGCAGAAGTGAAGGCATGGTGGTAAATGGAGAAGAAGGGAAAGATTAAAAAGAAAGTAAGGTGTTGAACAGTGAGGAAGTGTTAAGTAAAGTAGAATGGAAGGTGGTAATTGGAGAGGGAGTAGAAGAAAAGGGAGATTTTTCAGAAGTGAACAGAGTGGGAGTAGAACAAAAGAAGAATGCATCATGGTGAACGGAGATGGAGGGGAGGAGAAATGAGGAGTTATGATGGTGACTGGTAAATAGAGATCGATCATAAAAGAAAGAAGATTGTGTGGTGGTGAATGTAAAGGAATTGAAAAGTAAAGGAGAAGAGATAGTGGTGAATGGAGGCCTAGTGAAATGAAAATATGTGGTGGTGAATTGAGAAGAAGTGAAAGTTAAATGAGAAGGTATTGGGAAGACTGTAGATGATGTACAAAGAAAAGGGGAAGGGATGGTGGTGAATGGAGATGAAAGGGAAGGGAAAGGAGAAGGGATGTGGTGAATGGAGATGGAGTGAAGAGGAAGTGAATACGAAAGGGTATAGGATGGTGGTAAGTGAGACGCAGAGAAGGGAAAAGTTATGGGGATGAAGATAGGAGATAGAGTGGATGGTGAAGAAGTGGAAAGGAAAGGATAAGGGATGGTGGTGAAACAAGAAGGAAAGAAATGGAAAGGAGAAGAAATGGTAGTGAATGTAGAGGTATTAAAAGTAAAAGGAAAAAGAATGTTGGTGAACAGAGAAGGAATGGAATGAAACATAAAGGAATGGTAATGAATTTAGATGATGTGGAGGGTAATGAATAAGGACTAGAAAGCAGGGGAATGAATACGGACTAGAAAGCAGAGGATAGAAAGTGTAAGTGAAAGAAATAAGTTTAGTTGGACAATAAAGGGTAAGGGATATGGAAAAGAAGGCAGATGGTAAAGGAATTTAAAGTGTGAAAGTGAAAGGAAGCAAGAGAAATCAGAGCAAATGGAAAACAGACCTATAAATGGTGTAAAATTGAAGGGAGGATTGAGAAAAGGACAAAGAGGATAGTAGAGGGAGAGTGGATTGAAAGGAAGGAAGAGGGTACTTGAGAAGTGAAAGGATAAGCAGAGAAAAGGGAATAGAATGAGGATGAAAGGGGAAGGAGAGAAAAGAGATGGAAACGTATGGGATGGAATAGAAAGCAGTGGGAGTGGACAAGTGGTTATCATAAGGCTAAATGGGAAGGAGTAGAGGGGTTTCTGAAATGCAAAGGTAGGAAAATCAGTCCTTAGATTCCTGGGCTCTGTAAATGAAAAAAAAGGGAAGATGGAGAAGAGGACATTAGTGGTAAGGGGATGAAGAATGGGGAAAGGTGAATATGACCGTGCAAGATTTAGGAAGAGATACACTCAAGGAATCTGCAATGTAAAAGTTAATATTGATATTTATAGACAAGCAAACACAGGCAGTGAATGTCAAATAGGTAGAGATTTAGCAAAAGGTGCTAAGGTTTAGCAGTCCTTATCTCACACCCATAGAAATAGGAATTATGGAGTGCTAAACCGTGCCACCATCTGATAACTCCAGGGCAGAGGAATATATTGAGAAATGAAGACAAGCAAAGAGAGAGAGAGAAAGGCAAAGCAAAAATCTTACTTAGAAAAAAACTGACATATGTCATTCTGATTAAAAGATGAAAGCGTATATAATGTATATTATAAGAGATATACAGCAAAAGATAGAGGCAACTGAAGCGACAGAAAGAGACTGCAAAGGCCGAGAGACAGGTAAAGGGAGAAATAGACAGAGCACGACAGCCTTGGCAGAACATCCTGGGGATAGAAGTATTATATTAATGAGCTGAACCTGGAAGGGAAATCAGAGGGTTATACCATTAAATTTACAAAGTTCACCTGGTCTCTCCACAAGGCTCCACTAAAATGGAGAAAATAGCCCTGTGCCAAAATGCAAGGCCTGCAGAGCACTGTGGAGACCTGTCAGTCTATCAACATACTAAAACATGTTCAGAGCAATATATGGGTGCAAATCAATATGATATGTGTGCCTTCTAAGCAGAACTATAGGTTATGTGTCTATGGGGGTTGATTTACTAAAAATGGAGAGTGCAAAATCTGGTGCAGCTCTGCACAGACACCAATCAGCTTCCAGGTTTTAATGTCAAAGCTTAATTGAACAAGTTGAAGTTAGAAGATGATTGGCTACTATGCACAGCTGCACCAGATTTTGCACTCTCCAGTTTTAGTAAATCAACCCCTATAAGTGACTGAGTACCTATTAAATGCATGTGAATATTCACCTCATGTGTCTGGCTGTGTGTGCAGTGCATTGCAAAACGTTGCTTTGGCAGGGTATTTATACATCAGTAAACATGCCATGGAAACTACTCAAGAAGCCATTACAGGAAAGACTAATGCCATTGCAAATCAGGCTCAATAAGGTCTTTGTAGGGGGACTTGTTACCTACAGTATGTACATACATTTGAGAATATGCCATATATTTTGACTTATTTAATACTCTGTGAAGTCTTGAATTAGAACTCACCAGACAAGAGGACCCCTGGTGTAGGTGGTGAGCTTACATAAATTACAAATAATTAGCTAATGATTCTGGAGTGTTGTAGTCTTTTCAGAAGTGTTTTAAAGAATATGTTTACGGTGCGTACCTGCCCTCCTATTACACGGGTGACACTCAGCAGCTGTTCTAGAGTATCTTAAATTTCTTGCTTTTGTATATTTAACCAGTAATGTCCTAAAAATGTAAATCAAAGTACCTTAGGCATACCCTATACGCCCTGATCCTTCTCCGCTGCTAATGCTGGTATACTGATAAAATCTGAGAGACCCGGTTGTCAGAATGCTTTGTATCTCAAGTGTGACTGCAGTGGCTCCCGTGTAAGATAATACCAGCAAACAGTTTGCAGGTATCACTTATAAATACAGTACACTGTAACAATATTATAGTTACAATGTATTCACACAGAGTATTTAATATGCTGATCAAAGGGGTGTCCCTCAAAGTAACCTTACACTTTAAAAAAAAAAAAAGTGTAATTTTTTTCTATTAAACTCCCTTATTACCCTTAGCTATCCTTAAACAGCTATAATGAACTCTACTTATCTTACGTATTTTCAAACAATTTCATTTTAACAATAATGTTTTTTTTTTTTTATTGTGTTCCTTTGTGGTAATTGTAAGCACTGAACTAAAATAATCAGCAAAAAAAACCCCCCAAAACTTTGTTGTATGTGTACATAACTGCCCTGCTTTGTACCAGAAATTGAATTCAAGTGTCATTATATAATGACAGAATAAAAGGAGCAATTTTTAATTACAACAAGATTTTTTTTTTTTTTAATTATCACTGTTCAAACTGGAGAAAAGTATATATACACTTTCGTTTTGTCGTGTGTTTTACATGTAGATTGTGTAGAAAATGTTTAAAAATTGGAGTTTTTTTAATACTATTAAATATCTGCCCTGCTTTGTATCAGAAGCTTAATTTAAGTGTCATTATAAATAAGAAATGATAGAATAAAATTTGCAGATTTAATTACAGCAACAATTTTTTTTTTTTTGCTATCACTGATCAAACTAGAGAAATGCATATTTTTTGGTTTGCTATGTACTTTTGCATGTAGATTGTGAAAATTAAAATAATAAGAAAAATTGATAGAATAAAAACTTTATTTTTTGTAAATAACTGGTCTGCTTTGTACCAGAAACTTGACATCACATAATGACATAGTAAATGTTTGCTATTTTTATTTACAGCAAGGCTTTTTAAAGCTGTCACTGTTCAAACTAGAAAAAAAAACATATTTTTGTTTTGTTATGCCCTTTTACCCATAGGTTATATAGAAAATTAAATAACAATTGCAAAACAATCATTCCAAAAAAGCATTGTCTGGCCCCCCAAAAATATGTAAATTACTTACTACTTATTATTATGACAAAGCTACTGCTGAATTAGGAGGGCCCATAGTGGAAATGTAAAAATTCCGCTGGTACATAAAGGTATATAAAGGGTATATGGATGCGAGCGCTGCAGTGATTAACACGTTGCTGCTAGTAGGTAAAGGTTAACTGGCGGTGGTCTCGGTAGCCCATATAAAGCTTTACTTTTTGCATACAAAAGAGCAGTAAGCCAACCAATCAGTACTCATCTTTTACTTCTCTGATAGCTCTGAACAGAAGAACAGTGAATGCAGTTTTTTGTAAATCAGGCCGGGCTAAATCAGCCCTAAACTTTTCAATCCTGCTGCTATATTCTCTGTAATGCAAACAAAATAATTTAATAATTTTATAGGGTGCGTGAGACCTAATGCTAATGGCTCCCTTGTAATGGGTGCAGCAGGTCAATAGACTTGGGAACTCCATCAGAATTCCTAAAATTTTAAAGGCCGATCAGATCTGTACATTCCGGTGTGTTGTGTTAACGCATTTGTGTTCATTTGCATTGTGTTAAGGCAGTGTTTCTCAACTCCAGTCCTCAAGGCACCCCAACAGGTCATGTTTTCAGGATTTCCATTATTTTGCACAGGTGATTTGATCAGTTTCACTGCCTTAGTAATTACCACGGCCGTTTCATCTGAGGGAAATCCTGAAAACATGACCTGTTGGGGTGCCTTGAGGACTGGAGTTGAGAAACACTGTGTTAAGGCATTACTACAAAATGAATGGGCTGTAAACACACACCACAATGGACTGAAAATCAGGTACACACCGTTTATTCTAACACAGACCACAATAAACAGTAGCACGGTAGTGCATTGTGGTGCACAGTAAAGTAGGTGAGTCAGAGGTGAAATGGGGTGCCATTGACAAAGGATGGCATTATAAACTGCTTATGTACATAATCTACATTGTGATGTTTGGCACGCGAGAAACAACACTACAACTAAACTTCCTTTCCCAAGCCTGAGCTACCACTTTTAGCTTCAGTGGCCCTTTCCTAGTATACTGTGATAATCTCACCTACAAGACACAAAAACATGATCGGGTCACAGGAATGCTGTACCTGGACCGTTGAGCATCTCCTCCCATCCCCACACTGCACACAGCCTGGGCACAGGGCGCGCAGAGGAGTTTATTCTTCCCACACAGCACACAGCTGAGATCAGATTCTCTTACAGACACAGATGCAAACTGCATAGTATGTAGCTGGCTGCTATGTTGCAGTTCTGGTCTTTGAAATTCCCAGGTCGGAATGGAAGTGCACCTGCAGTAGCCAACTACATGCTATGCAGAAATAAATAAAGTGGTGATCTTGCGCAGTAAGTTCCTGTTTTCTACTTGAATTATTTTATTCCGGTTTTCTACTAGTTTTGGGGACTTTCTTTCACTTTATTTATTTCTGTTTAGTGTATTGTGAACCAGATTAGATTTTGCAGCTGGTTTTGATTCACTTTTGATTCACCTCTATCACTATTTAGATTGTTTGTGTTTTATTCTTGTTTTTTGGGCACACTATTCTTTTAGTAGCACGAAAGCCACTTTCACTATCCTTTTTACATGCTATGCAGATCGAGGCTGTGTCTGTAAGAGAATCCAATCTCAGCTGTGTGCTGTGTGAGAAGTTCTACTGTGTGTCTGCCAGCAGAAACCCTTGTTCTCTGCCCTGCCGGCAGTGACCTTTGTTCTCTGCCCTGCCAGCAGTGACCCCTGTCCTCTGCCCTGCCAGCAGTGACCCCTGTCCTTTGCCCTGCGGGCAGTGACCTCTGTCCTCTGCCCTGCCAGCAGTGACCCCTGTCCTCTGCCCTGCCAGCAGTGACCCCTGTCCTTTGCCCTGCCAGCAGTGACCTCTGTCCTCTGCCCTGCCAGCAGTGACCCCTGTCCCCTGCCCTGCCAGCAGTGACTCCTGTCCTCTGCCCTGCCAGCAGTGACTCCTGTCCTTTGCCCTGCCAGAAGTGACCCCTGTCCTCTGCCCTGCTGAGCCCTGCTTTCCATCCTGCTGATCCCTGCCCTTTGCTCTACTGAGCCCCTGTACACTGCCCCAGTGACTCCTGTACACTACCCTGCTGACCTCCTATCCTCTGCCATGCTAACCTCCTGTATATTGCCCTGTTGACCCACTGTAAACTGCCCTTTTTCCCCCTATCCTCTGCCCTGCTGACCCCTGTACATTTCCCTACAAACTAATAGCTCCTACACACTGCTGACCTCCTGTATACTACCCTGCTGACCTCCCATCCTATGCCCCCCTGACAATTTTTACTTCATCCCCACATCATAAAGGCAAGATCCGTCCCAAGTGAAAACAAAAAGGATTATGCCTTTAGATATAGTTTAAGGCCAAAAAATGTCCTTTCTTAAAGACTGGTCCCTAACCCCCCCCCCCCCCCCCATAAATTAGCCCCAACCATCTGGCTTCTGCTGGCAATAGCTTTTGCTTTTTGTGTTTTAATATTCCAGTTTTGCAAAGTGTTCAGTCCAGCTACATGATACCCTTTTCCTCTTTGACTCTTCTCTGAGCTGGGGATCCTCAGTAATGACATCAGTGCCACTCTCTGTACCAGTCTTATATGAATCATGGTCCTGTGGTGATGTCCCCGGAAAGAGCAGGGCCATAATGCACAGTATGTGCCACTGGTTGCCATTTGAATGCCATTGGTTTCCATTTAACATGGAGAATGAGGACATCACGTAGCAAAGAATAGGTAATATGGGTGACGGTCCTGGACTGAAGAGGAACCTAGCTGTTTTTTTTTCTCCACTTTCTTGAGGATCTATTTAGAAAGTAGAAATTCAGCCTGGAGATTGGCTTTAAAGTAGAACTATAGGCAAAACTTTGTTTTCATTTTGGATAGAGTAAGGGAGGGTCATAACACCTGTCAGATTTTTTTTTCGCCATCTGTGTCCCATTGCGGACATTTCCATTCACTTTCTGTTCCATAGCCAAACAGGAAGTGAGAGGAAATCCCTGCAAACTAAGGAAATCCATTGGGGAACCCCAGGTCACCAAAACCAGTGTCCCCATTGGAAGATGTCCCCTCTATTACTTTTCTGGGGACAACCAAAATTTTGAGATTTCTTTTTACTTTTATTTTCAATGATGATAAACAGGACACATGGAGAAGGTGAATCTCCCTAATGGGGGCACAGACAACAATAAAAACCTAATAGGTGTTCTAATCTCTCTCCACCCCATAACTTTACTTTAGTTATACAGTACTTTAAGTATCAGTGTCTTGGAACTGAAATCTACCTGACAACTGAGTGAAAGATATAAGCACATAGCAGGTGATTGTACTTCATACAGGTTGATTTTATGTGTCATTTTGAACCAAAAGGGTTACCTAAAGAATGACTATATTTTATAGATGGAGGGGAAGCACTTAACACATATAATGAATTATACCCCATGCTGTCCAAAAATATTTATAGCTGCATCATGCCTTTCTCTAGGTTAGAGGTCATTTATCAAAACAGATAAGATTTTACAGTCTGCTTTCCCTGGTGTGTACTTTACTCATCCGCAATGATTGAAAGGGTGATGAGAAGAGGTGTGCAGACGATGACTCAAGAAATGAATGGGGACTAGTCAGGCATCAGACTTTATAAAATAGGTAATCCAAGATGGTGTTGTTTTGTGGCAGATGAAGCCAAATTGTCACATTCATCTGGCCCTCAAAGAAAAAATTATTATTATTATGACCCAAACCATTTTAAAGTTTTTAAACTTTCTGAGGGCCCATGTTGGAAGGCATTTTTCATGTCTGAACTGCTTCTCCACCCATACAAGTCAATGGGAATGCTAAAACAGCTTGAAGCAGGTTGATACAGCTCAGATAGAGATCACATGCTGTCAGAAGAAGGTCAACTGCACCTGTCAATGAACTCAGTAAATAATCTCAGAAGCACCTCAAATGCAACCCGTTTTCTCTCAATGATACCATTGCTTGCTCTGTTTTGCCATTAAGCAGTTTGGAAAATGCTTTGTTAAATCTTTTATCAGCTTTTTATTATGTTACTTGAGATAATCAAACAAAAAGTTACGTTATGTTTATAAATATTTAAAAAATAGTTATAAACTATATTCGAAGCACCAAGCTGCTGTAATATTTTTTCCAATTAAAGCTGAACTTCAGGCAGGAAAAACAGCAATTAATGAAGTTACATATTCATTAAAAATTCTTCACTGTGTTTTTGAATGCAGCTAGTTTAATTCTCTGAATGTTTCTCATCATCCTCCCTTAGCCCCCTATCACACTTGAACATAGCGTAAGTAGGCAATTTGAGACATTTTTTTATGTGTATTTTCGCATATGTTTTGCATGTGAAGTGCCATACAGGAGGTTATTTGGGGCAGGATTGGATGTTTTGGCTCATAGACTTTTACTATGGGAGTGATGAAAAAAACATGCATAATATGCATTTTTACACATTTATTTTCTGCCACTCTTATTAAAGAAAAAAACATACCATTCTGCTTCAAAAGCAGCTCATGTACCTTTTCAAGCTTTAGGCATTGAGCTACAGGCACATAAATGCTCAAATGTGAACAGGGAAAATTAAAAAAACATAGGATTTGGCTTGTTGAGCATTTTGGAGCTTCATGCTACAAAAATGCTCAGGTATCAATGGGGGCTTATTCAGACTGTGAATGAAAGCACCTCCATAAGCAAATTGGGCTTTGCTGTGTGAGTGTATGCTGATGGTGAAGATATACTGACAGGATGAGAGAGTGATGACCTTATCTGTGTGCTACTGATGCTTCTATGACCAGTAGAAAGCTTGGTGTATGTGTTCTGCACCAGAGTTCTTGACCAAGGTGTGCTTCTTCTAATTTAGAGACTGAAACTCTGGTAGCATTGTCTGGCAGTATGCTTTGATTGCAAGAGTCAAGAGTGGCTTCACAGAATTAAAACCTTTTGGCACATAAAACATGTTTAATAGCTATCTTTATAACTGTTTGCCCAGGATTCCTCTTTAGGTATCTACATCCCTCAACAGAACTAGCAAAGCCACATATGAAGTCATCTTCTTCTATAAAGCACTGTTCCAACTGAGTTTGAGCATGATTCTTGTGTAACATCCCTGACTCTTACACTGCTTCATCATAAGAAGTCCTCTTCTACACTAATTTGTAAGTGACTGAGAGCCTGATGAAAAGCAATGACAAGAGGGTGGTGACTTGGATCAGGAAATAAATGGGAGAGATCGGAACATTGTTCTTATTTAATGTCTTCAATTCCATCTCATTTTTTTTTCTGTGTACATGGACTATGTACTACATGTCTCTGGCAGTGAAGGAAAGGTTGGTAAAAAGCAATAAGAATAGGGTGGCTACATGAATCAAGAAACAAATGGGGCAGATAAAATTGTAGAAAGTGTTACGTATGAGTAATGTCCCGGGTTTTATCTCCTTCTTTCAACATATCTGAATTGTGTACTATAGTGTTCCACCAATGAGCCATGTATTGGGAAAGATCTGGGGAAAGAAAATGGTAATTGGTATAGCAGATCAAAGTTTTGGGAAACAATGGTAATAGGTAGGGAAGTCAAACATTGGGGAGGAAATCGTAATTTGTAGGGCAGATCAGACTATAAGGAAAAAATGTTAACTGGTATGGCAGTTCAAACTTCGGGGAGAAAATGGTAATTGGTAGGGCAGATCAAACTTTAAAAAGAGAATGGTAGTTCGTAGGGCAGGACCAAATTCTGGGAGAAAACGGTAATTGGTAGGGCAGATTAAACTTTGGGGGGAAAATGAAAATTGGTAGGGCAGATCAAACTTTGAGAAGTGAATGGTAATTGGTAGGACAGCACAAAATTCTGGGAGAAAATGGTAATTGGTAAGGCAGATCAAACTTTGGGAGGAAAATTGTAATTGGTAGGGCAGATCAAACTTTGAGGAGAGAACGATAATTGGGGAGAAAATGGTATTCGGTAGGGCAGAGCAAACTTTGGGGAGAAACTGGTAATTGGTAGGACAGAGCAAACTTTGGGGAGAAAATGGAAATTGGTAGGGCAGAGCAAACTTTGAGGAGAAAATGGTAATTGGTAGGGCAGGGCAAACTTTGGGGAGAAAATGGTATTTGGTAAAGCAGAGAAAACTTTGAGGAGAAAATGGTAAGCGGTAGGGCAGATCGAATTCTGGGGGGAAAATGGTAATTGGTCAGGTTGTTCAAACTTTGGGGGGAAAATGGTAATTGGTGGGGCTGATCAAACTTTAAGGGGAAAATGGTAATTGGTAGGGCTGATTAAACTTTGGGAAGAAAATGGTAATTGGTAGGGCAGAGCAAACTTTGTGGAAAAAATGGTTATTGCTAGGGCAGAGCAAACTTTGAGGAGAAAATGGTAAGTGGTAGGGCAGATCGAACTTTGGGGGAAAATGGTAATTGTTAGGGCTGGTTAAACTTTGGGGAGAAAATGGTAAATGTTAGGGCTGTTCAAACTTTGGAGGGGGAAATGGTAATTGGTAGGGCTGGTTAAACTTTGGGAAGAAAATGGTAATTGGTGGGGCAAGGCAAACTTTGAGAAGAAAATGGTAATTGGTGGAGCAAGGCAAACTTTAAGAAGAAAATGGTGTTCGGTAGGGCAGATCAAACATAGGGGGGAATGGTAATTGGTTGGGATGATCAAACTTTGGGGAGAAAATGCTAATTGGTAGGGCTGATCAAATTTTGGGGAGAAAATAGTAATTGGTAGGGCTGATCGAACTTTGGGGACAAAGTGGTAATTGGTAGGGCTCATCAAACTTTGGGGGGGGGGGGAATGGTATTTGGTAGGGCAGATCAAACTTTGTTGTCCAGCAGCCTCCAGTCCACCTCTCCAGATACAGTGCCTTGAAAAAGTATGCATAACCCTTGAAATTTTCCACATTTTGTCATGTTACAACCAAAAAATAAATGTATTTTATTGGGATTTTATGTGATAGACCAACACAAAGTGGCACATAATTGTGATTGGAAGGAAAATGATAAATGATTTTCAACATTTTTTACAAATAAATATCTGCAAATTGTGGTGTGCATTTGTATTCATCCTCCCTGATTCAAAAACCACCTTTCACTGCAATTACAGCTGCAAGTCTTTCTGGGTATGTCTCTACCAGCTATGCACATCTAGAGAGTGGCATTTTTGCCCATTCTTCTTTGTAAAATAGCTCAAGCTCTGTCAGATTGGATGGAGAGCGTCTGTGAACAGAAATTTTCAAGTCTTGCCACAGATTCTCAATTGGATTTAGGTCTGGACTTTGACTGGGCCATTCTAACACATGAATATGCTTTTATCTAAACCCATCCATATTAGCTCTGGCTGTATGTTTAGGGTCATTGCCCTGCTGGAAGGTGAACCTCCGCCCCAGTCTCAAGTCTTTTGCAGACTCTAACAGGTTTTCTTCTAAGATTGCCCTGTATTTGGCACCATCCATCTTCCTATCAACTCTGAGTAGCTTCCCTGTCCCTGCTGAAGAAAAGCATCCCCACATCATGATGCTGCCACCACCATCTTTCATAATGAGGATAATGTGTTCAGGGTGATGTGCAGTGTTAGATTTCAGCCACACATAGCATTATGCTTCAAGGCCAAAAAAGTTACATTCTTCCACATGTTTTTTGTGTCCCCCACATGGCTTCTCCCAAACTGCAAATGGGACATCTTATGTCTTTCTTTTAACAATGGCTTTCTTCTTGCTACTCTTCCATAAAGGCCAGATTTGTGGAGTAAAGAATTGAGTTGGAAATTACTGCGCTAAACCAAAAAAATAGTGAAAAAAGCAGCTAACACTCAAACAAACAGTCCAAACAGAATATAGGAATACAGCGTAGAGCTAAAAATATGAGAATTATAGTGTACTGAAACCATAACAAATTATGCCATCTGTGTGATGGTATTCACTGTGGTAAATAAGTGTAAAAAAATACAAAAGGAGAACAACTGAATGTCCATAAATATATAGTAGTGATTCTTCACTCAAAAGTGACGATGTGCAACAAGTGATGGACAATAAAATAATCTGGACAAAATACAAAATCCTCTGTGGTAAGACAATGGGTGGATACTCTTACCAGATGTGGTGGACCACTTACCAGAGGTAGTGGGTGAATCGAGCTTGTGTGAGCCGAATTCCTCACAGTGTGGATCAGACAGGAAAAAGAAATCTCTTCAGCAGTATACACCCACACATTAGTAATGGCAATCCTGGCACAGTATCTTGATCCTTGTAGTTGACCGGTAATGACGGAAAAAAGGAAAAAAGAAGGGAGAAGGCTACATATGGTGCAGGTCAAACCAATTAGGTTTATTTAAAAAGGCGGTACTGCAAAATGTAATGAAGATCGCTACGCATGTTCTTCATATTGCTTTTTTCCATTTTTAATTACTTGTGATCACTTTTTTATGTACTCATTACATTTTGATGTACCGCCTTTTTAAATAAACCTAATTGGTTTGACCTGCACCATATGGAGCCTTCTTGCTTCTTTTTTTCTGTTCATCCCTGTTGGCTGAGCCTCCTTTACACATTCTGACACTCTGAGGGTCAGTACTCTAAGTGGAGATTCGGCGTCATTACCGGTGAACTACAAGGATCAAGATACCATGCCAGGATTGCCAATACTAAAGTCTGGGTGTATCCTGCTGAGGAGATTTCTTCTTCCTGTCTGATCCACACTGTGAGGCATTCAGCCCACACAAGCTCGATTCACCCACTACCGTTGGTAAGTGGGTCCACCACATCTGGTAAGAGTATCCACCCATTGTCTTACCACAGAGGATTTTGTATTTTGTCCAGATTATTTTATTGTCCATCACTTGTTGCACATCGTCACTTTTGAGTGAAGAATCACTACTATATATTTCTGGACATTCAGTTTTTCTCCTTTTGTATTTTTTTACACTTATTTACCACAGTGAATACCGTCACACAGACTGCATAATTTGTTATGGTTTCAGTACACTATAATATTCGTTTTTAGAGCTACACTGTATTTCCATATACAGATTTGTGGAGTGCACGACTAATAGTTTTCCTGTGGACAGATTCACCCACCTGAGCCGTGGATCTCTGCAGCTCCTCCAGAGTTATCATGGGCTTCCTTGCTGCTTCTCTGAATAATGCTCTCCTTGCCTGGCCTGTCAGTTTAGGTGGACAGCCATGTCTTGATAGGTTTGCGGTTGTGCCATACTCTTTCTATTTTTCGATGATGTATTGAACAGTGCTCCATGAGATGTTCAAAGATTGTGATATTTATTTATAACCTAACTCTGCTTTAAACGTATCCACAACTTTATCCCTGACCTGTCTGGTGTGTTCCCTGGCCTATATGGTGCTGTTTTTTCACTAAGGTTCTCTAACAAACCTCTGAGGGCTAAATTACACACAGGTGGACTCTATTTACTAATTAGGTGACTTCTGAAGCCAATTGGTTCCACTAGTATTTAGTTAGGGGTATCAGAGTAAAGGGGGGGGGGGGGAGTGAATACAAATGCACGCCACGCTTTTCAGATATTTATTTGGAAAAAAAATGGGAAAACCATTCATTTTCCTTCCACTTCACAATTATGTGCCACTTTGTGCTGGTCTATCACATAAAATCCCAATACAATACATTTATGATTTTGGTTCTAACATGACAAAATGTGAAAAATTTCAAGGGGTATGAATACTTTTTCAAGGTACTGTACGTGAGCTGGATGTGCGCGACAATGCTCTGGCCCTGAGCAGAAGGTTCTTAGGTTAAACAGACAAATCTGTAGGTCATCACTGCTCTGCTACATCTCTGTATGTAGGTATGAGTGAAACTGAGAGGTTTTATTTCTCAAAAAATCTGAAGATTTCAGCAAAATTTTGTCATTTCAGCAAAATACATTGAGGTCAAATTAAACCCTAAGTGCAGCCAAAATCAAAAATAGAAAAATCAGCACAAGGGACATCACTTACAGTTAATAGGATGTATGTTGGCCGCTACTATATAAGAGGTTGGGGTGCCGTTTGTAACAATTTGCACCGCAATGCACTATATTCGTGAAATGCACTGACGTTTTGCAATTACTGCCTTGCAATAGTCTGCATAGGGCTTTAATAATCTGTAAGACATTGACCTCTAGACAATTTAATATGCACTGTGTGCATTACTTCTGTATTCTTTTTTTTTAAATGGTCTAGGATTGTTTCATGCTTGTGTATGATTTATAATCTTAAAAACAGCCACTGTACTTTTTAAAATTGAGGTATACATGAAAAAGTTACCCAAGGAACCCATAGCTTTAGCATAAGTCCCGAAGCGCAGAATTTTTAACTTAGGTGTGCATAACTTACAATACCCACCGAGTGTATTCTGACAGTTATGCACATTCATTTGTAAAATGTCCATATTTTACAACGAATATATTCTCTACAGCGTTCGGTAAATCGCTCCCAAATTCTTTCACGCTTTATTTTTGCCGGAAAAGTATTTTTGTTATACATATTATATCCGTAACCTTGTCCCCTGTGTTAGAATTTCAGAAGAGTTTGCAACTGTACAGTAAAAAAAATGGAAAAAATTTACAAATTTTGTTTCAGCCTTTCACAAAGAAATTTGACTGCTTGCTGTCAAAAAAGGTAAGATTTCTGCATGTGAGCCTGAAAACCCTGATCATGCTTCTGCAGCAAAAAACCTTGAGAATCACAAGTGACGCTTCATTCTTTATAGTATCAAGTAAAAAAAAAAAAAAATTGACTTCTCAGAAAACGTAGGATAAAAAAATGTGCCTTTGGAAACAGTGGTGGACTAGAAAAATGGCATACATGAATGGTGAATGACAGAGCATAGTAATGTTATCACAGCATAAAAATATTCTACTACACCAAGGACAGTGACTAATTAAGCAGTAGCAGATACATTCAATATGAACATATTGAACAAAAAATGGTTTAAAAAAGAAAATTGATTTTGAAAAATGGATAAATAAAACAAATTTCTGGGGCTCCATCAAAGTTGTGAACAAATGAATGCACATCTGTCAATGCTGTAATATTACCAAAATGGCCCAGTGCTAAAAGACAGGCACACCTGTACCGTATAAAAAATCTTTGCAAACACCATGAATACAAATTTTGATATTTCCTAGCACTATTATTTTCTAGCCATAACTTCTCAGCAAATGCAAGAGGACAGAATTAAAATTAGACTTGGGAAACTTAACATTAATAAATCATCGGGACCAGATGGCTTGCATCTGAGGGTACTTAGGGAACTCAGTCAAGTAATTCCCGGACCATTGTTCCTAATTTTCATTGACAGTCTACTGGCTGGAATGGTACCAGGTGATTGGAGAAAAGCACCAATATTTAAAAAGGGCCCAAAATACATCCCTGGGAATTACAGACCAGTTAGCCTAACATCAATAGTATGCAAGCTCTTGGAGGGGCTGATAAGGGACTATATACAAGATTTTAGTAACGAGAACGGTATCATTAGCAGTAATCAGCATGGATTCATGAAGAATTGTTCTAGCCAAACCAATCTATTAACCTTCTATGAGGAGGTGAGTTGCCATCTACATAAAGGAAGGCCCGTAGACGTGGTGTGTCTGGATTTTGAAAAAGCATTTGACACAGTTCCCTGTAAACGTTTACTGTACAAAATAAGGTCCGTTGGCATGGACCAAAGTGTGAGTACATGGATTGAAAACTGGCTACAAGGGCGAGTTCAGAGAGTGGTGCTAAATGGGGAGTACTCGGAATGGTCAGAGGTGGGTAGTGGGGTCCCCAAGGGTTCTGAGCTGGAACCAATCCTATTTATTTTGTTCATAAACGACCTTGAGGATGGGGTAAACAGTTCAATCTCTGTATTTGCAGACAATACTAAGCTAAGCAGGACAATAACTTCTCCGCAGGATGTGGAAACCCTGCAAAAAGATCTGAACAAATTAATGGGGTGGGCAATTACATGGCAAATGAGGTTTAATGTAGAAAAATGTAAAATAATGCATTTGGGTGGCAAAAATATGAATGCAATATATACACTGGGGGGAGAACCTCTGGGGGAATCTAGGATGGAAAAGGACCTGGGGGTCCTAGTAGATGATAGGCTCAACAATGGCATGCAATGCCAAGCTGCTGCTAACAAAGCAAGCAGAATATTGGCATGCATTAAGAAGGAGGTCAACTCCAGAGATGAAACGATAATTCACCCGCTCTGGTCCGGCCACACCTAGAGTATGCTGTCCAGTTCTGGGCACCAGTCCTCAGGAAGGATGTACTGGAAATGGAGCGAGTACAAAGAAGGGCAACTAATGAGGGGTCTGGAGAATATTAGTTATGAGGAAAGGTTGCGAGCACTGAACTTATTCTCTCTGGCGAAGAGATGCTTGAGAGGGGATATGATTTCAATTTACAAATACCGTACTGGCGACCCCATAATAGGGATAAAACTTTTTTGTGAAAGGGAGAGTAGCCTCCCTGGCGGTTTTCCCGAGTGTGGCTCGGGGTTAAAATTCAGGACCATTAGCGGTAACCCCGAGCCACATCGCAGGATCCTGGTGTGGCTTTACTTACCTTGTCCCCGGGATCCTGCGATGTCACCCGCAGTGTCCGTGGGCTCCGTCCTCTGCCCGAAGCCTCTCTGTGCCAGGCTCCGTTCCCTGCGAGCGTCGCGACGCACGGGGGCGGAGCCTGGCGGCAAATTCAAAAAATTGTAAAAATCATAACACATACAGTACTGTAATCTTACAGATTACAGTAGTGTATGAAATGATTTCACATCCCTTTTGTCCCCAGTGCTTTGGCCCATGCCCTGCATGCAGTTTTATGTTATATATACTGTTCTTTCTGCCTGGAAACTGGAGATTGTCCATAGCAACCAAAAAGTGTCCCTTTACATCAAAAGTGGCTTTAGACCAGCTAGAAAACAGCGATAGTAAATTAGAACACTTGCAGAATTGAGCGATAGTGAATCTTGGGGAAATTTATTTTATTATTATTATTTTTTATTTTTTTTAATTATTTATTTTTATTTATTATAATATAATTTATGTTTTTGTGTTTCAAACTTTATCATACCCGGGATATCTACTAGACTCTTGTTTGGACAGATTTAAGTGTGTTATTGTTAAGAATTACAGACCTACAATATAAAACGCCAAATTCCATGCAAAATAATTGTACCGCTTTCAGCACCTAAAATCTGAAAGAATCATACCGCCAGGGAGGTTAACAAGACACTTGGCTACTCATTAAAATGAGAAGAAATGAGGTTTAAACTTAAACTACGTAGAGGGTTCTTTACTGTATGTGCGGCAAGGATGTAGAATTCCTTTCCACAGGCGGTGGTATCAGCGTAACTCCACTTTTGTTGAGAAAAGAAAATCCCCTCTGTGTGATCTATGTACATTGCAAGGATTCCTACCTTTTGCTATTGTAAAGAAATCACTGTTTGTTCCTCTATGCCCCTGTCTGGAGTGAGTCTAATGGGAGTGGTTTCATAATTATCAACCAGCTGCTGCAGGGCTCTAATGAGGAAAATTGCAGGATCTGCATCCCTTCAGATGTGATTTCCTAATGGGAGTATTCTATCAAAAATGAAATTTTTGTTGCAGGGGATGCCAAAAATCTAACATGTTTCTTAGTGCAGACTTCTGGGAAAATCAGTGAGCCAATCACAAAAGCAGGAAATTTTGTTTCTGGGGGGCGTTCTGTACACCATCTGTGTACAGAACACCTTGAGGTAGCCACATTGAATTGCATTTTACAGAAATCTACAGAGCTGCAGATTGAAAAGGAAAGGTAATTTTTAATAACCTTTCAATTACAATATGACTTACATAGTTACATAGTAGGTGAGGTTGAAAAAAGACACAAGTCCATCAAGTCCAACCTATGTGTGTGATTATATGTCAGTATAACATTGTATATCCCTGTATGTTACGGACATTCAGGTGCTTATCTAATCGTTTTTTGAAACTATCGATGCCCCCCGCTGAGACCACCGCTTGTGGAAGGGAATTTCACATCCTTGCCGCTCTTACAGTAAAGAACCCTCTACGTAGTTTAAGGTTAAATCTCTTTTCTTCTAATTTAAATGAGTGGCCACGTGTCTTGTTAAACTCCCTTCCGCAAAAAAAGTTTTATCCCTATTGTGGGGTCACCAGTATGGTATTTGTAAATTGAAATCATATCCCCTCTCAAGCGTCTCTTCTCCAGATAGAATAAGTGCAGTGCTCGAAAACTTTCTTCATAACTAATGTCCTCCAGACCCTTTATTAGCTTTGTTGCCCTTCTCTGTACTCGCTCCATTTCCAGTACATCCATCCTGAGGACTAGTGCCCAGAACTGGACAGCATACTCCAGGTGAGGCCGGACCAATGTCTTGTAGAGTGGGAGAATTATTGCTTTATCCCTGGAGTTAATCCCTTTTTTAATGCATGCCAATATTCTGATTGCTTTGTTAGCAGCAGCTTGGCGTTGCATGCCATTGCTGAGCCTATCATCTACTAGGACCCCCAGGTCCTTTTGCATCCTAGATTCCCCCAGAGGTTCTCCCCCCAGTGTATAGATTGCATTTATATTTTTGCCACCCAAATGCATTATTTAAAATTTTTCTACATTAAGCCCAGGTTCACACTGAGCTGCAGGAATGAAGCCGTGCGAGTTCAGCTGAACTTGCACGATTTCACTCCCGCAGGTCAGTCCCGAGTTCGGCCGCAATTTCAGAGACATCTGTGCTGGTTTCTGCATAGATGTCAATGTAAATCGCAGCCCGAAATCGCAAAAAGTAATACGGAAACTACTTTTTCAAATTGGTGCAGCATCGCTTAGGACAGTGCCTTTGTCAGCAATAGCCGCCAATTTGACATGTGATTTGACATGTCAAACCGCATGTCAAATCGTACCAATGTGAACCAGGGCTCAACATCATAAGCCATCTAGTTGCCCACCCCATTAATATGTTCAGATCTTCTTGCAAGGTTTCCACATCCTGCTGAGAAGTTATTGCCCTGCTTAGCTTAGTATCGTCCGCAAATACAGAGTTTGAACTGTTTACCCCATCCTCCAGGTTGTTTAAGAACAAATTAAATAGGATTGGTCCCAGCACAGAACCCTGGGGGACCCCACTACCCACCCCTGACTATTCCGAGTATTCCCCATTTATCACCACCCTCTGAACTCACCCTTCGCCCTTGTAGCCAGTTTTCAATTCATGTACTCACCCTATGGTCCATGCCAACGGCCCTTATTTTGTACAGAAAACGTTTACAGGGAACTGTGTCAAAAGCTTTTGCAAAATCCAGATACACCACGTCTACGGGCCTTCCTTTATCTAAATGGCAACTCACTTTCTCATAGAAGGTTAATAGATTGGTTTGGCAAGAACGATTCTTCATGAATCCATGCTGATTACTGCTAATGTTACAGTTTTCATTACTAAAATCTTGTATATAGTCCCTTAACATCCCCTCCAAGAGCTTGCATACTATTGATGTTAGGCTAACTGCTCTGTAATTCCCAGGGATGTATATTGGACCCTTTTTATATATATTGGTGCTACATTGGCTTTTTTCCAATGCTCTGGTACCATTCCAGTCAGTAGACTGTCAGTAAAAATTAGGAACAATGGTCTGGCAATTACTTGACTGAGTTCCCTAAGTACCCGCGGGTGCAAGCCATCTGGTGATTTATTAATGTTAAGTTTCCCAAGTCTAATTCTAATTCTGTCCTCTGTTAGCCATGAGGGTGCTTCCTGTGATGTGTCACAAGGATAAACACTGCAGTTTTGGTTACTGAAGCCCCCCAATTCCCTTGTGAAGACTGAGGAGAAGAATAAATTCAATACCTTCGCCATCTCCCCATCCTTTGTAACCAGATGTCCTTCCTCATTCTTTATGGGGCCAATATGGTCTGTCCTCCCTTTTTTACTGTTTACATACTTAAAGAATTTCTTGTGATTCTTTTTGCTCTCCTCTGCTATGTGTCTTTTGTGTTCTATCTTAGCCTCCCTAACTGCACCCTTACATTTCTTGTTGCATTCTTTATAAAGTTTGAATGCTGATGATGATCCCTCTAACCTTGTACTTTTAGAAGGCCTTCTCTTTTGCTTTTACATGCATTTTTACATTGGCATTAAGCCATCCAGGACTTTTGTTCGCTCTTTTAAATTTATTACCCAATGGGATCCCCCATTATGATAACACTTGCCATCCTTGCTGCAATCCAAATTGTGATAGGAGGTTCGCCTCCCCCTCCTCCCTCAGGTTAGGGGGCCTATAGCATACTCCCAGTATTATTTTCCCCTTAGCTTCATCCCTTTGGAGCTCTACCCATAAGGATTCCACCTCCTCCCTAGCTCCCTTAGTGATGTCATCTCTCACATGCACTTGTACATTATTCTTGATATATAGGCATACCCCTCCCCCTTTTTTACCCTCTCTATCCCTGCGATAAAGGATATACCCTTGAATGGTTGCCAGACAATCATGAGAGCTGTTGAAGTCTCTGAAATTCCCACAAAATCCAAATCCTCCTTGTACAACAGTATCTCTAGTTTACCCATCTTGTCCGCCAGGCTCTTGGCATTGGTGAACATGCCATGTAGTTTAGACCAGTCGCATACTATCCTCTTATTGGGTGCTCTTAGATTGCAACTAGGACTTGTTACTATACTTACCTTGGGTTTATGTGCTTTAGTCAACCTACCACTAATGCCCCCAATACTACCCTCTGGACTATGTTCCGTGCTGACCATCACTACCTCTGGACCCTCCCCCCGTCACCTAGTTTAAAAACCCCTCTAACTTTTTGGCCATCTTTACTCCCAGCAGATCTGCACCCTCCTCATTTAGGTGCAGTCCGTCCCTTCTATAGTACTGTGTCGCACTTGTATATGCTATATTATTTTTTTTTTATTTGCTATTTTTTTCCCATGACAGTGGAGTTAACCATTTTAACATTTTTTCTTAGGCTTAGGCAAATGATGTCATGCATCCCAGGAGTCTTACGGAGGGGCTAAGCACACCCTCCTGCCTGCATGCCTAAGTTAAGAGCAGAATGGACTCCAGGAGGCAAATGCTACATGAATCATCTGCCCTTACTCAAGGTGGCCACGGCCAGCAATGCTAGGGAGGTGTTTTTCAAAGTGATTTCTCAGCAAAATAAAGCATGGCGACATGGATGGATGGGTGAGTTTGTTTTAAATATTAAATGTGAATTAAATAGTGTTTTTGGTTTGGCAGTGTAGTTCCATTTTAAAAAGAAATTTTTAACTTTTCATAAGATACACTATGGAATTCATTAGGGCTACTTTACATTGGTGGCAGTCTCTACCATCTGCCAAAATGAAAAGTGATCCATTTTGAATGGCTTTTTAGAGGTTAGTAGAGCAGTGGCTGCAACGCATTCAGGAGACGATCTTGAGCTAGAAGAAAATTCTGCATAAAATACGCAGCAAACGTACTCACGTGAATATGTGTTTAGATGTGTTTAACTTTTAGATGCGCACAGTTCTTTTACTGGCTTTATGTATATATGCTTATACAGTATCTCACAAAATTGAGTACACCCCTCACATTTTTGTAAATATTTATCTTATCTTTTCATGTGACAACACTGAAGAAATGACACTTTGCTACAATGTAAAGTAGTGAGTGTACAGCTTGTGTAACAGTGTAAATTTACTGTCCCCTCAAAATAACTCAACACACATTAATGTCTAAACCGCTGGCAACAAAAGTGAGTACATCCCTAAGTGAAAATGTCCAAATTGTGCCCAATTAGCCATTTTCCCTCCCTGGTGTCATGTAACTCATTAGTGTTACAAGGTCTCAGGTATGAATGGGGAGCACTCTCTCATATTGGTCACTGGAAGTTCAACATGGCACCTCATGGCAAAGAACTCTCTGAGGATCTGAAAAAAAGAAGATTGCCAAGACCCTGAAACCGAGCTGTGGCACGGTGGCCAAGACCATACAGCAGTTTAACAGGACAGGTTCCACTCAGAACAAGCATCGCCATGGTCGACCAAAGAAGTTGAGTGCACATGCTCAGTATCATATCCAGAGGTTGTCTTTGGGAAATAAACGTATGAGTGCTGCCAGCATTGCTGCAGAGGTTGAAGGGGTGGGGGGACCATAGACTGCACACTGCATCAAATTAGTCTGCTTGGCTGTTGTCCCAGAAGAAAGCCTCTTCTAAAGATGATGCACAAGAAAGCCTGCAAACAGTTTGCTGAAGACAAGCAGACTAAGGACATGGATTACTGGAACCATGTCCTGTGGTCTGATGAGACCAAGATAAACTTATTTGGTTCAGATGGTGTCAAGTGTGTGTGGTGGCAACCAGGTGAGGAGTGTCATGGTGGTGGGAGTGTCATGGTCTGGGGCTGCATGAGTGCTGCTGGCACTGGGGAGCTACAGTTCATTGAGCATTGAAGGAACCATGAATGCCAACATGTACTGTGATATACTGAAGGAGAGCATCATCCCCTCCCTTCGGAGACGGGGCCGCAGGGTATTGGACTGGCCAAGCATGTCTCCAGGCCTAAACCCTATTGAGCATCTGTGGGGCATCCTCAAACGGAAGGTGGAGGAGCACAAGGTCTCTAACATCCACCAGCTCCGTGATGTCATCATGGAGGAGTGGAAGAGGACTCCAGTGGCAACCTGTGAAGCTCTGGTGAACTCCATGTCCAAGAGGGTTAAAGCAGTGCTGGAAAATAATGGTGTCCACACAATATATTGATACATTGGGCCCATTTTGGACATTTTCACTTAGGGGTGTACTCACTTTTGTTGCTAGCGGTATAGACTTTAATGGCTGTGTGTTGAGTTTTTTTGAGGGGACAGCAAATTTACACTGTTATACAAGCTGTACACTCACTACTTTACATTGTAGCAAAGTGTCATTTCTTCAGTGTAGTCACATGAAAAGATATAATAAAATTTTTACAAAAATGTGAGGGGTGTACTCACTTTTGTTATATACTGTAGGTGTTTACTAGCATACAAGCATAAAATCTGCAGATGTGCCTAGACCTAAACCTATAGCAAGACAAACAACAAGTTCCCGAAGCGCTAGAAACTGTCAGTCATATATGGATATATGTGGATAAAACTGATACTCAGTGCAGCTGCCAACCACTGGAGAAATGGGGAGCAGGAATCAAAAGACAAAAAAGCAGCACTCTATGGGTAGGAGACAAAATGATATATATATGTATATGAACCATGGAATGGATTCAAACTTACCCAGAAAATTACAAAGACTGTTGGTGCTGGTACAAAAATGCAGCAGATAATAAAAATAATAATACATATAGCCAGGGCTTTTTTTCAGGGGGGACTTGGTGGAACTCAGTTCCACCACCTCTGGCTCAGACCCTTTGGTGCCTGCTCACCACAATCACTTGTAAACACAGAAGCTCTGCACTCTGTACGTAATGCAATCTTGGTATTTAATGCCCCTTTAAGACGCACTATTTGATGTGATTTGGAGGGTGTTTGCAGGGGGAGGGGTTTTGTGGGGCCGTGGTTAAGTTCCAGCACCTATTGTTTGAGAAAAAAAGCCCTACATATAGCTATGTAACTGTATTATATTAAATATTAAATTAAAAACGGTACCACCATGATGTCTGGATGAGAAGGGGTTAAATGATTTCAGGAGGCTCGCCGGTCACAGGTGGAGAGAGATTATTATTATTTCAGTTACTTATATAGCGCTGTCAATTTATGCAGCGCTTTACATATGTATTGTACATTCACATCAGTCCCTACACTCAAGGAGCTTACAATCTAAGGTCCCTAACTCACATTCATTCATACTAGGGACAATTTAGACAGGATCCAATTAACCTACCAGCATGTCTTTGGAGTGTGGGAGGAAACCCACGCAGGTACAGGGAGAACATGCAAACTCCAGGCAGGTAGTGTCGTGGTTTGGATTCAAACCGGCGACCCTTCTTACTGCTAGGACGAAAGTGCTATCCACTACACCACCAAAGCGTGTGGGGAACAGTATTGTCTTGATGGAAAGTGGGGTGATGGACTGCCTCTTACTTCTGATGTGAGGTCAAGTACTGTCAGAATCCGGAGGAATATCGTGTGAGCAGGGAGACACTGGCTGGCTGCGATGATGGCTGGAACTGACCTCTGTAATCCAACAGCGTTGTGCCAAGCTGTTTAGGATGTAGTGTCTGCCACCACTGGAGGATGGAGCTGGGCGTAGCCTCTGGAGCCAGGCAGGGCTGTCTTAATAAATGGGCACACCTGGGCACTGCTCAGGGGCCCCAGCTGCATGGGGGGCCCCTGCACTTTCCCCAAAGTAGTTGGTCCTTGAGCCCACACTGCCCAGAATGGCACTGAAAAGTGGGGTCAGAGTGCTGGGGGGACATCTGGGGTGTAGAGGGGTCAGAGTGCTGGGGGGACATCTGGGGTGTAGAGGGGTCAGAGTGCTGGGGGGATATCTGGGGTGTAGAGGGGTCGGAGTGCTGGGGGGATATTTGGGGTGTAGAGGGGTCAGAGTGCTGAGGAGATATCTGGGGTGTACAGGGGTCAGAGTGCTGGGGGGGATATCTGGGGTGTAGAGGGGTCAGAGTGCTGGGGGGATATCTGGGGTGTAGAGGGTTCAGAGTGCTGGGGGGATATCTGGGGTGTAGAGGGGTCAGAGTGCTGGTGGGGATATCTGAGGTGTAGAGGGGTCAGAGTGCTGGGGGGATATCTAGGGTATAGAGGGGCCATAGTGCTGGGGAGGCATCAATCTAGCAGATATATTATATGCACAGGACAGCTTTGTTACTTTATGTATGTAGTATTTTCCCACTGTTTCTTTGCTGTACAGAATGATTGGTCATGTGGTTAATGGGGAGCACCACCCAAAAGGGGAAGCTCCGCTTGTCTGCCTCCTACCTACTTGATATCTGTTTACCTTATGACGTCAGCGCTATTCCGGAAGCAGGAACTCTGGGTGTAGTGGTGGAACGCAAGCTGAAAAGGTTGCCGTAGCCTACATGTTTCGCGCGCATGTGCTTTATCAAAGCACGTTTTGGAATGATCTCCCTCCACGTGTAACCGGCGAGCCTCCTGAAAGCATTTAACCCCTTCTCATCCAGACATCATGGTGGCCCCGTTATTGATTTTAATACAATGCAGTTACATTATTATTTTATTATCTGCTGCAGTTTTGTACCAGCACCATCAGCCTTTGTAATTTGCTGGGTAACTGTCTACAGTGCAATAAACTAAGTTGGAATCCAGTCCATGGCTCATATACATATATATATATATATATATACATATATATATCATTTTGGCTCCTATCCATAACCCTATAGCAACCTTTTTTATTAGCCTGACTGCTTTAATCAGCTGAAAACTGGAATCTGCTTTTCTAGGTGTTACCTTAACCCATTAGCTTATTAACTGAATACCACATCACATATATGTCTTAAAGTGGAGTTCCACCCAAAAATGTAGCTTCCGCTTTAAGGGAGGTGACCCCCTGTAATTTTTTTTTGGGGGGGGGGGAGTGGATACCTTCTTTTCAGAGGGTTCCAGCTCCCACTTCCTCCCGGCGCACCGTGGCACCGGAAGGGAGATCACCTCTCCCCCGTCCCTCTCGGCAATCATCTGGGTTACAGGTCCCAGATGATTGCCCGGCCAGTCACGGCACGCGGTGCAGCTTGCGCATTTACAGTGGGTGCCCGGCTGTGAATCCACAGCCGGGCGCCCACAGTTACAATGCTGGCGCCGCAGAGAGGAGGGTGAGACGAGCGGGGCTTTGTGCGCCAGCATCTTAGACCCTGAGACAGGTACGTGTCCGATTATTAAAAGTCAGCAGCTGCAGTATTTGTAGCTGTTGACTTTAATTTTTTTTTTTAAAGCAGAACTCCGCTTTAAGTGTACTGAGTGTAAACATGAGTCAATGTCTATCACTATGCAAGATGTTCAATCTGGTGAAATCCCGTTCTGTCTGTCACACTGTGTAATGCCATTATTCTTTACTGTTAGTTCAAAGGGAACCTGTCATTTTGCAGAAGCCAATATGCTCTAAAGTAGAAAGGTAAGGAAGATGAATGCCTCTTGACTTTTTCCGTTATGAAAGATTTAGTGTATTTTGGACTATTTTTGGATAACAGTAACTTGGCCTTGCCATTATGTATAAGAGAGATTATGTAGGCTGCCATTGATGATTTTTCTATTGGGAATGCTGGCTCCCTGGCTGTTGTGCTGCTGCTACCGTTTCAAAGTTTAGGCGGCTTGCAGGCAGATGCAGCATGTACTCCACACTGCAGGCACTCAGCAATGCAGGAGGGGAAGGAAGCTGTGAGGAGCTTAGTTACTCTATGACTTCTTGTGTTTACAAGGAGACAGCTGTCCGATTGGATGCTGGCGCCCCATTTGACTTCAGTGGCCATCTTGGGTCAGGCAGCGTCTATTGAACACTCTGGCTCTTGGGATTTAGAGCGCTTTATGCAAGTGGCTAGCAAAGGGACAAGATCCTCGTCTGGCAGGGACAGTGCTTAGAGGTAGGAAAAGGTTCCAGATGAGTAGGGACTGTGCAAGGACTATGTCTACCTCTCTTCAGGAAACCCCTCTCTTGTGTGTAGACCAGCCAGGCCATATTCTGCTCCATGTTGCAGTGGCTGTTGGCATTCTTAAAGTGTTACTAAACCCAGGACCCTGCATTCACTATAGCTGTTCTCCCACAGTACACAGAACATAGAATGCAATTATTTTAGTAAATATGAACCACTAAATACCTTTTCTCATTAGCAGTATATAGCAGTCTTGTGACTTCTAACAGTGTCTGGTTAAAGCTTGTAGGAGGCGTTTTCATTCTCCTCTGACTATCCTATGAGGCTGCATGACCCCTGACCATCTGTCTGGAGAGTGCTGATTGGCCCTGTGCTCATCACATCCACTCTCCCAAGAAAATAAAAAAACTCTCTAGCAATACACACCAAATAAGTGGGTGCAGGGTGACTCTAATGGCTCTGTCTTATCAGGAGATGGATTGGAGAAAGTGGAAGAAGAGAAGGATCAGAGAAGACAGGATCAAACAGCATTTTTACACAATGAAGATGATTAACCCCTTAAGTTCCACAGTGAGTATAACAAGCATGCTTTAACCACTTTAGCCCTGTAAGGATTTACCCCCCTTAATGACCAGGCCATTTTTTGCGATACGGCACTGTGTCGCTTTAACTGACAATTGCGTGGTCATGCGACGTTGTACACAAACAAAATTTGTGTCCTTTTTTTCCCACAAATAGAGTTTTCTTTTGGTGGTATTTGATCATCTCTGTGGTTCTTATTTTTTGCGCTATAAACAAAAAAAGAGCGATAATTTTGAACAAAAAACAATATTTTTTACTTTTTGCTATAATAAATATCTCAAAAATAAAAAAAAAATTTCTTCATCAGTCAATATATATTCTTCTACATATTTTTGGTAAAAAAAAAGCGTATATTGATTGGTTTGCCCCTACAAAATTAGGGATATATATATATGGCATTTTTATTATTTTTTTTTTTACTAGTAATGGCGGTGATCAGCTATTGTTAGCAGGACTGCGACATTGCGGCAGACAGATCAGACACTTTTGACACTTTTTTGGGACCATTGACATTTATACAGCGATCAGAGCTAAAAGTAGCCAATAATTACTGTATGAATGTCACTGGCAGGGAAGGGGTTAACACTAGGGGGCGAGCAAGGGGTTAAGTGTGTCCTAGGGAGGTGTTTCTAACTGTGGGGGGAGTGGACCTACTGGGAGTAGAGAGAGATCGCTGTTCCTGATTACTAGGAACAGCAGATCTCTCTCTACTTCCCTGACAGAACGGAGATCTGTCTGTTTACATTGACAGATCCTTGTTCTGGCTCTCTGTGGAGCGATCGTGGGTCACCGGTGGACATCGTGGCCTCCGGCCATGTGCATCGTCTCGGCAGCGCATGCGCGCCCCCTATAGCTCTTAAAACAGCCGCCGTACGCCTACGGCGATTCGCGCAGCCGTGCTAATCTGCCGCCGTATAATGACAGCGGCTGGTTGGCAAGCAGTTATGTATGAACAGACTGATTTTACTGTTGTGGGTTTAGTAATCCTTTAAGTGTTCACACTGCTATCACAGTTTGTGAGTAGCTCCGGACAGGTGTGCCTACACACCAGACCAGAATAAGTTGTGTTGAACCTTTCTACAATATAACTTTATTGTATAACTCAGTTTCTCTGTGTTCACAGCAGAGTGAGCAGAGAGATTACTTCATTTGTATGCTGCTGCTCTTTCACTCTCCAGTCAGCAGGCTGGGGATGGACACAGAACACCACTGTATTCCTTAACTGCAAGTGGAGTCATCCACCTGACTGTGCCATGTGAGGGGGCTGTATAAATATTAGGATAGAATGGAGAGAAAATAATTTACCAGGTCAAACAGCTACCTCATGTATAATCCTGTATAATAATAATAATAATAATAATTTCATCTGCATATTTACAAGTTTACTTAATGTGGTTGCAGCCATATTAGTGCACATTGATTGTATGGAAGGACACTGTTACATTTCATTTTCCCTATACAGTTGTGCTCATAAGTTTACATACCCTGGCAGAATTTATGATTTCTTGGCCATTTTTCAGAGAATATGAATGATAACACAAAACATCTTTCACTCATGGTTAGTGTTTGACTGAAGCCATTTATTATCAATCAACTGCGTTTACCCTTTTTAAATCATAATGACAACAGAAACGAGCTAAATGATCCTGATCAAAAGTTTACATACCCCGGTTCTTAATATCGCGTATTGCCCCCTTTAACATCAATGACAGATTGAAGTCTTTTGTGGTATTTGTGGATGAGGCCCTTTATCTTCTCAGATGGTAAAGCTGCCCATTCCTCTTGGCAAAAAGCCTCCAGTTCCTGTAAATTCTTGGGCTGTCTTGCATGAACTGTACGTTTGAGATCTCCCCAGAGTGGCTCAATGATATTGAGGCCAGGAGACTGAGATGGCCACTCCAGAACCTTCACTTTATTCTGCTGTAGCCAATGACAGGTTGACTTGGCCTTGTGTTTTGGATCATTGTCATGTTGGAATGTCCAAGTACGTCTCATGTAAAGCTTCCTGGCTGATGAATGCAAATGTTCCTCCAGTATTTTTTGATAACATACTGCATTCATCTTGCCATCAATTTTGACCAAATTTCCTGTGTCTTTGTAGCTCACACATCCCCAAAACATCAGCGACCCACCTCTGTGTTTCACAGTAGGAATGGTGTACCTTTCATCATAGGCCTTGTTGACTCCTCTCCAAATGAAGCGTTTATGGTTGTGGCCAAAAAGCTCAATTTTGGTCTCATCACTCCAAATGACTTTGTGCCAGAAGGTTTGAGGCTTGTCTCTGTGCTGTTCGCCATATTGTAAGCGGGATACTTTGTGGCATTTGCGTAGTAATGGCTTTCTTCTGACGACTCGACCATGCAGCCCATCTTCCTTCAAGTGCCTCCTTGTTATGCATCTTGAAACAGCCAGGAATCAAGCCAGCCAGGAGCCAGGAGTCAACAAGGCCTGTGATGAAAGGTACACCATTCCTACTGTGAAACACGGAGGTGGATCGTTGATGTTTTGGGGATGTGTGAGCTACAAAGGCACAGGAACTTTGATCAAAATTGATGGCAAGATGAATGCAGTAGGTTATCAAAAAACACTGGTGGAACATTTGCATGAATCAGCCCGGAAGCTGCGCATGGGACGTACTTGGACATATTATTGAGACACTCTGCGGAGATCTCAAATGTGCAGTTCATGCAAGACAGCCCAAGAATTTACAGGAACTGGAGGCCTTTTGCCAAGAGGAATGGGCAGCTTTACAATCTGAGAAGATAAAGAGCCTCATCCACAAATACCACAAAAGACTTCAAGCTGTCATTGATGTCAAAGGGGGCAATACACGATATTAAGAACCGGGGTATGTAAACTTTTGATCAGGAACATTTGGCTAGTTTCTGTTGTCATTATGATTTAAAAAGAGTAAACACAGTTGATGGATAATAAATGGCTTCAGCCAAAGACTAACCATGAGTAAAAGAAAAGTTTTTGTATTATCATTCATAATCTCTGAAAAATGGCCAAGAAAACATAAATTCTACCAGGGTATGTAAACTTATGAGCACAACCGTATGTGTTCTAAGTCAGTGACTTAAAACATTAAAGCCCTTTATTCTGTACAAGTGCACTGGTCAGGCTCATATTGGATGATCCCTCTAGCATTCATACTGCAACCTTAATAACTGAAAATGTGATCCAGCACATAGGAGGATATCAGGCATTTGTCTATTGTCATTGTATATGATACAAGGAAAACTGGGTTCAAATAGGTTGATATAATTGTGCCAATGGGCACTGTGTTGGTCTTTCCTGTAATGGGGTATAGAAGGCACACTGATCAATGTGGTGCAATTTTTATACTTGCTCAGGTAACTGCCTCCCAATATATCAGCCTTGTGGAGAATTGGTTTCCAAATGGCAATGTTCTTCATGATGTACTTGTTTTTAACACTGACATACAAAGTGTATAACACACAACATTGAATGCAGACATTTAATATTCGGCCAAAGGTGTACAAAAAGAGCAGTAGACTAATAATTGGCCCAGAAATTGTGTGTAGCGTCCTTTTAAAAGCCAAAGGTAAGGGCATTTGTTCAGATCTATATGCTACTATCAGCCAGACACCTGCTCCAGTTTGGCAAAATTTGCCAAACTGGAACAGACATTTTGCTTAACCACAGACTATTGCTCTTAAAAAACTCACTCAAGTATTCCCATTTCTGTCCCTCCAGATATCCCCATTTTCAGTATGGCTTAAGCCCTGATCAAGGAAGTTTTAAACCCCCAAAACGTGTTGGCTTTTTATTTGATGCTACAAACAATAAACAGCTTTTGACCAATTATTAGTCCCGTGCTCCTCTTTTTACACGGTTGGATACGTTACTCGTTGAAGACAAACCGTGGCCTGTGCACACAAGAAAGCAGCCTGATGATTAAGTTCTATATTTGTCCATTTACTCCTCAGATTAACACCCCTTTTTATTATTTGCCAGATTAAAATCAGAGAAAAGTCATACCAGATCCATGATATGACTAATCTCTGACTATTTCTGTCAAGAGCCAGCAAATTTGTAAAGGAAGTTTTACCGTCTTGGCCTTTGGAATTGTTGGTATATAAAAACAGAGGAAGTTAATGAACATTACAAAAGGGGGATTGGTTTCCTTGGAATCTGTTTGTCTCCTGCATTGTCTCTTTAGTGATGTTTTTATGGTTTTATATATTTATATATTCTCCTTATTGTGCTTTTGAGGTCATTGTCTCTTATTGTCTTTAACTTTGCATTCTTTTGTGTAATTGTTATTTATGGAGCTGTATGTTTCTTTCAGTGTGCTTTGTGTTCATATACTGAATATACATACGTGTCATGCATGTTATTGTGTATACTCACTGTAAGGTACGCAGTCATACTGAACTTCCAGGTATTTGTAAGTCCCCGGACAGGGGTCTGGAAAAGCTTCCGAATCAGCAATAACAACACATTGTGTCCGATTGTTACACCTAAAGAGAAAATACAAAATGTTAAAAGGAAACAGGAAGGAATTTTATAGTGATTCCCTATGTGTTCTTTGCATAACTTTCATCTGAAAGCCTTTTTAACAAAGTTGCCATGACTTAAAATTATATTAAAGACAAACATTTTATACTTACCTGCTCTGTGCAGTGGTCTTGCACAGAGCATCTCCGATCCTCTTCTTTTTGGGTCCCCCGCCGGTGCTCCTGGCTCTTTCCCCTCGAGCAGTGCCCGCAGAGAAAAATGCTTGCCCTGAGGGCACAGCTGCATACTCACACATCGAGCCGCGGCTCAGCCCCGTCAACCCATACTCTCCTTATTTTTGTACTGACTGTGATTGACAACAAAGGGAGCCAATGGGTTCCCACTGCTGTCTCAGGCAATGAGGAGGGAGAGTCCTGATACAGCCGAGGCTATTGTGAACATCGATGGAACGGAGGGGGCTCAGGCAAGGATTGGGGGCAGCTGCTGCACACAGAAATGTTTTTACCCTCATGCATAGAATGCATGAGGGTAAAAAACCTTCAGCCTTTAGAACCAATTTAAAGCATAGGTAAACCCAAAATCTATTGTTTGGCATTATGTCTCAGGGTTTACCAGCCATTCTCAACCAGGATTTTGTAGAAACCCTAGGGCTTCTCTAGAGTTTGCTAGGAGTTCCTTGAGTTTTAAGCTGATTGACCTCCTATTTGATGGTGCCTACATAGTTCCAGAGGCAACACCTATTGGCAAAACTAGTGGCCTGATACCAATAATCTTTACAACTGTCTTTAAGGGTGGCATTCTGACCAGCACTGTAAGGGTGGTATTCTTCCCCATTGGCCCCCAATGAATTTTATGTAGTAAGGGTTCGCCAAGACCTGAAAATTATTTTATGGGTTCCTCTAGGACAGTGGTTCTCAACCTGGGGGTCGGGACCCCCTCGGGGGTCGAATGACGATTTTCCAGGGGTCACAGAGTCCTGGGCTGTTCCTGAAGCCCGCACCACTCTCCCAGCCTTTTCGTTGCCGCCTAGCAGGGCTGTCCCTGGTGCCTGTGGCCGCCCAGCTGGGCTGTTCCTGGAGCCGGTGGCCACCCATTCAGCCTTTTCGCAGCCGCCCATTCAGCTCACGTCATGGCTGGGGGGCAGAGACTAGAGGTCAGCTGACTGGTGAGGAATGTAAAGTGGGCGGGGCTGGAGGAGACCCCATCTCCTGATTTCGGCATAAGTGTTACTGCTATGAGACACCACAAAGTCGGAGACACAGTCAGTAACACTACCTGTGATTATAGTTGCCATTAAAAGTCCCCACTACAGTTCTCAGATCAGCAGATGACCTTGATCAAGAGCACCTAAGTTGGCTGATCAGAACCCCCCCACCAGCACTGCCATTCATCCCATTAACCCCACCCACTAAGCAGTAAGAAAAGGAAAAAAAAAAATAGAGAATACATGGAAGGGGGAGCAAAAGAGGGGGAGGAACAAAGAAAAAGGGAGAGAAAGAATAATTTAAAGAATAAGAAAGATGGCTAGAGAGATGGAGATGGAGAAAAAAAAACAAGAAATTAGGATAGAGAGAGATAAAAGGGAAAGAAAGGAGAACAAAGAGAAAGTGTGGTACATCCTAAAATGTAGCATTAGGGGTTTTAATACTGTACGAGTGGAAGGGACTCAGGGAGTGCTAAATGTCCGTGGGTTAGGGGCGCAAATTACTTGTCTTGCCTTGGGTGCTGACAACCCACACTACGAAAATAATTTTACTGTTAGGGGTCTCCACAACTTGGGAAATTTTATCAAGGGGTCACCGCACTAGAGGGTGGAGAACCACTGCTCTAGGATAAAAATGTTGAAAAAGGCTGGTGTATACAGTTGTTATAAGCAAATAGTTATTTTGTGAAACTGTTACAAAGTTTCGTACCAGGAGGGCCTGCCAATAACAATACTTTTTGTTGTAGACCAGCAACACTAAACCACTGCCTTGCAATTAGCAACAGCATTGTCAACCTGCTACAATATGTGTAATGCTTCAGTTGGCTGTTAGACTCTCTTTTTCTCAAACTCCAGGACAGCAGTAGAATTCTCAACACTCTGTCTTACTCCCTGAAGGCCGCAGGAAGGGACACCAGAACACCTGCCATTGTTACTCTTCATACATTGCATCCTACTCATCCCAGCTCACCCATAAATAAATTGTCCAGTCAAGAAAGTTGCTTTTTCTGCTTTCTTTACCGAAAAGTAAAGCATCATTACAGGGTCAAATAATGGTAAAACATCCAAGCGCTGACAGCCCTTTCACAGAGTCAGATTATTCTGCGATGAGGTACATGGCCACCGGAGACCTGGTATGAGTCCACAGCCACAAGCTGCACTCACAGAATTAAGTTGGCCATGTACTGGTAGATTTTCGAACAAACAGTTGTCTGAAAATTCTCAGTACATTCGATGACTTGATAAATGTCAATTGAAAGTGCTTAAATATTTTGTTTGCTTTAAACGTTTGATTTAAGAGTGAATGGAATTTCCCGAATGAACACCACATACACCATTATAAATCTATTCATTTGAGAAAAAAAAATTCTATCCTGCTCCTTCGAACATCTATTTGATCACACTATGAAAAGTCAAACAACCGTTCTTAAAATGAAAATTTACAAACAAATTCTATTAGCCTAATGACCAGGTTTCCCCTCCCAAATAACTGAACTAGGGCATGAGCTACGCCCCACTGAATGGAAGACACATGGTTCTCTTACCACCACCTGTTGGAGCTCTCCATGGTTCTACTCTTCCTATACACTACCACCATTAGCAGTTTCATCCCCATATACTGTATATACCCTGTAGGAGAAAAGGGGGGTCAGCCCAAATGTTGTGGAGACAGGGTTGACCCCACCCCAAAAGAGGTATTAACCTCCTCTTACAAGTCTGTCACAGGAATACTTGTTACTGGCAGGATTTCCAGGTAAGAAACTTTGCAATAGAGTCATATTTGCCTAAAGCGGTAGTAATGTCAATGTAATAAAGAAAAGAAATGGGTCCCCCAGCAGATTTAAATCGCTCATAATGTACTAGTATGCAGCACTGCATACTGGTTCATTATGACAGACTTCCCTGCACATGGAGCCCTCCAGCGCAGGTCTCCCTGGTCCCCGGTGGCTTCCATCTTCACCCGGTCTTCCCTCCAGGTTTCTTCTCATTGGTTGGTTGAATGGCCAGGCCAAGGTGATGTCACTCGCATGGCGTACAAAGTGAGCTGTAAATGTGGTCTGAGCTGCGCATGTGCGGCTCAGATCACATTACCCACTGACAGGCAGGAGGGTAATTTATGACAGAAGAAACCTCCAGGGTCACATCTGTCATAAAAACCCTGTCTGTCAGTGGATTTTATGCTTTATCACTTTACTACCACTTTAACTAAACTCTACACAGTGAAGCATGATGCCAAACATGCAGAAAAAATGATTTTCATACACTTTAATAAGCATAATATTTTCTACAAAAACAAGGCCCACCAATTGTGATGTCAGATAGTTTAAAAGAAAGCTACAAACATATCACATTCAGGACAAACAACCTTTAGACCATAAACTGACTCTGACAGCTTAAGCCTTGGACTTGGGCTGAAACACGCAGTGTCCTCCAGAAACCTCAGGTCATTACAGAGATAAACCAAGGTGCCCAGATAGTCAGTGACAGCTGTCAGGGTTGGCACACGACAACAGATGTGAACACCGCGGCTTTTGAACCAGCCTTAGAGTGCGTTTCATAATGGCACGTAACTAAAAACATAATTCCACTTTAGTAAACGGCTGCAAAGAGGAAATCAAAACTGATTTTGTACATTGGCCTTCCAATGAGGAAGGACTAAGGCTAACCTCCAGGTAAACAATTAAATAAACAGTTCAAATAAATATATTTTGCCCAACCACCTGTGCTCAGTGTCAGAAAACGAAAACATCTAAGACTGCAGCAAGCCTATATTTGAATACAAGATACATACAGTAGACATTGTTAAAGTGGAAGTAAACGCTTATTTTTGACCTGTACCTAAAGATAAGCCTACAATAAGGCATGCACAGGACTGACATCATCGTGCCGCGGCTGAACAGACGGCCTGGAGGATATGAACCCAGAAGGAGGACTGGGTAAGGATGGAAGGGCCTGTCAGTGGTGACAGCCTGGCGCTGGAGGGCTTTGTTCTAAGGTAAGTATTTCATAATGTGCTAGTATGCGATGCACATTATGCCTTTAGCTTGCAGGGTTTAAAAGAAAAAAAAATAGGTGTGGCTTGCTACTGATTTAATAAAAATGGATGTGCTGTCTCTTTAAATCATGTAAACACTACCCACAATGCTGATTACTCAGCGGCATGCGTGATGACGTCACAAGTAGACTCCGTCCAATACGTTTCATGTCAGAACATGTCTTCAGGGGGCAGCGGTCACTTTATTTATTATGTTATCATATTACACATGTAAATTAATTATTTACTGAATTATCACATATATATATATATATATATATATATATATATATATATATATATATATTTGCATTGATTTTTATTTATTGAGTTGTCACATTATGTTTCAAAAATAAATATATTGGAGTTAATCTTCAGCTTTATACAACCCAATTACACAGCACAGTCATATATATATATATATATATATATATATATATATATTTGCATTGATTTTTATTTATTGAGTTGTCACATTATGTTTCAAAAATAAATATATTGGAGTTAATCTTCAGCTTTATACAACCCAATTACACAGCACAGTCAGCCAAGTGACTTGACGTTACACATCTAGGTCTTCCCCTTTCCTCAAGCCTGTGACTGGACAGTGAAGGAGCAGCAACAGGCCAGTGAGATCATCTCTTTTTTTTTCTTTATATTTCTTTATACTTCTTTATTATAGAATTTCATCATTTACAGACCAAAATACATTCTTGTTGGAAAATCTAATGCTTATCTCCTTATTAAACTAGTACATAATTTCTTTATTTCTAAAACTATATATATGGTCAGTCCAAGGCAAGTTCTGAAATTTTTCTTTTTTTTCCTTGCATATATCATCTATACAACATAATTAGCATATACACGGTCTTTGCTCGCTCCTCCTATCACCATGACCCCTGACATCATATATGAGATTACACCTCATTGACCTCTCTCTAGTTTGAAATCTGCTGTACATTACAGGAGGTTGAAATCAAACTTCAGATTGCCTGCTCTCAGCGCATTCATCCCTGCACACCAGTATCGTTTAGATGTGCAGATATCAGTATACAGACTGCTGGCCAATTAGGCCATCTTCTGCATTAAAATAAAATATAAAAAAAAAACGCCCCACTACCGGTCCTTCCCCCCCCCACCCCCCACCTTAACACCCACCTGGCTCCATGTCACTGCCACTGGCTCCTGCATTGCTCCCCTCAGTCTTGCTTTTACAGGAAAGGCTGGGGGCAGCTCCTGTAAAGTTTTTTCAAGGTCTAGAGTCTTCTACTTAGACCCCTTTCACAGTTATACTTCAAAGTCGCGCAATGTTAATGCGATTTCGTGGCCGATATTTTGCCGTGATTTTACCGCGATTTTGCCACGATTTTACCACGATTTGGAAGCAGTACTACTTTGTATGACTTTGCCACAACTTTAGCATTAACCATTCTCAGCTTGTGCTTACAAAGTAGGGCTGAAATCGTGTCTATATTATTCAGGTACGATTTGCATGCTACTTGAGGGTTTAACATTGAGGTCTATGGAGTACAAATCGTATGGAAGTTGGACCAAAGTAGTGCAGGGACTACTTTGAAGTCGGCACGACTTAAAGTCGTGCCAATTTGAATGGCAGTCATTGAAAACCATGGAGAATGACTTGTCATACGATTTTGCAGTACAAAATCGTGGGACAAGTCGTATAAGTGTGAAAGGGGCCTTAGACTTCATCCTGGGCCAATACTGGGATTGCACACTACGCACATTCGCAGATGTCATTATACAATCAATCAAACAATGCTAGATTTTATTGGAAAGACTGGGGGCAGCTCCTGGCATTTTAGGGCAGTGTGTGTGTCTATGGACACACAAAGCATGGTGCAGATCCCAACAGGGGCACTCATGCATGGGTGCCTCCTTAATACCTTGCTTGCTACAAGAGGCACCCAAAGGACTGGAGAAGTCTACAACGCTGGTGGGGAATTCTAGAAAAGGAAAAAATGTAACATTTCTGTGTAATATCATTGCATGGAACAGGTAAGTGTGTAAAACCTATAAAAACTATTATTTGTTCCCTCTTAGTCAGTTAAATACACCATTAAACGTGTTTTGTTATATTAGTTTAATAAGTACAAACAATACTGTTGATCCTGCCAGAAATATTGTGATCTGTCAATTTCCTCTGCTCTCTGCTTGTGCACAAAGAGGGGTCAATGAAGGTGGAGAGGTCGATGTCCTTTGTAATCCATCACAAATTAAGTAGGCAGGGCTGACACCAGGTGTGTAGGAATTTAAGCTGTTTGGTCAGGTAAAAGAGAAAAAAAAATAGGAACATACTATATTTCTTTTGGCATATTAACAGTTGTTTTTCTGTGCTTGCAGCGTGTTTTAAGGGATAAAACCTGGGATAATGTGCATGTTTTGCTAAAATGTGCGATTATTTATTTTTTTTTTGCCTTAAACAAGACACGATTCTGCACATTCTAATGCATGGTTACTATTTTTCTGCTGAATTTAACAGACTGGAAAAATAAAACATAGTCGTGACACTCTTCTTTTTTGATTCACTGGTGTTATTTATCCCTAAGGTTTCTGAACATTAAATTAAAACTTTGGGCAAAGGCAAAAATCACATATATGATGTAGTCTGTCACTGGCATTAAAGCGGAACTAAACTATTCTGGGCCCCCAGGAGCTCTTGCGATAATGTGCAAGTATCCACAGCATATTTGCACATTATTGCCCACTCTCCTAGCAAAACGGCCTCCTCCAGCGATGAGACGTCCGCACTCCCCCTCATCACTTCCGCTACCATCTTTTTTCAAGGTCTAGAGTCTTCTATTTAGACTTCATCCTGGGCCAGGATGGTGTAAGCCCCAAATGCCGGGATTGCACACTAAGCACATGCGCACATATCAGTATAAAATCAATAAAACATTGCTAGATTTTATTGCAAAAAAAAACATGCAAAATCTCTTCTACCATAAATTCCAATTTACTAGCAATTTTTTACAAATCCAATTTAGTCTGTTTTAAAGGGTAACTCCACTTTAGTGGAAAAAAAATATAACAAATAACAAAAAAATAATATAGCATATACAACTGATACAACAGCCATATTGTAAATTAGTGTTATTATAAATCACCTTTCCTTTTTATTATGCAGTGCTGTGATTTTCTGTAAAATGTAATGCAATATGGCAGCCTGTAGGCGTTCTGTACACAGCTGGTGTATAGAATGCCCCCCAGTAATGTAATTTCCTGCTTGTGTGATTGGCTTCCTGATTTTTTCAGAAGTCTGTACTAGGATGCAAGTCACATTTTGGGCAACCTGTGCAATGAAAATTTCAGTTTTGGTGAAATACGCCTCAAGGGTAAAATACTTCTAAAGGGGTGCAGACCCTGCAGCTTTTCTTATTAGAACAGTGAGAGTAAACCAGGTGATTAAAATGAACCAAACCCTCCCGATCAGAATAAAGTGGAGCTCCACCCAAACTCCACCCTGCTTTAAGGCCTCCTCGCCCTGTTTGTGAATTGGAGCTTTTGGGGAGGAGGGGGGAGTGGGAACCCAATTTTGAGAGGTACACGCTCCTACTTTCACTCTGACCGCCTAGGCTATCGGAAGTGGAAGTTCTCCTTCCTCCCTCTCTCCTGAAGTCTTCTGGGACACGTGACACACAAGACTGTGGTACCAGTCACAGTGCGCAGCGCCGGTCAGGTATGCGCAGTAGGCACCCAGCCGTAAACCCACAAGCTGTCACAGCCGGGTGCCCATAGGTCCAAAAGAGGAAACAGGGAGAAAATGGCTGGGGTGAGCACACCACTGGGTCGTGAGACAGGTGAGCGGCTGTTTAGTAAAAGTCAGCAGCTACAGTTTTTGTAGCTACTGACTTTAAATTTTTACTTAAGAGACTGGAGCTCCTCTTTAAGTAAATAACATGGTGAAACAAACACAGAACAAACTTCAGAGCAACAAAAGGTAGGAATCTGCTACAAAGTTTATTAAAATCCTTACGACAGTGGTTCTCAACCTTTCTAGTGCCGTGACCCCTGGATAAAATTTCTCAAGTTGTGGGGACCCCCAACAGTAAAATTATTTTTGTAGCGTCAGTTGTCAGCACCTAATTTGTACCCCTAACCCGCAAACATTTAGTGCTCCCTGAGTCCCTTCCACTCGTACAGTATTAAAATCCCTTTTGGTACATTTTTGAGTGTACCGCTCTCTTTGTTCTCTTTTCTTTCCATTTTATCTCTCCCTATCCTAATTTCTTGTCCGTCCCCCCCCATTTCTCACCCTCTATCCGAATTTCTTGCTCTTTCTCTTCCTTTTTCTTTGTTCCTTCCCCTCTATTCCTCTCTCTTCCATGTATTACCTCTTTTTTTTTCCTTCTCTGGCTCTGTATTGGGCTGGGGGGGTGGGATCAGTGGCAGTGCTGGAGGGAGTTCAGCCAACTTAGGTGCTCCTGATCAAGGTCATCTGCTGATCTGAGAACCGTAGTGGGGACTTTTAACGGCAACTATAATCACAGGCAGTGTTACTCACTGTGTCTCCGGCTCCTTGGTTTTCTCGCAGCAGTGACACTTTTGCTGAAATCAGGAGATGGGGGCTCTTCCATCCCCTCCCACTTCACGTTCCTCACCAGTCAACTGTCTCTAGTCTCCACCCCCCCCCCCCCCCCAGCCATGCCGTGAACTGAATGGGTGGCCGAAGGCCGCAGGCTCTAGGGACAGCCCTGCTGGGTGGCCGCAAAGAGGCTGAGAGAGTGGCGCGGGCTCCAGGAACAGCCCGGGATTCGGGAGACCCCTGGCAAATCAGCATTCGCCCCCGAAAGGGTCGCGACACACAGGTTGATAACTGCTGCCTTACAACATATATTGATCACTAGGAGGGGATTGTTTATTTTTTCTCAACAAAAGTGGAGTTATTCTTCAACACAGCAATTTTATTGAATTTGTCCTCACTATAACAGGGTGACAACATTGTTCATTCTGCAACATTTTTACCCTGTGGACAGATTTAGGGCCTATGGACGGAGATTTACTAAAACTGTTGCACACAGAATCCAGTGCTGCTGTGCAAAGTAACCAATCAGCTTCTAACTTAAGTGTGTTCAATTAAGCTTTAAAAATAAAACCTAGAAGCTGATTGGTTACTATGCATTGTTGCACCATATTCTGTGTGCACCAGTTTTAGTAAATACCCCCCATAGTATTGGCTTTAAAGTGTCACTAATCCCACATCATAAAAAGATCTATTAATAAATGGTGTATTACATTCTGTTCATACTCTTTCAGTCACTATGAGATGTTCTCTGTATTCTGTAAAAAAAACCTGTTTGATCCTGCTGTTCTCTATCTCCCCCTTCTGTCCATGTCCCCAATTCAGCTAGAGATTTTGCAGGGCAGTGTTGGCAACTTTGCACATGCTCCGTTTTCAGTGAGTTTCTATGCTGAGAATTTCCTCACAATCACATCTGAGCAGTCCATGTGATTATAGAGTCACACATGTGGGTGTATACACAGTGATATATGACAGCCCACTCCCTCCCTTCTCCTCCATGCTCACTAACCATATAAACATAATGGGGGCGGGTTATTACATGTAGATTAATGGAGGCGTCACCTACCTCTTATTCTAAGACACAGACTGGAGGGGTGTAACACAGCTTGTGACTGGCAGAAATCCACCCACACCATGTTATTGCCAAAAAATAAAGATTTGATTTCAAATACATATTTATATGATGATTTAAAACAGTTTATTATATGAATTATTTATTTTCACTCTGTATTCCAAAGGCTCTTTTTTTTTTGAACATGTGACCAGCAGCAGAGGATTAGAAGATCTTCCTGCCTATGTTTCCCTGCAGACAGGCTGGGAGAGAGCTGGGTCATGTGACAGCTATATATCGATTAGGAAAAAGCTACTTAGATGTTTTTTTATTAAAATAAATACAGCGCCATCATCCACATACAGAAATAGAAGGGATAAAGCAAATTAAACAGTATATGTTTAGTATCATTTTCAAAAGGAGGTCCACCCGCCCACAAAAAAATTAAAGGTCAGCAGCTACAAATACTGTAGCTGCTGATTTTTAATATTAGGAATCGTACTTGTCCAGGGATCCCGCGACGTCGGCACCCCAGCCGATTTTCGGATCGGCTTCTGGGGGGGGGCTGCCACCGCCATTCATGGTAAGATAAACCAGCAGTGAAGACTTTTGGCTTCACAGCCGGTTCCCTACTGCGCATGCCCGGCGGCGAATGAAGGAGCTGAACTTCTGAGGGTGCAGTCTCCCGGAAGTGGTTAAGGGTTCCTGTCAAAAACAGGTACCCGTTCCCCCCTCCATCCTGAAAGGTGCCAAATGTGGCACCGGAGGGGGGGGGGGGGGGGAAGCAGATAAGCGGAAGTTCCACTTTTGGGTGGAACTCCCCTTTAAGTGGCAAACTACAGTTTTTTCTTTGAAATAACAACAATTGGAACCCCTGTCAGAAAAATAGTTTGTATCTGTCACTCTCACTTTTCCTGAATGGCTTGGCCCGCAATAAACAATATGAATAAAGACATGTGAAATTAAAATAAAATTAGATAGTGAATTTTAGCATTGCGGGTATTACTTTCACATCTTAAATAATTCTCTGACACTTGAAACCTGTTAAAGTGTTCTGATAATATCCATTGGCCATATCCCGGCTTCTTATAAAGCCATGTAAGAAGCTAAAAATAAAGGATTTCATCTTACTAATAAAGGAAGGTTATAGAAAAGGTTATCTAAATGCTTACTGCTTGCAAATTTTCACTGTTCAAAATGCCATTAGAAATGGAAGTTAAGAGGATCTGTTGAACCCTAGATATTAATCTAAAAGACAAAGAACTATCTCTACTTATAGAATGGTCAAGTATTTAAATAAAAATCACAATTTCACCACCAAAGTATGCAAAGTTTTATATGTCATAGGGCTACAGTCTTTTGTTGGGCATTGCCTGCCAAATGTGATCTACATGTCAGAGTCATCTAAAATAATAGGACCAGTGATCTTATCACAAGGTTCCAAACTCACTTACGGAATGGTTTAATACATATAAAAAAAAAGACATATAAGGTATATAAAGTACAATGCAGCACTTACAAATGTGCAATTCACTTTGCTTGCTTGGAGACAAATTTGACAGTTGAGAAACAAATAACAGCCATGTGACTGGCCTTGCCTCCAATCATATAATACATATAATATACTTAAGAGTCCAAGGTAATTTATTGATAAAATTGATTCATAGCAGAATAAAGCCGACGCATTTCAGAAGCCAAACACACTTCACCTTCATCGAGGCTAAAAAACAAGTACAAATACAAAGGTCATGAATCTCAAAGTAAAAGGTAAAAAAAAAACTAATATACAAGTAAAAATTTATGAATATAAAAGTTATAAATAGAAATATAAGTCATAAAGTAAAAGGTACGGGTATGGGTATATACCCTTTTTAAATTCATTATCTAAATGTGATTGAATACTGACGGACTGATGAAGGTATCTTTCTTCTCTCTGTTCCATTTAGGATTTTCTTGTAAGCAGATGTGAATGCAGCATGCCCGATCCGTTCCTATGTTACCCCTCCCTCTACAAATCTTAGTTCTGGGACTGATGATTTTCATGGCAACTTCTATGTTTATTATACTTCTTTTTTTTTTTCCTTTTATGTATACTGACTCTGTACATTGTATGGTATTTTTTGTAAACATACCTCAACAAAACGTATTATTGTTTAAAATAAAAATAAATAAACTCAGTGGAGTTTATTTACTAAAACTGGATAATGCAAAATCCGGTGCAGCTGTGCATTGTAGCCCATAAGCTTCTAACTTCAGCTTGTTCAATTAAGCTTTGGAAAATAAAACCTGGAAGCTGATTGGTTTCTATGCACAGCTGCATGCGTGCGCCCCCTAGACGACCGCGAAGCCCAGGACGTCATATGACGCTCGCCCAGAATTGGAGATCCCTTCTGCGGGCGTCATATTACTAAGGGCAGGTAGGGAAGTGGTTAAGGGGGCGTGGCAGGGGGGTATGTCCTATGCCTACATACTTTTCCTAATAGGTGTCCCTCGTTCCCATCTCAAAAAGGTTGGGAGGTATGAAGTTATAGTCTAGTCCTAGACCCCTAGGTTGAGGATTACTACTTTCCCTACTGCCACTGGGTTTCACAGGCACTCAGAGCAATAGACATGGGGGAGGTAACAATCTTGGACTAATCATCATTTATGTCATCCAAGCATATAAATGTTTGTGGAGCTGCCTGGTGAGCTTCCTTACCCCTGGGATGCGACCTGAGGAGGTGGGTGCAATAGTTTGCGCTAAATAAGGCCAGAGCCTGGTTGGGGACTAACCCAGAATCCTCAAGCTGCCCTTTCTGGTTAAGGAGGGGGCAGCACCCAAGGTGGTAGAACCAGGAGATGGAAGTCCTGCTGGAGGGGACTTGGTGTCCACCCTAAGAGGATCCTGGTACTCCCCTGGATGGAGGAAAAAGTGTGGCTAAGTCTGGAACCCATGTTGTCACAGGAGACCATATCCTAACCATCTCTCCTTGTGAGTCCGAGCAATAAATTTGACAATGATAACCTAATAAGACAATGTTGCCTCAATTCTACTTTACAATAAAAATTCTGTCTTCTATCTAAATATGGACAGGAAGATAGATAAGACTGGTACATTGTGCTGAAACACTTTATAGCATTTAATAGAAATCTGAAATTACTTTTAAAATAAAGACTTCAGATCACTCGGGTTGCAAAGACAAGAATTGAACCCCAGTTGTACTGGGGATAGGCAGTGGAATAAATACTGGAGTGACACAAAAACCACTACAAGATGGGACTTTCAATGCTGAAAAATTATCCAGAAACTGTTGAAAAAATTCACTAAATTGCACCAGGGATAAAGTAAAAAAAGTATAAATTAATTTCCCCTCTGACATGGAAATGGTACAGTCCACATGTCAGTTACAGCCAGGCTGTTATTTGACAGTTCCATTTCTCTCCAGGGCTTTTCTCCTCCGTTTCTACAGCGAAATTCATACAAAAAAAATTCAATGTCAGTCTGCCGTTAAATCCCAAATACCAGGAAAATCTCCAGCTCTATGCCAATGTTATTAACCAGTAAACACAAGTGCTTATAGCAGGATGACAGCACAATTTTTTAAAGGGAACCCTTCACAATTTTTTCATTATAGCACTGGGATTACATTTAGTTATGTTATATATAGAATCTCCTAGTTGGCAATTTTTAGGAAGATTTATGAGTTGTAAGGGATTAATATTCTATAGTGTACAAGGGCAGAGAGAGCACCTTTTTAATGAAAACTTAACAAATGATTGCACTAAAAGCTGAACTCCAAGCAGAAATCGCTATCAATGTCATTACCTGCCTTTATGCAATTTCTCCATGTTTTCAAGTGCAAGTGTTCCCCCACTGAAAAATCTCCTTGGGAAGCAGTCATTAGATGGGCTCTTTTTTCTTCCATTCAGTAAGGTCTCATGCACACTGCAGCTGCCAAACACCCATGAGTGAATGAACGGCCAAACGCTTAATGCGCCTGAACGCGCCTAAACGCGTTTTTAGAACTGCTTTTTTCCTGTCATGTGAAAGACGTTCAGAAGGGCCTAGTGTGCATGAGGCCTAAGACCTATGTCTGCCAAGCCCACTATTCCAGCCAATGAGCTTGTAACATCCCCTGTGTCGTACTATTTTCAGTGAGCAGTGACATAATTATATCGCTATAGTGGGAGACTCCCAGACTGAGAAGCTTCTTATCATTGCATCATTTGATAGACAGAATGCAATGACTGGTACATTTTAGGACAGCCACATACATACATACCATTCAAAATGACAAATCCCATTGCATGATGGGAATTGTAGTTTCTACAAGTGCACAGCAGTGTAAGTAGAGGTGACAGTGCCACTTGCTTAAAGTAGAACTATAGGCAAAATATATGTTTCATTTTGGATAGCGTAAGCCAGTGGTCTCCATACTGTGATATGGCCCTTTGCTTGACTATCTGGACCTTGGAGCACTATTCCTCCCACTGACAAAACAATGAGGGAGCATTCCTTCTGCTGATACCAACAGTGGGGCATTATTTCTTCCACTGACACCAACAATGAGGCACTATTCCTCCTACTGACACCAATGATTGGATGCTATCCCTCCTCCTACTGACCACAGGCGTTATGTAAATTTTTTTTTTTAGTTCCACTGACCACCAAGCCTTTAAATTTACTAGTATGCCAGAATTCAGATTTGAAATGGAAGATTCTTGGTTAAAGCATGTCAACAGGTTCATTCAAAGGTCCACAGTCTTTATAGGAAGCTGGTGGTGCCTGTACTTCTAGACTGCCAGCCAAAAGAAGGAAGAACATGGAAGACGTATACAAAGTACATTAGGGGACTGCTGAGGACTCTTAGGGGTGCATTTACTAGAGGCAAATAGATTGTGCAAGTTGCATGTGCAGTTGCACTCTGTAAGTGCAGTTTCTCAAGAGCTTGGCAAATGAGATGAAGGTCTGCTGACTTTAATCATCCAATCATGTACAAGCAAAAAATGCTGTTTGTTTTTTTATTTGCTTTGCATGTGATAAGGGGTTCTTTGCAAAGTGAGGCTTCATCTCATTTACTAAGCTCTGAAGCAACTGCACTTGCAAAGTGCACAGTCTATTTGCCTTTAGTAAACCCATGCCTGAGGCCTAGTTCACACCTATGCAGGTTGCAGTTTGCATATTACAGGTGCAATTTGCGTCTTTCAATACATGTTTGTGATCCATTGAAGTCTATGGAACCTGAACCAGAAAAAAAGTCCCTGGCCATTTCCATAAAATGCACAGATGTGACCTACATTCATAGGAAACCATGTTACATGGACTGTAGTGTGGTTCTGCAAAATTTAAAACGCACTAAAAACTGCATAGGTGTGAACTAGGCCTTAATCTGAAAAACTGTGTCCCAGACAAGGAGAAAAGGAGCCCAACTGCCATCCCTGAAAGATGTAAGTAGTATCAGAGGCTGTGACCAGAGGGCAGTGCGCTGAAACATGCGAGAGGCAGTTTTATTTTTCCAGGATTCAAACTGAGTTAATTTTGTGGTAGTGTGGAGCACAGACAAATTGTCAAGACTATACTCACCGAGGCCAAGATGCCGAGAGCGGCTCGCCCTTACGACCACGCGCACCCGAACCCCTGGAAGTGATACAGGGAATTGAGGGCACGCGGAGGCACGGGCTTCCGGTGGTGGCCGGATTCCTGACGAGCCCGAAGGAGGTCCGTGTAGCCGTTGGGCACTGGAGAAGCTGCAAGGCAAGTGGTTAACTGGAACTGGGGTATCAGGCAGGACAAGTCCGTTATACAAGCAGAGGTCAGAACCGGGATAACAAGCAGAGCAAGTCCGTATAATCAAGCAGGGTTCAGGGTATCAGGCAAGCAAGAGTAATCCGTTTAACAGGCAGAGGTCAGGGTATCAGGCAGCAAGAGGAATCCGTTTAACAGGCAGAGGTCAGGGTATCAGGCAAGCAAGGGTAGTCCGTTTGACAGGCAGAGATCAGCACCGGAAAACACTGTAGACAAGGAAATAGCAGGTACAGGGGACAGGGCACAGCTGACGACAAACCAGCAACCCGACTGGGTGCTGGAGCCGTCAGATGTAGCCCTCCGGCGAGCGCGTCAGCGTGACGCGCTGCCGGGCACCCGCGCGGCCACGGCGCGCACACGGGGACCGCCGTGCACCCGCACGCGCCGCACCATTGGGCCGCGAACGGGTGTACGGCGCAGCGTGAGTCCTCCGCGCATGCGCCCTGGAGCCCGGCGGACGGAGGCGGCTTGTGCCTCCTGACAGTGCCCCCCTCCTAAGGGCGGACACTGGACGCCCAGACTGGACATCACCTCCGGATGGTCTCGGTGGAAAGCTTGAATTAAGCGTGGTGCATGTAGGTTCTTTGCGGGTTCCCAAGAGTTGTCCTCAGGTGGATATCCCTTCCACTGGATCAGATACTGCAGTTGTCTGCCCTTCTTCCTACAGTTAAGGATGGACTCCACTTCAAACTCATTCTCTCCATCCACCCTAACTGGTGGCGGAGGAAGTTCCCCTCTTTCCGGAAAAGTGCTGTCCACCACGTGCTTCAATAAGGACACGTGGAAGACAGGATGGATTCTGTAAGTCTTTGGTAATGCTATCTCCATAGCCACAGGGTTGATAATCCTTTTGATGGGGAAAGGGCCAATGAACTTGGGCCCCAATTTCCGAGAAGGCACAGATAGTTTAAGGTTGGTAGTAGATAGCCAGACCTCCTCTCCTAATTTAAAGGTTGGATTTTCCCTCCTGCCCCGGTCATACTGTTCCTTGTAATCCGTTTGAGCCCTTTGCAACATGTCTTGAATCCTCTGGAAATTCGCTTGTAAAGAGGTTATTCTGTCATGCACTGCCGGGACTGCTATCTCAGGAACATCGTTGGACGGAAACGTGGGATGGAATCCGCAATTTGCCCAGAAAGGCGTTTGGTTGGTGGCAGCGTGAACGGAATTGTTATACGCGAATTCTGCGTATGGGAGAAGGCTTGCCCAATCATCTTGAGATCCTGAGCAGAAACACCGCAGATATTGCTCTAGAGTCTGGTTCGTCCTCTCAGTTTGGCCGTTACTCTGAGGGTGGTAAGCTGATGAGAGGCAGACTTTGATATTTAAGGCTTTGCAGAGCTCCCTCCAAAATTTGGACGTAAATTGTACACCCCTGTCTGATACAATGTTCTTTGGTACGCCATGGAGCCTGATGATTTCCTTCAGAAAAATATTGGCAGTCTCTAAGGCCGAAGGGGTACCCTTCATGGGCAAAAAATGGGCCATCTTGGAGAGACGGTCAACCACGACAAAAATAGTGGTAAAACCCCCCGAGGCTGGCAAGTCCACTATGAAATCCATGGAGACGTCAGACCATGGCCGTTCGGGGATAGGTAGCGGTCTTAGTAAACCCCAAGACTTGGCGTTTCGACCCTTGTTCCGCTGACACAGAGGGCAGGATGCCACATATTCCTTGCAATCCCGTCTCCACCCAGGCCACCAAAAGGAACGAGAGACCAGCTCGGATGTCTTCCTTACTCCAAAGTGCCCTGCGAGTTTATGGTCATGGCACATCTTAAGGGTTAGCGACCGTGTCTACCGAGGTACAAAAATTTTCCCACGGATCCAAAAAAAATTACCGTTTCTTCTCAAGGATTGCACCTCTGGTTCCATGCAAGAGTTGGATGATGATTTGATGGACGACATCAAATCCACTTGTGCCACCCCAAGGAAGTTTTGAGAAGAGAGGATTGTACCAGGTTCTGGAGTTTGGGACTCTGCAGAGAACATCCGTGAGAGTGCATCTGCCTTTCCATTTTTTGAGCCAGGTCTGTAGGATATGTGGAAGTTGAAGCGAGAGAAAAAGAGAGCCCAGCGGGCTTGTCTGGGTTTTAGTCGTTTTGCTGTCCGTAAGTATTCGAGGTTTTTATGATCTGTAAAAATCATCACTGGATGTAATGCGCCTTCGAGCAGATACCTCCATTCTTCTAGAGCAAATTTTATGGCCAGCAGCTCCCTGTCACCCACGTCGTAGTTTAACTCTGGCGGGCTGAGTCTCCGGGAAGCGAATGCAACGGGGTGAAGGATGGCTTTGGGCCCTTGTCTTTGGGAGAGAATTGCTCCTGTTGCCATTTCCGAGGCGTCTAAATCCCAAATACCAGGAAAATCTCCAGCTCTATGCCAATGTTATTAACCAGTAAACACAAGTGCTTATAGCAGGATGACAGCACAATTTTTTAAAGGGAACCCTTCACAATTTTTTCATTATAGCACTGGGATTACATTTAATTATGTTATATATAGAATCTCCTAGTTGGCAATTTTTAGGAAGATTTATGAGTTGTAAGGGATTAATATTCTATAGTGTACAAGGGCAGAGAGAGCACCTTTTTAATGAAAACTTAACAAATGATTGCACTAAAAGCTGAACTCCAAGCAGAAATCGCTATCAATGTCATTACTTGCCTTTATGCAATTTCTCCATGTTTTCAAGTGCAAGTGTTCCCCCACTGAAAAATCTCCTTGGGAAGCAGTCATTAGATGGGCTCTTTTTTCTTCCATTCAGTAAGGTCTCATGCACACTGCAGCTGCCAAACACCCATGAGTGAATGAACGGCCAAACGCTTAATGCGCCTGAACGCGCCTAAACGCGTTTTTAGAACTGCTTTTTTCCTGTCATGTGAAAGACGTTCAGAAGGGCCTAGTGTGCATGAGGCCTAAGACCTATGTCTGCCAAGCCCACTATTCCAGCCAATGAGCTTGTAACATCCCCTGTGTCGTACTATTTTCAGTGAGCAGTGACATAATTATATCGCTATAGTGGGAGACTCCCAGACTGAGAAGCTTCTTATCATTGCATCATTTGATAGACAGAATGCAATGACTGGTACATTTTAGGACAGCCACATACATACATACCATTCAAAATGACAAATCCCATTGCATGATGGGAATTGTAGTTTCTACAAGTGCACAGCAGTGTAAGTAGAGGTGACAGTGCCACTTGCTTAAAGTAGAACTATAGGCAAAATATATGTTTCATTTTGGATAGCGTAAGCCAGTGGTCTCCATACTGTGATATGGCCCTTTGCTTGACTATCTGGACCTTGGAGCACTATTCCTCCCACTGACAAAACAATGAGGGAGCATTCCTTCTGCTGATACCAACAGTGGGGCATTATTTCTTCCACTGACACCAACAATGAGGCATTATTCCTCCTACTGACACCAATGATTGGATGCTATCCCTCCTCCTACTGACCACAGGCGTTATGTAAATTTTTTTTTTTTAGTTCCACTGACCACCAAGCCTTTAAATTTACTAGTATGCCAGAATTCAGATTTGAAATGGAAGATTCTTGGTTAAAGCATGTCAACAGGTTCATTCAAAGGTCCACAGTCTTTATAGGAAGCTGGTGGTGCCTGTACTTCTAGACTGCCAGCCAAAAGAAGGAAGAACATGGAAGACGTATACAAAGTACATTAGGGGACTGCTGAGGACTCTTAGGGGTGCATTTACTAGAGGCAAATAGATTGTGCAAGTTGCATGTGCAGTTGCACTCTGTAAGTGCAGTTTCTCAAGAACTTGGCAAATGAGATGAAGGTCTGCTGACTTTAATCATCCAATCATGTACAAGCAAAAAATGCTGTTTGTTTTTTTATTTGCTTTGCATGTGATAAGGGGTTCTTTGCAAAGTGAGGCTTCATCTCATTTACTAAGCTCTGAAGCAACTGCACTTGCAAAGTGCACAGTCTATTTGCCTTTAGTAAACCCATGCCTGAGGCCTAGTTCACACCTATGCAGGTTGCAGTTTGCATATTACAGGTGCAATTTGCGTCTTTCAATACATGTTTGTGATCCATTGAAGTCTATGGAACCTGAACCAGAAAAAAAGTCCCTGGCCATTTCCATAAAATGCACAGATGTGACCTACATTCATAGGAAACCGTGTTACATTTACTGTAGTGTGGTTCTGCAAAATTTAAAACGCACTAAAAACTGCATAGGTGTGAACTAGGCCTTAATCTGAAAAACTGTGTCCCAGACAAGGAGAAAAGGAGCCCAACTGCCATCCCTGAAAGATGTAAGTAGTATCAGAGGCTGTGACCAGAGGGCAGTGCGCTGAAACATGCGAGAGGCAATTTTATTTTTCCAGGATTCAAACTGAGTTAATTTTGTGGTAGTGTGGAGCACAGACAAATTGTCAAGACTATACTCACCGAGGCCAAGATGCCGAGAGCGGCTCGCCCTTACGACCACGCGCACCCGAACCCCTGGAAGTGATACAGGGAATTGGGGGCACGCGGAGGCACGGGCTTCCGGTGGTGGCCGGATTCCTGATGAGCCCGAAGGAGGTCTGTGTAGCCGTTGGGCACTGGAGAAGCTGCAAGGCAAGTGGTTAACTGGAACTGGGGTATCAGGCAGGACAAGTCCGTTATACAAGCAGAGATCAGAACCGGGATAACAAGCAGAGCAAGTCCGTATAATCAAGCAGGATTCAGGGTATCAGGCAAGCAAGAGTAATCTGTTTAACAGGCAGAGGTCAGGGTATCAGGCAGCAAGAGGAATCCGTTTAACAGGCAGAGGTCAGGCTATCAGGCAAGCAAGGGTAGTCCATTTGACAGGCAGAGATCAGCACCGGAAAACACTGTAGACAAGGAAATAGCAGGTACAGGGGACAGGGCACAGCTGACGACAAACCAGCAACCCGACTGGGTGCTGGAGCCGTCAGATGTAGCCCTCCGGCGAGCGCGTCAGCGTGACGCGCTGCCGGGCACCCGCACGGCCACGGCGCGCACACGGGGACCGCCGTGCACCCGCGCGCGCCGCACCATTGGGCCGCGAACGGGTGTACGGCGCAGCGTGAGTCCTCCGCGCATGCGCCCTGGAGCCCGGCGGACGGAGGCGGCTTGTGCCTCCTGACAGTGCCCCCCTCCTAAGGGCGGACACTGGACGCCCAGACTGGACATCACCTCCGGATGGTCTCGGTGGAAAGCTTGAATTAAGCGTGGTGCATGTAGGTTCTTTGCGGGTTCCCAAGAGTTGTCCTCAGGTGGATATCCCTTCCACTGGATCAGATACTGCAGTTGTCTGCCCTTCTTCCTACAGTTAAGGATGGACTCCACTTCAAACTCATTCTCTCCATCCACCCCAACTGGTGGCGGAGGAAGTTCCCCTCTTTCCGGAAAAGTGCTGTCCACCACGGGCTTCAATAAGGACACGTGGAAGACAGGATGGATTCTGTAAGTCTTTGGTAATGCTAGCTCCATAGCCACAGGGTTGATAATCCTTTTGATGGGGAAAGGGCCAATGAACTTGGGCCCCAATTTCCGAGAAGGCACAGATAGTTTAAGGTTGGTAGTAGATAGCCAGACCTCCTCTCCTAATTTAAAGGTTGGATTTTCCCTCCTGCCCCGGTCATACTGTTCCTTGTAATCCGTTTGAGCCCTTTGCAACATGTCTTGAATCCTCTGGAAATTCGCTTGTAAAGAGGTTATTCTGTCATGCACTGCCGGGACTGCTATCTCAGGAACATCGTTGGACAGAAAGGTGGGATGGAATCCGCAATTTGCCCAGAAAGGCGTTTGGTTGGTGGCAGCGTGAACGGAATTGTTATACGCGAATTCTGCGTATGGGAGAAGGCTTGCCCAATCATCTTGAGATCCTGAGCAGAAACACCGCAGATATTGCTCTAGAGTCTGGTTCGTCCTCTCCGTTTGGCCGTTACTCTGAGGGTGGTAAGCTGATGAGAGGCAGACTTTGATATTTAAGGCTTTGCAGAGCTCCCTCCAAAATTTGGACGTAAATTGTACACCCCTGTCTGATACAATGTTCTTTGGTACGCCATGGAGCCTGATGATTTCCTTCAGAAAAATATTGGCAGTCTCTAAGGCCGAAGGGGTACCCTTCATGGGCAAAAAATGGGCCATCTTGGAGAGACGGTCAACCACGACAAAAATAGTGGTAAAACCCCCCGAGGCTGGCAAGTCCACTATGAAATCCATGGAGACGTCAGACCATGGCCGTTCGGGGATAGGTAGCGGTCTTAGTAAACCCCAAGACTTGGCGTTTCGACCCTTGTTCCGCTGACACAGAGGGCAGGATGCCACATATTCCTTGCAATCCCGTCTCCACCCAGGCCACCAAAAGGAACGAGAGACCAGCTCGGATGTCTTCCTTACTCCAAAGTGCCCTGTGAGTTTATGGTCATGGCACATCTTAAGGGTTAGCGACCGTGTCTCCCGAGGTACAAAAATTTTCCCACGGATCCAAAAAAAATTACCGTTTCTTCTCAAGGATTGCACCTCTGGTTCCATGCAAGAGTTGGATGATGATTTGATGGACGACATCAAATCCACTTGTGCCACCCCAAGGAAGTTTTGAGAAGAGAGGATTGTACCAGGTTCTGGAGTTTGGGACTCTGCAGAGAACATCCGTGAGAGTGCATCTGCCTTTCCATTTTTTGAGCCAGGTCTGTAGGATATGTGGAAGTTGAAGCGAGAGAAAAAGAGAGCCCAGCGGGCTTGTCTGGGTTTTAGTCGTTTTGCTGTCCGTAAGTATTCGAGGTTTTTATGATCTGTAAAAATCATCACTGGATGTAATGCGCCTTCGAGCAGATACCTCCATTCTTCTAGAGCAAATTTTATGGCCAGCAGCTCCCTGTCACCCACGTCGTAGTTTAACTCTGGCGGGCTGAGTCTCCGGGAAGCGAATGCAACGGGGTGAAGGATGGCTTTGGGCCCTTGTCTTTGGGAGAGAATTGCTCCTGTTGCCATTTCCGAGGCGTCTACCTCCAGAACAAATGGCTGAGAAGGATCGGGGTGGCGAAGAATTGGAGCCGAACTAAACAGGTCTTTTAGTTTCAGAAAGGCCTCTTGTGCGGCCTCACTCCACCGGAAGGAACTGTGCTGACGGGTTAGCTGGGTGATGGGTGCTACAATGGTTGAGAATCCGATAATAAATTTCCGATAAAAGGTAGTGAATCCTATGAATCGTTGGACCCCTTTTTTATCGGATGGAGCTGGCCAATCTTGGATGGCTTGTATCTTTTGGGGATCCATTGCGATCCCGTCGGCCGATATGATGAACCCCAGGAATTGTACCACTGACCTCTCGAATTCGCACTTCTCCACTTTCAAATAAAGCTTGTGCTGTTTTAATATAGTGAGGACCCTTTTGACATGCCCCTTGTGTAGCTCAATCGTGGAAGAGAAAATGAGTATGTCATCTAGATAGACAACAAGGAAGTCATCCAGGTATTCTCGGAATATATCGTTAACTAGGTGCTGAAAGGTGGCTGGAGCATTGCATAGCCCGAATGGCATCACCAGGTACTCGAAGTGTCCAAACCTGGACCTGAACGCTGTCTTCCATTCATCCCCGGCTCTGATTCTAACAAGGCTATAGGCACCCCGCAGGTCTAATTTGGAAAAGACCTTGGCAGATCGGAATCGTTGGAATAGCTCCGGGATGAGTGGTAGTGGGTACCTGTTTTTGATGGTGATATTATTAAGCTGCTGGTAGTCCACACAAGGTCTAAGGGACCCATCCTTTTTTCCGACAAAGAATATCCCTGCTCCAGCAGGTGAGGATGAGGGACGAATAAAACCCTTTTCCAGGTTCTCATTGATGTACTGTCTGAGCGCCTCCAGTTCAGTCTCGGAGAGAGGGAATATACGACCGAACGGAATCACTGATCCCGGCAACAGGTTGATCGGACAGTCATAAGGCCGGTGAGGTGGTAGGCGGTCGGCCATTTGTTTATTAAAGACCTCTTGGAACTCCAGATATTCAGAGGGAATCTGCTGAAGTTTGTCTGGCGGAGTGGTAACCGTAGCACAAACCTTTGGGGTTAAAGGGAGACAATGCTCAGAGCAATATGGGGAGGAGAAGGACACCACCTTGGTGCTCCATTGGATCTGCGGATCATGAGCTTGTAACCAGGGCAGACCGAGGATGACTGGAAAGATGGGAGAATGGATGAGATCAAGCCGTAGGAGCTCCTGATGCCCGGAGTCGGTGGTTACTAGGATAGGCTGGGTCTCCTGGGTGATTGGACCTGAACTAGGGAGAGACCCGTCAGCTAGATGCACTTGTAGACCTTGAGCTTTTGTTTGCAAGGGAATACGGAGGCTGCGGGCCAAGGCTGCATCCATGAAGCAGCTACAAGCCCCCGAATCAATGATGGCGGGTAGGCGAGACTCCCCTTCCGGTAGCTGCAAGGAAACAGACAACATCACATAAGACTTTGGAGCATTATTATCTTGGTAATTCATCAACTTTGGCTGTAGGAACTTACTGGGCCTTATTGGACAACTGCATAGGAAGTGTCCAGCTCCCCCGCAGTACAGACACAGATTGGACTGCCGTCTGCGTTGTCTCTCTTCCGAAGTTAGCGGGGCCCTGACCAGGCCTAGCTGCATAGGCTCAGCTTTAGGAGGTGTAGTAGGAGATGGTGACGGCATAGGTGGGGCTCTGAATGGCGTCCACGTAGGGCGTGGACCCTGAAACCGCTCCGAGCGGCGTTCTCGCAGGCGCCTGTCCAGTTTTGTGGCTGCCTGAATGAGCTCTTCCAAGGAATCAGGAGTCTCCATTCTGGCTAGCTCATCTTTGAGGAGTTCAGACAAGCCTTGACGGTACTGGTAGCGAAGAGCCGGCTCGTTCCAATTCGTGTCGGCCGCCCATTTGCGGAATTCCACCCAGCACAAGCGCTCATCCGTCACATCCCACAATGCAATGCAATGCAGGTGCATCTCAATTAGTTGCGGAGACACATTCAGTTAATTTTGGAATGCGGCAGGCATTTTAAGTTATTGAGTGTTATCTACAAGTGCTGAATATTAACTACCTTCCAAACATAAGGTTTATCAACATAAGGTTTATGGATACTACAGTTCTACTTTAAAGTGAACTCCATCTTTATATAAAGTGTTACAAGAGAGAATATGATGAGTATGGAGGAAGTTTGTATTTACAGTTATCATGGGCTTGCAGCATATCCCTAGGATTTGCAAAGTTGTCAAATTGTGTACTTTTGGCCAAAAAAATTGTAAGTTCACACCAGAAATAAGGAACAACATGGAATGCAATACATAGCTTTTGCTTCTGTTAGCAACAATAGTTTGAAAAAATTGATAATTCTGTGTAGGGAGAAATATTGTTTTAATATATATATATATATATATATATATATGTATATATATATATATATATATATATATATATATATATATATATATATATATATATATATATATATATATATTAAATAGATAGATAGATAGATAGATAGATAGATAGATAGATAGATAGATAGATAGATAGATAGATAGATAGATAGATAGATAGATAGACAGATAGACAGACAGACAGACAGACAGACAGACAGACAGACAGACAGACAGACAGACAGACAGACAGACAGATAGATAGATAGATAGATAGATAGATAGATAGATAGATAGATAGATAGATAGATAGATAGATTTTTCCATTGGTACATTTCCCCATGGCAGTGTCTGTCTTTCTATGAAATTGTTTGGCAATAGCTCGCTTATTATCCCTACAAAGGGCTAAAATTGATTAACAAGGTAAGGTTCGCCCACTATAGACTTCAGTGGGGTTTACTGCAAAATTTGCAAACTTCAAACTTTGAGAATAATTTGCCATCCATAATGGTGAGGTCAGCCTAAAAGCCGAACGTTTATCCAGTATAAAGCATGGTAAAGCCTTCCAATTTTGTTTATATGCATTTTTTTTAAAAACATTAAATTCAACCTTGTTTTGAAAGCTATAGGGCTATGTAGTTATCGTCTGCATCTGTGGAACCTTTCAAAATAAGTATGAGCTGGAAATGTTTGCAGTTACTATAAAATCATTCTCAATAGAGCTGTAATAAAGAATGCACCTTCTACAACCCCCTTTAACGGTGTAAGTATCTTTTGAGAGGCTGACCTTCCACAACAATAAAGCAAGCCTCCTAACATAGACATGCCAATGTTATCTTTAAGAGGCTATGCATATTACAAAAGTCTTATGCCTAATACACATGATCAGAAAATTCTAGGAAAAATACCGCTTTCAAAGCAATCATAAAAAAATTTGATCTTTAGTACACAGCTTTCGAGAGACGATCACGACAGTTCATGTGAAATTATCGGAAGGGACAAACACAAAAATCTTTTCACCTACGATACGAGAACAAACGATTTTCAATTAATCAGTACAGTATTAGTCCGAAAAAAATCGGAAGACCAAGACCTCGAGTGCTAGGAAATGAAAGAATACATTACAATACAATACAATACATCGCTTCTGAAGTTGTATTCTGTTGCATGTGAATTTTCGTAACTTTAGTAACCTCTTCATTTTTGATATGAGACTAGCATGCAAAAATAAACAGGGTATCGTTTGTCCTATATTCTTATCGTGTGTACGAGGCTTTACAGTACTTGCAGCTTGACATAATTTCACATGTGCTGATGCATTGAGTCTGGAGTTCTCTCACTTCCTGTGCATGCCTATTGGTCAGTGAGAAAAGAAATATCACAGTGCTGGGCCAATAGTGGACAAGACAGAAGATGTCGGGCCAATGGACTAATCTCCTACCTAAAATTGCATAATGAGCAATTTTTGAGGTCTTTGCTATAAAAAATGGTCAAACCTACAGGGAGAAAACTGGAGGTGTCCATTACTACATTCCAGTGGTAGTTTAGCAACCAACAGAAGACGTGGGACAGAAATTCTGGGAAAGGCTGACTTCATAGCTCACAGGTTTGTACTCTGTTCCAATTATGCAATTGTCATAAAATGCATACTTTATGCTGGCTGGTTATTTTATATAGTTATTGAAGGACATATGTTAAACGGAATAAAAAATCTGAGAAATGTGTTTAGACTTCCCAAAAATTCTATACAGATGTTTGGAGGTAGAGAATATGTTTGTTAATGTTTATTCAGGTCATGGTCTAGTTCTTTAGTAGTTAGTCACGATCAACTGAACTTTTTTCATAATGTTGTTCATCCAAGCTGCTTCTTCGGTTCTAATGAGTGCCAGGAAAAAACCCAGCACTTATAGCTACATAACAGGCCATCTTAATTCTACCACCAAGGAATGTGTCAAGGCAGATGCTGATTGTCTAGACCACTCTATTTTATTTACATTATGCGGTCACCATGGTACCATGAAGTCTGGGACAAGTGTGATCAGTCCAAATGAAATGGCTAAAGGTATACAGTACATCGTTGTCAAGAGATGTTAAAGAAGAATTCTGGGTACGAACCAAAGTAACTATGCATATACAGTACCATTGTCTCCACTATCTTGAAGGTCCCGTGTCAAGCATTTGCTTTTCTCTATTCTGAACACAGGAGATCAGCTGCTCAGCATGGGTGTCATTCAGAGAATGCTTTGTAGAAGAGGTGGAGAGCATGACATCACTTCTCCATGCTTCTCCACCTTGTCCAATCATAGAACACTTTGCATTCATTGAGAAAATGGAAAGCATTCTTTGAAAGGTGCTCATGCAGAGTGGCCAACCTCTTGTTTTCAGGATGCAGCAGGGCAGCTACTGGAGATCGCTGAAGTAGCGGTGCCTACTACAGTGATTTCCAACTTCTAAAGGGATCCAACAAGTATGGCATATGCAGAGTTACATTGGTCCAAGCTGGGTCAACATAACTATGTATAAAATACCATACCTGGAATTCTTCTTTAAAACAGCATTATACAGTGTATTTGGTTTGGTATTTGGTACAGTGTAACAGATGGTGTTGAAAGCTCCTGTGCCTGTTTAGGGATAGTTCCAGTTTAATGTAGATGGCCTCTTTCATACCTCTTGCAAACAAGTTGCCCTCTCTGTCCAAAATGTGCACCTCACTTTCCGTTAATTAATGTCATTTTTAATTTAGGTATAGAAAGATCGAGGTGTCCTGAGGTCCTGGGTCCAAGATTCATAGTCCTACCAACTTTATGGGCAGATTCGCTTGGAGGAATTTTTAAAACCTGAATATTCTGCATGGACTTTGAACTATGGCAAAGTGAGTTATATTGACTTTTGAATTGTGACAATAAACGTATGTGCTGCTATGTTACTAAACCACAAAAAAAAAAAACACAAATAGTTAATAGATGGACTGCTGCAACCACTTCTCAAGTGTATTCTATCACTTCAAATAAAAATGATTCAACGTAAATGGTGTGCTGTTCTAAAAAATGGATGAATAATACCCCCCTTTAGACTGATTGAAGCAAATGAATAAATAAACAACTAATTTAACTGATAAAAATTGTGCACAAAAATATATGACATTTAACCAGCTTTAGTATAATCAATCAATTAGTATAATCAAAAGCTAAACCACAAAAATATGTTGACAGTGAAAGTCCCAAAAAAGGGTCACATTTAAAACATGTGAATAGTGCTGCAGTGAACATTCACAGATTAGCCTCAAATCAAAAATAGTCCACATTTAAACCATAAAAATAGTGCTACAGTGACCATCCAAATAGATATCTTGTCTTTCCACCACCAATCACCTATAGGTGACGTGCCTGCACACCTTCTGGGAAGACCTATCAGAGGTCAGTATGCACCTTTATCGTGTTAGGCTTGCAGGCCTGGCATGCATCCGATTAAGTGACCTTCAAGCATGTGATCCCCTTTTCTTTATGGGCTTGCCTGGATTAGACTCCGCTCCGCCAGGTTACTCAAATATATGAAAGGAATAAGTTCATAGAGCAGTATGTACTGAATATGTGTCTTTAATAAAGATTCACTAAAACCCACTCACATTAATCAAAACTTGTACGAGGCATAAAAACTGAACATCAGCAAATCGCCTCCTCACTGTCTTCTGGGTAACGGAGACACCGGAAGTGACGTCACAGGCCCCGCCCAAGGGGTGCCCAATAGGTGAGCACTTCACCTATAGGTGATTGGTGGTGGAAAGACAAGATATCTGTTTGGATGGTCACCACAGCACAATTTTGTGTTTTCAAACGCATCAAAAATGCTCTGGAAGGCATCAAAAACGCGCATGCAGAAAAGCATCTGGAACTACCCCTCAATCAGTCGGGATGTATTATTCATCAATTATTATGGAACAGCACACCATTTATGTTGAATTATTTATATTGGTTTTTGGTTAAGCCAGACCCTCAATATAAAAGGGGGAGCAACCATAATGTCCGTGAATTAGAAGCTGATGTAGGGAAATCATAGCGCAAGTTGGCAAACTGCATAAGAAGATATTAGGGTCAGTTAGGAAAATGCACCTAAATTTTAATTGCTAGCTCTTAGGGCAATCAGCCACTTTGCCGCCTTTTGTTGTTGCTGTTATTGGGGCATTTTTGTCTTTCAACTTATTTTGTGGTTGATTTGAGGTCAGCAGTCACTCTTAGCTGCTGTCCTGTTCAAAGAAAAACTTTTTTGCTGCAAGGATTCCCTTCTAAAAAGGGCTTTTGTCTCAAGGAGTGGTAGTTTGGGGTTTTCATTTATTTTAGGGAGTATATATTTTTTTATTTCATGTTGATAGTTTCTTTTCTTTTCTTGAAGTAAGGCTGCCTTAGAAAACTTGTCTTTTTTCAGTGGTGGTATTTAGGGATTTTCATTCACTTGTTACTGACTATCTGTTCTCAGAACTGCCTTTTGTTTGCAGTACGCTGATGCATTTGTTTGAAAGAAAAAGAAAACTACAAAACAAAAACAGTGTGCACCTAAACCACCCATATTAAAGCACTCATATTTTCCAAACCCCCCTATACCCATAAATAAATTGAAAGTTAGGCATACACCAATTAGGCCTGTTATCTCGTATTGCTGCTGGCCCATTTTTCACTGCTGTATCCTCTGCAGTATCCTAATTCCTGTAGTAAAGCCCCAGTCTGTGCTCTTTGTTTTTAAGCATTTGGGTATGGCCTTGTACATTAAAATGTTTCTGCTGCTGGCAAATTTGACACTGCTGTGTCATCTGTGGTCTCCTAAAATGGTATTAATCCCAAAAAACAAACATTTATTATATTGCAGCTTACCAATACTTAGATGTGATGGCTGCATTTGTTTTCTTTTTTGGGATTTCTTTCTTTTTACTTTCACCTGGTGATCTGGCCAGTAAGTCTGTTGTTTTTCAAAAGAACACGCTGCAAATGTATCAGTTAGAGGGTTGAGAAAAACCATTTACCACTGTCAGGGGTGCTTACAATGATCAACTTTTATTTATTTATGTAAAAGCTTTATCCCAACATGAGAAAAAAAAACAGTTTGCTGTAACTGCTTATAAAGTGTTAGCTGGAGTTTAGATTTAATTTGTTTAGTGTATTTAAAGTGGTTGTAAAGTCAGAAGGTTTTTTTATCTTAATGCATTCTATGCATTACGATTAAAAAACCTTCTGTGTGTAGCAGCCCCTAAATACTTATCTGAGCCCCATCTCGATCTAGAGATGTGCACTAGTGCCTCGGCCGTCCGGGACTCTCCCTCCTGATTGGCTGAGACACAGCAGTGGCGCCATTGGCTCTCGCTGCTGTCAATCAAAGTCAGTTATCCAATCAGGAGAGAGAAAGGGCGTGGCCGAACTGTGGCTCCATGTCTGAATGGACGCACGGAGCTTGCTCTGGGGGCACTTGACAGGAGGGAGGGGCCAGGAGCACCAAAGAGGGACCTGAGAAGAGGAGGTTCTGGGCTGCCCTGTGAAAAACTATTTCACAGAGCAGGTAAGTATAACATGTTTATTATATTTAAAGAAAAAAAACAAGACTTTAGTATCATTTGAAAGCTACCTAGGACACCTTATGCCGCGTACACACGACTGGACTTTACGGCATACTTGGTCCGGCGAACCTGAGTCCATCGGACAATTCGATGGTGTGTGGGCTCCAGCGGACTTTTTTTTCTCAAAAGTTTGACGGACCTAGAAATGAAACATGTTTCAAATCTGTCCAACGGACTCGAGTCCGGTCGAAAAGTCCGCTCGTCTGTATGCTAGTCCGACGGACAAAAACCGATGCTAGGGCAGCTATTGGCTACTGGCTATGAACTTTCTTGTTTTAGTCCGGTCGTACGTCATCACGTACAAATCCGTCGGACTTTGGTTGATCGTGTGTAGGCAAGTCTGTTCATTCGGAAAGTCCGACGTAAAGTCCGTCGAAAAGTCCGCAGGACAAAGTCTGCCGTAAAGTCTGCTCGTGTGTACGCGGCATTACACTCCTGCTGTCCAAAGGCACTCCTGTGCTCCTTCATCCAGAGTGGGAGTACTCCAATACAGGAGGTGTGTTACTGGCCAGATCACCAGGTGAAAACAAACGGAAAGAAATCTAAAAAAGAAAACTAATACAGCCACCACATCTAATGATTGGTAAGCATGATTTTTGGTTTTGGGAGTGTAATATCGCTTTTATTCTCGTAGTAAAACACCTACCTGTACTTTTTTTCACGAGTAAATGTCACCCTATTATATTACCAATTGCTTTCAAATGTTACACTATACTGTACTGCAGTCTCTTAATTCTTAATGAGAGATTGATAGAAATCTGCCAGCAGCAGGACAGTTTTGTATCAGTGAGAACAGGGACAGCCACAGAGAACTACTGGCCAACTTTTATCTGCCGATCAAAGCTAATCCATTACTGTATAAAAAAAGAAACAAACAAAACAAAAAAAAGGTGTCACTGCTAAAGCTACTTGGAAAAAAGCCTTTGTTTCAAACTGAAATAAATCAGATTAGGGTGCTGCTGCTGTATGTAAGCCGAGCTAATTGCAAGAGAAAAAAATCAATTCCCCAGCCAAATATGCGCTGCCAGTGTACCGTGCGCTGATGTTATTTTCTTCTAGGTCCACTCACAGCACACAGCACGTAAAAAACCCATGTGTGTTGATGTGCATTAAACATGCACTTTCATGCATATTGCATTTCTTTGTGTTTGAACATTTCCATGCATTTTCATGTCATTCTTGGTGAAGTGACAGGTCCCTGGAGGGGACAAAATGCTAACAATAATTTAATATTTATATCTGTACTTTTAGTTGCCGTGCAATGTATTGTATTTACATGCATTTTAACACAACGCACACATTTATAACGTTGTGGTGTGAGCAAGGCACATAAAAAAACATTTTTTAAGATGCCCTTACAGTAACCTGCATAGCTCCCAACTGTCCATGATTTGGAGATTTGGAAGGACTGTCCCTGATTTGGAGCAATGTCCCTCTGTCCCTCATTCCTCCTCATTTGTGCCTCATTTTGGTCTGATCTATATAGTTGTATATAAAATGCACTTTTTATCTTTCAAAAAGTGTTTCCCAGTGCTAAACCTTTCATCCAAATTCTAAACTGCTGCATTTGTAAATTGTAAAAGCCAATATAAAGGAATAGTATTGGTAAAAAAAAGCCCTTGTGGATCTCATTAACTTTTTTTGGGTTAATTCTCCTTTAAAGTGGTGTTCCGGCCAAAATTATACTTTTTAAATAAAAATACCCCTATAATACACAAGCTTAATATATTCTAGTAAAGTTAGTCTGTAAACTAAGGTCTGTTTTGTTAGTTTATAGCAGTAGTTTGTTATTTTATAAATTTACAGCAGGCTGTGGCCATCTTAAGTGTGGGCATCTGAAGCCAGACTGTATTTCTTCCTGGATCTCATCCTTGCATATCTTGCACATGCTCAGTGCAGCACAAGCAGTGTAATAGGTTTCAGGTCAGGTTTCCATAGCAACGGCAGTTTCAGAGGAAGTTGCCGCCCCTTCCCAGAAGGCATTGCAAACAGGAAATGATGCGATGGGCCGCGGCCAGGGAGGAGGAGGTGAAAAATGAATACAGCAGATATACAGTAGGTGCTGAGAAAAAAAAAATATCCAATTCGTTTACAGTGCAAAGTTTATTGAGGGATGCTGAAGAGTTGTAAAAGTGGGTGGAACTCCACTTTAAGGGGGTGTGGCAGGGGGCATGTCCTATGCCTACATACATTTGCTAGTAGGTGTCCCTCACTCCCATCTCAAAATGTTGGGAGGTATGAACCTGTGTTGATCTGGTGTGGAAAAAATGCATATGGTGCGAACAAGCCCTTAATGTTATTTAACCACCTCAATACAGTACATTTTCGCCCCCTTCCTGCCCAAGCCATTTTTCAGCTTTCAGCGCTGTCGCATTTGAATGACAATTGCACGGTCATACAACACTGTACCCAAATGAAATTGTTATAATTTTTTCCCCACAAATAGAGCTTTCTTTTAGTGGTATTTGATCACCTCTGCGGTTTTTATTTTTTGCGCTATAAACAAAAAAGGAGTGACAAGTTTTAAAAAAAACACAATAATTTTTACCTTTTGCGATAATAAATATCCAAATTTTTTTTCTTTAAAACAAATTTTTTCTCAGTTTAGGCCGATATGTATTCTTGTACATATTTTTGGTAAAAAAAAATCGCAATAAGCTTATATAGATTGGTTTGCGCAAAAGATATAGCGTCTACAAAATAGGGGATAGATTTATAACATTTTTATTTTTTTAAATTTTTTTACTAGTGATGGCGGCGATCTGCGATTTTTATCGTGACTGCGATATTGCGGCGGACACATCGGACACTTTTGACACATATTTGGGACCATTCACATTTATACAGTGATCCGTGCTATAAAAATGCATTGATTACTGTATAAATGTGACTGGCAGGGAAGGGGTTTACACTAAGTGGTGATCGAGGGGTTAACTGTGTTGCTAGGGAGTGATTCTAACTGTAGGGGGAGGGGACTCACTAGGGGAGGAGACCGATCGGTGTTCCTCTGTACTGGGAACATACCATCGGTCTCCTCTCCTCTGACAGGGCCGTGGATCTGTGTGTTTACACACACAGATCCACGGTCCTGCTGTGTTACCGGTAATCGCGGGTGCCCGGCGGACATCGCGGCCGCCGGGCACGCGCACCGGGTGGCTAGTAACACGGCGGTCGCGCGCGATCGCTGGCGGCGGGCGTGTGCGATCGCTGGCGGCGGCGCGCTCGCCCCCTGGTGGCCTAGGAAAGCGAGGACGTCATGACGCCCACCCGCAACGAGAGCTGCGCCGCCTGGCCGTCAATTTACGGCCGGCGGTCGGCAAGCAGTTAAAGCGGAGCTCCACCCAAAAGGGGAAGCTCCTCTTATTTGCTTCCTTCCTCCGGTGCTCCATTTAGCACCTTTCGGGGGGAAGGGGGCAGCGGGTACCTGTTTTTGACAGGTACCCGTCCCCACTTCCGGGAGACCTCGCCTCCTTCCACCGCCGCCCGAGCATTCAGAAAGCACAGCGAGCTTCGCGCATGCGTAGTAGGGAACCGGCTGCGAAGCTGCAAGGCTGATTTCCTTACAAGAAATTGCATGGCAGCACCCGAGAGCTGATTGAAAAAGTGGGCGGGGGGTGCAGACATTGGGGGATCCCTGGACAGGTAAGTGTCCTAATATTTGTAGTATTTGTGTCCTAGTATTTGTAGCTGCTGACTTGAAATTTTTGGATTGGGGGTGGGGGGGGGGGGGGGTGTCTGAAGCTCCGCTTTAAACCTAAAAAAGTGCTGACAGGTAGGATTTTTATGACAGAAGGGACCTTATTGGTCTCCTCTGTCAAAAACCCTTCTTCCTGCCTGTCAGCATGCGCAGCTCAGCGTACATTTGTAGCACTGTTCTCTGATGAATGTGACTCCCGAGTGCATGCAGTTGTGACTGGTGGGAGCACTGGAGGGGATCGTTTGGCAGGTAAGTCTGCTATAATGTGCTAATATGATGTGCATACCACCACATTATGGCTAAAATCTCCTGAGACTCAATAGAAAAAAATTGTGGGAGGTTTAAATCTGCTTAAAGAATTTGCGTATTTTCAACGTTGCCCTCAAAGCCGCATGAAAATACCCTTTCCTCACTGTGTGGTACTTCTAAAAAAATGTCTTTGCTTTGGTACATGTCCCTTATAGCAGTGCCCCTTTTCCTGTGCCTTTTTTGGACAGCAGTTTGCCTATTAGCCCAAAAAAATGCCAGGTATTAATAAGAATTACCCACTTTGATGTGAATGGACTTCACCTGTAAGTTCCAGAATTTCTAACAAGATTCACCAAACCTTGGCAAATCTAATCCAGGCAGATTGGCCTCTAACGTTTACATAGTTACATGGAGGGGGAGAGGGGGAGATTTACTAAAACTGGTGCACACAGAATTTGGTGCGGCTGAACATCCAGCTGAGCATCCAACCAGCTCCTAACTTCAGCTTGTTCAATTCAGCTTTGACAATAAAATCTAGGAGATGATTGGTTACTATGCACAGATGCACCAGATTCTGTATGCACAAGTTTTACTAAATCCCCCCCCCCCCCCCAACAGTTGGGTTAAAAAAAGACACAAGTCCCTCTAATTCAACCAATCCCCTATCCACAGTTGACCCAAGGCAAATAAAACCCTATTGGTGGGCTTGAAAAATCACCGGAAGCCAATGCTTGATAAAAATCCCTCTACATTTTTTCTGAGACTCCAGTATATGGGAACGTGGGGGAATGCAGTTCCAGCACCTCCAACACCTCCAACACTGAATGTATGTGATGGCAAGGGGTGCTGGGGTGTGCTGGAGGCTCAATTGATGCTAGCTGCTGGGGGATTTGGTGCAGTTAGAGGGGATCTATTGTTGTGGGGGTCTATTGTTGCTGGTTGGGGATTGATTGTTTCATTGTTGTTGGGGGCAATTGTTGCTGGAAGGCATCTACTGTTGAGGGAAGGGTCTATTGATTCTGGTTGCCGAAAGATCTATTGTTGCTGGTGGGGGTCTAGTGTTGCTGGAGTGGATCTAAAGTTTCTGGGTCATCTATTGTTGCTGGGGTGGCTCTATTTGTTGCTGGGGGAAATCTGTTGTTGCTTGGGGTAGTCTATTGTTACTGGCAGCAGGGGATCTATTTTACTGCTTTTCTTGTTATCATTAACCACTTGTCCTCCGGAAAGTTTACAACCCTTCATGATCAGGCCATTTTTTGCGATACGGCACTGAGCTACTTTAACTGACTATTGCACGGTCGTGCGACACTGTATCCAAATAAAATATATATAATTTTTTTCCCCACAACTAGAGCTTTCTTTTGTGGCATTTGATCACCGCTGGGTTTTTTATATTTTGCATTATAAGCAAAGAAAGGCCAATACAATATTTTTTACTTTCTGCTATAAAGCATATTCAATAAAAAAAAAATTAAAAATTTAAATTCTTGATAAATTTAGGCCAATATGTATTCTGCTACATATTTTTGGTTACAAAAATCCCAATAAGTGTATATTGATTAGTTTAGGCCAACCTTATAGCGTCTACAAACTATGGAATATATTTATGGAATTTTTATTTATTTATCTTTTTATACTAGTAATGGCGGCGATCAGCGACTTATAGCAGGGCCGTGATATTGCAGCTGACTAGCAGACACCAGTGACACTAATACAGTGATCAGTGCTAAAAATATGCACTGCCACTGTACTAATGACACTGGCTGGGAAGGGGTTAAACATCTAGAGTGATCAAAGGGTTAACAGTGTGCCTAGCCAGTGTTTTTGTGTAATGCGTGTGCTGCTTTCACTAGGGGAAGATATCAAATCTAGTCCCTGCTTTGCAGAGACACAGGATCGGTCTCTTCCCCCCTGTCAGAATTGAGATAAGCCTTGTTTGCATAGTAAAACACAGAGAACTGAGATCTGCCTAACGATCGACGGGTGCCAGAAGACATTGAGTCACTGGGACCTGCAGATCTGCTTCTGCTGTGAATTATATTATCACAGCAGAAGTGGCCCGCCGGCAATGCACACACGCCCCCTGCAGACGGAAATGCAGAATCATGTATATATACGAGATCCTGTCCACAGCTTCCACCCTGTAGCAGTAGAGGTGCTATAGGGTGGTCAGCAAATGGTTAACAATTTCCATACAAATTACTTAGCACCACAAAATTCTGTATTATTCTCTAAAAGGGGTTATCCTGGGAGGTAGGTAGGGGGTGAAACCAAGGGACGGTGCTCAGGGGTGGGTAGGGGGTGGAGACGAGGGGTGAATCAGAAGGGAGGAGTACCTGCACCTATTCTATAAGAAAAAAAGCCCTGACTACATTACTCCGTGTGCTTTTGATTTTCTTCTCTGTTCGATGGTCCTGTGGTTTTGCTTGAGATTGTGGATATGGGGACAGAGAAGTGACCATGATGAAAATATAATTGCAGACACAAAAAAATGTGGTCACCCTCTTCAGGCAAAGATCCATATGAGTGTGGGGTCACGGACAGAACCAAGAGCCAAGCACGGAAAAACAGAAACAAAATTTCTAGAAGGCAATACCCAATATAAATGCTTTGACTTTTTATTTTTTGAACTTGAGATGCTTTTTACAGTAAACAAGAGAAGTAAGAGAAGTAAACAAGTCGGTCATCTGCTGGAGCTGCCTCGGGCTCATCTATGCAGGAAATGGGAGTTTGACTGACAGGAAGACATTATAAAAGAAGCACATTGCTGAATTTAAAAGAAAGAACACCAGAAATAATAGCACACATATATAAAAAGAAAACACTTAACTGAATTTGTTAAAGCAGATTTACACACAAATGTTAGCATAAAACAATGCTAACAGTGTTGCTGGGATGGACAATTTAAAGAGTAGTAGAAGAACTGAAATACCTTTTCCCGGAGAAATGCTGCTCCAGGCTAGCGTCAGTGCTTCTCACATAACCAAAAGCCTAAGCCTTTGGTCATGTGACCTCTGCTGGAGGGGGGATCAGAAAATAAAGTCAGCATCAGCCGAACATTCTTTTTATTTCAGATAACTGTGTGGGTGGGTGCAGCTTTGGAACTTATATTAAAGTCAATGGAAAACAATTCACTGCGAGCCTGGTGTAAGGAAGCCCAACGGGATTACTCACGGATGACAGCAGCATGTAGTGGAATAGGTCTCAGCTGAGCTAACAGCATCTGTCTTGATGGGCGGAATGAGGTCTGGTTGGTCCAAGCCCAAGGAAAGTGGCGGATCCCTTAACATTTTATTCCCCTCTGGAACCTTTCCTAGCCGCTATTACTGTCCCTGACAGATGGGTGATCTATCCCTACACTTCCCATACTCTAAATGCGCACCAAACCCATGGCCAGGGTCTTAGGAAGACTCTGCCTGACCCAAGATGGCTGCCAGGGTCACATGGGCTGTCAACAGTCAACCAGATCGTTGCCCCAGTGACCTAGGAAACCATAGAGGAACCATGTTCCTCCTGTTTTCCTCTCCCTCTGCACTGCCACCTGCAGTAGAGAAAACAGACAGCACCTGCCTACAGCTGTTTCATTTATCATACTCTAGTACAGGAACCCTACATTTTCAGCAATGAGAACATCATAAATCTTTGGCACTCTGGTTCTTGAAGATTGGCACTCTAGCTCTTGAAGATATTAAAGAAGACGTGTACTATTAAAGCTGCGTCCAAAAGGGTAAGCAGTAGGCACCTGTATTTACTGTAGGCTACCTACAGCTGATCTCTTCCACATTACTGACTTACCATGCTATGTTCTACACCATGTGTCTGTGTGGAGGTGGTCATCTTGGGCTTGAAGCTATCCCCCAATGACTGTGAACTAATTACTAATGGAGGAATACTCAGGAAGCTGCAGGAGAGACGGAGGAAGACCAGACCTACAGAATAAATAAAGTAGATTGCAGGGAGATCCTTGCACTGCAGGTCCTCATCTACAGCTTCCTCTCCAGAAAGGAAAACATTGAGCAGCACAGGAGTGATATCACCAAATCTAGTGATACTAGCAGTCAGAAGCATAGTGCCTTAAACAGAGTCATAACTAGTAATCACAGGTCTCCATAACAGGAAAAAAGTACTATTGTGTAACATCCTAGATACCATGACAGGTTACAAGGGACTGAAGAGGAGGCAGCAGTGATATTGAGGTAAGTAAAGATCTGTGAACAAAGAGGGTGGGAATAGCACAGTGATTAGAATGGAGTGTCATGGAATATAAATTGGCATAAGAAATGAGGATGTGCGGACTAGGGAATGTACAACATGGCATATGGAGTGATAAGGTGTGGAATAGGAAATGTACAGCATGCCATATGGAATGAAGTGTTGCAAAATAAGAGATGTACAGCATGCAAATGGAATTAGGAGATGCAGAATAGAGAATGTACAACATATGGAAGGAGGTGTTCTACTTTTTTGTAAGGCTTAAAATGAGTATTCCCTTCACTTTATTTGAAGATTCACTTTACATGAATACGGCTATATTACTCCAACATTAATAACAATGTAATCCTATGAATTTACATATAAAAAATAAATATACACATATAAAAATATTGTCTAAAAATAAACAATACAAAAATAATAAGAATACTATTTGAAACTGAATACTAGCACCCTAATATAGTTACATATATAATGGGTAAGGTTGAATGAAGACAATAGTCCACACAGTTCAACCTGTGTAGGTGTGTGTGTGTCAGTGTTGATAATCATTTCCCATATCCCTGTATGTTGTGTTCTTTAAGATGCACGTCCAAGAGTCTTTTAAAAATATCAATACTCCCCGCTGATGCCACCAATTGTGGAAGAGAGTTCCACATTCTTACTGGCCTGACAGTAAAAAGACCCCTACGAAGCTTAAGGTTAAACCGCTTCTCCTCCAATCTCATTGTGTGGCTACGTGTCCTCTTACACTCCCTGAGACTAATTAGCTTTATTCCTATGCTGGGATCACCATTGAGGTATTTGTAAATAGCTATCAGGTCCCCTCTCAAGCGTCTCTTCTTTTCCTACTTTCATCAGTGCAGGACCCACTATTCCAGCTCACCCAACCACTGCTGTCACTTGTAAACACAGAAGCGGGCAGAGGCTTCTACTACCTTTATCCTTTGCTGTGCTTTGCAATAGATGATCTCAACAGCCAGAGGCACGGATGAAGTAAATAGTGGAATACTTCCTGTGCCTGCTTCTGTGTTTACAATTGACAGCGACGATCGAGTGAGCTGTCACAGTATACCTGATTCTGATGGAGGTTTGGATGGGGCCAGGTGGCCCAATTGAAATGTGGAACAGTCAGGTAAGGATAGGAGCTCTTCCTTCCGCTGACCGGAAGGTTCCTTTCTATTCTTGATAAAAGCAGTGTATCTGGTGAAACATGTCGGATCTTGCATCACGACAAAGACGCTCCTTGCGTCACGGATGATGTACCACATCACGCTTGCACATGCACAGTCGATTGATTTAAGCTAGCGGCAACCATTTTGGCTGAGGTGAGCGGAGGGTGGCCCAGAGGACTCTACAGCAGTACAAAGCTGAAGGAAATTACTTGCTGGAGTCCCACGGACCCCGCTCTGAAACAAAACATACAGGACATCATATATAGCTCCCGGACCGGAGAATGACAATACATCCATCTGGACTGTAACCATATCATTCCATACATGGTCAGGTGAGCGGACCTCTGGTCCTCCAATTGCTTGGTTTACTTTTCTCCTGGTATTTTGCTATACCTCAGCCTGTGTTAGCCTGCTTCACTATAGTGTCATCTTGCCACTGTTATCCAATGATGGAACTTTCAGTCAAAGTATCTAATTCAATCCGGGATTATTGTATACTTGTACCTCTGGATTAGCCACAAATTGTGGATCCTTTCCACCCCTCTGCACTGGTAGCTTTACCTAGCTACAACTTCAATCAATACTGTTTCTGTGGGACTAGCAATTTGACTCAACTATTAATCCTTTAACCTAAACTATCCCTCTGAAGGAGATTTACCTAATTAAACTTAGTAACAGGATGGGATTTCTAGTCTAGTCCAACAAATACTATTCACTTTAATTAACTTCTGCTTGGGTTATAGGTGTGTGCATGCATAGTGAAAGTGTGATGCAGCTGCTCCTCAACAGACAACATGGTCTAATTTTAACATGATCTTGGTGTTGGTGATGGGTACCTGGTCTTGGCATTTTTTTTGTATTAAACAAATCTTTGTAATAAATTTATTCCCTTATTAAGCAGCTTGGTCTGCCTGTGTCTCTAATCTTTTGACAGTAATTAGCTTTTTTCCTATGCTGGGATCACCATTGAGGTATTTGTAAATCGCTATCATGTCCCTTCTCAAGCGTCTCTCCTTTTCCTACTTCCATCAGTGCAGGACCCACTATTCCAGCTCACCCAACCTCTGCTGTCACTTGTAAACGCAGAAGCAGGCAGATGCTTCCACTACCTATAACCTTTGCTGTGCTTTGCAATAGATGATCTCAACAGCCAGAGGCACGGATGAAATAGTGGAATACTTCCTGTGCCCGCTTCTGTGTTTACAAATGACAGCAACGATTGAGTGAGCTGTCACATTATACCTGATGCTGATGGAGGTCTGGATGGGGCCAGGTGGCCCAATTGAAATGTGGAACAGTCAGGTAAGGATAGGAGCTCTTCCTTCCGCTGACCAGAAGGTTACCTCTAGCTCAGGCCCCCCATGGGCAGCTACAGCAGTAGTTCTGTTATGGTGCTCAGGTAGTGTACTGCTATTTTTTTAGGAGGAATTCAATACAGATGTTAGATTTTTTTAGGAATTTTCAGAATACTGCTTAGACAAAATTAAGATAGCAAATCTACACTTTTTGAGTTCAGGCCCACTGTAAAGGGACTTCGAGATTTTGCATCTGTGGTGGCAAGCAACTCATGCTCAGTTTAGAGTGAGTTTCTATGCTAAACATTTCCTCCCTATCACATCTGAACAGCCCATGTGACTATAGAATCCCACATGTGGGCAAATACACAGTGGTAATTGAGAGGCCACTCCCTCCTTCCTCCTCCATGGCCACTAACCAGCAAAACACAATGACGGTGGGATTATACATATAGCTTAATGGTGGCTTCACCTCCCTCTTATTCTAAGATACAAGCTGGAGGGGCATGACACAGCCTGTGACTGGCAGAAATCCTCCAACATCATGTTATTTCCACAAAATAATAAAGATTTGATTTCAAACATATATTTGTATGACAATTTAAAACAGTTTATTGATATTATTTATTTTTACTCTGTATTAAAATGGCTGTTTTTTAATTTTGAACATGTGACCAACAGCAGAGGACTAGAAGCTCCTCCTGCTTTTGTTTCTCTGCAGACAGGCTGGGAAAGAGCTGGGCCATGTGCCAGCTGTATATCACATAGGCAAAAGGGACTTTGATTTTTTTTTTTTAATAATTACAGTGCCATCATCCACATACAGAAGTAGAAAGGACAATGTAAATTAAACAGTATGTGTTTAGTATCACTTTAAAATACTTGATTGTTGTGTGCTCTTTAAAGTGTATCTAAATCCATACTATTTTTTGTTAGTCTTGGATAGCGTAGGTATGGAGTAGAATCCCTTTACAGTTTTCATGATCGTCTGTTTCCCTGTTATGGGGATTCTCTCTACTTGTCCTGATGATCAAAGTCACTGAGACTGAAAGTGAGGGAAAACCTTAGATTGTAAGCTCCTTGAGTTCAGGGACCGATGTGAATATACAATATATATATGTAAAGTGCTGCGCAAATTGACAGCCCTATATAGGTACCTGTAATAAATAAATAAATCCAAAAAGTTAGTTTTAGTTTAGTTTAGTTTAGTTTTTGCCAGAACTTGAAAAGAGAGGAAATCCACCACTGAGGAATATTAAAATGTCATTATTATACAAGATTTATATAGTGCCAACAGTTTGTGCAGCGATTTACAACATGAGGGCAGATAGTACAGTTAGAATACAATTCAAAACAGGAGAAATCAGAGGGCCCTGCTTGTTAGAGCTTACAATTTAGGAGGGAGGGTCAAGTGATACAAAAGGTAATAACTGTGGGGGGTGAGATGATGGAGAAAATGAAAGTACAGTTGTTAGGTGGAGGCAGTATGGGCTTCTCTAAGGAGGATGGTTTTTAGGGATCGTCTAAAAGCAAACAAGAGTAGAAGATAATCTGACAGATTGGGGTAGGGAGTTCTAAAGGATGGAAGAGGCTCTGGAAAAGTCCTGGAGGCGAGCATGGGAGGTGGTGACGAGGGAGCTAGAGAACAGGAGGTCTTTGGAGGAACAAAAAGATTGATTAGGTTGGTATTTTGAGACTAGGTTAGTGATGTAGCTAGGGCTGAATTGTGGATGGCTTTGTAAGTTGTTAGTATTTTGAATGTATTTTTTTGGGTGAACGGGAGCCAATGGAGGGATTGACAGAGAGGAGTAGCAGACACGGAGCGGTTGGTAAGGTGGATGAGCCTGGCAGCAGCATTCATGATGGACTAAAGGGGGGATATCCTATGTAAAATTAAGCCAATAAGGAGGGAGTTGCAGTAGTCAAGGCGAGAGATCACCAGGGAGTGAACTAGGAGCTTAGTGGTGTCATTGGTTAGAAAGGGGCGTATTTTGGAAATGTTGCGGAGGTTGAGGTGGCAAGATTTGGACAGTGATTGGATGTGGGACCTAAAGGATAGATCAGAGTCCAGGATTACACCTAGGACCTTGGCATGCGGGGACAGGTTGATAGTTGTGTCATCGATCTTGACAGAGAAATCAGGGGAATGGGCGCGTGGGGGAGGAAATATAACGAGTTGTGTTTTTTCGATAGATTGAGTTTGAGGAAGTGGTGTGACATCCAGACTGATTTGTCTGTTAGTAAATTAGTGATACGTGAGGGAGTGAGCTGAGGGGTAGATAAAGAGATCAAATTGGGTGTCGACGGCGTAGAGATGGTATGACCCAGCTGACCCAGGGAGGAGGTGTAGATTGAGAATAGGAGAGGTCCAAGAACAGAACCTTGGGGGACCCCAGCAGAGAAAGGAAGAGGAGAGCAGGAAGGAAAATTGTAAGTAACGCTAAAGGTGCGATTGGATAAGTAGGAAGCGAACCAGCGAAGAGAACAGTCACGGAAACCAAAGGCATGGAGTTTTTTGAGGAGGAGGGGGTGGTCAACCGTATCAAAAGCAGCAGAGAGGTCCAGGAGTAGGAATACAGAATAATGTCCATTGGTTTTGGCCGTTAGTAGATTGTTTGTTAGTTTTAGGAGGGCGGTTTCTGTGGAGTGTTGAGGGTGAAATCCAGACCGGAGGGGATCAAGAAGGTTATTCTTGGCGAGGTGTTCGCTCAGTCGTTTGTAGACCAGATGTTCAAGGAGTTTGGATAAAAAACGCTATACAACGTAAGGATATAAATCTTTATTTTCAAGCAGTAAAAGCCATTTGCAACAATAGTTATGTTATGGCTATCTATTTAAAATTATTTCATGGCAGCTTGATTAAAAAAAATTCAATGCTTTAAAAAAAACGAATAAATCCCTTAGGGATTAAATATATAATAAAAATATGTATTTGCCTGGTTTATTCTTCCGACAAGTTCTACGTTCTTTTTAAATCCCATTAGGAATACAGATGATGTTGATTTAATGTACTTCAATTTTAACTGAGCTCTGATCTTCCCAGAATACAATCATCAGGCTTTTTCCATAAGCCCCTCTCTAATGAACATTACACCAACCATGCCCTGTGACACCTATTGCTTTATTACAACTGGGCTTCCAGCCTCCTTAGAATAACTGATGGATCATCGTCGCTGCCAGCAAAATTTGCCACCTCGTTATGCACCTCTGTCATACACATTGTGCCAGGCAAAGTGCCTTCAGTTGCTTAATGAGAAGCGATTTGCAATATGTACCATCATTCATCAAGTACAGATGGAGCCATACGTAACTCACTTTTGCAATGGACGAGGAGAGGAGGACATTGTAACCCTCTGTGTCATTTAGTCTGCCACTTGTGCTCATTTCCCATCTACATATATCTTTCTTAATAAACTAAAGCACAACCCTGCCTTGTTATCAAAAGCCATATTGGATAGAGTGACATCGTCAACCCTATAAATCAGTATTTCTCAACCGGGGTTCCGAGGACCACCAGAATTCCACCAGAGGTTTGCTAGGGGTTCTGTGAGCTGTTGCTAATTGACCTCCCTGATGCTATCTATATAGTTTAATCATCAATGCTACAACATAACACCAATTATCTTATTAGTTATCTGTGAGGGTGGCATTTTTCTCACTGACCACTAATGTAAGAGGCATTTTTCCTATTTACCCCAAATAAATTGGTTTTATCAGGGTTCCCCGAGACCTGAAGATTATTTTATGGGTTCTGGAAGTAATGGAAGTAATAAGGTTGATAAAGGCTACTATAAATAGAAATTATGTAGAAATTAAAGTATAACCCTGGCTTTTTATTGAATTCCATAATGTAAGAAACAACAGCAACATCATCAACCCTATAAATCAATCTTTCTCAACCAGGGTTCCATGGACCATCAGAGTTAGAGCTTGCAAGGGGTTCTTTGAGCTGTGACTGATTGACCTCCCTGCTGGTACCCTGTAAGGTGGCATTCTTCTCAGTGAACACTAAAGTAAGAGGAATTTTTCCTATGTACCCAGTAAATTGGTCTACCAGAGCTTCACCCGCACTTGCCAGGGGTTCTTTGAGCTGTGACTGTTTGACCTCCCTGATGGCACCTTCGTAGTCCCATGGCAAATGCAACAGCATGACATCAATTATTTTATTAGCTGTCTGTCAGGGTAGCATTCTGACCATCACTGTAATCAAGGGGGGGGGGGGGGGCATAACTGAGGTTTTGCTGATGTTGCAGCTGCCATGACCTTACCTCTCTAATCCATACCACCCAACTACCCAGATAATGACACAACCACATAATTTGAATTTAAATGGCCATAGCAGCCTTTTATTAACAAACCATAAATAACAAAATAACTGCGTGAACAACATAATGTGCCTAACTGACTTTTCCATGAGTCTTAGGTCAATGAAGGCATGGTTTCCGCTATTGCATCGGCTGTATCAACCACCACATTCCTTTCCCAACCCCAGCCGCAGTTACACCAGCCTGGGGACAATTTATTACCAATTTTCCACCTGATGCAGCCCGATGACCAATGGCCCCTTATTGACATCACTGGGTAGGGAAGGTACACCCATACCGAGATGGACCCAATACATTACACTCCACCTACTGTTTTTTTGACAATGTCCACCTTCAAAAACCTAAGACCCCTGCCTGCTGCTATGACGCTGGACCCAAATCCATGTACAAAGAACACCCTGAGCAACAGCCAATCTACAGCACCCATTGCCCCTTTAAGAAAAACAACCACAGGGAAAAAAACGGCCCTTGCAAAACTTGAGGGGAGGGAGGGCAGGCAAGTGTCTTTGTTTCTGTGTGGTGAGGTAGGGGGTGCTGGTGTTGATATATCAAGTGATGACATACAACTACAAAACAGTGAATAGCAAATGGATACACAAAAACGCAAATGTAACAAAAAACCAAAACGGTTAAACAAATCGTAATGAAGCCAAATATGATTGCATAAATGTGTAAATAAAAAGTCCCAAACAAAAGAAGATCCCTTCTGTGTGGAGATTTCTTCCAAACAAGTAATCAACAACAAGTAAGTAAGCACTAGGACAACACTGGAAGTGTACCGGATAAGTGATTTGCTTACCAGAAAAATTTGACTTCTTTAGTTAAAAAAAGAAAGTAAAATGTCGATTTGGCAGGATGATATATATGTATAGGAACCTTCCTTCTCATAGTGTTAGGCAGGATATGTGAAAACAATAATAAACATCCATAGCGTAATACTGTTTAACTGGTTCCCGACCGCCGCCTGTATATGTACGTCAACAGAATGGCACAGAATGGCACGGCTGCACAAATGTGTGTACTTGTACGCTCCTTTGAATTTGCCACCGTGCCATCGCGTGCGCGCCACCGGCCGTGAGCTCCGTGAGTAGAAACGCGGGTCCCGCGGACTCGATGTCCGCGGGGATACTCACGATCGTCTCACAGAGAGGAAAAACGGGGAAATGCTGATGTAAACAAGCATTTCCCCATTCTGCCTAGTGACACTATCACTGATCACAGCTCCCTGTAATCGGGAGCGGTGATCAGTGATGTGTCACACGTAGCCCCTCCCCCCCACAGTTAGAATCACTTCTTAGGACACACTTAACCCCTACAGCGCCACCTAGTTTTAACCCCTTAACTGTTATGAAGGGGTTATGAACTGACTGTTATGCAGTCAGAATGCCAATTGCACGCTCCCTCAAAACTTGCGACATCTGTGGCATTGTGCTGTGTGATAAAACTGCACATTTTAGAGTGGCCTTTTATTGTGGCCAGCCTAACGCACACCTGTGCAATAATCATGCTGTCTAATTAGCGTCTTGATATGCCACACCTGTGAGGTGGATGGATTATCTCGGGAAAAGGAGAAGTCCTCACTAACACAGATTTGGACAGATTTGTGAACAATGTTTGAGAGAAATAGGCCTTTTGTGTACATAGAAAAAGTTGTAGATCTTTGCGTTCAGCTCATGATTAATAGGGGCAAACACAAAAGTGTTGCATTTATAATTTTGCTCAGTGTAGGTCACAGCAGTGAAAAAAAAAGAGATTTCGAGGAGGCTAATGCCGCGTACACACGGTCGGACTTTCTATCCTACTTGGTCCGGCACACTTTCCGACAGACTTTGTCCGCCAGGTGCGCCGGACTTTAAAACGGACGGACTTGCCCACACACGCCGGGACTTTCCGGCGGGCTAAGTCCGCCCGTCTTTCCGACGGACTTTCGCCGGAGTTCCGGCGGACTTTCAGAATGAACGGACTTGCCCACACACGGACAAGTCCGTTCATTTTGAACGTGACTCAGGTGCGACGGGACTAGAAAAGGATGTCAATCTTGCCGCTTTTATCGGCGAGATTGACACCTTGCAAGCCCCGTCGCGGGGCATACCAGGCCCTTAGGTCTGGTATGGATTATAAAGGGAACCCCGCTACGCCGAAAAAATGGCGTGGGCCCCCCTAAAATCCATACCAGACCCCGATCCGAGCACGCAGCCTGGCCGGTCAGGAAAGGGGGTGGGGACGAGCGAGCGCCCCCCCCTCCTGAACCGTACCAGGCCGCATGCCCTCAACATGGGGGGTGGGTGCTTTGGGGGAGGGGGGGGCGTGGTCAACCACGCCCCCTAAAACGTCACAGTCCCAGCATGCCCAGGGACTGTGACATCATATGGGGGCGGGGTCTCCGCCTATATAAGTCACAACGCAGCCCTCAGAGACCAGTCCAGCCGGAGAGAGCGTCGTGTCAACATCTGGGGGAAGAGAAGAGAAGAGAAGACAAGAAGACAAGAAGCCCAGAAGTCCGGACCTCCGCTGGCAATAGAGCTACATGAAGACAGCGGAGGGGCCGGCCGAAGACCTGGGACACCGGGAGAAGAGGCCGGAGAGCGGAGAAGAACCAACCGGACGCCGGGAGAAGATGAAGCGGAGGGACCCCCGAAGCCGGAAGAAGACCCCCGAAGCCGGAGGAAGATCCCCCCCCCGGAGGTGTTTAATAAAATATTTTAAAAACCTGTGTAGTGTGTTTTATTACTTACACTTTTTTCCTAGGTAAATGGGTAGGGGTACCATGTACCCCATACTCATTTACATAGGGTGGGGGGCCGGGATCTGGGGGCCCCCTTATTAAACGGGGCTCCCAGATTCCGATAAGCCCCCGCCCGCAGACCCCGACAACCAACGGCCAGGGTTGTCGGGAAGAGGCCCTTGTCCTCATCAACATGGGGACAAGGTGCTTGGGGGGGGGCGCAGGGCGCCCCCCTCCCCCAAAGCACCCACCCCCCATGTTGAGGGCATGCGGCCTGGTACGGTTCAGGAGGGGGGCGCTCGCTCGTCCCCACCCCCTTTCCTGACCGGCCAGGCTGCGTGCTCGGATCGGGGTCTGGTATGGATTTTAGGGGGGGCCCCACGCCGTTTTTTCGGCGTAGCGGGGTCCCCTTTATAATCCATACCAGACCTAAGGGCCTGGTATGCCCCGCGCTCGCCGCAATAGGAAGATTTGTTTTTCCTATTGCAGCGAGCGCGAGATGCAATACCCTGCCCTCGTGTCGTATTTGGTCTGTCGGACCAGCCTACACACGAGCGGGCTTTCCGTCGGACCAGCACACACACGAGCGGACTTTCCGCCCGAAACTGAGTCCGACGGAAAGATTTGAAACTTTTTTCAAATCTAGGTCCGGCGGGCTTTTGGGAAGAAGTCCGCCGGAAAAGTCCGCCGCCGCCCACACACGGGCGGATTGTCCGGCACACTCTGGTCCGCCGGACCAAGTATGCCGGAAAGTCCGACCGTGTGTACGCGGCATTACAGCAATAGAAGGTACCCTTCAAGTTAAGAATACATACGTGAATAGAATATTGTCCTTGTAAACTGGAGTTTAGTGTCAGTTTATGCTTAACGGCTACATTTACCTGTTGCATAAACTGGCCCATGCAGACAAAGGGCCCCAGTAGTTTATAAGAGAAGTTATGGACTTGCAAAAAAACAAACATTTATACTCCCTGCCATTGATTGCTCAGTTCCCCCCCCTCTGCTTTCAGCAGAGAGCCGTGACTGTCAGTCACCGGCTCTCTGCTCTGCCCCTGCGGGGCTCATTGGAGTGCTGGGCTGTGAAGGGGGGAGGGAGGGGCTGGCTCAGGCTCTCAGTGGCTCGCTGAGAGGCTGAGCTGGGTGCCGATCCAGGCTTTTGGGTGGATCCCAGAAGCAGAACGGGCTGTGACCCACAGGAAAAGTATTGCCAAAATAGCACTAGCGATACATCTCCTTTAAAATCCACTGTGCTGTTTGTAAAAAACATTGTTTAAAGCGAATGCCATACCAGTAGGCCTTTTTTGTCACCCATGAAAATAAAAACTAGGGTGGTAGGTACTAGGAATGTCTGTACATTGGGTCATTAGTCTTACAGAATTGTGCCTTCTGCTTTGTACAGCTGGTGTCACAGCTCAGTAGCCCCCACCCCTTGGAGTAGAGCTGTTAGTGTAGAGTGGTATTACTGAAGATGTTCAGGGAATAAGTTTACTCCAAGCTAAAGAATGAAAACAACTGGTAGGAAGAAACTTAATTACTCACATGGGAAGGCAGGATCAAACGCCATTCCCTGCACTCCCTTACAAAGATATGGAAAGAGGACTCCAGGAGCACTTAGACAGCAAGTTGGAAGAAATTAAAGTGTATCTATGCTCAAAGACAAAAAATGTATATATTGCACTTTACTAATCCTTAAATGTAGATCCTTAGATACACTTTGGGTTTAGATAAGCTTTTAGGCTTCAGTCACACTTTTCCAATCCATTGCAGTGCATCAGACACATGCATTATATCACGTTAGGGTAGTGTAATATTTTTAAATAGGCTGCCAACACAGCACAATAGACCCAAATTTGGACACGCAATTTGTTTGCTATGTAGCACACACAATGCACAGCAATGCAATACCATGTATTGACAGTGGCGTCTCCAGCTTTCATATTTAGGGGGGGCACATGGGGGGACAGGGACAAAAATAGGGGGGCAATATAAAATGCAAATATATATATATATATATATATATATATATATATATATATATTCTATATATCCTGGGGCCCTTTCACATGTTCTGCAGTGAGCTCCCTTCCTACTGTATTGGGGCCCCCCCAGGGTGACAGAGAACAAGAGATATATGTCACCAGCATACCAAGAAAATATAAGGGTCCAAAGCAGTGGGAGAACTATCAGGGTTGCAAAGGTTGTCTTGCCTCCGGGCCATGGTGTTCTGCCACTGTGGGGTTCCCCAGCCTCCTCTTGCTGTCCTGCCCCTGCTATTGACAGCGCTGGTCTGGCATCTCTTGGAATTTACAGGCTGGTTCTCCTGTCCTAAGGACGGGAGAAATCAGTCTGTTTTTTCAGTAACTGAGAGTCCTGGTGGAGTCCTTCCTGCAACTCGATCTTCTCCCTGCCAATGAGGATGCAGGGGAAGGAGCAGATCAGGCGGCCGTGGTTGTGTGAGCGCTCGCATTATGCAGTGTCAGCAAACAGAGGGAGGGGGGAGGAATCACTCGCAGGAGCTGACTGGGGACGTTCTCCCTCTCAATAGAGACTGTGTTACTCCAGCGGTGGCCCGAGTAAGATGCGGCACATCCGATATGAATGCAAACAAAAAGAAATTGCCTTTTTGTAAAAAAAAAAAAAAAAAAAACAAATTAAAAAAAAAATAAAAATTTTTTTTTTGGGGGGGGCACATGGTGGGGCCCAGCATAATGTTGGGGGGGGGGGGGTCAGGCCCCCCTCTGGCCCCCCCCTAGGGTCGCCATTGTGTATTGAAGTGCACTGTTTTGTGTAGTAAGAGAAGGAGAAAGTGGTGGGGAGGTGGGTTGGTTTGTGGCATTAAGGGGAATTAGGCTGGCCATACATTATACAATTTTCTTGTACAATTTTCCTTTAGATTTACCGAAACCATATAATATTTAGGTCAAACCTAAAAATTTAAATCAGGCAGGCCCTTGCACTATATAAATGAAGGTAAAGGAAATTGAATAGGAGGATTCTATAATATATGATCAGCCTAAAGAGGAAGACTAAGTGGTGGTGAGGTGAGATGGAGTGTAGCAATAGAATGATCAAAAGGAGAAAAAAAGTGTTGGTGACGTGAGGTGAAGGATTAGAAGCATTAGAAGGAGTAACAGAAGGAGTAAATGATGGATGAGGTGGGTGAAGCGTGGCATTGCGAGAAGTAGGAGGTGTTTGAGATGCAATAGAGTTTGTGGCACTAGTAGGATAAGTGGTGGGTGAGATTGGGGGGTAAGGTGGGTGTGGTATGGTGGAGTGTGGCAAGAGTAAGTGGTGGATGAGATGGGATGAAGTGTGGCATTAGTGAAAGTAAGAACAGAAGTGGTGGGTGTGGTACATAAAGTGTGGCATTAGGAGGAGTAAGAGTGGGTGAGATGCATTGGAGTGTGGCATTAGGAGGGGTAAGAGTGGGTGAGATGCAGTGGAGTGTGGCGTTAGGAGGAGTAAGAGTGGGTGAGATGCAGTGGCGTGTGGCATTAGGAGGGGTAAGAGTGTGTGAGATGCAGTGGAGTGTGGCGTTAGGAGGAGTAAGAGTGGGTGAGATGCAGTGGCGTGTGGCATTAGGAGGGGTATAAGTGTGTGAGATGCAGTGGAGCATGGTATTAGGAGGAGTACATGGCGGGTAAGGTTGGAGGGATAGGGTGTGGCATTAGGTGGAAAGGTTGGGTGTGGTAGGGTGGAGTATGGCATTAGTGAGAGTAGGAACAGGAGTAAGTAGTGGGTAAGGTGGGGTGAAGAAAGGGACATTATTTCTCATGTTCTATTTATTTTTTCATTTTCTTTTATTTTTATCTGATATGATGTCTGCCGTGTGTGCAATGTTATGTGCAATCTATCTATGTGGCCCTTAAGAATGAAAAGCATCACCCTTATTTGTATACATTGTGGTTTTGGCTTCCCTCCAGAAAAGATTGGCTGGACATGAAAGTGTATTTAAACACACCACAGCTAGAGGGCGCCACGTCCTGACGAAGCTGGGGTCTCCCAACGAAACGCGTTGACGTCACACCTCAGTGCATATGACGCCATCCTCTGCATCTCCTGCTTCCCGCGTACTACGGCTGGAGCGATGGGGATCTAATTGTCTGATTGTCGGTAGGGGAGTGTGAGACAGTGTCCAGGAACACATAGTGGTGCAGCCTCCTTGGAGCAGTTTCAGACACGTATGTGTGGTTTCCTTCATGTATCTGGTCACAGTCGGTGGTTTTAAAGGAGAATGAGCCTTCCACTGCATTGGCTATGTGCCTGTTTTGGATCCACGGAGCCCCTCCATTGATCCCTGGATATGTAAATATACAGTGGGGACGGAAAGTATTCAGACCCTGCAGGGACAGGACAACTGGTTGCAAATCGAGAGAAAGATGAATGAGGCCAAGTACAGGGATATCCTGGAAGAAAACCTTCTCCAGAGTGCTCAGGACCTCAGACTGGGCCGAAGGTTTACCTTCCAACAAGACAATGACCCTAAGCACACAGCTAAAATAACGAAGGAGTGGCTTCACAACAACTCCGTGACTGTTCTTGAATGGCCCAGCCAGAGCCCTGACTTAAACCCAATTGAGCATCTCTGGAGAGACCTAAAATGGCTGTCCACCAACCTTTACCATCCAACCTGACAGAACTGGAGAGGATCTGCAAGGAGGAATGGCAGAGGATCCCCAAATCCAGGTGTGAAAAACTTGTTGCATCTTTCCCAAAAAGACTCATGGCTGTATTAGATGAAAAGGGTGCTTCTACTAAATACTGAGCAAAGGGTCTGAATACTTAGGACCATGTGATATTTCAGTTTTTATTTTTTAATAAATCTGCAAAAATGTCAACAATTCTGTGTTTTACTGTCAATATGGGGTGCTGTGTGTACATTAATGAGGAAAAAAATGAACTTAAATGATTTTAGCAAATGGCTGCAATATAACAAAGAGTGAAAAATTTAAGGGGGTCTGAATACTTTCCATCCCCACTGTACCACCTATCATGCTGTTTTTCATGCCACTCCTGTCCACACAGAACTTGACTATAGTCTGTGTGTTCATGAACAGCCATCTATAAGATCATACTTTGGTCTTTGTTCCCATTAACGATACTCACATACTGGCGCTACAATCATCCATTCCACTGCTATTACAGTGGGCAGACCCTCTCCAATAGACTGTCAGTATGAAGGTCATTTGATCCGCCCAACAGTTTGGAGCTCTTCAGTTATTTTAGCCCCCTATTGCCATTTGGTTGACACAGATTTGGTGGTGACACTAATGCCCTGTACACACGATCGGACATTGATCGGACATTCCGACAACAAAATCCATGGATTTTTTTCCGACGGATGTCGGCTCAAACTTGTTTTGCATACACACGGTCACACAAAGTTGTCGGAAAATCCGATCGTTCTAAACGCGGTGACGTAAAACACGTACGTCGGGAATATAAACGGGGCAGTAGCCAATAGCTTTCGTCTCTTAATTTATTCTGAGCATGCGTGGTACTTTGTGCGTCGGATTTGTGTACACACGATCGGAATTTCCGACAACGGATTTTGTTGTCGGAAAATTTTATAGCCTGCTCTCAAACTTTGTGTGTCGGAAATTCCGATGGAAAATGTGTGATGGAGCCCACACACGATCACACACAGTTTCCGACAACAAGGTCCTATCACACATTTTCCGTCGGAAAATCCGACCGTGTGTACAGGGCATTACAATACCACTCTGTTACCGCATCCAGAGGAATATACAATTTTAGCATCAACATTATTTGATATTATGATGTGTGGAAGCATGCATGCACGCATACCTACCAACTTTTTGAGATGGGAATGAGGGACACCTATCAGCAAAAATATGCAGGCATAGGACACACCCCTTGCCAAGCCCCCTTAAACAATAATTGTATAAAAAAAAACAAGATTGGTTAAACCCACAAGTGATTTTTATACCACTACTATTCCTTTATATTGGCTTTTAGAATTTACAAATGCAGCAATTTGGAAATCAGATGAAAGGTTTAGCGCTGGAAAACACTTTTTGATAGATAAAAAGTGCATTTTATATACAACTATTTAGATCAGACCAAAATGAGGGACAAATGAGGAGGAATGAGGGACAGAGGGACATTGCTCCAAATCGGGGACAGTCCCTCTAAATCAGGGACAGTCCCTCGAAATCAGGGACAGTTGGGAGCTATGATGCACGGGTGGCATCTAGAGGGTTTTAGCTAGTGATAACGTTGTCATTTTAGATGGTGAATGGTGGAGGTTTTTCTTAATCTTTGGTTGGTTTACAATTATGTATTTTTCATTAATAAATTCTATTTTTTGACATCGTTATGCCCTGCTGATTTGATTACTATTTCCCGGTGGTCTCTATAAATGGCTCTTATGACTGTCCTTTCTTTCTTGGTTCAGTCTATCTCTCCGATATGAAGAAAGGGACATTAGCTAGAGACGAGTATAGTGAATGATTCCGCCCTCAATTGTCCACCTATAACTGAAAAACAAAGTTTTTGGATAACCAACTTTTTGAATGTGTACAATTGCTTGGAGAGTGATAAATTCCTGGTTATATGAGTCACCATAAAACAGTGTAATGCCCCGTACACACGGTCGGATTTTCCGATGGAAAATGTCCGATCGGAGCGTGTTGTCGGAAATTCCGACCGTGTGTGGGCTCCATCGGGCATTTTCCATCGGATTTTCCGACACACAAAGTTGGAGAGCAGGAGATAAAATTTTCCGACAACAAAATCCGTTGTCGGAAATTCCGATCGTGTGTACACAAATCCGACGGACAAAGTTCCACGCATGCTCAGAATAAATAAAGAGATGAAAGCTATTGGCCACTGCCCCGTTTAAAGTCCCGACGTACGTGTTTTACGTCACCGCGTTTAGAACGATCGGATTTTCCGACAACTTTGTGCGACCGTGTGTAGACAAAACAAGTTTGAGCCAACATCCGTCGGAAAAAATCCTAGGATTTTGTTGTCGGAATGTCCGAACAAAGTCCGACCGTGTGTACGCCCTATAATAGTAAAAAAAAGGCCAAGCATTACAAGCATGTGACAGCTATCTGCTGATCAGTAAATTGTTGTCAGCCATGCAGTCAGTTGGTGGGAATCAGTCAGTGCGGATGGTTGGCCTGTCTGTGCCCTGGCCTCACACACCTCCTTCCGGAAGACATGTCAGTACAGAGGGCACCCTATTATGTACATGTTGTCTGCAATGTGACAGAGACCTTTTCTCAATGTAAACTCTTTGTATTGGGCTGAATAAATGTCAGGACATTACATTCTCAGCCATTCACTGTGTCTTTGCTGGCAGCAACATACCAGCTTTGTACAGGCTTGACCTATGCCATTAGCCAGTGGCCATCCAGCTTCTGTAAAAGAAAACTGACGGAACCGTCTAGCTGAGCATGCTCAGATTGGGAGCCATGACAGCTGGGTGGCCACAGCTGCTATGTTTCTGGTGTGGGCTAGAAAAGCAAACAGAATCTCATTGGAGGCTCAGGGCAACAACAAGGCTATTTCTATGGAAAAGTTTTCATACCCTCGGGCCTGGGAACTTGGTATGAGCACAGAGCCGGTGTATGAGAATTTGTTTGTTAATATATATATATGTGTGTGTGTGAGTACAGGATGGTTGCGTGTCAGGGGGGCCGCAGTAGTTGCATCAGCTAGGATCAGGTGTCATTAAACAGCAGTGTCAGGAGAATACCACAGATCTGGAGGGCATCACAATAGTAACTCATGCACTGCCTGCTCAATATCATGCTATCTGCTCCTCTGCGAGATCCTCAGAGCATTGCATCTGCTTTTCTGAAATCTGCAGAGCATTACTCCACCGAGCACTTTCTTTGAAGCTGCTCCCTGATCCCCCAGTCCTTTTTAGTGGCTCACCCACCCCTTTCATTTTCATAAAGCTGCAAAGCCATACTTTATTCATCCCTCATCTGCTTCTGTTAGACACCTACTATTTAATAATTATGCAGAACCTTAATTACCAGATCTGCAGAGCATTTCAACATTGAGCCCTTACCTTGTAGGAAATGAGGGTTACTAAGTTCACCAGTTTATCCTTGGTAGGCTGCAGAGCATTACTCTGACATACCCCTTACTTTAATAAAGATACCAAAACCATGACTGCATCAGACCCCTAATCCTGTATCCATTGTAGAAACATAAAAAGTATTGTTTATCTTATCATGGCACCTGATTATTAAAGAACCTCACTTCTTGTTCCCTTTCCTCACAGCAAATTGCTCTCTTTTCCCTTGTCTTACAGAAAATTGCTATTTTCTTCATTTACAGAGCATTGAGCTCTAGTCTGTTCCCTTAAATTGCATTGCTTTTTATTCCCTTCCCTTACAGAGTATTGCTCCCTACTCTATTTTCTTACAGAATATTGCTCCCTATTATCTTCCTTTACAAAGCATTACTCTCTATTCTTTACCATTATAAAGTATTGCTCTATATGTCCTCCCCTTACAGAGTTCAGCTTTCTATTGCCTTCCCTTACAAAATATTACTCTCAATTCCCTTCCTTTACATATTCTTGTTCTCTATTCCCTTTACCTACAGTATTGCTCTTTATTGCCTTCCATGGTTTTCTCTATACCCCCTTCCTTTACAGAGCACTGCCCTTTTTTTCCATTTGATTACAGAGTATTGCCCTCTATTTTTTTCCTCTACAGTTATGTTCCCTATTGTCTTCACTTAAAATGTATTGCTCTTAATTGCCTTCCATGCTTTGCTCCCTATTCTGTTCCCTTATAGATCATTGCTATTCATTCCCTTCCAGTGCAGATTATTGCTTTTATTCCCTTCCCATACAGAACATTGCTCTCTTCCCTCCCTTTACAAAGTATGTGTCATAGATTTCCACAAAGTAATGACCAAATAATGGACTATGAGTCCAAGGCTTCCTGATAACTGGGGAAATAATACACCACTGATTAATACACCGTTGATTTTTTCACTATTACATATTTTTTGTTCTAATAAAGTTTATATGGCATATTAATACCATGGTTTGGTCCTCCATTCAACTACTTGTCCTTACCCTGTCTGTTTCCCCATAATTTTTGATACTGTTCTCTATTCCCTTCCCTTACAGAGTACTGTTCTCTATTCCCTTTCCTTACAGGCTATCACTCTATATTCCCTTCCCTTACAGAGTACAGTTCTCTATTCCCTTCCCTTACAGGGTGCTGTTCTCTATTCCCTTCCACTACATTTTATCACTCTCTGTTCCCTTTTCTTACAGAGTACTATTCTCTATTCCCTTCCCTTCTCCTTCCCTTATAGAGTATCACTCTCTATTCCCTTCCCTTAAGAGTACTGTTCTCTATCCCCTTCCCTTACAGAGCACTGTTCTCTATTCCCTTCCCTTACAGAGCACTGTTCTCTATTCCCTTCCCTTACAGAGCACTGTTCTCTATTCCCTTTCCTTAAAGAGTACTGTTCTCTATCCCCTTCCCTTACAGAGCACTGTTCTCTATTCCCTTCCCTTACAGAGCACTGTTCTCTATTCCCTTTCCTTAAAGAGTACTGTTCTCTATTCCCTTCCCTTACAGAGTACTGTTCTCTATTCCCTTTCCTTTAAGAGTACTGTTCTCTATTCCCTTCCCTTACAGAGTACTATTCTCTATTCCCTTCCCTTAATTGTACTGTTCTCTATTCCTTTCCCTTACAGAGTACTATTCTTTATTCCCTTCCCTTACAGAGTGCTGTTCTCTATCCCCTTCCTTTACAAAGTACTGTTCTCTATTCCCTTCTCTTACAGAGTACTATTCTCTATTCCCTTCCCTTAATTGTACTGTTCTCTATTCCTTTCCCTTACAGAGTACTGTTCTCTATTCCCTTTCCTTACAGAGTACAGTTCTCTATTCCCTTCCCTTACAGAGTACAGTTCTCTATTCCCTTCCCTTACAGAGTACTGTTCTCTATTTCCTTCCCTTACAGAGTACACTTCTCTATTCCCTTCTCTTACAGAGTACAGTTCTCTATTCCCTTCTCTTGAAGAGTACAGTTCTCTATTCCCTTCCCTTGAAGAGTACAGTTCTCTATTCCTTTCCCTTACAGAGTACAGTTCTCTATTCCTTTCCCTTACAGAGTACAGTTCTCTATTCCCTTCCCTTACAGAGTACAGTTCTCTATTCCCTTCCCTTGAAGAGTACAGTTCTCTATTCCCTTCCCTTGCAGAGTACAATTCTCTATTTCCTTCCCTTACAGAGTACAATTCTCTATGCCCTTCCTTTTGCAGAATAATTCTCTCTATTCCCTTCCATCACAGAGTATTGCTTCCCATTAACATTGTTATTTCATTCCCTTACTTTGCATTGCTCTCTATACTCCTCCATTGCAGAGCGTTGCACCTTATTCCCCTACAAAGATCATTCCTCACCTCTCCTTTCTCTTTCGGAGACATGAAAATCATTTTTAGCATTCCCTTGCAGATATAGAAACATCTTTCCTCTGTTTTCAGCATTCCTTCCCTTTATGGATATGCAGATCGCTTATTTCTGTTTTCTGCTGTTGACAATTCAGTTTATTAATCAACACAAGCTGAAAACCCTGCAGAGCATCGCTCGCGCTCTCTCTCTCTCTCTCGCTTTCTCTCTCTCTCTCTCTCTCTCTCTCTCTCGCTTTCTCTCTCCTGGAAAACATCTGTAGGTCATCACATCAACAAGCTATTTTTTCCAAGACCCAAACAGCATAACAATCCTCAAGCTTCCCCTGTCGCAGAGAGTGAGATTATTTTCCGAACCCGGGGACAGCAAAATACCACATCGTTTAACTCCAGATGTGCCACAGATCCTCCGAGCATGAGAACTGAGGACTTCACCACCGCTACTGACATTGCTGCTTCAGATGGGTGTCAAATGTGCACCAAAAAGGAAGAGGGGTCTCACACCTACCAATCAGATGACAGCTTTCCTTTTTATTTTGGGTGCTACTTTAAAAATAAAACAATTTGTTTGGCCATTTGGGCCAACGCCTTTGTTTTATCCTTTATTCATCTTTTACAAACTATTTCTGTAAGGCCCTGTTTCACATCATCTCGCGATCTCAAATATTTTAATGCGTATTTAATTCCTAATATTTTTTCATTAATGGTTTTTGATGTACTTGCAATGTGCTGTTGAACTTGCTAGACAATTTAACCAATCCAGGAGAATCAATTCCCTAGCACAGCCCCCTCCCAATTTGCATAATATAGCCCTCTCCCCTTATGGAAATGTCTAGTTATTGTCTGTGCTGGCCCAGCTCCTCTGCCCCTCACCTCCTTACATCTATGTAGCTGCCAGGGAAAGAGCAAAGGGGAGCTCTGACTCTTTCGGGCTTTTGGATTTTTACACAAGGGAGGATTTTACAGGTAAACGAGCATAAAATAGAATGGAATAGAATATTAAATGCACATATCATTTTATGGGAAGATTTTTCTCTAAATTAATGGTCTAGTGACAGGGTCTCTTTTAAGTTTAAGGTACAAACTTTTATTTAGCTTTGTACACAGTAGGGAGAGATTATCAGCATATTTTTGCTGTCTGTATCCGTTTTGGGGAGGGTCACCCTCTCTATTTGTCACTGGGACTGAAAATGAGGGAAAATACAACATTCAGAGTGGTTACTGTAACAGGAAAAGAGGGGAAATCTGCCAATTGGGACACATGAAGGAAAAATGTTACTGAAAACATCTGCCTTGTATGCTTACAATGCTGCTATTTTAGCAGAGAGTGTTGTACCTAAACAAGAGAGAATATCCATGTTACCAGAGAGTGTTGTCACCATACAAGAGAGAATAGCCATACTATCAGAGAGTGTTGCCACCATACAAGAAAAAATAGTCATGTTACCAGAGAGTGTTGTCTCTATACAAAAAAGATTAGCCATGTTACCACAGAGTGTTGTCACCATACATTAGAAAATAACCATGTTATCAGAGAGTGTTGTCACCATACAAGAGAGAATAATCATATTAACAGAGGGTTGTTACCATACAAAGGAGAATAGTCATGCTACCAGCAAGTGTGGTCACCATAAAAGAGAGAATAGCCATGTTACTGGGGAGTGTTGTCACCATACAATAGAGAATAGTCATGCTACCAGCAAGTGTTGTCACCATACAAAAGCCATGTTACCAGAGAGTGTTGTCACCATACAAGAGAAAATAGCCATGTTACCAGAGAGTGTTGTCACCATACAAGACAAAATAGCCATGTTACCAGAGAGTGTTGTCACTATACAAGAAAGAATAGCCATGTTACCAGAGAGTGTTGTCACCATACAAGAGAAAATAGCCATGTTACCAGAGAGTGTTGTCACCATACAAGAGAAAATAGCCATGTTACCAGAGAGTGTTGTCACCATACATGAAAGAATAGCCATGTTACCAGAGAGTGTTGTCCCTATACAAAAAAGATTAGCCATGTTACCAGCAAGTGTTGTCACCATACAAGAGAGAATAGCCATGTTACCAAAGAGTGTTGTCACCATACAAAAGAGAATAGCCATGCTACCAGCAAGTGTTGTCACCATACAAGAGAGAATAGCCATGTTACCAGAGAGTGTTGTCACCATACAAGAGAGAATGGCCATGTTACCAGAGAGTGTTGTCACCATACAAGAGAGAATAGCCATGTTACCAGAGAGTGTTGTCACCATACAAGAGAGAATGGCCATGTTACCAGAGAGTGTTGTCACCATACAAGAGAGAATAGCCATGTTACCAGAGAGTGTTGTCACCATACAAGAGAGAATAGCCATGTTACCAGAGAGGGTTGTCACCATACAAGAGAGAATAGCCATGCTGTCAGACAGTGTTGCCACCATACGAGTGTAGCACCCCTCTGACACTCCAAAAGCAGGATAGCACCTCCAGAGGCAGGGGTGGGCTAGCATTTCACCCCAGGCCTGAGTCCATGGCTAAAATGAGGATCGAAGAAAGGATATTGGGCACCAGTCACTTTTGTCTTTCTAAAGTTTTAATGCAGAATGGTTAAGGAGGTGAGGGCGGGTTAGGAGTCCCAGATACCAAAGCAGATCACTTACAAACTTGCCAGATCCAGAGCTATGTCCAGCTTCATAGTCTCAGAACCTTTGGCCACCCCTTTAAGCATGTTCCCAAATTTTAGTGCATGCTCCAAGTGAGTCATCAGGCCCTTGTGAGAGACCAGCCTTCTTCATATCTTTCTCCAGCAAGTGGTCTCTCCTGGGTCTCCTGCTTGGCACTGCTTACTCAGACGGGGCAGGACAGCTTTGGCATCACTTCAGCACATGTTAAACCACAAATCAAGATATTGGGCTGAACAGCAGAGCTCCATCCAGCAGCACCTCCCTAGGCCTCGACCAGGGAAATAGAGCGAGAACATGGCCTATCCCATATACAGTATCTCACAAAAGTGAGTACACCCCTCACAGTTTTGTAAATATTTTATCTTTTCATGTGACAAGACTGAAGAAATGACACTTTGCTACAATGTAAAGTAGTGAGTGTACAGCTTGTATAACAGTGTAAATTTGCTGTCCCCTCAAAATAACTCAACACACAGCCATTAATGTCTAAACCGCTGGCAACAAAAGTGAGTACACCCCTAAGTGAAAATGTCCAAATTGGGCCCAAAGTTTCAATATTTTGTGTGGCCACCATTTTCCAGCACTGCCTTAACCCTCTTGGACATGGAGTTCACCAGAGCTTCACAGGTTGCCACTGGAGTCCTCTTCCACTCCTCCATGACGACATCACCGAGCTGGTGGATGTTAGAGACCTTGTGCTCCTCCACCTTCCGTTTGAGGATGTCCCACAGATGCTCAATAGGGTTTAGGTCTGGAGACGTGCTTTGCCAGTCCATCACCTTTACGCTCAGCTTCTTTAGCAAGACAGTGGTCGTCTTGGAGGTGTGTTTGGTGTCGCTATCATGTTGGAATACTGCATTGCGGCCCAGTCTCCAAAGGGAGGGGATCATGCTTTGCTTCAGTATGTCACAGTACATGTTGGCATTCATGGTTCCATGAACTGTAACTCCCCAGTGCTGGCAGCACTCATGCAGCCCCAGACCATGACACTCCCACCACCATGCTTGACTGTAGGCAAGACACACTTGTCTTTGTACTCTTTTATTTAAGGATAGCAATAACATGAAGCCATTTATTATCACAGTTTTTTGGAGCCTTTTTAAATCATAATGATAACAGATTGACCCTGTTAAAAAGTTTACACACCCTGGAATGTTTGGCCTTGATACAGACACAGAAGGTGGCACACACACAAAATGGCAATTAAAGGTTCATTTCCCACATTTGTGGCTTTTTAAATCACAATTAGTGTCTGTGTAAAAATAGTCGATGATTTTGTTAGCTCTCACATGGATGCACTAAGCAGGCTAGACACTGAGCCATGAGGAGGTAGAAATGAACAGTCAAAAGACCTGCGTAACAAGGTAATAGAACTTTACGAAGATGAAAAAGGATTTTAAAAGAGATCCAAAGCCTTGAATATGCCAGTCAGTACTGTTCAATCACTTAAAAAGGAGTGGAAAATGTGGGGGTCTCTTGATACCAAGCTAAGGTCAGGTAGACCAAGAAAGATTGCAGCCACAACTGGTGGAAGAATTGCTCAGGATGCAAAGAAAAACCCACAGGTAACCACAGGAGAAATACAGGCTGTTCTCCAAAAAGACGGTGTGGTTGTTTTTAAGGAGCACAATTCAACGATACTTGAACAAAAGAGAGCTGCATGGTTGAGCTGCCAGAAGGAAGCCTTTACTGCGCCAATGCAATAAAAAAGCCAATGAGGCATCTCAAGGTGTTGTTGGGCATATTGTAACCAGGCTTTTTTGTGGAACTTGTACATCAAAGGCTTCTTTCTGGCAACTTGACCATGCAGCTCTTTTTTGTTCATGTATCATCGTATTGTGCTCTATAAAAACAACCATATATCTTTTCTCAGGTTGTCACTGGAGTCCTCTTCCACTCCTCCATGATGACATCATGGAGCTGGTGGATGTTAGAGACCTTGCGCTCCTCCACCCACCAATTGAGGATGCCTCATAGATGCTCAATAGGGTTTAGGTCTGGAGACATGCTTGGCCAGTCCATCACCTTTACCCTCAGCTTTTTTAGCAAGGCAGTGGTCATCTTGAAGGTGTATTTGGGGTCGTTATCATGTTGGAATGCTGCCCTGCGGCCCATTCTTCGAAGGGAGGGGATCATGCTCTGCTTCAGTATGTCACAGTACATGTTGGCATTCATGGTTCCCTCAATGAACTGTAGCTCCCCGTGTCGGCAGCACTCATTCAGCCCAAGACCATGACACTCCCACCACCATGCTTGACTGTAGGCAAGACACACTTGTCTTTGTACTCTTCACCTGGTTGTTGCCGCACACGTTTGACACCATCTAAACCAAATATGTTTATCTTGGTCTCATCAGACCACAGGACATGGTTCCAGTAATCCATGTCCTTAGTCTGCCTTTTTTCAGCAAACTGTTTGCAGGTTTTCTTGTGCATCATCTTTAGAAGAGGCGTCCTTCTGGGATGACAGCCATGCAGACCAATTTGATGCAGTGTGCAGCGCATGGTCTGAGCACTGACAGGCTGACCCCCCCCCCCCCCCACCCCTTCAACCTCTGCAGAAATGCTGGCAGCACTCATACGTCTATTTCCCAAAGAAAACCTCTGGATATGACGCTGAGCACGTGCACTCAACTTCTTTGGTTGACCATGGTGAGGCCTGTTCTGAGTGGAACCTGTCCTGTTAAACTTCTTTATGGTCTTTTCCACCATGCTGCAGCTCAGTTTCAGGGTCTTGGCAATCTTCTTATAGCCTAGGCCATCTTTATGTAGAGCAACAATTCTTTTTTCAGATCCTCAGAGAGTTCTTTTCCATGAGGTGCCATGTTGAACTTCCAGTGACCAGTATGAGAGAGTGAGAGCGATAACACCAAATTTAACACACCTGCTCCCCATTCACACCTGAGAACTTGTAACACCAACGAGTCACATGACATCGGGGAAGGAAAATGGCTAATTGGGCCCAATTTGGACATTTTCATTTAGGGGTGTACTCACTTTTGTTGCCAGCGGTTTAGACATTAATGGCTGTGTGTTGAGTTTTTTTGAGGGGACAGCAAATTTACACTGTTATACAAGCTGTACACTCACTACTTTACACTGTAGCAAAGTGTAATTTCTTCACCACTCATATAATAAAAATGTGAGGGGTGTACTCACTTTTGTGAGATACTGTATATATATACATATATATACATATATATACATATATATATACATATATATATATATATATATATATATATATATACCCTGTTTCCCCGAAAATAAGACCTAGCGTGATTGTTGGTGATGGCTGCAATATAAGCCCTACCCCCCAAATAAGCCCTACCCTGTTTCCCCAAAAATAAGCCCTACCCTTAAAAGAAGACCTACAAGGACTTTAACTAGGGCTTATTTGGGGGTAGGGCTTATATTGCAGCCATCACCGACAATCACGCTAGGTCTTATTTTCGGGGAAACAGGGTATATATATATATATATATATATATATATATATATATATAGATACATCTTCCCCCAGCACGCACCAGTGGCATAAACCTCCTACTGGCTGGAGAAATATAAATTGTCATAACTTATTTTGTTTGTGATACCTCATACTATGACCAGTGACATCTACTGCTGTCATTGAGAAATCGCAAGCCAACTTAACCACTTGCCGACCAGCCACCGCAGGTTTACTGTGGCAGGGCGGCTCTATTGTCCGAATCGCCGTACTGGTATGGCGCTTCATGTAATAGATACAGTGGGCAGGTGCACGGCGCCGGCCTTGCACGATCGCTCCATAGAGAGGCATAACGGTAATCTGCCAATGTAAACAAAGCAGATCCCCATTCTGTCAGGGGAGTATAGTGTCATTGTCTGTTCCTAGTGATTAGGAACAGCGATCAGTTCCCTCCCCCCACAGTTAGAAACAACTCCCTAGGACACACTTAACCCCTTGATCGCCCCCTAGTGCTAACCCCTTCCCTGCCAGCGTCATTTATACAGTAATCAGTGCATTTTTATAGCACTGATCGCTGTATAAATGTCACTGGTCTCAAAAAAGTGTCAAAAGTGTCCGATCTGTCCACCGCAATATCGCAGTCCCTTTAAAAATAGTTGCTCACCACCATTACTAGTAAAAATATATATATATAATAATAAAAATTGCATAAATCGATTCCCTGTTTTGTAGTCGCTATAACGTTTGCGCAAACCAATCAATATACGCTTTTTGTGATTTTTTTTTTACCAAAAATATGTAGAAGAATAGATATGGGCCTAAATTGATGAAGAAATTCGTTTTTTTTTACATTTTTTTGGGATAGTTATTACAGCAAAAAGTTAAAAATATTGTTTTTTTTTTTCAAAATTGTCAGTCTTTTTTTGTTTATAGTGCAAAAAATAAAAACCGCAGAGGTGATCAAATACCCCCAAAAGAAAGCTCTATTTGTGGGAAAAAAAAGAACATCAATTTTGTTTGGGTACAATGTCGCACGACCGCGCAATTGTCAGTTAAAGCGACGCAGTGCCGCATCGCAAAAAATGGCCTGGTCGTTAAGGGGGTAAATCCTTCCGGGGCTGAAGTGGTTAAGCTTGGGGGAAAAAACAGGTGAAAAACTATACAGTCAGTATGAGCTAACTACAGCCTAGCCAAAAAAAAACTAAATTGATACAGTAGCCCCAGTTTGGGACAAAGGAGCTACATAAAAGAAAATAGCCGTGTTACCAGAGAGTGTTGCCACCATAAAAGAGAGAGATAACCCATGTCACCAAAGAGTGGTGTTGCCATAGAGAGAATAACCAAGTTACCGAAGAGTGTTGCCACCCTATAAGAGAGAAATGCGTTTTTGGTGCATTGGCAGGACATTTAAATAAACGTGTAGCACAACACCCATTATTAAGTGTTCATTGTAATAATGTGAACGGCTCCTCGGTATTCTCCAGGTCCTAGTATAAGAAGTACAGTACCGGTGTATAATATATACCCATTAATTTCACCTCTCGACTTTCTATATTTTGCAGGGAAATGGATATCAGCCATAAATGGAGCTGTTTTCCTACGTGAGGGAAGACATGGCAGAGCCGCCTGTGATAATGCGATAGTATATGAAATGAATTTGTGATAAGAAGAAAAATGGAGGCGCGGTGGTTAGCATTCAGCGCAGAGATCACTCAGTATAATGGAAAATTTCTGTCATCCAAGCATGAAATTATTGAGAAGAGAATTCAGATCGAGAGGAGAAAAAAAAAAGTTGCTATTGGCTACTTTGTCTGATTGTTTATTGCTGAGTGCGTTTATGTCATTAAATACGTCCTTACTGCTAAAAGCTTGTTTTCTTATCGCTGGCCTTGAGCTTTGAGCACGTTGGGCGTTTGATGTTTTGGTGTTGCACTAGAACTGTTCAGTTTGTTTCCTATTAACCTAATATACTCCCCCTAAAAATATATATATTACTCCTGAAAATCTACTATTTTGTTGTCTAATGCCCCGTACACACGAGCGGAATTTCTGTCGGAAAAATCTTGGATAGTTTATCCGAAGGAATTCCGCTCAAGCTTGCCTTGCATACACATGGTCACACATAAGTTCTCTGAACTTTCGACTATCAAGAATGCGGTGACGTACAAAACTACGATGAGCAGAGAAAATGAAGTTCAATGCTTCCGAGCATGCGTCACATTATTTCCGAGCATGCGTAGGAATTTTGCGCGTCGGAATTGGTACAGGCGATCGGAATTTCCGATCGGAACTTTTTCCGACCGAAAAATAGAGAACCTGCTCTCAATCTTTTGCTAGCTGGAATTCTGCCAGCAAAAGTCCGATGGAGCATACACACGGTCGCAATTTCCAAGCTCTCATCGGACTTTTGCTGGCGGAATTTCCGCTCGTGTGTACGGGGCATAAGCCTCAGATTACAATATGTTGGCTCTCTGCACCGGGCTGATTTTTAAACAACGGATAACAGATTAACCACTTAAGGACGGAGCCTCTTTCTGAGATTTGGTGTTTACAAGTTAAAAACAGTTTTTTTTTTTTTGCTAGAAAATGACTTAGAACCCCCAAACATTATTCATTTTTTTCTCTAACACACTAGAGAATAAAATGTCGCTCGTTGCAATACTTTCTGTCGCACCGTATTTGTGCAGCGGTCTTACAAGCGCACTTTTTTTTTGGAAAAAATACACTTTTTTGAATTAAAAAAGAAGACAACAGTAAAGTTAGCCCAATTATTTTTGTATTGTGAAAGATAATGTTATGCCGGGTAAATTGATACCCAACATGTCACCCTTCAAAATTGCGCCCGCTCGTGGAATGGCGACAAACATTTACTCTTAAAAACCTCCATAGGCGAAGTTTAAAAAATTCTACAGGTTGCATGTTTTGAGTTACAGAGGAGGTCTAGGGCTAGAATTATTGCTCTCGATCTACCGATCACGGCGATACCTCACATGTGTGGTTTGAACACTGTTTTCATATGCGGGCGCTACTCGCATATGCGTTCGCTTCTGCACGCGACCTTTTATTTTTTTATTTTTGCACTGTTCTTTTTAAGAAAAATATTTGTCAACATCCCTTGTAATAAAAAAAGCATGTCAGGACCTCTTAAATATGAGATCTGGGGTCAAAAAGACCTCCAATCGCATATTTACATTGCAATTTACAAATTTACAAATTTACAAATGCAATAAAAAATAAATAAATACATTTTGTCATTTAAAAAAAAAATTGCCCTTTAAGAGCTATGGGCAGAAGTGACGTTTTGACGTCGCTTCCGCCCTACAATGGTATGGAAACAGGTGGGGGCCATCTTCCCCTCACTCCTCTCCATGCCACTGACGTGAGAGGATCCGATCGCCTCCGCCGCTGCCGACAGTAAGTGGTTAAAAAATAAAAAGTACAGCTAAGCCTAAGTTTAGACCTGTATCTAAACTGCCGTTCCTCTGAAAAGCGATCCAGGTTCCGATTGATTTCTCAGAGGCGATGTTGCTTAAAGTGTTACTAAACCCAGGACCCTGCATTCACTATATCTGGTCTGGTGCTAAATACCTTTTTTCATCAGCAGTATATAGCAGTCTTGTGACTTCTATCAGTGTCTGGTTAAAGCTTGTAGGAGGAGTTTTCATTCTCCTCTGAATGTCCTATGAGGCTCCATAACCCCTGACACTGTCTGGACAGTGCTGATTGGCCCTGTGCTGATCACATGCACCCTCCCAAAATAAAAAAAAATCTCCAGCAATACACACCAAAATGAGCATGTGCAGAGTTCCTCCTAGGGCTCTGTGCTATCAGCGGATGGATTGAGGACTATGAGAAGTGGAAAAGAAGAGAAAAAAAAAAAGGAAAAAAAAGAGAAGACGGGATCAAACAGCCTTTTTACACAATGCGGAGGATTAACCCCTTAGGTTCCACAGTGAGTATAACAAGTATGCTTTACTGCATATACAGACTGATTTTACCGTTGTGGGTTTAGTAACACTTTAAGGGGGAGAGGTTAGGGATTGGTAAAAACAAGGCTCAACCACCTATCCTTGCTGCTCCCCAGTGACAAGTATAAACTAAGACTACATTTACACTAGCGGTGGCCCTTGTCACCCCTCAGAAAAGCAGTAGGTGGTGGATTGCTTTTCAGAGACATTTGACAAGTGGCGAGGAGCCAATATGCCACCTCCTTGCCACCTGTTTTAACCCTGTAAATGTCACACCACCACTAAGTCATGTGCATTTCACAACGTTTGTACTGTCCGACAAATCAGCCGTAAAGCATCATTTTCTCCATGCCTGCAGCGTGTGCTCAACTCTGTCTGGCTGTCTTTGCAGCATAAGGCATAGTGGGAGGGGAGAAAGAGGCTCAACCACCATTTATTAACGCCCCCCCTCCCGACTGCAAGTGAAAATGAGCCCTTAGGGTTCATGCTTCAGCCTTTTTTGGTTTGCAGGAATTATACCCCCTGGTGTATTCGATGGGCAATACTACCCACCAAACACAAAACATTCAAGTGAATGGGGCTATGCTGCAACTGCCCCATAACTGTGTGCAATGCACGCAATTGTGGCATGGTGGCCGAGTGTGGATCGCTTTTCAGAAAAGCGGCAGTCCTTGCCGCTAGTGTAAACAACCCCTTAATTAGTTGTATTTAACTGCTGGTTGATGGCTCTACCAGGCACCCTGATGTACCTGTATGTTGCGGTGAACTTCCTGGTTTAGAGGCGCACATGTGCGTTCCCCCTGTTATTCTAGGCTGTGATTGTGATTTGTCAGCAGGTTACAGCCAATGATTTTGGCTGTATCCCTGCTGATCGGCTGTGGCTAATCACAGCACAAACATCTGTGTGTTAGTAAAAACAACAAGCAGGTTCTGTCTGGATTACTCCCTGCTTTCAGTTACTGTTCAGAACTGAAAGCAAGGAGAGACTCCAGACAGATCGGTAAGTAAATGCGACACACATACGCTTACATACACTTGTTAGGCACACAGTTAACCCCTTGATTGCCCTCCTGATCACTCCTGTCACTCATCCAGTGTCACTAGTACAGTGTACAGTATTATCACTGATCACTGTATTAGTGTCACTAGAGATGTCAGTGTCAGGTAGTCAGTTTTTCTCTATCCCAGCCAGTGGCAGTTAGCACCAGATTGGCCGCCACACTATCACAGTCCCACTATAAGTCGCCATTACTAGTATAGTGTCTGTACGGATCAATATCTTGATCATGGTTGGAACTATATTAGTTTCCCCAATAATATAGTCCCCAAAAAGGAAGATGGTTTTTACCAAAGACATGTAGCAGAATACATTTTGGCCTAAATTTATGAAGAAATTTGATTTTATTGGATGTTTTATAACAGAAAGTAGAAAATATATATTTTTTCAAAATTGTCACTATTTTTTAATTTTTATAATAAAAAACACAGTAGTGACCTAATACCATAAAAGAAAGCTTACACACAATATTATTTTTTTTTTTTTTTTTGCTAACATCTAAAAGATGATGTTACGCAGAGTAAATAGATACCTAACATGTCACGCTTTAAAATTGCATAAGCTTGTGTCACGGCACCTAAATAGGTTACTGGTTACACAGGTCTGGTGCTAGAATTATTGTTCTTGCTCTGACATCCACCTTCAAACCTCACGTGTGGTGCGTTCGCTGTCTACGTTTGCATGCAGGACCGACGCGTGCACTTACCGTTACATACAAGCATGGTGGGACGGGGGTGCTTTAAAAAAAAATATATTTCTTTTTATTTTATTTATATTTATTTATGTTATTTTTTTTTTATTTTTACAGTCTCTTTTTTTTTTATCACTGATATTGCTTTCACAAGGATTGTAAACATCCCATGTGACAACAATCAGAAGTGACAGGTCCTCTTTACTGAGATATCTGGGGTCTATTAGACGCCAGATATCTCTTCTGCTTGTAACAGCATCTCATCAGACCAAGGTCGGTCTGGTCTGATGCTTGTACTAGCTGGTAATGGCATTAGCATGCGCACAGAGTGTGTCGGATGTGCCTGGGCACACCCTAAACACCCCATGTGGCACACATTCCCCCTGCTGCCTGGGCCCCTATGTCATTTCCGGCCCCTTCCTTTTCTGAATGAACACATTGAGTGACCAGTGTCGTGTTCATACATAACTGAAGCATAGTAAACTGTGTTATATGTACACACACACACACGGGAGTGTGTTTTAGCTTTGGGGTGCACACCCTGATGCAATAGGCTGCGCGTACCTATGACCGGTACACAGACCCAAAACTGGAAGTGACAAAAAACTTGTCGCTTCCAGTTTCTAATACTATAGAGATGGTCAGGGACAATCCGGTCCCCGTTCAGCTCTATGGTAAGCTGTGGGAACTTCGGAGCAGTGCCGGGCTCCCTGATCACAAGGGAGAGCTCAGAGAGGCACCTGAGGGCGGGGGGTGGGGGGTGGAATGACCCCTCCCGTCACCTGTAAAAGCAATCCGGTGGCTAATTAGCTGCTAGGATGGCTTTTACATTGTAGGGAATCGCTTGCTGAGAAGAAGAATACAGGGATGATGCCTGTATATGCAGGCATCATCCTTGTAGAACCACTGAAAGTCCAGGATGTGGTTAAACATCTCATCACCTCTCTCAGCCTGGGTTCACACTGATGCGAATTTACAGTGGGTTTGATGCGTTTAGGAACACACAGATTCGCAGGTCATGTAAAAAGCATAGTATTTCATGGCTTTGGTTCATATATATGCATTGCGAATTTGGTGCGAGAAAAAAAAGGGTCCTGTGCGTGTTGACTGCGAGTGCGATGCAAATTCCTATAGTGCAGTGCGAATTTTATCGTCATAGGCTTCAACTGAACTTGCAATAAACTCGCAGCACACTATCACATCTCTGCCAATTGTTCACTGTCTGCCTCCTGAAATTCGCTGTAAATTTGCAGTAAAATCGCGGTAAATTTGTGGTAAATTCACACCTGTCCACTTCAAAACGCAAGGCAAATTCGCACCTCACACAGGACAAAAAAACTCATCAAATTCGCAGTACATCGCATCGCATTAGTGTAAACCTAGGCTGAATGTATCAATCTTTCATCGGTCGGTCTATTTATATATCTAAAAAGTCTGCTTGAATACTAACTAAGGTACATTTCCCTACTTTAAACGGAAAGAAATACTTTTGAAAATGCATATATACATGTAATAGTCCAGCATAATCACAGAATAAAACTCAAAGATCTTCAGATCATCTCAACAGCATAATGACAGAACCCTGCAATTCCAGCACTCTCTATATTTTATGGGACTTCGGAGTATTGCTTATTACTGCTCCAAAAACCACTGAATAGCTTACAAAATACAGACAGCTGCTACACTTATACTTCTATGGGAAATCTTCAGAAAGGAAAGCTCCAAAATATAGCCATCAGTACAAATGTTACCTGCCAACCTAGAAACATACATAATAGGAATGAAATTATTTGGTGTGAAAGCAAGCCCATTACCCACCTCTGCGACATAATCTTGAAGGCGTCCGGCAGGTAACACTGCACGTTCTCCATTTGGAACGGGTCGGCGTCGCAAATCTTGTCGTCTGTCCTCCCATAGTTGGCATTTTCCACCATGATTACGTCACTGCCTGGGCACCTTAATTCGATCGGGTATCCTTCACATGCCAGTTCCCGACGCATCAACCCGAATGGAAGAGCCGCACGACTCAAGCCTGTAGGGGATAACAGAAGTCCAGTTACTCCACCATGACTCTTCAGTTGGATAGACAATGACGTGGTATAATAAGCATATAGGTATGATACATATTCTGTAAAGTAATAATATTCAAAGTATAGCAAAACTCAAAAACAAGAATTAGAATATGGCCTGGATCTGAACGAAGCTAAGAGGAGGGTCAGCATGACTGGGGTGAGCAGTAGAGGCGGTCTTGCGCAGTGTGCTGGAGGGTTTTATTATGAAAACTTATTTGCCTGATTGAGTTGTTGATGGAGCAGGGGGTAGCTTCTTACTATAAGGAGAAGAGGCTGAGCCTTGTTGGGATCAGTGGGAGCTTGTACCTGTATCAGTGAGGTCCAACCCTCCCGCCCCTGGACATGTTGGTTGTTCTAGTGTTCTTTGGTTTTTATTTGTTCCCCTTTTGTTCATTTGTCTCACTTATTTGCCTTTTTTGGGTGTTTTGTTGTTGTGTTTTTATTCTGATTCATTCTTTGGTGACCTTAAATTATAATATACATTTTATTCCCTTGTCATAGCAGTGTGTAGGTGGGGGGCAGCATGGTGCAGCGGGAATAACACACTCAGTCCCAGTGCAATGAAAGAATTTGTATTGAAATAATGCAGAGACAGTTCACAAATAACCAGGTGGGAAGGCAGTCCAGCCGGGAACACTTACGGTTCCAACAGTGGGCAGGCCCGGATTTACTCCCTTTGCCGCCCCAAGGCCGGGTCCTTCAATGCCGCTCCCCCCCCCGCACACACACACACACACCACCATTCTCGTCCTTTATCGATGACTGCTACAATAGATCGATTAAAAACATATCTCCACGCACGAGAACACTGAAAATAACTGGCTTTAATTGTACAGACTGAAAATACTCTGTAATGCAGAAAGTGCCTTTTAAAGATTATAGCAGTAAGAAGCTCCCTACAATTTTTTAGTTCTAACTTTTCTTTTGGCAAACTCATAGATAATATCTTTGTAGGACAAAATATTTAAAAGTTCTGACTCAATGGCAAGTAAAGCTAAACTGTTCAGCCTTTCTTGACCCAAAGATGATCGTAAACAGTTCTTTATGCAATTACATTTCATTCATTTTTATGCACCACAGCTCAGTTGCAGCGCACAGAAACAGTATGCATTTTGCACAACACTGCCCAGCACGCAGTGGCGCTGTTGCAGTGTGAACAGGACACTTTTTGTTTTCTATTGCCTTTGCAGAGACCAGAAATCACAGACCCCCTTTTAGATCAGTGTTTTCAGTCCCCCCTCTTCACATCACAGACCCCCTTTTACATCAGTGTCCTCAGTCCCCACTTTACATCACATACCCCCTTTTACATCAGTGTCCTTAGCCTCCCCTTACGTCACATCCCCCCGCCTCATTACAAACCCCCATCACAGACCCCCCATTACAGACTGACCCATCACAGACTGACCCATCACAGACCCTCCCATCACAGACTGACCCCCCAAATCACAGACCCCTCATTACAGACTGACCCCCCATCACAGACTCCCCATCACAGACTGACCCCCCATCACAATCTGGTCCTGACCCATCACAGACTCCCCATCACAAACTGACCTCCCAAATCACAGACTGACCCCCCAAATCACAGACTGAGCCCCCATCACAGTCCTCTCTCATTATCAAACTCCTTTACAGCACAGCACTCCCCCCTCCCCAAAGAACCCTACCTTATTCACACAAGAACATGGAGCCTGGCCGCTCTGGACAACGGACAGGACTTTTCACATTAAAAGTGAGTGATTTATTGCTGGGACCACCCCGCTGCCTAGCAACCAATCACCCACTTCTTAACTTAAAAAGTCCTGCCATTTGTCTAGAGCGGCTGCGCTTCATGTTTTGTGTGAATAAGACAGGCAGTGTGAGGAGGGGGCAGTGCAGTGATATTAGAGAAGGCACGGACCTGCCACACCTGCCATGCTGCTATGTTAGTGCGGGGGGTGGGGCGGCTGCGAAAGCCGAGAAGTGGCCGCAGGAGCGGCGTCGCCCCGAGGCCTGGCCTCGGTGGCCTTGTGGGAAATCCGGCCCTGACAGCGGGTGGAGAGCACAATGCAGCCGAACTGTCAGCATCTGTACAGAGGAGAAGAATGTGGCCTGGCCATCTTGTGCCTAAACAGGCAGGTGTCCACAGAAGTTGTGAGCCCTAAGCTTTCCCTCCTCACCAGGAACCTTTCCGTGCCACTAGTTCTGCCCCTACCAGGCAGGGTACCTCCCCCTAATCTACCAACTGACACATGCATGCCAAACCTGGGAGCCAGTGCCTTAAAAAAGCTCCTCCTGACCCAAGATGGCTGCCAGAGTCACATGGGGTAGCAGCATGCAATGGGATAACTTCCCCAGTCACCGAGGTAACCATAGAGGAACCCTGTTCCCCCTGACTTCCTCTCCAACTGAAGTACTGCTGCGGGAGAGCTCCACCTGCAGTGGAGAAAGTAGACTGCACCTGCCTACACATGGGCAGAGGTCTCTGGGTCTTTAAAGGCAGTGTTGTCTTAAAAACTTGGAGGATTATGGATTGGGCCCATCTTAGCTATAGGTATCCCTTCCCAACAGTTGGTTACGTTGATAATAATAACTTTACTGAGTTATATCTGGGAGTATGGAAGTGGTTCATTGTCCCCAGGGCAGTGTGGTAGCAGCTGGGGGCCTTTTCACTGACTGGCAGATACAGCCAGTTTTTTGTTGGCTTTATAAGTGCCTTCAAAGACCTTAGACCTGGTAGGATCTGTTCCTGTTTCTGTATTGATTGCATGTTTTGCATTGATTGCAATGTTGGATTGGGTTTCATTTGGTGAGATAAAATAAAGGGTTGTTATGGCCCCTTGAATCCAAAATTGTTTTTTGCCTAATCACTTTGGGATGGAGAAGGTGTTGTGTTTAGTTTACTGGGTTTAGAGATAATTGAGCCCCGGTGCTCTGCAAGTCCCACAGTCATATACCATTCTGTGCACTGAACTGACATCTGTTTTATCAGCCTTCCCAGTTATCTTCTGTGCACTACAGAACACTTCCCCACAAAATTATGGCGATGGGGGGGGGGGGGGGGGGGGTTTGTTGTGAAGTCCTAACATACTTCCTGTCCAAGGATGATAACACTACTATTTTATAGATACAGTGACAGGGGGTTGTCACCCCTAGGACAGAAGTGTGTTACTGCCAAGTTCACCAGGTGAAAACAATTGACAAAAAGCCTGAGGCTGGGTTCACACTATCTTTGCATGTGGCTCACAGCAGGGGTCCAGTACGTCCCCGTTTCAGGTCCGATTTCAGCCAGAATTTTTGACTGAATTCGGACCCGAAACAGACCAAAAGATGCACAGGGCTCCTGTGAAAATTTGCAGTGGTGCCGCAGCGGAGATATGTGAACCTGCTCCATAGAGAGCTGCTCAAAACCTCCTGCTATTGCGAACTGGATGAGGGGAACCCGCATTCCAATTCGCAATAGTGTGAACCTAGCCTCAAATAAGAAAACAAATGCAACTAGCACTGGACTGTTAGGCCTCATTCACACTTTGCATAGCAGGAACTCACGTTCCCGCTCGCAATTTCGTGTGGGTGATTTTCCCGCAATACTGCGTGTCGCGCATAGGGCAGCCCACTTACTTCAATGGGCTGCCCTGTGCGCGTTTGTCGCCCAAAAGAAGCTCCTGCTCCTTTTTGGGCGAAAAGCTTTACATAATTTTTAAAGGCAAGTTTTGCCTTTAAAACAATTCTGTTGTGCGACGATCATGACAAAGTTGCACTGCGTTTGGGGTGCCATTTGGAACGAATGGCACCCAAATCGTGGTCTCCTGCAGCTCAGTTGCTGCATTACAAAGCTCAAACTGCTGATACATTGGGGTTGATTTGCTAAAGGCAAACAGACTGTGCAATTTTCAAGTGCAGTTGCATAAATTTTTCCCAGAGCTTAGTAAATGTGGTAAATCTCTGCCTAGTTCCATCATCCAATCATGTGCAAACAAAATTTTTTTTTTTTATCTTTCCCTGCACATGATTGGGTAATTTTTAACAAAGTGAAGCTTTACCACAATTCTATTTACTAACTAAAATGAGCGCAATTGCACAGTCTAGTTGCCTTTAGTAAATCAACCCCAGTAAGTTCTAAGAACAGATACTGTTATGCCGCGTACACACGGTCGGACTTTTCACCTGCAAAAGTCCGACGGACGCCGCCGGACAAAGTCTGGCGAAAAGTCCGACCGTGTGTGGTCTCCATCGGACTTCCGACGGACCGTTTCGGTCGGATTTTTGCGGAAATCCGACGTACTTTAGATTTGAAGCCTGCTTCAAATCTTTACGTCGTACCTCCGCCGGACTCAGTTCCTGACGGAAAGCCCGTTCGTCTGTATGCTAGTCCGAAGGACCAGATGCGACGGAGGAGCAGGTTACTGCATCTCGCGCTCGCTGCAATAGGAAAAACAAATCTTCCTATTGCGGCGAGCGCGGGGCATACCAGGCCCTTAGGTCTGGTATGGATTATAAAGGGGAACCCCTACGCCGAAAAAACGGCGTGGGGTCCCCCTAAAATCCATACCAGACCCCGATCCGAGCACGCAGCCTGGCCGGTCAGGAAAGGGGGTGGGGACGAGCGAGCGCCCCCCCCCCTCCTGAACCGTACCAGGCCGCATGCCCTCAACATGGGGGGTGGGTGCTTTGGGGGAGGGGGGCGCCCTGCGCCCCCCCCCCCCAAAGCACCTTGTCCCCATGTTGATGAGGACAAGGGCCTCTTCCCGACAACCCTGGCCGTTGGTTGTCGGGGTCTGCGGGCGGGGGCTTATCGGAATCTGGGAGCCCCCTTTAATAAGGGGGCCCCCAAATCCCGGCCCCCCACCCTATGTAAATGAGTATGGGGTACATGGTACCCCTACCCATTTACCTAGGTAAAAAGTGTCAGTAATAAAACACAACACAGGTTTTTAAAATAATTTATTAAACAGCTCCGGGGGGGGGGGTCTTCTTCCGTCTTCGGGGGTCCCTCCGGTTCATCTTCTCCCGGCGTCCGGTTGGTTCTTCTCCGCTCTCCGGCCTCTTCTCCCGGTGTCCCAGGTCTTCGGCCGGCCCCTCCGCTTTCTTCAGGTAGCTCTATTGCCAGCGGAGGTCCGGACTTCTGGGCTTCTTGGCTTCTTGTGTTCTCTTCTCTTCTCTTCCCCCAGATGTTGACACGACGCTCTCTCCGGCTGGACTGGTCTCCGAGGGCTGCGTTGTGACTTATATAGGCGGAGACCCCGCCCCCATATGATGTCACAGTCCCTGGGCATGCTGGGACTGTGACGTTTTAGGGGGCGTGGTCGACCACGCCCCCTAAAACGTCACAGTCCCAGCATGCCCAGGGCCTGTGACATCATATGGGGGCGGGGTCTCCGCCTATATAAGTCACAACGCAGCCCTCGGAGACCAGTCCAGCCGGAGAGAGCGTCGTGTCAACATCTGGGGGAAGAGAAGAGAAGAGAACACAAGAAGCCAAGAAGCCCAGAAGTCCGGACCTCCGCTGGCAATAGAGCTACCTGAAGAAAGCGGAGGGGCCGGCCGAAGACCTGGGACACCGGGAGAAGAGGCCGGAGAGCGGAGAAGAACCAACCGGACGCCGGGAGAAGATGAACCGGAGGGACCCCCGAAGACGGAAGAAGACCCCCCCCCGGAGCTGTTTAATAAATTATTTTAAAAACCTGTGTTGTGTTTTATTACTGACACTTTTTACCTAGGTGAATGGGTAGGGGTACCATGTACCCCATATTCATTCACATAGGGTGGGGGGGCCGGGATCTGGGGGCCCTCTTATTATAGGGGGCTCCCGGATTCCGATAAGCCCCCCGCCCGCAGACCCCGACAACCAACGGCCAGGGTTGTCGGGAAGAGGCCCTTGTCCTCATCAACATGGGGACAAGGTGCTTTGTGGTGGGGGGGGCACCGTAAGGCGCCCCCTCCCCCAAAGTACCCCCCCATGTTGAGGGCATGCGGCCTGGTACGGTTCAGGAGGGGGGGGGCGCTCGCTCGTCCCCACCCCCTTTCCTGACCGGCCGGGCTGCGTGCTCGGATCGGGGTCTGGTATGGATTTTGGGGGGACCCCCACGCCGGTTTTTCGGCGTAGGGGGTTCCCCTTAAAGTTCCATACCAGACCTAAGGGCCTGCGACGGGGCTCGCAAGGTTTCAATCTCGCCAAAAAAAGCGGCGAGATTGAATTCCTTTTCTAGTCCCGTCGTACCCGAGTCACGTTCAAAATGAACGGACTTGTCCGTGTGTGGGAAAGTCCGTTCATTCTGAAAGTCCGGCGGAAGTCCGTCGGGAAGACCGGATTCCAGAAAGTCCGGCCGTGTGTAGGCAAGTCCGGCCGTTCAGAAAGTCCGGCGGTAGTCCGCCGGAAGTCTGGCGGCAAGTACGTCGGACCTAGCTTTCTAGAAAGTCCGACCGTGTGTACGCGGCATAAGCCTCACTCATCCTGGTCAAATACATTCAGTCTGTTACATTGCATTAATAAGGCCCTGAAACTCTATGATTCTTTAAAGAGAAGTGTGGGATTATAAAAAAAACATTCATACTCACCTAGGTGGATGCAGCATCGATCTGCTGCATCTGTCCCCCGCCGTCTCTGAAGACCAAGAACTGAGCGATCAAAGACCGCTGATCATTCAATTCTTGATCTTCACTCATGACTATAGAGTCAATGACTCTACACTCTGCCCCTCCAGCGTTCACTAGAGTGCCGAGCTCTGGAAAGGGTGGGAATGGCTGACTCAGTGGCACGCTGAGGGGCTGGGCCAGCTGCCGGTCAGGCATCCGGGTGGATCTCGACATTAAATTCGGGATCTCTCCAGAGCCTTGACCGACTGAGTGACTTCACAAGGCTTTAGCCCACTGTCAGCTGAATGTGGGTCACAGGAGTGCAGAACAAAGTGCACTCTTGTGATCCCCAGGAGAAGTAGGGCCAATAGAGGGATACCATTTAGCACAAAGTATATAGACTAAGGACATGGCCCCCACATATGCCTGTTTCGGAGACCATGAAAACTTATTAAAGAAAAAATGATTGGGTAAACCCACAAGTGCTGTTTTCCCTTTATACTAGCTTTCTAAATAAGAAATGGGGTACTCTAGAGGTTGTATCAAAGGTATAATGTTAAATAATACTTGTTGTAGTTAATACATTTTTTTAGAGGTCTATACATCAGACCAAAAAGAGGGACAATTGAGGAGGAAAGAGGGACTGGAGACTTTGGTTCCAAAAGATGGACAATTGAGAGCTATGGATATAGTCTAACAATGTACAGCATAAGGTATGTTATGTACATGTAACAATAATGTCTTGGAATGTCATATTATTCAAAGCATGGGTGACATCTGTATCTCAGTCTACAGCTTCATAATGGCGTGCCCTCTGTGTTTTTGGCTCTTTCTAAAGACAGTTGTGGCCACTTCTGGTAGTGCTGGCACATGACAGGGGTAATTTGATGGCCCTGGTCAGAATTCCATGTTTTAAGGTTCTTGGCGGACATTTTGGAATGCAAACCCTGGGAAGACATCCATTTTACATGACTTTAGAGGTTTCCATAAAAGAAAGATAGGCCCCCGCCGAGAGGCCTTCGCTGTTGCTGTGTTTTACACCTGTTGTTTACTAGAGTTTTCACATAGTTACTATGTGCAGTTGGTGTCTAATATGGAAATAACTTTGCCCCCAGCAGTCCCTATAATTTCCACAGATGTCTGTTTTCTCAGACTGCATATTGCAGGTGCTATATCAGAATTTTTATTACCATTAAATGTGTCCAGATGGCTCTTGGTGAAGTTCTCGTCTTGCTTATCTTTTTCTGTCAATTTGATTATTGGAAAAAAAAGGCTTAATGACTTCAGAGGACATTTTACATCAAGAAGCACTGTGGTGTTGCGCATAGAAAGAAATCAAATAATAGCTGATAGTTTCAGATTATTGCCCTGGCTACTGTATGTAACATGCACAATATGGGCAGGGTTGGGGTGTTATGATGAACAATGCTGAGGAACTGTGGGCAGTATATGCAGAAGAGGAGTTTGAAGGGTATGTCGGTGGGCAGTATGTGAAAGAGAGGAGTGTGGAGGGTATGGCGGCAGACAGTATGTGCAGAAGAGGAGTTTGAAGGGTATGTTGGGGGCAGTATGTGAAGGAGAGGATTGTGGAGGGTATGGCACTGGGCAGTATGTGCAGGAGAGGAGTGCAAAGGGTATGGCTGTGGGCAGTATGTACAGGAGGGGAGTTCAAAGGGTATGCTAGTGGGTAGTAAGTGAAGGAGAGGAGTGTGGAGGGTATGGCAGCAGGCAGTATGTGCAGAAGAGGAGTGCGAAGGGTATGGCTGTGGGCAGTATGTGCAGGAGGGGACTTCAAGGGGTATGTTGGCGGGCAGTACGTAAAAAGAGAGTGTGGAGGGTATGGCAGTGGGCAGTATGGAGGGGAGTTCAAAGGTTATGTTGGCGGGTAGTATGTGCAGAAGAGGAGTGTGGAGGGTATGGCAGTGGGCAGTATGTGCAGGAGAGAAGTATGGAGGGTATGGCAGTGGGCAGTAAACTAAAAGCAGAGTAGAAATATAAAGTAAGTACCACAAGGTTCCAGAATTTTCCTGCAGTGGTCCAGTAATTTATTTCATAGAAAAAGTGCTATGCAGTCCTTCTCTATTTCTGATTGGCTAGCAAAATTTGTAGTAACATGGGAGGGGTGTACAGTATACTTCCTTTACTGGAAAAGAAAATGTACAAGACATCCCTAGAGGAGAGGGGATTTTTAAATAATTTAACCGAGTAATGGCAATCGGAACAAAATTTTTTTTTATAACTGACCAAGGACAGTGCCTACTCACCTTTGCCTTTACTAAATCATAGATGTACTTCTTACATTAGCATAAACTTTATAAAGTTGCCTGCAGTGCCTGCACATATCTTAGAAAGTTTCTTCTTAGTTTCCCCAGAAACTCTAAATCCTGGGGTGCTCTAATATGAGAACGCCAACACTACCTAGAGTATGGAATGCTAATCTACTCCCTCCTGCTTTCTGATTATTTCTACCGACTTATCGAATATCGTATTGAAGGTACAAAGGTACAGAAGGTTTAAAGGGGCAGGCCAGCTATCTGCTCTGCTAGAGTTGGAATTTTTATATTAGAGCATCCCAGGATTTTGGGATTCTTAGATGGTTGAAAATAATGTGCAAGGTGTGTGCAAGTACTGTGAAGTATCTTCTCTTTACTCTTGAGCCATGTTTTGAATAATTTTATTTAAACTTTACACATTTTTGTGTAGCATATGTGAATATATATATATATATATATATATATATATATATATATATATATATATATATATATATATATATATTATATATATATATATATATACAGTATATACAATACTGAGTATATATATATATATATATATATATACTCAGTATTGTATATACTGTATATATATATATATATATATATATATATATATATATATATATATATACACCGGTGTATATATATATATACACTACCGTTCAAAAGTTTGGGGTCACATTGAAATGTCCTTATTTTTGAAGGAAAAGCACTGTACTTTTAAATGAAGCTAACTTTAAACTAGTCCTAACTTTAAACAAATATACTCTATACATTGCTAATGTGGTAAATGACTATTCTAACTGCAAATGTCTAGTTTTTGGTGCAATATCTACATAGGTGTATAGAGGCCCATTTCCAGCAACTATCACTCCAGTGTTCTAATGGTACAATGTGTTTGCTCATTGGCTCAGAAGGCTAATTGATGATTAGCAAACCCTTGTGCAATCATGTTCACACATCTAAAAACAGTCTAGCTCCTTCCAGAAGCTACAAAACTGACCTTCCTGTGAGCAGATTGAGTTTCTGGAGCATCACATTTGTGGGGTCAATTAAACGCTCAAAATGGCCAGAAAAAGAGAACTTTCATCTGAAACTCGACAGTCTATTCTTGTTCTTAGAAATGAAGGCTATTCCATGCGAGAAATTGCAAAGAAATTGAAGATTTCCTACAACGGTGTGTACTACTCCCTTCAGAGGACAGCACAAACAGGCTCTAACCAGAGTAGAAAAAGAAGTGGGAGGCCGCGTTGCACAACTAAGCAAGAAGATAAGCACATTAGAGTCTCTAGTTTGAGAAACAGACGCCTCACAGGTCCCCAACTGGCATCTTCATTAAATAGTACCCGCAAAACACCAGTGTCAACATCTACAGTGAAGAGGCGGCTGCGGGATTTTGGGCTTCAGGGCAGAGTGGCAAAGAAAAAGCCATATCTGAGACTGGCCAATAAAAGAAAAAGATTAAGATGGGCAAAAGAACACAGACATTGGACAGAGGAAGACTGGAAAAAAGTGTTGTGGACAGATGAATCCAAGTTTGAGGTGTTTGGATCACAAAGAAGAACGTTTGTGAGACGCAGAACAAATGAAAAGATGCTGGAAGAATGCCTGACGCCATCTGTTAAGCATGGTGGAGGTAATGTGATGGTCTGGGGTTGCTTTGGTGCTGGTAAGGTGGGAGCTTTGTACAGGGTAAAAGCTAAGGAAGGCTATCACTCCATTTTGCAACGCCATGCCATACCCAGTGGACAGCGCTTGATTGGAGCCAATTTCATCCTACAACCGGACAATGACCCTAAACACACCTCCAAATTGTGCAAGAACTATTTACAGCAGAAGCAGGCAGCTGGTATTCTATCGGTAATGGAGTGGCCAGCACAGTCACCAGATCTGAACCCCATTGAGCTGTTGTGGGAGCAGCTTGACCGTATGGTACGCCAGAAGTGCCCATCCAACCATTCCAACTTGTGGGAGCTGCTTCTAGAAGCGTGGGGTGCAATTTCTCCAGCTTACCTCAATAAATTAACAGCTAGAATGCCAAAGGTGTGCAATGCTGTAATTGCTGCAAAAGGAGGATTCTTTGATGAAAGCAAAGTTTGATGTAAAAACAATGTTATTTCAAATACAAATCATTATTTCTAACCTTGTCAATGTCTTGACTCTATTTTCTATTCATTTCACAACGTATGGTGGTGAATAAGTGTGACTTTTCATGGAAAACACAAAATTGTTTGGGTGACCCCAAACTTTTGAACGGTAGTGTATATATATATTAATATTTACAAAGATTTCCCAAAACACTATGGGTTAACTAACTACCCTATCATCTACTAGGACCCCCAGGTCCTTTTCCATCCTAGATTTCCCCAGAGGTTCACCCCCTAGTGAGTAGGTTGCATTCATATTTTTGCCACCCAAATGCAATATTTTACATTTTCCCACATTAAACCTCATTTAACAGTGTTCAAATCTACACTGAGTAAAATTATAACCACAACACTTTTGTGTTTGCCCCTATTTATCATGAGCTAAACTTACAGATCTATGACTTTTTCTATGTACACAAAAGGCCTATTTCTCTCAAATATTGTACACAAATCTGTCTAAATCTGATGAGGATGACGAACATGCAGATGAGCTTCCCTGGTTTCTGACAGTTTGTGCAGAAATTCTTTGGTTATGCAAACCGATTGTTGCAGCAGCTGTCCGGGTGGCTGGTCTCAGACGATCTTGGAGGTGAAGATGCTGGATGTGGAGGTCCTGAGCTGGTGTGGTTACACGTGGTCTACGGTTGTGAGGCTGGTTGGATATACTGCCAAATGCTCTGAAACGCCTTTGGAGACGACTTATGGTAGAGAAATGAACATTAAATTCAAGGGCAAGAGCTCTGGTGGACATTCCTGCAGTCAGCATGCCAATTCCACGCTCCCTCAAAACTTGCGACATCTGTGGCATTGTGCTGTGTGATAAAACTGCACATTTTAGAGTGGCCTTTTATTGTGGCCAGCCTAAGGCCCACCTGTGCAATAATCATGCTGTCTAATCAGCATCTTGATACGTCACACCTGTGAGGTGGATGGATTATCTCGGCAAAGGAGAAGTGCTCACTAACACAGATTTAGACAGATTTGTGAACAAAATTTGAGAGAAGTAGGCCTTTTGTGTACATAGAAAAAGTCGTAGATCTTTGAGTTCAGCTCATGATAAATATGGGCAAACACAAAAGTGTTGCATTTATAATTTTGCTCAGTGTAGTTTATAAATGATAATGATCTGCCAGCACAGTACAGGCAGGGTTAATTATGGTAATCAATAACTCCCCAGCCCCCAACTAAACACGTGAAAAGGTAAGCAGCAATTTTAAATATTTTTCACATAGCAAGCTATGCGAATATGAACCTGTTACAAATATAAAGTAGGTGTTATCATAATTTTGCTGCAAAAGGGGAAATATATTTATACTGAAAAACGTATTTTTTTTAGTCCTGATTATAATAAAGAAAATATGTACAAAACAATATACATCCCCTTCAATCTAATCTCCAGCAGATGCTTGTAACGCTACTGTACATTTTTAAAAAAAAATATTTTTTTCACCTGCTGGCCCAGTGTATTCTCCATCAGCCTAAGACTGAATAGGGCTCCCTCACCTCTGTGGCCTGAATGTGGGGGGTCTACACTAGAAAAAAACTGAAAGCAGTGATTTCTAGAATGGATCACGTTCCTCCCAGCTCATGTAACAAAGAAAAATTCCAATCCATTGCAGTGCATCATCCCTATAGAAAATCACAGGTTATACAGACAGAGCTGTTGGGAAAGAATTTCTGAGTTTCTGGTTGTCTGGGTAAGATTATATGATTATAGCTAGAATTTAGACGTGACTTGGGTCAGATGACCCAGCCGCCCAGGGTAACAACTACACTGTGCAAAGTAAAAATTTGCTACAGTCTTTATCTTTTAGGAACCCAAAATTAACACATTAGCTCTCTCCTGTGTGTAATTACAGGTTTCTCCTCGAATACCAGTACTGTGTCAAAGGGTTCTCAGCCTTTATAATGGTCAGTTCTCTAAAATGCCCTTGCGTGACTTACAAACGCGCAACTCTAATCTAACCTTCAGAGAGTTAATTGCTACAGTGGAACGTAGAGGTGGCCCAGTGGAACACTATATCCTTCATTAGGCAGGGGTGAGAGCGATGTTTTTTCCAAATAGGTAAGAAACTGATTGACCTGTACGATCTGAAATTTCATAGTTACAGAAAATTGCTCATTCCTAACTGCCCCGTAACCAAGGCTCCTGTGTCCTAGTTTCCAAGACCTGTTTTTTTTTGTCATTGAAATTCATTAACTAAGAATACTTCACACACCGCACAGTTCGGATTCCTAGGGGCCCTGCATTGAATTTTTTAGTGTAACAGGGCAATCAAGCCGAGTAATCAAACATATTTTCCACGTTTGACATTCAAAACAAGGCACCAAGCTGCTTTAAAGGGGAGAGGCACCAACTAATATTTATAAGTAAATGTTTTCTGTAGAAAATTGGATCCTTTAGCTATTTTACATATCACTGAGATGATCTATAGTAGAGACTGGAAAAACAAGAAACAAAATTGAGGAATTTCCCCATAATGGCAAGTCAGGCATTATCTCTAATTATGGATGATCTATGGTAGAGACTGGAAAATCAAGAAACAAAATTGAGGAAATTCCCCATAATGACCAGTCAGGCCTTATCTCTAATTATAGTTGATCTATGGTAAGGATTGGAAAACCAAGAAATAAAATGGAAGAATTTCCCCATTATGACCAATCAGGCCTTATCTCTAATTATAGTTGATCTATGGTAAGGATTGGAAAACCAAGAAATAAAATTGAAGACTTTCCCCATTATGACCAATCAGGCCTTATCTCTAATTATAGTTGATCTATGGTAAAGATTGGAAAACCAAGAAACAAAATTGAGGAATTTCCCCATAATGACCAGTCAGACCTTATCTCTAATTATAGATGATCTATGGTAAAGGTGAGGAAACCGAGAAACAAAATTAAGGAATTTCCCCATAATGACCAGTCAGACCTTATCTCTAATTATAGATGATCTATGGTAAAGGTGAGGAAACCGAGAAACAAAATTGAGGAATTTCCCCATAATGACCAGTCAGGCCTTATCTCTAATTATAGTTGATCTATGGTAAAGATTGGAAAACCAAGAAAAAAAAAGAGTATTTTACCCATAATGACCAGTCAGACCTTATCTCTAATTATAGATGATCTATGGTAAAGGTTAGGAAACCAAGAAAAAAAATTGAAGAATGCCCCCATTATGACAAATCAGGGCTTATCTCTAATTATAGATGATCGATGGTCAAGATTTGAAAACCAAGAAACAAAATTGAGGAATTTCCCCATAATGACCAGTCAGGCCTTATCTCTAATTATAGCTGATCTATGGTAAAGATTGGAAAACCAAGAAACAAAATTGAAGAATTTCCCCATTATGACCAATCAGGCCTTATCTCTAATTATAGCTGATCTATGGTAAAGACTGGAAAACCAAGAAACAAAGTTGAGTATTTTACCCATAATGACCAGTCAGGCATTACCTCTAATTATAGATGATCTATGGTAAAGGTTAGGAAACCAAGAAACAAAATTGAAGAATTTCCCCATAGTGACCAGTCAAGCCTCATCTCTACTTATGGCAAAATCTGTGCAAGTTCCACCATCTTTCAATCACTTTTAATAGGAAAAACAACCAAATAGATAAAGGCAACTTACCACCAATACATGGACCATTGGAGCCTATAGGCACACAACCATTACTCTCTACTTTTTGGGCTCAAAACAGGAATGTATTAAGTATGTTAAAGTGTGTCTCTGACACTCCCCCATTTAAGGCGACCACAAAGAGTTAATGCATTTTGGATAAACAATGTCAAAATGACAATTGCAGCTACTTGGAGGGTTTAGTGCTGTATAACATTTTTGATAGTTATATAATAATTATTTATAGAGTTATATATATCAGACCAAAACATTTGAGGTAGAATGAGAGACAGAGGAATTTGGTTCAAAAAGAGGGAAAATACCTCTAAATGGGGGATAGTGGGAAGTATGTACAATGTTCAGTACCCTAAATGACATCCCTCTGATAAGACCACTTCTAGGGATGAGGAACCCAGGAAAAGTTTAGCCTACAGCATTTTCGGTTATTCCTGAACATATTGCTGAACCTTACTGAAATCTTGATTTTTTTTTTGGCCTATTTCAAGACCAAATTGTGAGCATTTGTAAGCATGGGTAGCTAGTCACTGCCACAAAGGACATGTACATGTACATGTGTTCTAAAGTGCAACATTAAAAATACACAAATCCTTTATATTAACTTGCCTTAAAGTATAACTCAAGACAAAACTTTTCACCCTCTCTATCTCTAACTACACTATATTACCAAAAGTATTGGGATGCCTGCCTGTACACACAAACTTTAATGGCATCCCAGTTTTAGTCCGTAGGGTTCAATATTGAGTTGGCCCACCCTTTGCAGCTAAAACAGCTTAAACTCTTCTGGGAAGGATATCCACAATGTTTAGGAGTGTGTCTATGGGAATGTTTGACCATTCTTCCAGAAGTGCATTTGTAAGGTCAGGCACTGATGTGGACGAGAAGGCCTGGCTCGCAGTCTCCGCTCTAATTCATTCCAAAGATGTTCTATCGGGTTGAGGTCAGGACTCTGTGCAGGCCAGACAAGTTCCTCCACCCCAAACTCACTCATCCATGTCTTTATGGACCTTGCTTTGTGCACTGGTGTGCAGTCATGTTGGAACAGCCTTCCCAGAAGAGTTGAAGCTGTTATAGCTGCAAATTTTTTCAATGGGAACATTAATTCTGGTAACCTGGGGGACCCCATGGGATTCCCTTGATTTGCAGGGATTTCCTCTCACTTTCTGTTCTCACTATGGGACAGAATGTGAATGTAAATCTCCCCAATGGGGCACAAATGGCAAAAAAAAATCTGACAGGGGTTATATCCCTCCTACCCTAGTACAGCGACAGTGCATATTTTTAGCACTGATCACTGTATTAGTGTCACTGGTTCCCACAAAGTGTCAAAAGTGTCAGTTAGTGTCAGATTGCCAGCCATACTATCGCAGTCCCGATATAAGTTGCTGATCAGAGAAAGCGAGGTATCACCGCTCTAGGAAGGTCGATTAGGAGCAGACATCTCCCCACTGGAAGCAACAGGTGTCGGCAATGCTTGTACAATGAAGTAGTGAGAAAAAGTCCCGGACAGCCGCACTCAGAAAATTTTTGAATGAAGATCATCAAAAATACATATCACAGCAGAAAAATGCAGGAAACTGACGCGTTTCACACTGTAGTCAGTACTTAATCATAGCAAAACAATCCATATACGCTTGTTGGGATTTTTTTTTACCATAAAAATGTAGCTGAATACATATTGGCCTAAATTTATGAAGAAATTTTTTTTAAATTTTTTTTTATTAAATATGTTTTAAAAAATATTGTTTTTTTTTTTCAAAATTATAAGGTCTTTTTTCATTTATAGTGCAAAAAATAAAGAAAATAACAGTGGTGATCTAATACCCCGAAAAGAAAGCTCTATTTGTGTGAAATAAAATGACATAAATTTTGTGTGGGTACAGCATTGCATGACTGCACAATTGTCAGTTAAAATAACAGTGCGAAAAAGCAAAAAATGGCCTGGTCAGGAAGAGAGTAAATCTGGAGCTGAAGTGGTTAATGACACATCCCACTGGCTTCTGTTTGTAAACAAACAAGCCCGTAGATCTTGGATGTTGTCACCGACCAAATGTAGTCATGACCATATTTGGTTAATGACGTCACCCAGAATTCCCATCTGTTTACATACAGAAGTCAGCCAGAGATCTGTCATTTGTGACGGAATTAGCAGCGTCTGAATCTGACTGGGCATTGTGTTTGCAGGTCTTTGTAAATGGCATTGATCTACATTGCTGGACAATGTGATTTTAAATGTGGTTGCACATGGATTATATTTTTTCTTATAGGTGACTTTTCCATAGTGTGGGTATATTTATTAACTTTTTCACTTTTTTGTGAATAAGTATTAAATGCACTATGCACCCCATACCTATTCACCTGATGGAGGGGGTGGTGGATATCTAGGGGCCCCTCATTCTACAGGGAGCCTATAGATTCCGATAAGCACCCCCTATATCCCTTTTGGGGAAATTATGTGGGGATGAAACCACTGTCTCCTCAACATTGGGGACAAGGTGACTTGCAAGCCACCCCTCTTGTAAGGTACCCTCCCAATTTTGAAGGCATGTGACCTGGTATGGTTCAGGAAGGGGGGCTCATACTTTCAGCCCTTCTCCTTTTCGGTCCACCTAGGCTATATACCTGGATAAGGGTTCTTTTTAAATTTTAATGGGCCATATGCTGTTTTTGGGGAAAAAAAATGGTACTGACCCTTTAAAAAAAAAAGTTAAAGAAAGGTGTGGGCCCCCCTCCACCCCTTAAAATTCATAAAGTACCCTTATTAAGGTATGCAGCCTGGGTGGCTAGAAAAAGAAGGGGGTAGCAATGCTTTTAGAAAAAGGGGACCCGAGATACCTGATCTCTTGTTCTCATTCACAAAAAGAGTAAAAAAGTAAAAAAAAAAACACAAACAGGGCAGGGATCTTGTGTGACGTCATTAATCATTTCTCATCAAAGAATTCAGGTCATGTACCTAAATATTACGTAGGTGTCAAATTATTATTCCTTCACACTCAACACAATTGTAACTATTAGATGTGTTAATTTTTAATGAATGAATATTTTTTTCTAATGAATCATTTTCTGTCTGCTGTGAATGATCTGTTTTCTGCTTTCCTCATAAACAGCTCCTAGAACGTTACAACAAACTCAGGTATGTTATTTAAAGCCTAACTCCACTTTATCTCACACCATCCCAATGGCGACTGCAGGTGGTTCTCCCCCTGACTTCTCTGTCAAGAGCAATGGCACAACCATCCACCCATCCCCACATGTCAGGGTACTAGGTGTTATCCTGGACTCTGAACTCTCCTTTTGGCCCCAAACACTTTCCAAAGCTTGTCGTCTCAACCTCCGCAACATCTCTAAACTACATCCCTTTCTAACCAACGACCAATGAAACAACAAAGCTCCTGATTCACTCCCTGGTCATCTCTCTCCTCAACTACTGCAACTCCCTCCTCATTGGCTTACCTTTAAATCAGGGGCAGACTGACCATTGAGCCACTCGGGCACTGCCCGAGGGCCCTGGGCCACTAGGGGGCCCCATCAGGTTTGCCAGCCTCAGTAATACCAGGGACAGTATGTATAAATCTGTGTTTTTTTTTACATCTGTCTGTGTATACTGTGTGTACATGTATGTGTATACTGTGTGATTGTATACTGTGTGTGTATATACTGTGTGGCCCCATAATCTCTGATTGCCCGGGGGCCCCATGAGTTATCAGTCCGCCCCTGCTTTAAATAGACTATCCCCTATTCAGTCTAATATGAATGCTGCTGCCAGACTCATCCACTTTACGAAACACTCAGCGTCTGCTACCCCTCTCTACCAATCCCTCCATTGGCTGCCACTCACCTAACAAATTAAATTGAAAATACTAACAATAAATTACAAAGCCATGTACAACTCGCCTCCCAACTACATCACTAACCTAGTCTCAAAATACCAAATCGTCCTCATCGTTCCTCCAAAGACCTCCTGCTCTCTAGCTCCCTCATCACCTCCTCCCATACTCACCTCCAGGACTTCTCCCGAGCCTCTCCCATCCTTTGAAATTCCCTACCCCAATCTGTCTGACTATATCCTACTCTGTCTACTTTTAAACTATCCCTAAAAACTTTTCTCTTCAGAAAACAGCTGTACTTTTATCTTCTACTTTAGCTTATCCCTCAGTAATTACCTTTAATATCACTTGACCCCCCCCTCTTAGATTCTAAGCTCTATTGAGCAGCCCCCCTGATTCCTCCTGTATTGAATTGTATTTAGCATGCACTAAACACCCAGTGTGCATAAAACCACAAGGAAATACCCTCTTATGCTGCGTACACACGATCTGGATTTTGGTTGGAAAAAGATATGATGGCTTTTCTGACGGGATTCCGCTCAAGCTTGCCTTGCATACACACGGTCACACAAAAATTTGCTGAACTTGCGACCGTCAAGAACGCGGTGACGTACAACACTAGGACGAGTCAAGAAAGTGAAGTTCATAGCTTCCGAGCGTGCGTCGAATTGTTTCCGTGCATGCATAGGAATTTTGCGCGTCAGAATTGCTACAGACGATCGCATTTTCGTATAGGAATTTTTTCCGACCGAAAAATTGAGAACATGCTCTCAATCCTCTGCTGGCTGGAATTCTGCCAGCAAAAGTCCGATGGAGCATACACACAGTCGCATTTTCCGACCAAAAGCTCTCATCTGTCTTTTGCTGGCCGAATTTCCGATCGTGTGTACGGGGCATTAGACAGGTTTCCCTACTGGAAGATTTCACCTTATCTCCTGTTCCAATGACAAATGTAAAATTTTGGATTTCCCATCACTTTCTGTTTTGGTGACAATGTTTACTAGGAAAGCCAGAGAGGGCGAATCTCCCAAAGAGGGAACTCAGACAGCAATAAAAGTCTTAATAAAAGTACTTCAGACCTGAACTTAAAAAGTAAAGATCTGCTATGTTAAAATTAACATCTAGATATATCGTGTCTAAGCAGTATCCTAAAAAATATTCCTTTTATTTTGAATCCTTCCCGAAAAACAAAACAAAAACCAGAGCACTTTCTGTGCCAACAACTATATGTCTGCTGTGTGAGATCACCTAATGGCATGCTGTCCCTGACTGCTACTTTAATGCCATTTGGAGTACAATTTGGTGATGTCACTACTGTGCTGCTCACTGTCCTCCTTGCTGGAGGGGAAGATGTACATGAGGAGCTACAGTGCAAGATTCTGCCAACTTTAGGTACGACTTCCACAGTACAGGTCCTCTTTAACATTTTCTCTCTGCACTAGTCTTAATGTTAAACCCGCAAAAGTAGGCACATATTGTGCTCCTGTTACTTTTTAATTATTTTTTCCATAGTTGCACAAGGAACTGCAGCACAGCCTTTGGTGTGTGTCTATTTTTCTTGAAATGCTAAAAAAAAATATAACTGTGTATTAAATAAAAACCTGAGAATATTGGGTGTAGAGATCAGAGAGATAGATATTAATACTGTGAGGATTATATTTTTATTAACTAGAATATTTGATTACTCATAAATTATATTTTAGTTTAGATTCATTGTGGAGGTGGCCACCTAGAGCAATGTTTCTTCTCTTCTAACTGCAGCCCTGGAGTGGTTTGTATTTGTATGGCCAATATTGTAGACACGTATAATAGTAATATGCATAACTTGTTTTGCGTTGTGTTTGCTGGATATTATTACTAGCTTACTGACAGCTTTTACATGTTGCCTGTTACCGCTCCTTAAAGGAGAAATATAGCCAAAGCTTTTTTAGTTATACTTCTCCTGGGGATCACAGGAGTGCAGTTCGGTCTGCACTCCTGTGACCCTTTTTCAGCCGACAGTGGGCTAAAGCCCGCTATCCGCTAACGTCACAGAGCCGGTCCATGATCTGAAAAGATCCTGACCGTATGATTGGGATCAGCTCAGAAGCCTGGACTGGCAGCTTGCTCTGTCTTTAAGCAAGCCGCTGAAAGCCTGAGCCAGCTGCCCCCACCCCCTCCACAGCCCAGAGTTACAGTGAGCACACAAGGGGCAGAGCAGAGAGCTGGTAACTGAGAGTCAACAGCTCTCTGCTCACGGAACACTGAGAACTGAGTGATCAGCGGTCTTTTATCGCTCAGTTCTCAGTCTTAGAGCCAGCAGGGGACAAATGCAGCAATGGAGCGATGCTGCATCTACCTAGATGAGTATTTTATTTTTTGTTAACCCATACTTCTTTGACAATTCAATCCAATATAAGCTTACTCTTTTCATGTTGTGAGTTTGCCCTGGCAGCTGGCTTTTTCTTTCCGTAACTTCCTGAATTCCCGGCATGCTTTACAGCTTCTCCTCTGTTCCTTTCAGTTTCTAAGGACTACATATCCCATGGTATCTTGCTGACTGCAAGCTGTGATTCCTGTTCTGACCCCGCCTCCTGAAACTCCTCCTCTCAGCACCTCTGTAGTTCAGAAGGCAGGCTCTGTGAAATGAGTGACACAGTAGTGCCTACTCACAGGGAGTAGTGACTACGTGTCACAGAATTTCAGGTAGAAAATGTGGGGATCTTCACATAGTAAGTTTACAAACTTCCAGATCATTTGGAATAATAGATGTAGGCAGTACAATGTGGAAATGAATATATGATTTTACATTTTAAACATAGGTACATTTTAACCACTTCCGGACCAGCTGCCGCAGTTTTTCTGCGTCAGGTTGGCTCGGCTGGGCAAATCGACGTTACCTTACGTTGCTTCACCTTTTGGCCACTTGGGGCGCATGCACGCGCATCCGCAGCGTGTGCCTGGGGTAGATGCGAGTGCGCTGGGCACCTGCGATCGCTCATGACAGAGTGAGAACCGGGATCTGTGTGTGTGAGAGGAGACAGACTTACTAAGTACTAAGTATGAACACCAATCTCTCTCTTCCTCTAGACAGTCCCATCCCCCCTACAGTTAGAACACACCTAGGGAACACAGTTAACCCCTTGATCGCCCCCTAGTGTTAACCCCTTCACTGCCAGTGATATTTATACAGTAATCGGTACATTTTTATAGCACTGATTGCTGTAAAATTGTCAATGGTCCCAAAAATGTGTCAAAGTGTCCAATTTGTCCGCCGCAATATCGCAGTCCCGATAAAAATCGCAGATTGCCGCCATTACTAGTAAAAAAAATAAAAATTGAAATGCCATAAATCTATCCCATATTTTGTAGACGCTATAACTTTTGCGCAAACCAATCAATATACACAAGGCTTGCGTTCCTTGATTGTGGCACAGCACTAGAGTGAGGAAAATTGAGTATATGCTGCTGGGAGTTGGGTATGTTACCCCGACATTTCCTATTCCTGCTATGTGCCTGCTGTCCCATGTAATTGTATGAATAAGTATCCTGTTCTCTTTGTATTGCTTCCTTTGTGTGAAATCCCTGGTATTCCTACCAACCCCTCTGCTTTCCTATTAAAAACTGACCACACTAAGCAGGAGAGGACACCGTGGTCAGTTCTCTAGCTGTGCTGAGAACTCAGCCTGTTCTCCTCCAATGATCAGACTTGTTCCGACATGCCTCACCTGCACAGCCTTTCACTGGGCTCAGTGTGCTGCTTCTTCTCCTCCCCCAGCTCTTATGCAGCTGAGAACAGAGATAATGTGATGAAAAGGGGAAAAAAGTTGTTTATAATGTTATTTTTACATATATTCACAAATGTTTTGCTTTTCACTTCTAATTTAAACTGAATGGGTTATTTTAATTTTTTTTACAAGGTGAAGGTTTACAATCACTTCAACTGGCCCTCTAATGCCCTGTACACACGACCGGTTTTGCCGCCGGAATAAACTCTGAAGGTTTTTCCAACGGAATTCCGCTCAAGCTGTCTTGCATACACACGGTCACACCAAATTCCAACCGTCTGGAACGCGGTGATGTACAACATGTATGCATAGGCGTGCCCACACGGTGTGACGGGTGTGCCTGGGCACACCCTAATCATCCTGTTAGGTGCAAATTTCCCGTTTAAACATTTTATATTTTACCAAAGCCCCCTAACAGGGCTCCTAAAAAAAAATTAAAAAAGAAAAAAAAAATTGTAAAAAATAATATAAATAAAAACTACTCACACCATCCACTGCCTTTCTGACACCAATCCCTGCCCTACTGACACCATCCACTGCTCTACTGACACCGTCAGTATAAATACACATGCACATACACATACAGTATGTGTCTGAGCATTGAGGTGCACACCCTAATACAATAGGCTGTGCACACCTATGCATGTATGACGGGACTAGAAAAAGGAAGTTCAATAGCCAGTAGCCAATCGCTACCATCTCGTACTTGCTTCAGAGCATGCGTCGTTTTTGGTGCGTTGGAACAGCATACAGACGAGCGTTTTTTCCGATAGTAATTAGTTCCATCGGAAAAATATAGAACATGTAGTCTATCTAAGTCCGTCTGAATTTTCGACAGAAAAAGTCAGATCGGGCATACACATGGTCGGAATAGACGATGAAAAGCTCCCATCGGACTCTTTCTGTCGGAAATTTCGCTCGTGTGTACGCAGCATTACAATGCTTTACATTGACAAAATAGATGGTTACCTCTAATAACAAATTCCAGCTTACACTATGATCACATGACACAAAACTGCCCAATTGCTATTCACATATCGCTATTTGAATGCAAAGACACTCATTTATTATCTGCAGCCACCCTACCACCACCTCCCTTCTAATAGCACTCACACTACAGTAAAACCTTGGTTTGAGAGCGTTTTGCAAGACAAGCTAAAATTTTAAATCAATTTTGACTTGATATAAAAGCGATGTCTTGATATACAAGTAGCGTCATGTCACAACTGGGTATAAAAGAGAAGAGAGGCGCCTCTGAGTGTAGCAATATGGTTATATTTAATGAAGTTACAACATTTAGCAACATATTTCTACACTTAGAGGTGCCTCTCTTCTCTTTTAAACTCTGCAGCTCCTGCTGGATTTTGTTTCTAATCCCCAATGTGGAGGTTTCCATTTGTGGATGGACATTTTATGGTTACACAACCTGGTCACATTGCTATAATCTTTTTATATGGACTATAAACTGAAGGACCTATGAATAATTGGTTGTGGAAGAATCATTTGAGTTTCTATTATTTTTTATGGGGAAATTCGCTTTGATATACAAGTGCTTTGGATTATAAGCATGTTTCTGGAACAAATTATGCTCGCAATCCAAGGTTTTACTGTATAGCTGACTATGCTAGAGAGAGGGGTTTGGTAACAAGTATTTCCTCCCCATTGAGCTTCAGAGGACCATGGCAGAGCACAAGGAAAACTACCCTTGTGTTGCTTACCCTTGGTCCATCAACATCACAGATCATATGACATGACCAGGCGTTGAGAATACATCTGGAAGGGATCGTGCTCTGGGTGCAGCTCATCAACGTTCTGTCCTGGATAATCCTCTTTTTACATCACCCCTATGCCCAATATGTTTTCTTGTATTCTGAGTATTGGTAGGGAGACTAAAAATCTCCTTAGAGCAGGGGGGCACTAACAGCCAAGGCCCCTATTCATATACCCCTGTGTAGCTGACTATTGTATGCTTCGTATTGTCCCTTTTTTCTAAGCTATCTGATGATGTGACTAAAATCTGGGTGTGGACTGTTATTTTTGATTTTTTTTTTTTAGAAAGCCATTAAAAGTCATCATATCTATTTAAGAACAAAATACTTTTGATTATCTACTGGCTAGGGCTGTGCAAAGCACCATTTAGACAATCTGTTTCTTACTTATTTAACATCTGCAACTCCCAAGGGGAAATCAGCTCTCATTAATCATTTATTACAAGAAGCTCCTTAACCCTTTCTTGTAAAATTCACTTCTGGTAAGTGCACTTAAAGGGAACCTGTGGGAGCAGGAAAAGTAGAGCTGCCATTTCTGATATATTTGTAAAGGTGCAAACATAGGGCCACCTTAACCTTCAAAGTGAATCTCCAGTTAATAAAAGGAAACCGTTTCTCTGCCTACTCTACCTGCCTGTAGATAATTAGTAGCTTTTTGTAATATAAATAAAAGCCCCAATTAATTATGTAAAACCAAAATCAGCTGATCTCAATTCTTCTTTCTTCGGGTCTATAGTGTGGGAGGGTCCTTCTGGCAATGGTCATGTCAGTTTCCTGCCTAAGTGAATGTTGCCCTTTGGATGCCAGAAACGTCATCACAAGGTCCTCAAGGGGTCCTCCAAGGGTTCTAAATTCTCCCATTAGTGGCTTCATGATACATGGAGAGGCAACAAGACTGGTCAACTGGCCTGGAGTGTAGCTTCCTATCATGGTGCTCAATTATCAGAAGAGGCGCCATAAATTGCCACACTGACTTAGGTAAGTAAAAGATGCTGTTAGAACCTTTTGTTTTAACTGATGAATGGCTAAGCGTGGGTGGGGAAAGAGGAAAGGGACCTTAGGGCTTTAGCCCTCAAAGATGAGCTTTAAATACAAGTCAGCAATGACTTGTTTTTTGACATTTTTCTATTCTTACAACTGTATTATACAAACAAACTTTCACTTTGCCCATTAAGGCCCTAACACTGTCAAATTTAGGGAGGGAAGAAGTCATTAACCCAATGTAAGCTCTGACATGGACTATAGACAGGGATTAGACTTGGGGCCCAAGCAAGCAAAAAAGCAGCGGGGGAGTGTAAAAATTTTAAGAATTAGTGGGTGGGAGAAAGTGGTCTATCAAAACAATATGTCCCTTTGCCCTGACAGGTTCCTTTAAAGCTGACCATAGCTATAACCCAGATAGCAAGGATAACTTGTCACAAATTTGTGGCAGTGTTGAATTGTAAGTCTTATTAACTTGCTGCACATTTTCACTGGCATGTTGTACACTTGCAGAGCACTTGAAGCACAAGTTCTAGTCAATACTTTTCCATTTTGTAGCAAATTTGCGTGGCAAGTATCTAGCAAGAGCAAAGTTGCAGTGGTGAGTCTACAGCTAGAGCTCTGCAAGTCTACAGCATGAAAATTCAGCCACAGTGACCCCTGTGGTGGGATGACTATTGCACAACATAACTGAACCAGAACTTGCAGCAGACTTTCAGAATGTTTGCAAAGAAAGTTTATTTGGACTTGTGCAATGCAGACTTGCTGCAAATGGGCAACAAACTTGTGAATCCTGGCAAGTCTAGCAATAGTTTAGCAAGTCATTTTCAAACTTCCAGCTCAATGGCTTGCTGTCTGGTAAGATGACAGTCAGATTGTACAAGCCTGATCTTTCTCTAGAAACTTGTACTGCCCTATCCTGTAGGTTTATACCCATACCAGACCAACCTGACTTTCCATCTGAGATTGATTGGCTAGTCTGTTTCCACATCCTCCAGCATGCATAAAGTAAAAAATAATGTTAATCAACACATCACATATGTTCCAATAACATTCCAATAATGCCTACACTGCAGTCAATTTACTTCACATTTCATTGTTTTATTAAACAGTTTGATTGAAATGTGTGTGGGTACTGTCTGGTCAGGTGCATATGTATGAATCTGTTGGCCAATTTATATGTGATTTATCAGGCAGAGGCACATGGGTGTGTAAACCTTGGCATTATTCACGTTGCTCATTCAATTCTAAAGATGTGATCAACTGCTGCAAGTTTATGTAATAAATTGAACACACTAAAAGGCAGTATCTGGGGTTTCTTCTAGAAGCCATTTGACCGCTCTAATGCCCTGTACACATGGTCGGACATTGATCGGACATTCCGACAACAAAATCCATGGATTTTTTCCGACGGATGTTGGATCAAACTTGTCTTTCATACACACGGTCACACAAAGTTGTTGGAAAATCCGATCGTTCTGAACGCAGTGACGTAAAACACGTACGTTGGGACTATAAATGGGGCAGTAGCCAATAGCTTTCGTCTCTTTATTTATTCTCAGCATGCGTGGCACTTTGTGCGTCGGATTTGTGTACACACGATCGGAATTTCCGACAACGGATTTTCTTGTCGGAAAATTTTATAGCAAGCTCTCAAACTTTGTGTATCGGAAATTCTGATGGAAAATGTGTGAGGGAGCCCACACATGGTCAGAATTTCTGACAACAGGGTCCTATCACACATTTTCCGTCGGAAAATCTGACCATGTGTACAGGGCATTAGAGTGAATGTACATGATCATTATTAGATTAATAATCAAGCAAGGTTTACCTATGAAAATAAATCACATCAGCCAAGCATTGGAGCAGCAGCAAGGTGCAGCCCCTAAGTTCAAAGACTTCCATTTGTCTTTGTCCCAGAACCCTGAAGAATAGGGTGCCCTTAAATCCCCCAAACCCATTGGAAGTATTCCCATCTATTTTATAAATAAACCTATGGATTCTTCAAACTGAAAAACTATTTGACCACTTATTGCTGCACTCTTCAACCACGACCACTGGTGTATAAAAATGTCCACCTTTAGGTACTATCAGAAAAAATGGACTGAGTTTAAAGCAACTCTATGACTAGAGTTAAAAAACACCAAAAAATAAAAATGTCTCTAAAAAAAGAGAGTTTGTATTTAACTTATTGGTTGTCTGTACCATCGAACTGTGCTGTGTTGCAAAAATACTGCTGTCCATCCAACACACTATGAGAAGTGTGAGGTTTCTGGTCCCCCCTCTGCTCTCAGTGGTTCCATCCTAAAGTCCCTACATTACTACTGTGTCATTTAGTGGGATAGGGTTCGTTGGGAGGAACCACTGAGCCAAAGGGGGATAACCTGTATAACTTACCTAGTTTATTTTGTCACCTGGGTAACTCTAGCATAAAGATCTTTCTCAATGGAATCCCCAGTTCTGGAACACCTATCTTAAAATATTACCCATCCTGTTGTATTTTAAAAACTCTTCACTTGCTGCATTCTCTGTAAAGTTAAATAAATGGAAAGTCCACAAGGAGAAGATATACCCCACCCCCCAAATTGCTGTGACAGTTGGGTGCGGGAGATACTAAAAAAATTGAAAACATTAGTTGAAAAGTCAACCTATGGCCATCATTCTTGCATGGTCATCGGAAAGCTGAATCACATGCTGGCTCCTTTTGTCTTTCTGGGGATCTGTTGCTGGAATATCACCAATGAAATTCCTAGCTCTAACCAACAGCTGAGGCCAATACAAAGCCAAGTGATGGTGTCACGCTCCCCTGATATATTTTCCAAAAAGCAGAATAAACAGATAATTATGGCAGCCAGCTGCCAGATTGTAATTCTCTGGGCAAAGACAATGGGCAGAGATGCAATACATTAAGGGGAAATCTCGGTGGAGTTTCCAGTGGGCGATTCAACCCTCCAATGCCTATCCAAAACTGAAATGTGACTTTTTGGTGATTTTCTATTGTGTATGCTGTAGGAAAAGCTGTTCTGTGCTCATTGGGTCCAATGTGCACATGCCAAGCTGTATGTGATATAGCAGTTAAGGGATGCACATTCTCTATGGGAACAACATTTTGTTGCCAAGCAACAAGAGAATGTGCATCTTAAAGAGTTTATAGGAGGAAATCTATATGTATCCAAATACATTTTGTTCAAGTGATGCATCTGATTGTAATATCTTCAGTGATATTTGTCTGGTATAGGAATTCATAACCAAGTAATCATGGACATGGCCAAATGTCAATAGTGTTTTTAAAGATTGAAATTGAACACTGTCTATTTGTCCAAGTACAGGTAATGGTGCTTCATTGTAAAGGTATCGCTACCTAACCTAAAGCAAGGAGAAAAGTCCGGTCAGTTAGGTAATATTGAAGTCTAATGCCGTGTACACACGAGCGGACTTTTGACGGACTGAACCCCGAAGGACTTTTCGACGGACTTTCGACAGAGTTCCGACGAAACGGACTTGACTACACACGATCACACCAAAGTCGGACGGATTCGAACGTGATGACGTACGACCGGACTAGATTAAGGAAGTTCATAGCCAGTAGCCAATAGCTGCCCTTGCGTCCCTTTTTGACCGTCGGTCTAGCATACAGACGAACTAATTTTTCGACAGGACTCGAGTCAGAAAGATTTGAAACATGTTCTATTTCTAAAGTCCGTCTGATTTTTCAACAGCAAAGGTCCGATGAAGCCCACACTCGAATTGTCAGGCAGATTCGTTCCGTCTGACCTTTGCTGTCGAAAAGTCCGCTCGTGTGTACACGGCATTAGTGGTCATTGGAAGATCTCCACGCTCTAAATATATCAATACATAAGTACATTTTGTTCAAGTGATGCATCCGATTGTAATATTGCCAGGGATATTTGGGTAGTATAGGGGTTCATAACCAAGTAATTATGGACACAGCTAAATGCAAAAGTGTTTTCCAAGACTGAACATTGAACATTGTTTTTTTGACCAAGTACGGGGAATGGTGCTTTATTGTCAAGGTATCGCTACCTAACCTAAATCAAGGAGAAAAAGTTGCTAATAATGTAATCCTAACAGTCATTGGAAGATCTCTAATATCCCTTTATAGAACTACCTATCAACTGAAAGTCCTTGCATGACCAGTTTCTTTAGCAGGTTTCTCTAGAAGCTAGAGTTTTCCCAGCACTAAATTTGGGAAGTTGAGCAAGTATGTATATAATATATTTGGATCATAAAAGGGCATCATGATGAGGTAATTATAAGACCTTACAGAGGTGGTAATTGGTTCGAATCTCAGCTGGTTCAGCAGGGACCGGCCAAGATTTGAACCATCTATGAGCAGTATAAAGTCGATCGACTTGGGTACAACCAGAATGTCGCATTTTTAGGATACGATTATTACCAGTGGCTATAGCTTGCAACAATCACTGTGTTCCCCTGGGAGAACATAATTGCTCTGCAGGAGGCATTCCCCAATCAATACTGCCTGTTCTGATGGGGGAATCAAGCGATTTTCTTTTCTGCAACTGTGGCTATGCTGGCTTTAGTTCTTTTGTGAAGGGACATAATACATATCGTGTTCAAAAAGGTTAATCTGTTTGCATGTTGGTATGCTCCTGGCTCTCCTAAACTACAAACATATTCCTACATTTAGGTATATGTACACCCTAAATTAGTGACATTTAGCTTGCTAAAACAGTGTGTACATACACAGTTATCACATTTTTTAATTACCTTTTTGTTTTCACCACTTTTTCATCTTTTGTGGCGTATGAGCACTGCTGATCTCTTCCAGCCTCTTTGAAGCCACAACCTTTCTATACGCACCCCAGTAGCTACAGGTCTCTTGATGATGATAATGGTGGAATATGGCTATACAATGTTTAGTCCCCATTGGAAAAGTGTGTGACGGGGGGACAATGTGGGAGCACAACTGGGAGACACAAAATAACAGAAAACGCCTGAACAAAGAACCGCAAGGTAGGATCTCCAGGGATTCTTTTAATGAAAGCTAATGATTTTAAATGATTGAAAATGACTTGTAAAATGGCATTCAATTCCTAAAACTTAAATGAGATTTGAATGATTTAATATATTCTTAAAAAAAAAAATTCTGGCCAAAATGTCTCTATTGTATGTGCCTGTATGATTCGGTCAGGGACATTCGATTGTACACTCTTCTGGTGCACAGAGTGATGCAAATGGTTCTATGGGCTCTGTAAAGCACAGTTTAACATGCTAGTGCTATATAACTACAGAAAATAAAGGTCATTGAAAAAGTTCTGAAGGTGTCACCTAACCTAAGGGGCGGCACAGTGGTGTAGTGGGTAGCACTCTCACCTAGCAGTAAAAATTAGTCGAATCCTACCCACGACACTACCTGCCTGGAGTTTGCATGTTCTCCCTGTGCCTGCGTGGGTTTCCTCCGGGTACTCCAGTTTCCTCCCACACTCCAAAAGACATGCTGGTAGGTTAATTGGCTTCTGTCCAAAATTGGCCCTAGTATATGAATGTGAGTTGGGGACCTTGGATTGTGGGCTCCTTGAGGGTAGGAAACGATGTGAGTGTGCGATGTATGTGCAGAGTGCTGCGTAATTTGACGCCGCTATATGGGTACCTTAAATAAATAGGGATAATTGTAGATACGCACCCACACTCACTCAGGTTGAACTGGATGGACTGGTGTCTTTATTCAACCTTACTAACTATTTAACTATGTAACTCCAGCATTGACATACACTACAGTGGATATAATGCTTGACCATTTTTCCAGAAGTGCATTTGTGAGGTCAGGCACTGATGTTGGACGAGAAGGCCTGGCCTGCAGTCTCCGCTCTAATTCATCCTAAAGATGTTCTATTGGGTTGAGGACTCTGTGCAGACCAGTCAAGTTCCTCCACCCCAAACTCGCTCATCCATATCTTTATTGACTTTGTTTCCTTGCTTTGAGCACTGGTCCAAATCATTCGGTGGAGGGGGGGGGGGTTATGATATGGGGTTGTTTCTCAGGGGTTGGGCTTGGCCCCTTAGTTCCAGTAAAGGGAACTCTTAAGGCGTCAGCATACCAAGACATTTTCGACAAGTTCATGCTCCTAACTTTGTGGGAACAGTTTGGGGATGGCCCCGTCCTGTTCCAACATGACTGCGCACTAGTGCACGAAGCAAGGTCCATAAAGTTTGGGGTGGAGGAACTTGACTGGCCTGCACAGAGTCCTGACCTCATCCTGATAGAACAACTTTGGGATGAATTAGAGCGGAGACTGCAAGCCAGGCCTTCTCCAACATCAGTGCCTGACCTCACAAATGGAAGAACGGTCAAACATTCCCATAGACACACTCCTAAACCTTGTGAACAGCCCTCCCAGAAAAGTTGACGCTGTTATAGCTGCAAAGGGTGGGCCAAGTCATTATTGAACCTCATGGACTAAGATTGGCATGGCATTAAAATTCATGCGTGCATAAAAGCAGGTGTCCCAATACTTTTGGTAATACAGTGTATGTGGTCAGTACAGACCTACACAGTACTCTGAAACCTCGTTATGCTCTGTTATCTCAGCAGCTAACAAAATTACTCTTCCTACGCTAACATAAGCACTTTAGTGTGCATATTATTTGACTAATATACATTTGCTAATAATATCACATTACTGCTGCAATCTGCACTCTAAAAGCATACCAAGAGCAAGCGACAGAGAGAGCGTATGTTTATTAACAGTGTCCACACTAATTATCTCGCCTAATCAATACAACATCTTAATTTTTAATCTTTCCTCTGTGGTGGATGGTATTCCCACTGTATGACATGCAAGTTCAATTACCCTTTCCTGCTTACACTAAATGAGAAGAATAATAACTTACACCGAGTTTAGATAAATATTTCCCACTCACAATGGCTGCTAATTACATACTGGTAATATGTACGACATGATAAGATTAATGTTCCATTGATCTGTTGAATGATAAGAAGAGATGGGGGTAGCGTGAAATGCATCTTGTTCAATTGATATTTTTTTTTTCCAAGTATGGATTTTTAAAAAGGTCCTATACTCAAATGATCCTCTGTTATTGTGACAACTCTGCTTCATTAAACTAAATGAGGCTCAGAAATTCTAACCTTTTCTTGGCAAAAGTTGGCTCCCTCCAGAAACCTTTTACATGGCTAAAAGGTTGGGGGAGGGGAGGGGCTGTTTGGGCAATGCCGCTGATTGTCTGGCTTTACTTGTGCACCAGTCCCCCAAGCCCACATAGAAAAGACCACAAGACTGTTTTCAATGGTCATATGACTGGTCATCAGAGGGAGCCTGCTTGTTTCTCCTGTCCTCCAATGCATCTAATGCAGTGCAGATTGCAATCCAGAATTGACGTTTTACACGTTGCTCTTGGGTCACCAATAAAGAAAGGGGATACGTGTCCACTCAGCTCCCTCTCCTCTACCCAGCGTCACCAGCCATGCCTGTCCCGGGTGCGCAGAGCTCAGGATATATGCACAAGAAAGGGGTTGGCTTCCAAACCTGAAAGTCCGTATGATCGTTAAAGGGTTAAAGCAGCACTAACCACTTCAGCCCTGGAAGGATTTGCCCCCTTAAAGTGGATGTAAACCCGAATATTTTTTTTTTTTTTTTTTTGATGTCATAATGTAGAGTATAAGATTTCCTATCATTTGAGCCCAGTCTTGCCACAAAGAGTTAATCCATCTCTGAGCAATCCTCTTTTATTGTTCAGTGAGATAAAACTTGACAAACAGAGAAAAACTTTGTCAAATCCTCCCCCTTGCTGTGAGTGACAGGTGATTTACATATCTCGTGCACTAGCCTAAGACATGCATTATTTTTTAATTCCCTCCCCCACTCCTTTCTTCAGCAGCTCTGCAAGGATTGGCTGTTCCACACCCCAGCATGATTTGGCATGCTGAAGTCATGTGGTTACTTTCCTGTCTTTTCACTGGATGTTAGAGATCATAGCAGAAGTTCAGCAGAAGTTCAGTGTTAGAAATACACAGGAGAAAATGCATATTGACAAGGGGAGTGTAGAGGTGGGCGGGGAGTCTACTGACATCACGACTCCACCCACCGAGCTCCAGACAACAGACCCACCCACAGAATATGCAGTTTTTCGGGTCTAATAACAGACAGAGGGGAGACATTTGACAGGTAAAGATACATGCAGGAGGCCTGTATATCCTTATAGATAACCCCTATGGCAGTAGTTTAGAAAGGATGACATTGGGTTTACATCCACTTTAATGACCAGGCCATTTTTTGTGATACGGTACTGCGTCGCTTTAACTAAAAATTGTACAATCGTGTGACGCTGTACCCAAATAGAGTTGACATCCTTTTTTTCCCACAAACAGAGCTTTCCTTTGGTGGTATTTGATCACCTCTGCGTTTTTTTTTTTTTTTTTTTTTTTTTTGCGCTATAAACAAAAAAAGGCCAACAATTAAAAAAAATATATATTTTTTTTACTTTCTGCTATAATACATATCCAAAAAAATCTATAAAAAAACACACTTCTTCATCAATTTAAGCCAATATGTATTCTGCTACATGTTTTTGGTAAAAAAAATCCCAAAAAGCGTATATTGATTGGTTTGCGCAAAAGTTATTGCGTCTACAAACTATGGGATAGTTTTATGGACTTTTTATTTTTATTTTTACTAGTAAGGGCGGCGATCAGCGATTTTTAGAGGGACTGTGACATTGCAGCGGACAAATCGGACACTAAGTGACACTTTTTGGGGACCAGTGACACCTAAAGGTGTCCGTTTATGAAGCAGTGATCAGCGGTGATCCCGAGGATCGCCGCTGATCACAGTTCATAAACAGTTTATGAAGCAGTGATAATCGGGGGAGAACATGTTTGAACTTGTTCTCCCGCCGATTATCTCTACACACGGAGAATCCTCATAGATGACACAGTAACGGCCAGTTTATGAAGTGGCGATCTCACCGCTTCACTGGCGATCTGAGTCAGAATTCACACTCCCAGGTTCACCAGCTCAGAGGTGGTGAATCGGGGAGTGAAGAGGAAATCTGGGGGCATCTGAGGGGGAAGGAGGAAGTTTTTTAACTTCCTTATGCCTCGTTCAGACCCCCCAACACTGTAAGCATGTCCCCCTGTCATATTTATGAGTATACATATATATACATATAATGTGTATATGTATATATATATCATGTGTGTGTATATACATGTATATATAATGTGTGTGTGTATACATATGTGTATAATGTAGGGGGACTCTTTATTTTACTAACATTAATCCACGCCGTTGAGCAGTGATAATTTATCACTGCTTAATAAACTGACATCTGGTGCTGTAATCTCGTAAAGTCTCACGAGATTCCAGTATCAGGGGCCGTTCTCCACTGTTTGAAGCATTTGTAGATCGCTTCACTCCTCCAAAGGTGAAGCGATCTACACCGCTTCATAAACTGGCACACAGAGGAGAAAAATCTTCACTGTGAATGCCGGAGAACGAAGCAGTGAATAGATTTCACTGCTTCATAAACGGACACCATAGAGTGATAAGTGCTAAAAAAATGCACCGTCACTGTACTAATGACACTGCCAAGGAAGGGGTTAACATCAAGGGCGATCAAAGGGTTAAATGTGTCCCTAGGGAGTGCTTTCTAACTGTGTGGGGGGTGGCTTAACTGGAGGAAGAGAGAGATCTGTGTTCCTGCTCAGCAGGAACACAAGATCTCCACCTTCCTCTCTAGCAGAACGGCGATCTGCCTTGTTTACATAGGCGGACCGCCGCTCTGCCTCTCCTGTCAATGATCGGCGGGTCCCAGCGGACATCGCGTTCTGCCGAACAAACTGATTGGCTCCCGCTGTGTCCAATCACAGCGGGAGCAGGTCACCGGAGGCGCGCACGCCCCAGACCCAGGAACAGACACTAACGCACAGGTACGTTTTTTTCACGAAGCCGGACCGCCCTGCCGCAGTAAATGTGTTGTGGGCGGTCCAAAAGCGGTTATTGCATAAAATGCATTAAGATAAAAAAACCTTCTGCTTTTACAATCACTTTAAGGGTAAGCAACATATTTAGCACTAGTTTTTTTTTGGGCTAGAACAAATTAGTTGTTCCAAATTCTAAATTATTAATATGTCTGAAAATGGTATGAGCACCACTACTAGGTATGCATTAGCGGGAAAAAAAATTCACTGTTCAACGGGTTGGGTAATGGCAATTCATATGACATAAATTAGCACAGATAATCCTACACCAAAAACGTGCCGATTTTCAGAAGCCAAAAAACAAGGTACTTAAATAGTGAGGATTATTATTTATTTAAAGCTCTTTCATGGATATTATAAGAAAACAACGGCTTTGTTACTCAATACCTAAGCTCATATTTTTTTTCCCAATGAGGGAGTTTTGCAAAGTCACATATTATTTTTACACTTTGTGCGTATGTGATTAAACTGCTATTGTGTGTGTCCATGTTCTCAAATTTGCATAACGAGCATTTTTTTTTGGTATATAGCCAGTGCCTGCGTGACCCTTTGCAAATCTTTTCTATTAACCGCACGATTGTGGTCTTCATGTACTGCCACATACCATTAAAGCCTCGTACACACGATCCGATTGTTGGCAGGGGATTGTCTGTTGATAGACTGTTGTCCTAAAATCTGACCCTTAGTACGCTCCTTCTGACAATTGTTGTCCAACTTTCGGCCAACAAATTTTGGATGGCAGGCTGGTAAATTTTCGGCGGACAACGGCCTGTGTCAGATTTTTGTATGGTCAGTACACAAGTCCGTCACACAAAAGTCAAAAGTACAAACACGCATGCTCTGAATCAATGCTCACCAAACACGACATAGCAGAAGGGGCCCAAAGGGTTGCGCTCAAGAGCTGAAATTCCTCGTAGTACGTCACTACGTTCATGTTTGTTGGCCGACAATTTGTGTACTGTAAAGCCTGGTACACACGATCAGATTGTTGGCCAATGGATCGTACAAACGGTCGGATTTTCTGCCAACAGCCTGTCATCACACATTTCCCGTCGGAAAATCTGATCGTGTGTACGCGGCTTTAGTATGCAAGACAAGTTCCTGGCACACGCTCTTTGGATAAAAGTCAGACGCTCGGTTGGCCAACAATCGGATTGTGTGCACGAGGCTTAAGATGTCAAAGGTTACATAAGCCTGCATACAATAAGTGCCCTCACTGACAAATATGTGCTCATTTCAAACTGTCTGCATTACCGTAAAGTCGCCATTCAGATTAATGAACACAATGGTAAAGAACAGATAGGTCTCCTTTACACCAGCGGTGCTCTCTGTGATATATGTTCAGATTAGACATTTGTGTGATTCGGATGTATCCGAAATTTCAAATGACAATAGTAACTAATTTTAACGAATCAAAATAAATTATAACAAAAACAAAGAATTCATTTATATTCATTTGTTTCATTCGGATAACATGATGCGATAGTTTGAGCCTTTTGTTAACCACTTGGCCTCCGGAAGATTTATCCCCTTAATGACCAGGCCACTTCTTTGCGATACGGCATTGCGTTACTTTAACTGACAATTGCGCGGTTGTGCGACGCTGTACCCAAATAAAATTGATGTAATTTTTTTCCCCACAAATAGAGCTTTCTTTTGGTGGTAATTGATCACCTCTGCGTTTTTTAAACAAAAAAAGACAGACAATTTAAAAAATATATATATATTTTTTACTTTCTGCTATAAAATAAATACCTAATAAATTTAAAAAAAAATCAAATTTCTTCATCAATTTAGGCCAATATGTATTCTACTACATATTTTTGGAAAAAAAAATTCCAATAAGCATATATTGATTGGTTTGCACAAACTGTGGGATATTTCTATTTATGTATTTATTTTTACTAGTCATGGCGGAGATCAGTGACTTATAGCAGGACTGCGATATTGCGGGGAAAAATCAGACACTTAACTGACACTTTTTGGGGAACAGTGACACTAATACAGTGATCGGTGCTAAAAACTATGCACTGTCAATGTACTAATGACACTGGCTGGTAAGGGTTAACATCAGGGGGGATCAAGGGGTTAAATGTGTGCCTAGCTTGTGCTTTCTCACTGTGGGGGAGGTGCTTTGACTAGGGGAAGGCAAAGATCTGCGTTCTTGCTTAGCAGAAACACAGGATCAATTCCTTCCGACAGAACAACAATCTGCCTTGTTTACATAGGCAGATGGCCATTCTGCCTGTGTACTATATAATTGGCGGGTGCCGGCGGACATCAAATCCACGGTACTTGCGGCTGGGCTCCCACTATGTGTGATCACAACGGGAGCAGGTCGTCAGCGGCGGTCGTGCATGTCCCAGACCCAGAAGTGTCAGATTACATACTAGATACATCATCCGGCACAGAGTGGCCACCCTTACACTGTATATGTACGGTGGGTGGTCCACAAGTGGTTAATGTTTGAAGCATTAAAAATAAGGTAACAAATTATTCAGAACCATTCGTATTTATTTTGATGAGAGGGGCACGGTAGTTTTTGACTCTTAAATAATCAGCCGATTCTTTTTGCATTAACATTTTTCATTATTATAAAAAATGGACTACAAATGAAATGGAAACACATTGAAATAAATAAAGCAAGGTATAAAAGTGAAATCAGATGAATCTTACTTATTGTGTTTGGGTTTGATAGAGGTGGATCCATCAGAATCGCCAAATCATAATATAACGAACGAATCCAAAATTATTTTGTTACTTTCGGATGCATGCAACTCCAGTTGATATGGTCAAATCAGCTCATTTTTATTTCTCCTTGTGAGTTGGACTAGCAGGGATGACTCAGAGGGCATAAGTAATCTCACCAAATTACATGTTAAAATAATATACACGTTAGAACAATATAGGCAATTTTCCGCAATAACTTACGAAATACGAATAAATTCGGAACAACGAATATTTGAAACGAATCCGAATATACAAAACAAATTCCAAAAACGAATCTCATTCTTACATAATGAATATGATGAAACAAAATGATTTACTTAACGCATGAATCCTGCTACATAAGGGGGAACAGCTTTGCAACATTTTTCAAAATAAGGGGGAACAGCTGGGACAGTAAAGCCAAGACTCAACCATGTGGTTTTACCGCACCCCAACCATAAACAAGGCCATAGTCTGAATTTGATTGCTGTGGGAAACAGAGACAATTTTTGTTTAATGCACTTTTAAAGGAAAATCAAGAATGATTTTTTTAAAAACAGAAGAAATGTGGAGGAGCTGTATACAGAACCAACGAGATGTAAGGACCAAAGTTATTCAGAAGTGAATGTTGCCAGCAGGGTTGGTTACCTGCTGCAGAAAAAAAAACTTCACATACACCCTGAATCTTACTCTATGTAGATCTCAAATCATCCATTGTGTTTAGGTTAGTGGTGGTCAACTTTCTTGATATGGAGAACTTCAAGTGCGGCCATTGACATTACCAAAGGGTCACACATAAAATTCAGTACATTTTCGGTGTCAGACACAGACGCTCAACAGGATATAGTCAGAGACTACGGACAGGATACAAGAGGCGGTCAGAGATTGCAGACATGGTACAAGAGATGGTCAGAGACAGAACACATGATACAAGAGATGGCCAGACACTGCAAACGTGGTACAAAAGATGGTCAGAGGCTGTGGACATGGTAAAAGAGATGGTCAAAGATTGTGGACATGGTACAACAGATGGTCAGGACTGGGGCATGCTGCAGGAGATGGTCATTGGTCAGAAACTGAACACGCTATGAAAGTTTTTAGAGACTGGGGACATGCTTCAGAAGACAGTCATAGACTAGAGACATATTACATGAGACTGCTAGAAAATACTGCTATAACAGGTCCACTAGGTGCTTTGGTTTTCATGTCCAAATTGCTCTCCAGCAAAGAAAACAATGGGCAGCACAGGAATGACATTCTCCACCTACAGTAAGTCGAGAAGGTGAAGGTAGCACGGAGGTTGGCTGGCCTAGCATCCGGAGACCCATGGAATTCCACCATTGCAATTTGATCCTGGTGGCTCATTCACAACTATTATATGTATTTCTGAAACATAATAACATTAGGCCACTGTGTTACATTTAAAATTGTGTCCCTACCACCCTCATATTGTACATTAGAAAGATGTTTAATAGGCTTAAGTTCTCTTTGTGCCCAGTGACCAGTCTGAGTTCTCAGTTTCAAGAGGTCTACATGCTGAGATCTTATCTTTTTCTATTAAAGGAAAGGCTAAGTAATAAACCAACATTTAAATGTTCAATTTCCTCCCCATGGCCCTGCATACATTCTGTAACAAATCGCAATGTAAAATAGCTGTCCTTTTCCGTTCATTGAAGGACACAGTGAGGTCATAGATCTGGAACCTCTGGGTTATAGGAGGAGTAGGACGCTAGGCACAAAGCACAAAAATCAGCCTATGGGTGGCCCCTGCTGATGACCAACCTCTTGAGTGCAAGGAAGAGCCTCAGTATGATTTTGGTCTTGGAGGGTTGTTATGTATTTTCTTTTGGTCTACCTCTCCGTAGATACTGCATTGTGATGTCATTGTGATTGTCCTTCAATAAACAGGAAGGGAAAATAGGATTTTTGTACTTTTTATAAAATGTGTTTCTCTGTGTTCATTGAAGGACCCACCACTTGCTATATAGGTTGTTGGCCATTGCTGATGTTGGAGTCATTTCTTCTCCCTTACTGCTTGTTATTAACTTAGGCTAACTTAGGCTAACTAAGCTTAGCCTAGGTTTGGCCTCCAAGCTGGGGCTGCCCTTAAGCTGGCCATATATGGATCGAAACTCGTCAGGTTCAGCAGGGACTGGCAGAACACAATAGCGATGAAGGAGAGATTCCCCCATCAACACAGTCAAGCAAATCATGGTTATAGGAAAGAAAATTGCATAATGTATGGCTTGCCTAAGGCTTCATGTACACTACAGCTCCTAAACTTGCGTTTAGGAGCTTCTGGCAACAGGAAAGGGTGTGCATAGCTGAGAATGTCTATCCTCCCCTCCTCCCCTACTGAAGACTCCAGGGATGTATGACATCATTTGCCTAGGCCTTGAAACCAGGAAGTAACTAAAGAAATGTAAAAAAAAAGTTTAAAACAAGCAAATATAATATACTTTCCTATCAATTTACTAATGCTAAGAGCATAAGGATTAAAAATGGTCAATGTTGATTGAGAGAGTGAAGTTCTGCTTTAAATTTATATTATTAAATGTCTTTTTTTATCATTTATTTTTTATTTTTATAGACAGACTGTACACCACATATTTTTTATTTTCAGTCTTATAACATAATACTGATTGGAAACTCTACCAATTATGTTCTGCTTCTTTTGTTGACAATATTTCCCCATCTACATGTTGGAGAGTGGCCCTCAGAGCCAGAAAACTGTCTCTTAAAATGTAATGTTTTTGTCTTCTTAACACATGCTTGTTTTTTTTGTTTTTTTTTTTAGATTACTTAAATGAAATCTTGTTATGGTTAATGTGACCCAGATTTTCCTTAATGAGCATTTCCACTAAACTGTGCATTGTGAGATGAATGGATCCAGCAGAGCACCAGGTCTAGTTCAGATTTCAATGAATTCTCCCTGTTCTGCCTAAAATGTCACTTTGTGGAAATATTCTTTCAGAAATCATGACTCGGGTAGTTCAGATCCCACCTGTTTAACCATATTACCTGGATCAGTACCCAACACCATCGCCCTTTTACCTTTAAAAGACAACACTAAAGCCTCGTACACACGATCAGATTGTTGGCGAAGAAAGCGTCAGACTTTTGTCTGAAGGGCGTGTGCCAGGAACTTGTCTTGCATACAAATGGTACACAATTGTCAGCCAACAAACACGAATGTAGTGACGTACTACAAGGAATTTGTAGCTCTTGAGCGCCACCCTTTGGGCACCTTCTCCAAATGTCGTGTTTGGTGAGCATTGATTCTGAGCAGGCGTGTTTGTACTTTCAACTTTTGTGTGACGGACTTGTGTACTGACGATAGGAAAATCTGACAACAGACCGTTGTCTGCCGAAAATCTACTAGCCTGCCATCCAACATTTATTGGTGGAAAGTTGGACAACAATTGCCTGATGGAGCGTACTAACGGTTGGATTTTAGGCCAACAGTCTGTCATCACACAATTCCCTGCTGAAAAGCCAGTCATGTGTACGAGGCTTTGACGCTTTGAGGGAAGCTGGAAGCACTGCAGGGGGAATGGAGAGAGGGGGGCACATATGGGGGCCTGGGCAGCAGGGGGGAAATATCTGGTGCACAAGGAGGGTAATCATTGCAGCAGGGGGGCTGTTACTGGAACCAATCCCCTGTATGGCTCTCACTGCAGCAGCTAAATCACGATAAATCAATTTTCCTGCCCCTTTTGCCTGGGCCCCCCTGCTGGCCCAGGCCCCATACAAGAGGACCGGTGGTATCCCCTTTTCACAGCCCTGAGGCTCACTCCTGAGCCCTGCAAAGCCATTGAGACACAGAAGTGAGGGGAGAGAGGAGCTGCAGATGTGCACAGCACTGGATCGATGGATCGAATGAGGGCTCAGGTAAGTAAAAGGAGGGGGGGGGTGAAGGGCCAAAACCGATGCCTAAACATTTTTTTACCCTAAAACAAGGGAATACATTAAGGTAAAAAATGTTTAGGCTGTAGAATAATTTTAACATTACCCTTTCCACACTGAATTCAGTTCCAGTACTTTCAAAAAACTATCACAATCCAAAATGTTTTTCACGGTAAACATACTGGAAAGCACATAAACATGAGGGCGTACTTTAGGACTCTGATTTTTCAAGTGCAAAAAAAACAAAAAAACAGTCGAATGCATTACAAACACAATATGAGCCCATTTAAAAAATGATTGTAAACGTCTATATGGAAACGCACACTGAAGGAAAAAATACTAATTTATTTGACAAAAAAAGTATGTGTAATTTTTGTTTTTAAGAAATTTAATTTCAAGTTGCGTTATTTTCATTGTGGCGTCCATGCCCAATGAATCTCTCTTTTGATATATGTGTTGTAATTTATTTGTTTCCTGGATGTTTTTGGTCTCCATTTTTTATATACTGTAATATTTTTTGTATATATATATATATATATATACAGTGGCTTGCGAAAGTATTCGGCCCCCTTGAACTTTTCAACCTTTTGCCACATTTCAGGCTTCAAACATAAAGATATAAAATTTTTATTTTTTGTGAAGAATCACCAACAAGTGGGACACAATTGTGAAGTGGAACGAAATCTTTTGGATTTTTGAAACTTTTTTAACTAATAAAAAAATGAAAAGTGGGGCGTGCAAAATTATTCAGCCCCCTTGCGTTAATACTTTGTAGAGCCACCTTTTGCTGCGATTACAGCTGCAAGTCGCTTGGGGTATGTCTCTATCAGTTTTGCACATCGAGAGACTGAAATTCTTGCCCATTCTTCCTTGCAAAACAGCTCGAGCTCAGTGAGGTTGGATGGAGAGCGTTTGTGAACAGAAGTTTTCAGCTCTTTCCACAGATTCTCGATTGGATTCAGGTCTGGACTTTGACTTGGCCATTCTAACACCTGGATACGTTTATTTGTGAACCATTCCTTTGTAGATTTTGCTGTATGTTTGGGATCATTGTCTTGTTGGAAGATAAATCTCCGTCCCAGTTTCAGGTCTTTTGCAGACTCCAACAGGTTCCTGTATTTGGCTGCATCCATCTTCCCCTCAATTCTAACCATCTTCCCTGTCCCTGCTGAAGAAAAGCAGGCCCAAACCATGATGCTGCCACCACCATGTTTGACGGTGGGGATGGTGTGTTGAGTGTGATGAGCTGTGTTGCTTTTACGCCAAACATATCGTTTTGCATTATGGCCAAAAAGTTCGATTTTGGTTTCATCGGACCAGAGCACCTTCTTCCACATGTTTGGTGTGTCTCCCAGGTGGCTTGTGGCAAACTTTAGACGAGACTTTTTATGGATATCTTTGAGAAATGGCTTTCTTCTTGCCACTCTTCCATAAAGGCCAGATTTGTGCAGTGTACGACTGATTGTTGTCCTATGGACAGACTCTCCCACCTCAGCTGTAGTTCTCTGCAGTTCATCCAGAGTGATCATGGGCCTCTTGGCTGCATCTCTGATCAGTCTTCTCCTTGTCTGAGCTGAAAGTTTAGAGGGACAGCCAGGTCTTGGTAGATTTGCAGTGGTCTGATACTCCTTCCATTTCAAAATGATCGCTTGCACAGTGCTCCTTGGGATGTTTAAAGCTTGGGAAATCTTTTTGTATCCAAATCCGGCTTTAAACTTCTCCAAAACAGTATTACGGACCTGCCTGGTGTGTTCCTTGGTCTTCATGATGCTCTCTGCTCTTTCAACAGAACCCTGAGACTATCACAGAGCAGGTGCATTTATACAGAGACTTGATTACACACAGGTGGATTCTATTTATCACCATCAGTCATTTAGGACAACATTGGATCATTCAGAGATCCTCGCTGAACTTCTGGAGTGAGTTTGCTGCACTGAAAGTAAAGGGGCCGAATAATTTTGCACCACTTTTCAGTTTTTTAATTGCTAAAAAAGTTTAAAATATCCAATAGATTTCGTTCCACTTCACAATTGTGTCCCACTTGTTGGTGATTCTTCACAAAAAATTAAAATTTTATATCTTTATGTTTGAAGCTTGAAATGTGGCAAAAGGTTGAAAAGTTCAAGGGGGCCGAATACTTTCGCAAGCCACTGTATATACTTCAGAGTACAGCTAGTCTGTAACATGTGGAACAGAACTTTTATAAGACCAAATAGCAAGAAATACAAATAGAAATATACCAACTTCACAAAAAGTTGGAATACTGGTTGTTAGGGCCACACAATAGAACCGACTGCGGCCTTAAAAACAGGTCAGCAGTTCCTATGTTTTTATCCTTTAGTTTAAGCATTTGGCTTGTAACCTGCACTGGAAATGTTTGCAATCTAATTGTTAATTGAACAAGGTTTTCTCTTTCCCTTCCAATTGTTTTTATAGCTCAAACCCATTTTTTCTGCCCATAGGGTGACCCTTTCTCACCTTGGAGAACCAGAGGTCACTAAAAAATTCCCGAAACAGCAACAGTGATTAGGCGAGTCCTCCCTGAGCCAGGGAACAGCGAAGACATTATCATGGGCATAGCACAATAGTGTCATTTAAATGAGCCGGTGATTTTGCTGTTGTGCGAGAGTCTAGGGACCCGTTTCATGCTATACCAGTATTTGAAGATCTAACCAGTGACCCCTGCTCGGAGAAGGGGCATCGGAAGCCATTAGAAACACATTGTTCACGTTGTGACTCCCGGGGGTGGCAGTCCAAGCTTCTGAGAGGACCCTGGGGCAGCTGCACTTCCCGTTCTCACAGTAGGTAAGGAGACACTTGCTGGCTCTGCTTTAAGCAGCAGTAGGTTACAGCCTTCATGATCTTTCCATAGAACAGATTCAGTGTGCACTGCGGGAAAGACTCGGCTGTAATTGTTGTTTAATAACCTCAACAATATGTACCTACCAATGTATTTCAGTGTTTTTTGTCCCTGTAAACAAGACCAGTGCTCTAACCCCTGAGCTATGGATCCTTATTTTTTTTTTTTATATATATATATATTTTAAATTTTTTTTATATGTGTTGGGATAAGGGAGGGCAGTCTGAAAAATTTTGAATGTTGATAAGCTGAAAATTTAATAAAGAGAGAGTAAAAAAAAAAAAATACACTTGTTATTTTTGAGTTGTATGTACTACATACCTCCCAACTGTCCCTGATTTCGAGGGACTGTCCCTGATTTGGAACAATGTCCCTCTGTCCCTCTTTCCTCCTCATTTGTCCCTCATTTTGGTCTGATCTATATAGTTGTATATAAAATGCACTTTTTATCTTTCAAAAATTATTTCCCAGTGCCAAACCTTTCATCCATTTTCTAAATTGCTGCATTTGAAAATTTTAAAAGCCAATATAAAGGAATATTAGTAGTAAAAAAATCACTTGTGGGTTTAACAATTTTTTTTTTGCATAATTCGCCTTTAAAGGGGCGTGGCAGGGGTAGGTCTTATGCCTACGTACTTTTACTTTCCTATCGTTCTCATCTCTAAAAGTTGGGAGGTATGGGACTACTACAGTTTGTGCTGTTTGCTGGAAAATCTTATATTAAAGTGGTTGTACAGCTTGAAGATTTTTTAACAAAAACATTCTGTGTGCAGCAATCCACCCTGCCCCCCCCCCCCCCCATTGCCTACTCAAGCCCTATTTCGATCCAGTGATGTGCATGAGAGCATTAGCTCTCCTGGGTCCCTCCCTCCTCATTGGCTGAGACACAGCAGCGGGAGCCATTGGCTCCTGCTGCTATCAATCACAGCCAGTGAGGAGAGAGTTTAGGGCAGGGCCAACGCTCGCTCTGTGTATCTTATGAACACACAGAGGCAGCCTGGGGGTGAGCATGCACAACTGCCCCCCATAGCAAGCGGTTTGCTATGGGTCGCTCGGCAAGGGGGAGGGGACGAGTGCCAGCAGGAGACCCAAGAAGAGGAGGATTGGAGCTGCTCTGTGCAAAATCACTGCACAGGGCAGGTAGGTATAACATGTTTATTATTTAGAAAAAAATATGAGCCTTTAATATTACTTAAAAAAAATAAAAATGATTAAAACAAAGACACAATTAAGCAATTAAGGCTACTTTAAAAGCAGGCAGAAACAAATTCTTATGCCGCATACTCACGATTGGACTTTACGGCATACTTGGTCCGGCGTACCGGATTTCGTCGGACAATTCGATCGTGTGTGGGCTCCAGCAGACTTTGTTTTCTCAAAAGTTTGACGGACTTAGATTTGAAACATGTTTCAAATCTATCCGACGGACTTAAGTCTGGTTGAAAAGTCCACTCGTCTGTATGCTAGTCCGACGGACAAAAACCGATGCTAGGGCAGCTATTGGCTACTGGCTTTGAACTTCCTTGTTTTAGTCCGGTCGTACGTCATCACGTACGAATCCGTCGGACTTTGGTTGATCGTGTGTCGGCAAGTCCGTTCATTCGAAAAATGTCCGTCCTAAAGTCCGTCGAAAAGTCCACCGGGCAAAGTATACCGTAAAGTCCGGCCGTGTGTATGTGGCATTAGGGTCCATGCACACTAGGCAGCATAAAAATTGCCAGAACTGCTGGCAGAAAAAGGCCACAAAAATGCTCCTATGGAGCATATTGTACATATGTTTAGGCCCATTTGCGTTTAAGTGTTTTTCTACCTAAACACATTTAGGCACGTTTAGGCACGCCAAATGTTTTTTTCTGCCTGAAAGCCCCTCTCAAAAACTCTCCCCTATAAATATGCCCGTAAACACTCAAATGTACATGAAAACATAGGCTAACATAGAGTTGCTTCTACAGGCAGAATAAGCATAAAGCCTCATACACACGATCGGACTTTGTACAAACTTTCCTGTGGATTTTTGTACAAAGGGCGTTGGCCTTAAACTAATTAAGCATACACACGGCAGGACTTTTTCAGCCAACTTTCACCAAATCACGTGGTTTTTCAGCTCTTTACCGCCACCCTTTGGTCAACTTCTGTATTGTTGTCTGATATTTTGCATTGGTTCTGAGCATGCGTGTTTGTACTTTGGACTAAAGTTCTATGGACTTGTGTACACACGATAGGATTTTGCACCATAGGACTTTTGTTGCCGGAAAGTTTGTCTGTTTGCACAGCCAACATTTGTCCGATATAAGCCGAAAAAGTTTGTCCGATGGAGCGTACACATGGTAGAATGTTGCCTTAAAACAGCTAATTTGCATGTTTGTTGTCAAAAAGTCCTATCGTGTGTATGGGCCTTAAGAAGCAATTTTTATGCCCCGTGTGCATGGGGAAAACTCAGGGTTTCCGGTGTGGATTTCTTTAAAGGTAAAGATGTCGGTATGGGGGAAAATTGGGCCACCTAAGATTTCTCCTTTTTGGCTGTGGACTGCCCAAATTGCAACAGACTTGATAGGCATATTGGACAGTCTGGTCCACCCATATTATTTGGAGGACAATGGCAACAACTGTATGAGTGTTGCATGTACGGCTCTGATTTGGCTCAAAAAGATTTTATAGTCTGCTCCACCTGAATGATATCTCAGTACCAAACAATGGGTCAGGAAGAAAGGATCTATAAGAACAACAATTCTGACTGCAAGACTGTCTTTGCACATCACACAAAGCTTCCCCGGCCACTGTGAGACGCACGGTTGACCTCAAGGCTGGGGAGGGGGAGTGAAGGCATGCAGAGCTTCCAATACTCCCAGAAGTGTCAGAGGATCAGAGGAGGTGAAGAATAGCAGTGAGGTTTGCAGCACTCCATTTGGAAGAGAGGCAGTGACAGCTTCTGCAATGAGAATAGCTTTATATGACATCTTAAACCTAATATTCATGGGATGGTGACAGGGTCTCTTAAAGGTTGGTTCCAGGAATAAAATAAAATTATAAAGCTTGGTTCCAGAAATAAAATAAAGGATAAAGGTTGGTTCCAGGAATAAAATAAATGATAACTGTTTATGTATACATTAAAATAATTCAGTTTCATCTTCCATCTTTTTTTTTTTGTGGTTTCTTTTTGCAGTGGCAGCCCACCTGATATCTAGCGGGAAAGGATAGTGTAGCACTCAGCATTCATATTAGAATAATTTCCGTATACCCTGAGGTGTGTTCCTAATGTACTCTGCTGTAAAAGTTAACAGCCAGCTATTGTTTTTGTATTGCATTTTGTTCTATATGCAGATCCTTGTATTTATAGACATTCAATATTCTTTTGACATTTAGTCAGCCATACTTTGGAATATTCAAATGAAGACTTGAAATGAGTGTACTTTATTGTATGTTAAAGTTCTTTATTATATGTACAGACAAAATAAACTTGGAGTTAAAAAAAAATAAAAAATTCAATTCAGTTCCTAAATGGGATAGTATAAGTATATTAGTCTGTCTTTGCATTCTATTCTCACAAATTTATGCCTACCTTGTTTCCCCGAAAATAAGCCCTACCCTGAAAATAAGACCTACAAGGACTTTAACTAGGGCTTATTTGGGGGGTAGGGCTTATATTGCAGCCATCACCGACAATCACGCTAGGTCTTATTTTCGGGGAAACAGGGTAGCAAGACTGAGAGAAGAAGAGCAGCACTGTGACCCAATCATGGTCTATTACACTGCATGGTGAGGTCAACCCAACATTTGAAGCTTTCTCATAGGTGATGAGAACAGTAGCATTTTATCTTTGTGCTCATAGTACTTCCTTGTCCAATTAGCAGACTCGGGATGGGTCAGAGACCATGTTCCATTGCTTAAAGCCCAACTCCTTTTTTTTTTGCCTGATTTCCTTCCCATGCAGTGGGGCTGTCCCTGCACTGCACAGATCAACTGCTCATTTGTGTTGGAGAATGGAGCTTACCTATTTCTCCCCGCACAAGACCGGTCTCTATGGCTCCTGCCTTCCCATGGTCTCACAGCCTTGTTTGGTGGACTGTTCCTGACGTCATCACACCCATAGACCTGCTCTGGACATGGGGACGTCAGGAACAGTCCACCGCTGGATCGTGGTGGAGCTCCAAACTATGGCCCTCCAGCTGTTGCTGAACTACACGTCCCATGAGGCATTGTAAGACTCTGACATTCACAGACAGACTAGGCATGATGGGAATTGTAGTTCCCTAACAACTGGAGGGCCGTAGTTTGGAGACCCCTGCCCTAGAAAAACACAAGCAGTTAACCCAGTGTTTCTCAACTCCAGTCCTCAAGGCGCCCCAACAGGTCATGTTTTCAGGCTTCCCATTATTTTGCACAGGTGATTTGATCAGTTTCACTGCTTTAGTAATTACCACAGCTGTTTCATCTGAGGGAAATCCTGAAAACATGACCTGTTGGGGCGCCTTGAGGACTGGAGTTGAGAAACACTGAGTTAACCTGTGCAAATATGTGTTGAGTGCGCTACTCTAATTTGAATACACCACTCTGTTCAAATTCATACCTGCACAAACATTCAAAACCTTATATCACATAAAATAGTGCCTTAATTATCCACCCTACTGAATAAGTCCTGAATATATTTCAACATAAATAAATACAAAAATTGATATATGGCACTCAAACTATAATGTCCAAATTCATGTGCAATGTGCAATAGTTGCAGAGGTTTCTTTGAAACCTTCCTTGGAATTTACAGCATGTATTATCCATGACTCTTCATGACACTTTCACCACTTGCAGCCCCTGACATCATTATAGGACCTACAGTATGTAATGCTTGAGAAGGCTGTCAGAAACTACAGACCTAATCGAGGAAATGAGGGTCTGACAGTGTGGACATGCTATATTTTTGCCTGGGGATATGCTGCAGAAGACCATATCAAACTGAGAACATTTTACAGTGCCTTGGAAAAGTCTTCATACCCCCTTGAAATTTTCCACATTTTGTCATGTTACAGCCAAAAACGTAAATATATTTTATTGGGATTTTATGTGATAAATCAACACAAAGTGGCACATACAGTAATTGTGAAGTGGAAAGAAAATGATAAATGGTTTTCGATTTTTTTTACAAATAAATATGTGAAAAGTTTGGCGTGCTTTGGTATTCAACCCCCTTTACTCTGATACCTCTAGCTAAAATCTAGTGGAGCCAATTGCCTTCAGAAGTTACCTAATTAGTAAATAAAGTCCACCTGTGCGTACTTTAATCTCAGTATAAATACAGCTGTTCTGTGAAGCCCTCAAATGTTTGTTAGAGAACCTTAATGAACAATCAGTATCATGAAGGCCAAAGAACACACCAGACAGGTCAGGGATAAAGTTGTAGAGAAGTTTAAAGCAGAATTAGGTTATAAAAAAAATATCCCAAGCTTTGAACATCTCACGGAACACTGTTCAATCCATCATCCGAACATGGAAAGAGTATTTCACAACTCCAAGTCTACTAAGACATGGCGGTCTACCTAAACTGACAGGCTGGGCAAGGAGAGCATTAATCAAAAAAGCTGCCAAGAGGCCCATGGCAACTCCAGAGAAGCTGCAAAGATCCAAAGCTCAAGTGAAAAAATATGTCCACAGGACAACTGTTACTCATGCACTCCACAAATCTGGCCTTTATGGAAGAGTGGCAAGAAGAAAGCCATTGTTGAAAGAAAGCCAAAAGAAGTTCCGTTTGTTCCAGTTCATGAGAAGCCATGTGGGGGACACAGCAAACATGTGGAAGAAGGTGCTCTGGTTGGTCAGATGAGATCAAAACTGAGCTTTTTGGCCTAAAAGCAAAACGCTATGTGTGGCGGAAAACTAACACTGCATATAACCCTGAACACACCATCCCCACTGTGAAACATGGTGGTGGCAGCATCATATTGTGGGGATCCTTTTTTGCATTAGGGACAGGGAAGCGGGTCAGAGTTGATGGGAAGGTGAATTGAGCCGAATACAGGGCAATCTTAGAAGAAAACCTGATTTGCAAAAGACTTGGGACTGGGAAGGAGGTTTACCTCCAGCAGGACAATGACTCTAAACATACAGCCATAGCTACAATGGAACGGTTTAGGTCAAAGCATAGTCATGTGTTAGAATGGCCCAGTCAAAGTCCAGACCTAAATCCAATTAAGAATCTGTGGCAAGACTTGAAAATTGCTGTTTGCAGATGCTCTTCATTCAATCTGACAGAGCTTGAGCTATTTTGCAAAGCAGGATGGGCAAAAATGTTACTCTCTAGATGTGCAAAGCTGGTAGAAACATCCCCAAAAAGACTTGCAGCTGTAATTGCAGTGAAAGGTGGTTCTACAAAGTCTTGACTTGGGGGTGGGGCTGAATACAAATACACACCACACTTTTCACATATTTAATTATGTGCCACTTTGTGTTGCTCTAAAAATCCCAACAAAATGTTTTTGATTGTAACATGACAAAATGTGGAAAATGTCAAGGGATATGAATACCATTTTAAGGAACTGTACATTAGGATAGTAGTGTTCACTATCCAAAGATTTTCCCAGTACAGACTGCTGAGGTCAGAGGGCTGCACATCATATATCAAAGTGCTGCATATCAGGGATGTAGATGAATTCAAATTCAACTGGTTCAGCAGGGACTGGTCAAATTTACGATTTATCTATGGCCATTCCTGCTTGACAAAAGTTAAACTAATGATCAACTTTGGTCAAATAGGATGTTATAAAGAACCTGCTGCAGCCAATCGGCTGCAGTGCTGACCAGTGTATTCTGAACAAGGAGCAGCCATGCAGTCAGAATACAATGAAACAGTGGGAAGGATTCCTCCATTCACCTTGCTTGTTTGGATAGGGGAATCTGTTTGTATTTTTGAAATCATATACAGTATCTCACAAAAGTGAGTACACCCCTCACATTTTTGTAAATATTTTATTATATCTTTTCATGTGACAACACTGAAGAGATGTCACTTTGGTACAATGTAAAGTAGTGAGTGTACAGCTTGTATAAAAGTGTAAATTTGCCGTCCCCTCAAAATAACTCAACACACAGCCATTAATGTCTAAATTGCTGGCAACAAAAGTGAGTACACCCCTAAGTTAAAATGTCCAAATTGGGCCCAAAGTTTCAATATTTTGTGTGGCCACCATTATTTTCCAGCACTGCCTTAACCCTCTTGGGCATGGAGTTCACCAGAGCTTCACAGGTTGCCACTGAAATCCTCTTCCACTCCTCCATGACGACATCACGGAGCTGGTGGATGTTAGAGACCTTGTGCTCCTCCACCTTCCGTTTGAGGATGCCCCACAGATGCTCAATAGGGTTTAGGTCTGGAGACATGCTTGGCCAGTCCATCACCTTTACCCTCAGCTTCTTTAGCAAGGCAGTGATTGTCTTGGAGGTGTGTTTGGGGTCGTTATCATGTTGAAATACTGCCCTGCGGCCCAGTCTTTGAAGGGAGGGGATCATGTTCGGCTTCAGTATGTCACAGTACATGTTGGCATTCATGGTTCCCTCAATGAACTGTAGCTCCCCAGTGTCGGCAGCACTCATGCAGATCACCCAGACCAGGACACTCCCACCACCATGCTTGACTGTAGGCAAGACACACTTGTCTTTGTACCCCTCACCTGGTTGCCGCTACACACGCTTGACACCATCAGAACCAAATAATTTATCTTGGTCTCATCAGACCACAGGACATGGTTCCAGTAATCCATCTCCTTAGTCTGTTTTGAAAATTGTTTGCAGGCTGAGCACTGACAGGCTGACCCCCCAACCCTTCAACCTCTGCAGCAATGCTGGCAGCACTTATACGTCTATTTCCCAAACACAACCTTTGGATATGATGCTGAGCACGTGCACTCAACTTCTTTTGTCGACCACAGAGAGTCCTCTTCTGAGTGGAACCTGTCCTGTTAAAGCTGTATGGTCTTGACCACTGTGGTGCAGCTCAGTTTCAGGGTCTTGGCAATTTTCTTATAGCCTAGGCCATCTTTATCTAGAGCAACAATTCTTTTTTTCAGATCTTCAGAGAGTTCCATGAGGTGCCATGTTGAAATTCCAGTGACCAGTATGAGAGAGTGAGAGCGATAACACCAAATTTAACACAATTGCTCCCCATTCACACCTGAGACCTTGTAACACTAAAGAGTCACATGACACTGGGGAGAGAAAATGGCTAAGCCCAATTTGGATATTTTTACTTAGGGGTGTACTCACTTTTGTTGCCAGTGGTTTAGACATTAATGGCTGTGTGTTGAGTTATTTTGAGGGGACAGCAAAATTACACTGTTATACAAGCTGTACACGCACTACTTTACATTATAGCAAAGTGACATCTCTTCAGTGTTGTTACATGAAAAGATATAATAAAATATTTACAAAAATGTGAGGGGTGTACTCACATTTGTGAGATACTGTATGACCAGCCTAAGGTTGTCATTCTTGTTAGGCTGTTTAGATTGGTTGAAATTATTTACAAATCTTATAAGAGACTCCTTTCATATGGACATGGTAGATGGTAAAACAGGAGGTGTTAGATCTGTATGGCTGCTGGCATGTTGTATCACATACTGGCATGGAATCTCTCTGGGCCTCCAATAGAGATATCCCCAGCAGAATTCTCAGTTCAGTCCAGCTGCCACGGCTATTACAGAGCCAAATCCTGGTATCGTCCTCCAAGGTGTGATCTTTTTAATAATGAATGAACAGAAAGAGTGGGAATTCCAGCTAAAGAAAGTCACCTTTGTTTTGACCTCGTGGAAGAGGGTAGTACAGAACATGAAAAGACAATATTACTACCAAAGTCTCCAGGAGGATATTGGAGGTTGGTAGGTGATTCAACCACTTAGTGCCCATCTAAAACTGATATACAGTGTTTTTAAAAAAGAATGACCTGATTTTAAATAGTTTTATTTAATAATAAAAACAGTGATACAGTTACATATGAAATTACAAACTATTAAAATTGTATTAAAGCTTCATCTTTGGTTTCTTTTAAATAACAAACATGTTATATATACCAGATCTATGCATTGGTTTTACACAGAGCAGCTCTGATTCTCTTCTTTTCGAGTCCCCCACTGGCGCTTCTGGCTCCTCCCCCTTGAGCAGTGCCCCTAGAGGAAGCCCCTTGCATTAGTGGGCACCACTGCATGCTGGCTCCCGAGCAGCTGCTCTGTGCGTCCATAAGACACATAGAACCGTGGCTCAGCCCCACCCCCTGCTCTCTCCTCTTTGGCTCACTGGAGGTAATTGACTACAGTGGGAGCCAATGGGTACCCTCTGCAGTCTCAGCCAATGAGGAGAGAGAGTCCCAAGACAGCAGAGGCTATCGTGAACATTGCTGGATCGGAGTGAGCTCACACAGAAGGTTTTAGACTTTCAGCCCTTAGAACCACTTTAAGTACGTCCTCAAGTTTCACTAACCACGTTATAAAAACTCTATGTGACCTCAACCTGCTGCACGGATAACATCAAGACGATAGTTGAATTTGTCCCAAGCGCAAAACGTTACCGCTTAAATGAAACGTTGCTTCCTCACTAAAAATCAACTGCGGTAAAAATCTGTTGTCCTCAATGTCGTCTAAGAGCATATGGCAGAAATCTAAACATTTTCTTCTGTCACTTACAAGAAGAGTTTGCACCAGTTGCAATTGGTATAGCCTCAAAACAAATGTTGTCTTAAGACACGGCCAACAGTCATATGAGAGATTGCAAGTTTTCGGCTAGTACGACGAGCGAACTTCGCTGAAAAGCCACATCTTCCTCTGAAGTGCATGCTCACCCTGGACTCTTCCCCTTACATATACACCCTGATTCTCCAAATTGTTTATATCAACAACGAATGTTCTTTGCCACTGGTGGATCAATACCGAAACGCTGTCAAAACACACACTGCACCGTTATTACGGACTCAGCCTTGCTAAATTGGAGAGCACAAAACGCCTTCTGTTACATAGACGCTATCTTGTTAACGGCTGAGGTTAATGTCTATTTGGACGCTAGTAATGGTATCTAGCGCCCGTCATTTGAAATTCTAGGCTATGCCCGTTCAAGTAGTACAGGTTTCATTCATTGGCAGTGCGCAGTTGCATAGATATAAGGTTTTAAAATCGAGTCATTCTTTTTGAAACACACTGTATTTATTGTAGTTGCTGGACTTTAAAGTAGAGGTAAAGACAATCATTAAAGTATCTTAGAATCTTCAAGCAGCTGTGCCAACACACAACGCACAGTTATGGTCCACTGTGGTCACGATCTGGAAACCCACCCTGTGAGATGCTGTGCAGCCATCGGTGGAGTACATGTAGGAAGTGGCTGCATGACATCAGCAACACTGAGATGCAACAAAGAATAAAAAAGTATAAACAAGCCTTTCATTTAAAAAAATAATTATACACAGTGTTTTAGCAAATTAAATGTTATTAAATGTCAGCTAGGTGACAGTGTAGGCACATTGCCCATCCACCATGTACTGTGAATTTACCTAGCCATTCTATCTTGGTGTCTCTCCATACTCACTAAAAGATCAAGGCTTCTGGGTATGGGGGGGGGGGGGGGGGGCATATAACCTCTCCCATCGCTCCCAACTGTGTCTGATTTTGAGGGACTGTCTCTGATTTGAGACAAAGTTCCCTTGTTCCTTATTCCTCCACATGTGTCCCTCATTTTGGTCTGATCTATGTCGTTCAGGTGTCTCCAAACTGTGGCCTGGGGGCTAGATGTGGCCCTTTGCTTGTCTTTATCTGACCCTTGGGGCACCATTCATCCCACTGATATGAGACACTATTCTGCCCACCAACAATGGGGCATAATTCTTGTCATTTACATCAACAATGGGGCACTATTCCTCCCCCTAATACCATAGATGGGGCACAGTTTACTGATGCAGGAAAAAAAAAAATCTATTCCGCTGCCCACAGTCCAGCCCCCCTAAAGGCTGAAGGAGAATAAACTGGCCCTTTGTATAGAAAGTTTGATGTAGGTGGTTATAAAATACACTTTTTATCTTTCAAAATGTATTCTGCTTACATTTCTTTGGTGAAAATAACCCAAATCAGTGTATATTTTTTAGTCTGTAGGAAAGTTACAGAGTCCACAAACTATGGGATGTATGTGAAAATTGTCCAATCCTGATGTACTGATGGACTATCTCATTTCTTGAGGCACACAAAAATTGCCAGGAAATATCCCCCAAAGGACCCCTTTTTGGAATATAGACAGTCCAAGGTATTTAGTAAGAGGCATGGTGAGTTTTTTGAAGTTGTAACTGTTGGCACATTTTTTTTGGAAAATTAAGAAATAAAAAAAGAAAAAAATGTTTAAATATTTTTTTAGAACTGGTGTGGTGGTGATCAGGGACACTGACTGGTGACAGTATGTATATATATAAATATATAATTTTTAAAATATTTTTATTACTTTTTTTCTTTTTCTTTTACTCTTTTTTATATGCATACAGTGACCAGAGCAATACTCTGGGGAGGTGATCGGGATTTTTTTTTCTTACACTATATGGTTGCTTTAAACTGTGAATTTTACAGGTTTTTTTTACAGTTTTTGGCAACCATTTATTCTGAATAAAAACTACTCATTTGGTGCTTTCTATTGTGATTACCTGTGATTGGCTATAGTTAATCACATGGTACAGTTGGGCTGTGATTGGCCCCGTCTGTACCATGTGATCAATCACAGAGCTCATCACAATTGTACACAAAGAAAGGCATGAATCAAAGCCTTTCATTGTGTTCCACTATCATGCGATCTGCTGTGATTGGCCACAGCGGTCACATGGTACCAGCAGTGAGGCGGTACAGTGATCTGTCGTCGGGCGTGTCCAATTGACACAGCGGGTGACAGATCGCGCAGGAGCACGGCCCTTGGGGCTCGCGCAAGACGCGATCCTGGAAGAATAACAGTGCTCCTATTGTAAAATGATGGCTGAACGGGAAGGGGTTAACGCCTTTCCGACCACGACCACAGTTGTACTGCGGCAGGTTGGCTCCCCTAGGCGAAACAAAGTAATTGTACATCGGTTCGCCTTTTGACCACTAGCCAATGCAAGTGCCTGGCAGGCGCGATGGTCTCAAGTATGAACATCGATCTCTCTACTTCCCTAGTCGGTCCCATCCCCCCCTACAGTTAGAAAACACCTAGGGAACACAGCTAACCTCTTGGTCGCCCCCTAGTGTTAACCCCTTCCCTGCCAGTGACATTTATACAGTAATCAGTGCATTTTTATAGCACTGATCACTGTATAATTGTCAATGGTTCCAAAAATGTGTGTCAAAAGTGTCCAATTCGTCTGCCGCAATATCGCAATCCCGATAAAAATTGCAGATCACCTCCATTACTAGTAAAAAAAAATATTAATAAAAATGCCATAAATCTGTTCCCTATTTTGTAGAACTTTGCGCAAACCAATCAATATACGCTTATTTTGATTTTCTTTACCAAAAATATGTAGAAGAATATATATCGGCCTAAACTGATAAAAAAAAAAATGTTTTTTTTTTTTTTTTTTAAATTGGATATTTATTATAGCAAAAAGTAAAAGATATTGTGTTTTTTTTTCAAAATTGTCGCTCTTCTGTTGTTTATAGCGCAAAAAATAAAAGCTGCAGAGGTGATCAAATACCACCAAAAGAAAGCTCTATTTGTGGGAAAACAAAGGATTTTGTACCCAAACAAAAAAAAAATTTTGTTTGGGTACAGCCTCACACGACCGCGCAATTGTCAGTTAAAAAGACGCAGTGCCGTATCGCAAAAAATGGCCTGGTCATTGAGCAGCCAAATCTTCCGGGTTTAACCACTTGAGCCCCGGACCATTATGCTGCCTAAGGACCAGAGGTCTTTTTCCAATTTGGCACTGCGTCGCTTTAACTGCTAATTGCGCAGTCATGCAATGCTGTACCCAAACAAAATTTGCGTCCTTTTCTTCCCACAAATAGAGCTTTCTTTTGATGGTATTTGATCACCTCTGCGGTTTTTATTTTTTGCGCTATAAATGGAAAAAGACCGAAAATTTTGAAAAAAAATGATATTTTCTACTTTTTGTTATAAAAAAAATCCAATAAACTCAATTTTAGTCATACATTTAGGCCAAAATGTATTCGGCCACATGTTTTTGGTAAAAAAAATGTCAATAAGCGTATATTTATTGGTTTGCGCAAAAGTTATAGCGTCTACAAACTAGGGTACATTTTCTGTAATTTACACAGCTTTTAGTTTATGACTGCCTATGTCATTTCTTGAGGTGCTAAAATGGCAGGGCAGTACAAACCCCCCCCCAAATGACCCCATTGTGGAAAGTAGACACCCCAAGGAAATTGCTGAGAGGCATGTTGAACCCATTGAATATTTATTTTTTTTGTCCCAAGTGATTGAATAATGACAAAAAAAAAAAAAAAAAAAAATATTTACAAAAAGTTGTCACTAAATGATATATTGCTCACACAGGCCATGGGCCTATGTGGAATTGCACCCCAAAATACATTCTGCTGCTTCTCCTGAATATGGGGATACCACATGTGTGGGACTTTTTGGGAGCCTAGCCGCGTACGGGGCCCCGAAATCCAATCACCGCCTTCAGGATTTCTAAGGGCGTAAATTTATGATTTCACTCTTTACTGCCTATCACAGTTTCGGAGGCCATGGAATGCCCAGGTGGCACAAAACCCCCCCAAATGACCCCATTTTGGAAAGTAGACACCCCAAGCTATTTCCAGAGAGGCATATTGAGTCCATGGAATATTTTATATATTGACACAAGTTGCGGGAAAGTGACACATTTTTTTTTTTTTTTGCACAAAGTTGTCACTAAATGATATATTGCTCACACAGGCCATGGGCATATGTGGAATTGCACCCCAAAATACATTTAGCTACTTCTCCTGAGTACGGGGATACCACATGTGCGGGGCTTTTTGGGAGCTTAGCCGTGTACGGGACCCCGAAAACCAATCACCGCCTTCAGGATTTCTAAGGGTGAAAATTTTTGATTTCACTCTTCACTGCCTATCACAGTTTCGGAGGCCATGGAATGCCCAGGTGGCACAAACCCCCCCCAAATGACCCCATTTTGGAAAGTAGACACCCCAAGCTATTTGCTGAGAGGCATGGTGAGTATTTTGCAGCTCTCATTTGTTTTTGAAAATGAAGAAAGACAAGAAAAAAATTTTTTTTTTTCTTTTTTCAATTTTCAAAACTTTGTGACAAAAAGTGAGGTCTGCAAAATACTCACTATAACTCTCATCAAATAGCTTGGGGTGTCTACTTTCCAAAATGGGGTCATTTGGGGGGGGTTTGTGCCACCTGGGCATTCCATGGTCTCCGAAACTGTGATAAGCAGTCAAGAGAGAAATCAAAAATTCACGCCCTTAGAAAGCCTGAAGGCGGTGCTTGGTTTTCGGGGTTCCGTACGCGGCTAGGCTCCCAAAAAGTCTCACACCTGTGGTATCCCCGTACTCAGGAGAAGCAGCAGAATGTATTTTGGGGTATAATTTCACATATTCCCATAGCATGTTTGAGCAATATATCATTTAGTGACAATTTTGTGCAAAAAAAAAAAAAAATTGTCTCTTTCCCGCAACTTGTGTCGCAATATAAAATATTCCATGGACTCGACATGCCTCTCAGCAAATAGCTTGGGGTGTCTACTTTCCAAAATGGGGTCATTTGGGGGGGTTTTGAACTGTCCTGGCATTTTATGCACAACATTTAGAAGCTTATGTCACACATCACCCACTCTTCTAACCACTTGAAGACAAAGCCCTTTCTGACACTTATTGTTTACATGAAAAAGTTTTTTTTTTTTGCAAGAAAATTACTTTGAACCCCCAAACATTATATATTTTTTTAAAGCAAATGCCCTACAGATTAAAATGGTGGGTGTTTCATTTTTTTTTTTCACACAGTATTTGCGCAGCGATTTTTCAAACGCATTTTTTGGGGAAAAAACACACTTTTTTAAATTTTAATGCACTAAAACACACTATATTGCCCAAATGTTTGATGAAATAAAAAAGATGATCTTAGGCCGAGTACATGGATACCAAACATGACATGCTTTACAATTGCGCACAAACGTGCAGTGGCAATAAAATAAATACATTTTTAAAAGCCTTTAAAAGCCTTTACAGGTTACCACTTTAGATTTACAGAGGAGGTCTACTGCAAAAATTACTGCCCTCGATCTAACCTTCGCGGTGATACCTCACATGCATGGTGCAATTGCTGTTTACATTTGACGCCAGACCGCCGCTTGCGTTCGCCTTAGTGCGAGAGCAGGGGGCGACAGGGGTGCTTTTTTTTTTTTTTTTTTCTTTATTATTTTTTTGCTTTTTTGTCTTATTTTTAAACTGTTCCTTTCATTTTTATTTTTTTTTAATCATTTTTATTGTTATCTCGGGGAATGTAAATATCCCCTATGATAGCAATAGGTAGTGACAGGTACTCTTTTTTGAAAAAATTGGGGTCTATTAGACCCTAGATCTCTCCTCTGCCCTCAAAGCATCTGACCACACCAAGATCGGTGTGATAAAATGCTTCCCCAATTTCCCAATGGCGCTATTTACATCCAGCGAAATCTAAGTCATAAAATGCTCGTAGCTTCCGGTTTCTTAGGCCATAGAGATGTTTGGAGCCACTCTGGTCTCTGATCAGCTCTATGGTCAGCTGGCTGAATCACCGGCTGCATTCTCAGGTTCCCTGTTGAGACAGGAGAGCCAGAGAAAAACACGGAAGACGGTGGGGGGGGGGGCATTCCCTCCCACAGCTTGTAAAAGCAGTCTAGAGGCTAATTAGCCGCTAGGATTGCTTTTACATGAAAGCCGACCGCTGGCTGAAAAGAATGATACCAAGATGATACCTAAACCTGCAGGCATCATTCTGGTATAACCACTCAAAGTTGTGAATGGCGTACCTGAAGACAAAAAAATGGTTAACAATAAAGCACAGTAAACGGTAAAGTATAAAAAATTGCATACCTGAAAAGCAAACATGATAAAGCATAATAACAATAAAACATTGCAGAATAGAATACAGTAAAAAAGAGCAGAACAATAGAGAGAATAGAGAGAGAGAGAACAATAAAACGACAACTATTTTTTTTATTTTATATATATATATATTTTTTTTTTTTTACACTTTTTTTGTAACTAACTTTTATAACTGTAACCGGTTCCAGGTTCGGGTCTCTCAAAATGCGATGGCATCTTGGGAGACCCTGTGAAAGTGTGCCTAGTCTGTGCAATGCTGTACCCTACGCTAATACTCAACTAGTGCATGGTAGCGTTCAAAACATTCACCAATGCAAAGACCAGGATTGTCAGGACAGGAGGGACAATAATAGCGGGTGTCACGCCTATATCCGCGCTAGCTGCAGACACAATATCTTTTTTGGGGGCGTTCGCTGGGTAGGGGTACTCGGGAGGACATAAAGAAAATGCCTCTCATGCAGCCGACTGCATTTGGTTGGGGATGTGAATGGGGGAAGTACGGGCGCTGCAGAAGCGGTGGGTTCCCAATTAGGATTGGCGAATGCAGTAGGAAGGGCACTATGGGCACGACGGGCCTGTGTTTGTCTTTTTGGTGGCAGCGGGACACTACTTGTGCTTGCCACCTCACCAGCTTGAACTGCACTTATGGGACTCGCCACGTCACCAAGTGTTACTGCAGTGCTGGTTTGACTACGACCGGGGTGTACTAGGCCGCTGGCGCTTGCCAGTTCACCAAAACGCTACCAAAAAATCTGTTAGCGATCGCAGGGATCAGGCCTGACTCTGCGAACGCTGCAGTTATGCGTTTTAGTCTTTTGTAAGTGACAGTGATCGATCGATACTGCACTTGAGTGGGCTGGGCTGGGCCGGGCGGAGGGGCAAAACGCAGGTGCTAGCAGGTATCTGGGCTGATCCCACTAACACTGCGTTTGTGAGAACCCTAAACTGCTGGGGATGCTAGTATAGATCTGATCGGATCAGATATTGATCCGTTCAGATACTATACCACTAAGGGTGGTGTACGGTGCGTGCGTGGGTGTTAGCGGTACTGGCGCTAACCTGACGCTGCCTGGGGCTGGTGCTTGCCAGTTCACCAAAATACTACCAAAAAAACTGTTAGCGATCGCAGGGATCAGGCCTGACTCTGTGAACGCTGCAGTTATGCATTTAGTGTTTTGTAAGTGTCAGTGATCGATCGATAATGCACTTGGGTGGGCTGGGCCGGGCGGAGGGGCAAAACGCAGGTGCTAGCAGGTATCTGGGCTGATTCCGCTAACACTGCGTTTTTGGGAACCCTAAACTGCTGGGGACACTAGTATAGATCTGATCGGATCAGATATTGATCCGTTCAGATACTATACCACTAAGGGAGGCGTATGCTGCGTGCGTGGGTGTTAGCGGTACTGGCGCTAACCTGACGCTGCCTGGGGCTGGTGCTTGCCAGTTCACCAAAATACTACCAAAAAAACTGTTAGCGATCGCAGGGATCAGGCCTGACTCTGCGAACGCTGCAGTTATGCGTTTAGTCTTTTGTAAGTGACAGTGATCGATCGATACTGCACTTGGGTGGGCTGGGCTGGGCCGGGCGGAGGGGCAAAACGCAGGTGCTAGCAGGTATCTGGGCTGATTCCGCTAACACTGCGTTTTTGGGAACCCTAAACTGCTGGGGACGCTAGTATAGATCTGATCGGATCAGATATTGATGCGTTCAGATACTATACCACTAAGGGAGGTGTATGCTGCGTGCGTCAGTGTTAGCGGTACTGGCGCTAATCTGACGCTGCCTGGGGCGACGCATATCACCGCCGGGCGATCAGGGGGCTAAACCTTTATTCGGTAATAAACGGCGGGTGCCCTGACACTATAAAAAATAAACAAACTAACCAGCGTCAACCGTAACGGTTATACGGTGATCAGTGGTGAAAGGGTTAACTAGGGGGCAATCAAGGGGTTAAAACATTTATTCGGTAGTATATGGGGGTCCCTGACGCTATAAAACGCTGACGGCGAACCTAAATATTTATGTCCCTAACTAGCGTCACCAGCGACACTAATACAGCGATCAGAAAAATGATCGCTTAGTGACACTGGTGACAGGGGGTGATCAAGGGGTTAAAACTTTATTAGGGGGGGTTAGGGGGGTACCCTAGACCTAAAGGGGGGTAATACTCACTGTCCCAACACTAACTGTCACAAACTGGCACCAATGCAGTAATCAGAAAAAAAAAAAAAAAAAAAAAAAAAAAACTGCTGGTGTCAGTTTGTGACAGAGGGGGGGGGGGGGGGGGGGTGATTGGGGGGGGATCGGGGGGCGATCGCGGGGGGGATCGGGGTGTTTTGTGTGCCTGGCATGTTCTACTGTGTGTGTGTGTGTTGGTGCACTCACATTGATGTCTTCTCTCCTCGGGCCGGAACGGAAATTACCGACCCGAGGGGAGATGACATCATTTCCTTTGCTGCTGTTTAGCATACAGCAGCAAAGGAATGATTCGATTGGCCGGCGGCGATCGCGAGGGGGGGGCCACGAACGGATGGTCTCCCCCTCACCACCGATCGCCGGGGCACAAAGGACGACCGCCTCGGACACACTGTACGTGATTTTGCCTGTCCGTGCCACTTTGCCGACGTACATCGGCGTGAGGCGGTCGTCAAGTGGTTAAGTGGTTGAAGAATACTTTGTATGTGAATGGGTTCATGTAATCCTAAACCTTCTCTGATTGGGCACAAGGAGAGGAGGTGGTGGACAGAGTGGCTGCAGCTGCAGTAGCAGAGACACGATGGTCCAGTAGTATCACTATACTGCCATTGCTAAGTATAATGCTGCTTTCACACTAATCTGCTGCAAAAACACAGTGACTGCGGTGCGGTTTTTAAAGTCATGTGACTCAAAAACCATACCAAAAACCCATTGGGGGTGCATTTTTGGTGTGTTTTTTTTAACTCCCCAAAAATGCTCCAAAAATGTGTGAAAGCAGCCTTAATGTAAATAGTAAATAAAAGAGATAAGTCCAGGTCGCATACACCTCGTTGGACCTACAGCGCAGCTATGGTCAAAATTTAAAACCATATATTCATTTACATGTTGAATTTCATTTATTTTTAGCCTACTCCTATTAATCTGAATGACCTTGAAGTTTGTAAACTTGCTTTGAAGATCCTTACACATTTACTTCCTGGAATTCTATGACATGTAGTCATTATGCCCTGTAAGTAGGCACTGCTGTGTCACACGCTTCACAGAGCCTGCCTTCTGATCTACAGAGGTGCTGATAGGAGGAGTTTCAGGAGGCGGAGTCAGTACAGGAATCATTGCCTGCAGGCAGCAAGGTACCATGGGATATGTAGTCCATATAAATGGAAAGTAAATAGCAGAGGAGAAGCTGCAAAGCATGCAGGGAATCCAGGAAGATGTGGAAAGAGATGGCCAACAGACAGGCAGAACTCACAACATGAAAGGACATTTTTCAAGTAAGCTTATTTTGGATTGTCAAATATAACTGTTGCATGTATTGTTATTACAGTGGTGATGTTATAAAATGAAAATGTAATTGTGACCATAAATCAAACTTTTTATAAGCCAGCTTTTAAAAGTGCTGCATTTCCTGGAGTTCTATTTTAAAGCTGAACTCAGGCAAACAGCTAAATATGCAGGTAAAACAGAAACACGGGGGGCGCGTTACCTACAAAAAGATTTGTATTTCTGTCTATCCAGTTTTAAGATTTACACAGCTCTTCCAGGCAGTGCTGTCTGGCCAAGAAGGAGACCTGCTTTTTTTTCTCCTGTAGGTCTTGTCCCTCTCCAACCCTGTGACTAGACGGTGAAGGAGAATCAGCAGAATGATGAGCTCATCTTTTGGTCACTCTGCTTGCTCTCTACCGCCTTCAGCAAAATTCTTGCACTGTGGCACAACTGATTGGCTCCTTTTTCTGCTTCTATCGCCTTCAACCCAACAAGGTCTGCAAGAGTCTGATACCATTTTAAATTCAAATAAACACACTGCTTGCGTTTAAAAATACATTTAACTACCTTCTGCCTACCTTCTGCCGGCGGGCGGGCGGGATCCTCTCTCGTTGTGGGACAACGGCATATAACATTGCCCCAGTTTCACCGCGCAGTGCAGGAATTGTCGGTGCGCTGTGTCCCTGGGACACGGTGCAACCCCGATCTTGGTACAGACCTGATGATGCAGCTCTTTACCCATGTGATCAGCTGTGTCCAATCACAGCTGATCATTTGTAAACAAGGAAGTGCCGGTAATCGGCTCTCCTTGCCTCACACTGACAGAGTGTGAGGAGAGGAGTGCCGATCAGCGTCATCTCCTCACAGGGGAGACTGTACAAATAATCAGGGCACTGATCATTAGTGCCCCGGTTATCACTGCAGCCCCGACAGTGCCCAGCAGTGATGCCTGTCAGTGCCCATAAGTGATGCCAATCTGTGCCCATCGGTTATGGCAATTTGTGCCCATCAGTGATACCAATCTGTGCCCATCAGTGATGTCAATCTGTGCCCATCAGTGATGCAAGTCAGTGCGACCTTTCAGTGCCCATCAGTGCCACTCATCAGTGTCTCCCATCCGTGCTGCCTATCACTGCTCATAAGTGATGCCTATCAGTGCCTACGTGTGCCACCTATCAGTGCTCATCAGTGCCACCTATCAGTTCCCACCAGTGCCATCTCATCAGTGCCGTCTCATCAGTGCTATCTCATCAGTGCAGCCTCATCAGTGCAGTCTATCAGTTCCGCCTCATAAGCACACATCAGTGAAGGAGACAAATTACTTATTTACAAACATTTTGACAGAAACTAAAAAATTTTCAGTCTTTTTTTTTTTTTTTTTTTTTTAGCAAAACCCAATGGTGATTATTTTTTTATTTCAACTTTTTGTTTTTTATGTATTTCAAACGCACATATTTAAAAAGGGAGAAAAACAGCAACATTCATCAAAGCATTTATATAATATACACATATGTAAACTCCCAATGAAGTCACAAAGTGCTTAAGGTGAGAATACCTCCATTAATTTATCTTTATAGATTCACTTTTTTGCATTATTTCCTGCATGGATCTAATTTTCCCCTTATTCACTATATCTTTTACTTGTGTATTTCCTATCCAGTTTCCATAAAGTGCCCCTTTACCAAGTAGAAAAAAAATTTGTCTATGAAAGTTCAATTTATGGTGAGTTATATTCCCATTTTTCTTGCCTATAAATTAAATCCCAGACTTTAAAAACATTTCTTGTCAAATCGTGTGTATCTACATCTAGTGTTCTATATTTTGGTGGAATCCATATATCTTACTTAAATGTGTTTTACTTATTGAGGTTTATTTACTAAAGCTGGAGAGTGCAAAATCAGGGTCACTTCTGCATAGAAACCAATCAGCTTCCAGGTTTTATTGCCAAAGCTTAATTGAACAAGCTGAGGTTAGAAGCTGATTGGCTACCGTGCACAGTTGCACCAGATTCTCAGTGCACCAGTTTTAGTAAATTTACCCCATTGTGTTCTCTATCTTAACCAATCTTTTTTCACTTTTTGTGTTAGTCCATTCTATCATTTGTGCTATTATTACTGCGTTGTAATATCTTTTTGTATCAGGTGCTGCTAGCCCCCTTTGTATCTTATCTGAAAACTGTACTATTGGCTTTTTGTCTTGCCATATGAATCTTAACATCATTGTCTTTAACCACCTGCCGCCCGCCCACTGTCAAATGACGGCTGGGCGGTGCAGCACTCGTTCTGGGTGGACGTCTGGGTGGATCGCGACTGCACAGTGTTGCTATGATACGGCTCAACCTGGATCTGTGTAAAGGCTGCTTGGACACGGCGCACCCCCGATCTGTGTGGCCACGGCTTTTTAACTATGTGATCGACTTTATCCAATCACAGCCAGTCACATGTAAACACAGAGATGCCAGTAATCGGCGCTCCTCCCCTCACGCTGACAGAGTGTGAGGAGAGGAGAGCCGATCAGCGGCATCTCCTTACAGGGGACAGCTAGGTATATAATCAGGGCACTGATAATCAGTGTCCTGATTACAATTAGTGTCGCCTATCTGTGCCATCCATCAGTGCCGCCTATCAGTGCTCATCAGTGCCACATATCAGTGCCACCTATCAGTGCCCATAAGTGCGGCATATTCGTGCCTCCTCATCAGTGCCACCTAATCAGTGCCCATAAGTGCCGCCTCATCAGTGCCCATGAGTGCTACCTCATCAGTGCCCATCAGTGCAGCTTATCAGTGCCCATCAGTGCCGCCTCATCAGTGCCCATTAGTGAAGGAGAAAAATTACTTATTTACAAAATTTACTGACAGAAACAAAGAAAACCTTTTTTTTTTTCAAAATTTTTGGCCTTGGGATTTTTTTAGGAAAAAATGAAAAACCCAGGAGTGATTAACCGCTTGCCGACCAGCCGCCATCATTATACTGCGGCAGGTCGGCACGATCCCGCGAGCCGTCGTAGCTATACGTCGGCTCCTTTAAGCTCGATAGCAGGCGCGCGCGTGCCGCCGGAGGCGCGCTCATGCGTCTGCTGGACTGCGGGGGTGCCGATGCTCATGGCGGATGGTCATGATGACCGCACGAAGGGCAGAACAGGGACGTGTGTGTAAACACAAATCCCTGTTCTGTGAGGAGAGACAGATTGTGAGTTCCTAATAGCTAGGAATCGCGATCTGTCATTTCCTCTAGGTCAGTCCTCTCCCCCAACAGTTAGAAACACACACACAGGGAACACAATTAACCCCAATTAACCCCTTGATCGCCCCCTAGTGTTAACTCCTTCCCTGCCAGTGACATTTTTACAGTAATCAGTGCATTTTTATAGCACTGTGCGCTGTATAAATGCCAATGGTATAAATGCCAATGGTCCCAAAAATGTGTCAAAAGTGTCCGATGTGTCTGCCATAATGTCGCATTCCCGATAAAAATCGCAGATCGCCGCCATTACTAGTAAAAAAAATAATAATAATAAAAATGCTATAAATGTATCCCCTATTTTGTAGACGCTATAACTTTTGCAAACCAATCAATATACGCTTATTATGATTTTTATTACCAAAAATATGTAGAAGAATACATATCGGCCTGCATGTTGGACCACTCTGTATGGCCAGGCTATGTAAAAGTCACACACATGTGATATCGCCATACTCGGGAGGAGTAGCAGAATGTATTTTGGGGTGTAATTGGAAGTATGCATATGTTGTGTGTGAGAAATAACTTATTATGACAATTTGTGAAAAAATAATTAAAAATCTTGATTTTCCCAAGAATTGTGGGAAAAAATTACAACTTCAAAAAACTCACCATGCCTCTTACTAAATACCTTGGACTGTCTATTTTTCAAAAAGGGGTCATTTGGGGGTATTTGTACATTTGTACTGTCCTGACATTTCAGAGCCACAAGAAATGAGATAGGCTGTCAGTACATTAGGTGTGATCAATTTTCAATGATTTGCACCATAGCTTGTAGACTCTATAACTTTCACACAGACCAAATAATGTACACTGATTTGGGTTATTTTTAGCAAAGATATGTAGCAGTATAAATTTTGGCCCAAATTTATTAACAAAAATTACTTATTTGCAAAATGTTATGATAGAAACTAAAAAAGTGATTTTTTTCACAATTTTCGCTCTTTTCTCACTTATGTCGCAAAAAATAAAAAGCCAGGTGGTGATTAAATACCACCAAAAGAAAGCTCTATTTGTATGAAAAAAAATATTACAAAATTTTTTTGGGTACAGTGTTGCATGACTGAGTAATTGGCATTCAAAATGTGAGAGCACTGAAAGCTGAAAATTGGTCTGGGCAGGAAGGGTGTTTAAGTGCCCTGTATTGAAGTGGGTTAAACATCTCAAAGGATGGCGACATACTTCTGTTGACCTTTACCGACGCGATGATTCGGTGGGATGATTATATAAGTTTTTAATCCATTTGACCATTTTGGGTCCTATTCCCAAGTTTTCTATTGTATCCATCATAAATCCCCAGTCCACCCTGTCAAATGCCTTTTTGGTGTCTATTGACAGGAGTAGAGCTGGGGACTTTCCCCCTCTCCCTTTCTGTAACAATAGTAATGTTCTTATCCAATTATCTTTACCTTCTCTTCCTGGTATGAACCCGGTCCGATCTGCGTGGATCCACTCCGGCATCATCTTTTTTAGTCTTGTTGCTAAGATTTTTGCATATAGTTTTGTATCAGCATTTAACAATGCTATTGGTCTGTATTTAGAGCATAATGTTGTATCTTTTCCCTCCTTAAGTATAACTGTAACATAATAATGACTTTCTCCTCATTTTTCTGTTCCTCCCCTAAATTATTCAGGTATACACATATTTTTGGAATTAGTTGTTCTTTAAATGTTTTGTAGTATCTAATTGTGAATCCGTCGGGTCCAGGGCTCTTTCCTGTTGCTGTACTATTTATTGCTTTTCTGATCTTTTCTTGTGATATTGGATCGTCTAGATCCTGTAGTTTATCTACTGAGATTCTGGCCAATTTTGCTTCTCTTAGGTATTCCTGTATTTGTTGTTTCCTTTTTTTTTTCTCCGCTTCTCGTGTCTCCTTTTCCTTTACTGAATAGAGGGTGCTATAGTAACTTTAATGACTTTTTATTTTTAAGGTTTTTGCAAGATATTTTCCTGGCTTATTTCCCCAATTATATCTATCTTTCGCCACCTTATTAAAGACCTTTCTTGCTTCTTGTTCCATTAAGTCTTTTAGTTGGTCTCTTTTTATTATTAATGTCTGTTGAGCTTCAGCATCTGCTTTCTTTTTGTTTATCTGTTAAAGCTCATGTATTTCCCAGTGGTGATTAAATACTACCAAAGGAAAGCTCTATTTGTGTGAAAGAAATTATAAAAATGTAATTTGAGTACAGTGTTGCATGACCGCACAATTGTCATTCAAAGTATGACAGCGTTGAAAGCTGAAAATTGGTCTGGGGTGGAAGGGGGTAAAAGTGCCCAGTATTGAAGTGGTTAAAGATCTCAGTGCTGGAAACCCCCACAAATAAAAGACACAAGTGGGTGATTCAATCTCTAGCACCCTTACAAAATTGGAAGAAAAGGTTTGAAAAGAGGAACCCTTTAAGTAAACAAATATGCCCTTGCCTATTTCTTTTTTACTATAGAAGAACATTTTTTCCCCCTTTCTACTACACTTAACTACTAATACACACTATTCTCCAGCATGTGAAGAGGCAGGCGTTCTAAGTGCATGTTTATTATAAATTATTAATTCTGTGGTTTGGGGCTAAGTGATTTTTTTTCTTAGCCAATATTTATATACTGAATCTTGAAATGAGAATTTTGCAGAAACAGAGGGATGGCTGCTCAGTGGAAGCTGAGTTTCGAGGCACTTGGCTACCTAACACTTCCTGTAGGTTTTCCCGAACCCAAGATAACGTAACATTGCCTGCAGTGTTTTCAAGCCGACATTTCAGAGCGGTTTTCTAAATCGATGGATTGAACCTTAAGTGAGACTTTAGAGAGGAGAATGGAAAACAGCTTTTTAGGTGCATATTTTTAGGGGATATTATAGGTGAAAACAGCAGATGTGCTGGTATCAAGGAACACTTAGTAACTTTTAAAGACGGCAAACATGGATTTAAAAGTTTTTCCTTGATTGAACCCTGCGTGTTTTAGAATGAACAGAGAAGATGCATTTCTGTAAACCGAGCAAACCTAAAGTGTACAGAACTGGAAATACCACATATTAACTGAAAGCCAAGAAAAAAAGAACAGTTATGGAACTGGACTGTTTAAGCCAGGGGTGTCTAACCTGCCTGCATACATCCAAGACAGCTATGAATGCAGCCCAACACAAAATTTGTTACCTAAAAAAACTTACCTAAAAATGTGAATTTTTTATTTTGGATTTTTTTGTAAAAATTTGTTTACACTTAGCGAACAAAGAAAAATTTGACAGCTTGTCTTCACTTAACTTTTGTAAGTTTTATCTTCTCAAAGAAAAATATCCCACACTTCAGACCTTATTCATGTCATGAGTCTATATGTGTAAGCAACTATTTTCAAGGATAAGACACACAAAGAACAAAATTAGAAGAAGAAATTTATTAAGAATTGCTACTACATCCATCGAACCCAATATTGATGAGATTGTTTATCTAAAACATTGTCCAATATCGCACTAGTTTTTTGTTGCCTTCTTTTATTTTTATACTAAAAAAATTACAAAAACTTGTAATACTTGTAGTGATCGTTACCTTGTGATCTGACTTTTTCTGCTCATCAGCTATCCTTATTGTTAGTGTATTTTATATGTGACTTCAGACAATTCCTCCTCTTCCAATGTGGCCCAGGAAGGTCAAAAGGTTGAACACCTCTGTTTTAAATATAACATTCTCAACTAGGGTTCTGTGGAACCCTAGGGTTCATCCTGAGGTTACCAAGGGTTACTTGAGCTGTGGCTGATTGACCACCCATCTGATGATGCCTGTCCAATGCCACTCGGCAGAGCCAGAGGCATGGAACCATTGATCTTCTGTCTGTAAATGTGGCATTATAACCACCACTTTAAGGCAAGCTTTGTACCCTGGCCACCAATATAAGGGGCTTTCTTCACACTATCCACCGATTCTCGATTTTACCAGGGGTTCCCTGAGATCTGAAAATTATTTCAAGGGTTCTTCTGGGGTAAAATGGTTGAGGAAAGCTGGTGTAAGCACTGTAGACTTTGCTTTGCCTTCTTTTATATCCATGCATAAATGCACTTTATAAAAATACCCACTTAACAATATTTACTACCCTTGATCTTGGTTGTGGAATATTTGGACAGATTATAGGCAGAACAGGTCCTCTTTAAGGCTCCATTCACACCTGGGTTGACATGACCTGCATTAAAGTACACCAACAGCAAAAAGTTATTTGGAGTTTTGGACAGAGTAAGAGAAAGGTTAAACCTCTAAGGTAAGAGAAAATACCACTAAAATAAGGAAAACCTCCTCTTAGAACAGACAATCTCAATCTTTTTAACATTAATGAACATTTGAAATAACTTTTCAGTCTCAGGGAACTCCTGCTAATAACTACTATGATATATTAGCGTGATGTCACGGGGAAGAATGCCCCCTACATGTTTTGTCATTAGGAAGAATCCCCCCCTTACAGATGGCTAAAAAGACCATTGTTGTCAGTGGCAGTTTATCTGAGAGAAAGAAATTCCTCAATAGTCAATGAACACCTAGCAATCTCCGGAGGAACCTTAGCTGAGAATGGCTGTCTTAGAGTAGATTTAGACGTGCATCTACATCTACTTTTCCTCTGAAACATGATCCATGTTCGGAACATGCTTTGAACGCTACTGACAGGCAGTGAGAAAGCGTTGCGATGCCTCCTCGCCGCCTGTTTTAACCCCATTTTTGCCAACAACGTGGCTCAACCACATACAGTAGCTCACAAAAGTGAGTACACCCCTCATATTTTTGTAAATATTTTATTATGCCTTTTCATGTGACAACACTGAAGAAATGACACTTTGCTACAATGTAAAGTAGTGAGTGTACAGCTTGTATAACAGTTTAAATTTGCTGTCCCCTCAAAATAACTCAACACACAGCCATTCATGTCTAAACTGCTGGCAACAAAAGTGAGTACACCCCTAAGTGAAAATGTCCAAATTGGGCCCAATTAGCCATATTCCCTCGTCGGTGTCATGTCACTTGTTAGTGTGACAAGGTCTCAGGTGTGACTGGGGAGCAGGTGTGTTAAATTTGGTGTTATCGCTCTCAGTCTCTCATACTGGTTACTGGAAGTTCAACATGGCACCTCATGGCAAAGAACTCTCTGAGGATCTGAAAAAAGAATTGTTGCTCTACATAAAGATGGCCTAGGCTATAAGAAGATTGCCAAGACCCTGAAACTGGGCTGCAGCATGGTGCCCAAGACCATACAGCGGTTTATCAGGACAGGTTCCACTCAGAACAGGCCTCGCCATGGTCAACCAAAGAAGTTGAGTGCATGTGCTCAGCATCATATCCAAAGGTTGTCTTTGGGAAATAGACGTATGAGTGCTGCCAGCATTGCTGCAGAGGTTGAAGGGGTGGGGGGTCAGCCTGTCAGTGCTCAGACCATATGCCGCACACTGCATCAAATTGGTCTGCATGGCTGTCGTCCCAGAAGGAAGCCTCTTCTAAAGATGATGCACAAGAAAGCCCGCAAACAGTTTGCTGAAGACAAGTAGACTAAGGACATGGATTACTGGAACCATGTCCTGTGGTCTGATGAGACCGAGATAAACTTATTTGGTTCTGATGGTGTGAAGCGTGTGTGGCGGCAACCAGGTGAGGGGTACAAAGACAAGTGTGTCTTGCCTACAGTCAAGCATGGGGGTGGGAGTGTCATGGTCTGGGGCTGCATGAGTGCTGCCGGCACTGGGGAGCTTCTGTTTATTGAGGGAACCATGAATGCCAACATGTACTGTGACATACTGAAGCAGAGCATGATCCCCTCCCTTCGTGGACTGGGTCACAGGGCAGTATTCCAACATGATAACGACCCCAAACACATCTCCAATACGACCACTGCCATGCTAAAGAAGCTGAGTGTAAAGGTGATGGACTGGCCAAGCATGTCTCTAGATCCAAACCCTATTGAGCATCTGTGGGGCATCCTCAAACGGAAGGTGGAGGAGCACAAGGTCTCTAACATCCACCAGCTCTGTGATGTCATCATGGAGGAGTGGAAGAGGACTCCAGTGGCAACCTGTGAAGCTCTGGTGAACTTCATGCCCAAGAGGGTTAAGGCAGTAATGGAAAATAATGGTGACCACACAAAATATTGATACTTTGGGCCCAATTTGGACATTTTCACTAAGGGGTGTACTCACTTTTGTTGCCAGTGATTTAGACATTAATGGCTGTGTGTTGAGTTATTTTGAGGGGACAGCAAATTTACAAGCTGTACACTCACTACTTTACATTGTAGCAAAGTGTCATTTCTTCAGTGTTGTCACATGAAAAGATCTAATAAAATATTTAAAAAAAAATTGAGGAGTGTACTCACTTTTGTAAGATGCTGTACATTGCACAAGTTGCGAGCCGTTTGTGGCACTTCCCTGTATGCCTGCATGTGATGCATTTGGTGGGCTTGCTGCCCGCTGATCGCTACATATTGGGTAGACTTGTAAACACCTCTATCTGATGCTTATTACAGCTTGGGTGGGGCTGTTGTTGGGGGGCAAAAATATGGCTCAACCGTCCGTCCCCATTGTAAGATTTCCCATATCGATCCTGTTCTGTTGACCGCTCAATGTTTGGATTTTCCAACACTTTCTGTCTAGGTGACAATAGTTACCAGGACACATAAAGGGGTGAATCTATTCAAAATCACAGCAATATAAGTATTAAAGGAATTCCAAACCTCCACTTCTCAAAACTAACTAAAAAAATATATATACAGTGGCTTGCGAAAGTATTCGGCCCCCTTGAACTTTTCAACCTTTTGCCACATTTCAGGCTTCAAACATAAAGATATAAAATTTAAATTTTTTGTGAAGAATCACCAACAAGTGGGACACAATTGTGAAGTGGAACGAAATCTATTGGATATTTTAAACTTTTTTAGCAATTAAAAAACTGAAAAGTGGTGCGTGCAAAATTATTCGGCCCCTTTACTTTCAGTGCAGCAAACTCACTCCAGAAGTTCAGCGAGGATCTCTGAATGATCCAATGTTGTCCTAAATGACTGATGGTGATAAATAGAATCCACCTGTGTGTAATCAAGTCTCTGTATAAATGCACCTGCTCTGTGATAGTCTCAGGGTTCTGTTGAAAGCGCAGAGAGCATCATGAAGACCAAGGAACACACCAGGCAGGTCCGTAATACTGTTTTGGAGAAGTTTAAAGCCGGATTTGGATACAAAAAGATTTCCCAAGCTTTAAACATCCCAAGGAGCACTGTGCAAGCGATCATTTTGAAATGGAAGGAGTATCAGACCACTGCAAATCTACCAAGACCTGGCTGTCCCTCTAAACTTTCAGCTCAGACAAGGAGAAGACTGATCAGAGATGCAGCCAAGAGGCCCATGATCACTCTGGATGAACTGTAGAGAACTACAGCTGAGGTGGGAGAGTCTGTCCATAGGACAACAATCAGTCGTACACTGCACAAATCTGGCCTTTATGGAAGAGTGGCAAGAAGAAAGCCATTTCTCAAAGATATCCATAAAAAGTCTCGTCTAAAGTTTGCCACAAGCCACCTGGGAGACACACCAAACATGTGGAAGAAGGTGCTCTGGTCCGATGAAACCAAAATCGAACTTTTTGGCCACAATGCAAAACGATATGTTTGGTGTAAAAGCAACACAGCTCATCACACTCAACACACCATCCCCACTGTCAAACATGGTGGTGGCAGCATCATGGTTTGGGCCTGCTTTTCTTCAGCAGGGACAGGGAAGATGGTTAAAATTGAGGGGAAGATGGATGCAGCCAAATACAGGACCATTCTGGATGAAAACCTGTTGGAGTCTGCAAAAGACCTGAAACTGGGACGAAGATTTATCTTCCAACAAGACAATGATCCCAAACATACAGCAAAATCTACAAAGGAATGGTTCACGAATAAACGTATCCAGGTGTTAGAATGGCCAAGTCAAAGTCCAGACCTGAATCTAATCGAGAATCTGTGGAAAGAGCTGAAAACTGCTGTTCACAAACGCTCTCCATCCAACCTCACTGAGCTCCAGCTGTTTTGCAAGGAAGAATGGGCAAGAATTTCAGTCTCTCGATGTGCAAAACTGATAGAGACATACCCCAAGCGACTTGCAGCTGTAATCGCAGCAAAAGGTGGCTCTACAAAGTATTAACGCAAGGGGGCCGAATAATTTTGCACGCCCCACTTTTCATTTTTTTATTAGTTAAAAAAGTTTCAAAAATCCAAAAGATTTCGTTCCACTTCACAATTGTGTCCCACTTGTTGGTGATTCTTCACAAAAAATAAAAATGTTATATCTTTATGTTTGAAGCCTGAAATGTGGCAAAAGGTTGAAAAGTTCAAGGGGGCCGAATACTTTCGCAAGCCACTGTATGTTTGGCGGTGGACACAGTTTCAGGCAGCTCTTTTGAGTGGGCCAAACTGTCAACTATAGCATAATACTTTGGTGTTTACAGTATAATTCCAGGCATGGGTATTTAATACATAATTACATTTGAGCAGCTTGGAGAAAGTAACTATATACAGTATATACCCCACACCTAGTCGATGCCATGCAAAGCTGGAAATGACGACAATGCTACACCAGTAATCCCCACTTGCTTCCAGATCGCTTGCTGAATGACTGCACCACTGAATTAATACAAGGCATTCTCTGATTCAACAAGGTAGTGAGGTGGGGTGGGAAAGTCATGCTCTCCACCTCTTCCAATCAGAGCATGCTTTGCATTCATTATTCAATAAAAAAATACAAAGGATTCTCTGAATGGCACTCGTGCTGAGCAGCCGACCTCCTGTGTTCAGTAAGCAGAGGTGCAACCACTTGGTGCGAGACCCGGAGGCAAGTGGAGATCACTAGAGTAGCGGTGTCCACTTCAGTGATTTCCAGCTTCCATGGACATTGGCCAGGAATGGTATATACTGTATATTGGTCAAACTGCAGCAATGAAACTATGTGTAAAATACTGTGCCTGGAATTCTTTTTTAAAGCAGAACTGGTTACTGTAAAACTCTACCTTGCAATCACACCCCCACCCACACAATATCCACATTATTCTTTGTTTCCCCGGTAGTTCTTTCTTACTCCTGGGATGAAGACTGCCCTCGGCATCCTCATGTGATAGCACTGGAGAGCTGCAACTGGTCAAGCAGTTAAGTTGAGCAGCTTCAGTGAACAGAGAGGAGGGACAGGAGGTAGGGGGTAAGTTTTTTACCCCCTACCTTAATCCCTAGACCAGTGTTCTTCAAACTGTGGCTAAGGGGCCAGATGCGGCCCTTTGGTTTCCTTTATCTGACCCTTGAGGCACTATTCCTCCAACTTACATAAATGATGGTGCACTATTTCTTCCACAGATACTATTGATGGGGCACTATTCCTCTCACTAACACTAATGATGGGGCACTATTCTTCCCACTGATACCATCAATGGGTCACTATTGCTCCCACTGACACCATCGATGGGGCAGTATTCCTCCCACTGACCCCAACGTTGGGGCACTATTCCTCCCACTGATATTAATGATGAGGTACTATTCCTTCCATTGACACCAATGATGGGGCACTATTTTTTTCCACTGGTATCATCGATGGGCACTATTCCTCCCACTGACACCAATGATGGGGCACTATTCCTCCCACTGACACCATCAACAGGGGAGCATTGATGCAGCTGACACCATGAATGGGGAACTCTTCCTCCCTTTGATACCAAGGATGGGGCATTGTTTACTGCAGATAAAGCTGGGGCACTTTCTACTCACACAAGCAATAGTCTGACCCTCCTAAAGTCTGAAGGGCAGAAACTGGCCCTCTGTTGGGAAAGTTTAGAGACCCCTGCCCTAGACTAAATAAGCAATTTACCCTTGAAAGGAGGAGCGGGGGCACTGCCAGGTATACATAAATTTTTACATCAGACCAAAAAGAGGGACACATGAGGGGTAAAGAAGAATTTGGTCCCCAAAAAGGGACATTCCATTAAAAGAGACAGTTGTGTGCACACAGGGTCCAGTGCATGGCTTCCAACTTTTGGTGCCCAAAGTAATCCCATATGCTGGGATCACCTCTTCTACACAAAAGAGTTCTTAACCACTTAAGGACTAGCCTCGTTTTGAGATTTTGGTGTTTACAAGTTTAAAACAGTTTTTTTAGTTAGAAAATTACTTATGCCGTGTACACACGGGCGGAATTTTCGGCATCAAAGGTCCGACGGTCTTTCCGATGGACTTTCGACAGACTTTTGACGGACTTCCGACGGACTTGGGAACGAACGGACTTGCCTACACACGATCACACCAAAGTCCGATGGATTCGTACATGATGACGTACGACCGGACTAAAATAATGAAGTTGATAGCCAGTAGCCAATAGCTGCCCTAGCGTCGGTTTTCGTCCGTCGGAGTAGCATACAGACGAGCGGATTTTTCGACCGGACTCGAGTCCATCGGAAGGATTTGAAACATGTTCTAAATCTTAAGTCTGTCTGATTTTCAACCGAAAAAGTCCGCTGCAGGTCCCATGAAGCCCACACACGGTCGGATTGTCCGACGGGATGAATCAGTCAGGTCGAAAAAGTCCGCCTGTGTGTACACGGCATTAGAACCCCTAAACATTATATATTGTTTTTTTCACCCTAGAGAATAAAATGGCGGTCATTGCAATACTTTTTTTCACACCGTATTGGCGCAGCGGTCTTACAAGCGCACTTTTTTTGGAAAAAATTCACTTTTTTGAGTAAAAAAATAAGACAACAGTAAAGTTAGCCCAATTTTTTTATATTGTAAAAGATAATGTTATGCCAAGTAAATTGATACCCAACATGTCAGGCTTCAAAAAAATTGCGCCCGCTCGTGGAATGGTGTCAAACTTTTACCCTTAAAAATCTCCATAGGCGACGTTTAAAAAATTCTACAGGCTGCATGTTTTGAGTTACAGAGGAGGTCTAGGGCTAGAATTATTGCTCTCGCTCTAACGATTGCAGCAATACCTCACATGTCTGGTTTGACCACCGTTTTCATATGTGGGCGCTACTCACGTATGCGTTTGCTTCTGCGCGCGAGCTCGTCCGGACGGGAAGCTTTAAAAATTTTTTTTGTTTTTTCTTATTTATTTTACTTGATTTTATTTATTTTTTCACTGTTTAAAAAAAAAAAAATGGGTCAATTTTATTCCTATTACAAGGAATGTAAACATCCCTTGTGATAGAAAAAAGCATGACAGGTCCTCTTAAATATGAGATCTGGGGTCAAAAAGTCCTCAGATCTCATATTTGGACTAAAATGCAATAAAAAAAAAAAATTGCCATTTAAAAAAATGACTTTGAAAAAATGTCCCTTTAAGACGTATGGGTGGAAGTGACGTTATGACGTTGCTTCCGCCCTGCTATGGTATGGAGACGGGAGGGGGCCATCTTAGCCTCACTCGTCTTCATACCTGGCCACGGACAGGTCCCGATCGCCTCCGCCGCTGCCGACAGCTCCGGTAATTGGTGGAGGGCGCGGGAGACCAGCGGGGGGGGGGGGGCCCTCTCCCACCGCCGATAATGGTGATCTTGCGGCGAATCCACCGCAGAGACCACCATTATCGTAAACACGACCGGCTCCTGAAGAGATGGATACCTCGGTTGTGGCAGCAGCTGCTGCCTTTACCGAGATATCCATCTTCAAGTGCCGACATATATGTACAGGAGCCGGTCGGTCGGCAAGTGGTTAACTGGTTCTACCCAGACTTAGAATAGTGTGATTTTGCGAAATTGTGATATATATTGTGATTTTGCTTGGATATTGTTATGAGCATGTTCTTTATATTGGTTTGTGAATATATTTGCCCGATTTCTCTGTTCTTTTATACATAGTGTGTTTGGATTACCCCAGCCTGAGGAAGGGCAGCAAGACATAGTGGACACTTGAAAGTAATAGAGGTGTGGATGTACCCTGGATATTTGGAATAGGGAAAGGCCAACCACAATTTGGGCAACACACTTGAGTGCAGGAGATAAACTTTGTATTGGAATATTGTGATAATGTGTATGGACCTATGAGGTGACTGCCCACTTTTTTCAGTACATGCAGACACATTGTATGGTATATATACACTCATCGGCCACTTTATTAGGTACACCTGTTCAGTTGTTTGGTAACACAAATTGCTAATCAGCCAATCACATGGCAGCAACTCAATGCATTTAGGCATCTAGACATGGTGAAGACGAATTTCTGAAGTTCAAACCGAGCATCAGAATGGGGAAGAAAGGGGACTTAAGTGACTTTGACCGTGGCATGGTTGTTGGTTCCAGATGGGCTGGTCTGAGTATTTCAAAAACTGCTGAACTACTGGGATTTTCACACATAACCATCTCTAGGGTTTAAAGAGAATGGTCCGAAAAAGAGAAAATATCCAGTGAGCAGAAGTTGTGTGGACGAAAATACCTTGATAATGTCAGAGGTCAGAGGAGAATGGGCAGACTGGTTCGAGATGCTAGAAAGGCAACAGTAACTCAAATAACCACTCATTACAACCAAGGTATGCAGAATACCATCTCTGAATGCACAGCACATCGAACCTTGAAGCAGATGGGCTACAGCAGCAGACAACCACACCGGGTGCTACTCCTGTCAGCTAAGAACAGGAAACTGAGACTACAATTCGCACAGGATCACCAAAATTGGACAATAGAAGATTAGAAAAAGGATGTCTGGTCTGATGAGTCTTGATTTCAGCTGCAAAATTCAGATGGTAAGGTAATTTGGCCTAAACACCATGAAAGCATGGATCCATCCTCCCTTGTATTAACGGTTCGGACTGGTGGTGATGGTGTATTGGTGTGGGGGTTATTTTCTTGGCACACTTTGGGTCCCTTAGTACCAATTAATCATCGTTTAAATGCCACGGTCTACCTGAGTATTGTTGCTGACCATGTCTATCCCTTTATGACTACAGTGTACCCATCTTCTGATGGCTCCTTCCAGCAGGATAATACACCATGTCACAAAGCTCAAATCATCTCACCACTGGTTTCTTGAACATGACAATGAGGTCACTGTACTCCAATGGCCTCCACAGTCACCAGATCTCAATCCAATAGAGCACCTTTGGGATGTGGTGGAATTGGAGATTCGCAACATGGATGTGCAGCCGGCCAATCTACAGCAACTGCGTGATGCTATCATGTCAATAAGGCAGTTCTGAAGGCAAAAGGGGGTCCAATCCGGTACTAGCAAGGTGTACCTAATTGAGTGGCCAGTGAGTGTATATATATATATATAAATCTATCTATCTATCTATCTATCTATCTATCTATCTATCTATCTATCTATCTATCTATCTATCTATCTATCTATCTATCTATCTATCTATCTATCTATCTATCTCCTAAGTATTCAGACCCTTTGCTCAGTATTTAGTAGAAGCACCCTTTTCATCTAATACAGCCATGAGTCTTTTTGGGAAAGATGCAACAAGTTTTTCACACCTGGATTTGGGGATCCTCTGCCATTCCTCCTTGCAGATCCTCTCCAGTTCTGTCAGGTTGGATGGTAAATGTTGGTGGACAGCCATTTTTAGGTCTCTCCAGAGATGCTCAATTGGGTTTAAGTCAGGGCTCTGGCTGGGCCATTCAAGAACAGTCACGGAGTTGTTGTGAAGCCACTACTTCATTATTTTAGCTGTGTGCTTAGGGTCATTGTCTTATTGGAAGGTAAACCTTTGGCCCAGTCTGAGGTCCTGAGCATTTTGGAGAAGGTTTTCGTCCAGGATATCCCTGTACTTGGCCGCATTCATCTTTCCCTCAATTGCAACCAGTCGTCCTGTCCCTACAGCTGAAAAACACCCCCACAGCATGATGCTGCCACCACCATGCTTCACCGTTGGGACTGTATTGGACAGGTGATGAGCAGTGCCTGGTTTTCTCCACACACACCGCTTAGAATTAAGGCCAAAAAGTTCTATCTTGGTCTCATCAGACCAGAGAATCTTATTTTTCACCATCTTGGAGTCCTTCAGGTGTTTTTCAGCAATCTCCATGCGGGCTTTCATGTGTCTTGCACTGAGGAGAGGCTTCCATCGGGCCACTCTGCCATAAAGCCCCGACTGGTGGGGGCTGCAGTGATGGTTGACTTTCTACAACTTTCTCCCATCTCCCGACTGCATCTCTGGAGCTCAGCCACAGTGATCTTTGGGTTCTTCTTTACCTCTCTCACCAAGGCTCTTCTCACCTGATAGCTCAGTTTGGCCGGACGGACAGCTCTAGGAAGGGTTCTGGTCATCCCAAACGTCTTCCATTTAAGGATTATGGAGGCCACTGTGCTCTTAGGAACCTCAAGTGCAGCAGAAACCAACACAAAGTGGCACATAATTGTGAAATGGAAGGAACATGATAAATGGTTTTCAAACTGTTACAAATAAATATCTGAAAACTGCGGCGTGCATTTGTATTCAGCCCCCTTTACTCTGATACCTACAACTAAAATCTAGTGGAACCAAATGCTTTCATAAATCACCTAATTAGTAAATAGAGTCCACCTGTGTGTAATTTAATCTCAGTATAAATACAGCTGTTCTGTGAAGCCCTCAGTGATTTGTTAGAGAACCTTAATGAACAAACAGCATCGTGAAGGCCAAAGAACACACCAGACAGGCCAGGGATGGAGTTGTGGAGATGTTTAAAGCTTAGGTCATAAAAAAATCCCAAGCTTTGAACATCTCACAGAGCACTGTTCAATCCATCATCCGAAAATGGAAAGAGTATGGCACAACTGCAAACCTTCCAAGACATGGCCGTCCACCTAAACTGACTGGCCGGGCAAGGAGAGCATTAATCAGAGAAGTAGCTATGAGGCCCATGGTAACTCTGGAGGAGCTGCAGAGATCCACAGCTCAGGTGGGGGAATCTGTCCACAGGACAACTATTAGTTGTGCACTCCACAAATTTGGTCTTAATGGAAGAGTGGAAAGAAGAAAGCCATTGTTAAAGATAGCCATAGGAAGTCCTGTTTGCGGTTTGCAAGAAGTCATGTGGGAGACACAACAAACATGTGGAAGAAGGTGCTCTGGTTAGATGAGACCACAATTGAAGTTTTTGGCCTAAAAGCAAAACGCTATGTGTGGTGGAAAACGAATAATGCACATCACCCTGAACACACCATCCCCACCGTGAAACATGGTGGTGGCAGCATCATGTTGTGCGGATGCTTTTCTTAAGCAGGGACAGGTAAGCTGGTCAGAGTTGATGGGAAGATGGATGGAGCCAAATACAGGGCAATCTTAGAAAGAAACCTGTTAAAGCGTAGTTCCACCCACTTATGAGAGGTGGTCTTAAACGAAAGACCACCCCTCCACCCCTCGTTTTTGGATGTTACAATTTTTTTTTGTTTCCTTCCTACCTTTTTATGAAGTACATAGTATACTTCCAATCCATCCGGGCCACGGTGCAGGACGTCATATCCTTTTGTGCGGCGAGCCCCCCCCCCTGTCTTTGGGAACTGTGTCCCAGAAGACAAGGCGGCCATTCACAAAGTGCAGCGTGACTCGCGCATGCGCAGTAGGAAACGGGCATTGAAACCGCCTGTTTCCCTTAGTTAGAATGGTGGTGCCTGCATCCGATCCGATGGACGGATCGGCCTCGGGGGACAGACATTGCGGGCTCCCTGGACAGTTAAGTGTCCTTATTAAAAGTCAGCAGCTACAGTGTTTGTAAAATTTTGTGGCTGGAACTCTGCTTTAAGAGTCTGCAAAAGACTTGAGACTGGGGCGGAGGTTCACCTTCCAGCAGAACAACGACCCTAAACATACAGCCAGAGCTACAATGGAATGGTTTCGATTAAATGTGCAGCGTTAGAAATTTTGTACAGCTACAAAATTGTGTGTATGTAGAAAACAATATGAAACAATGTGAATAAACACAAAATTAAACTCTAAATGGGTCCATATAGTGTCCTGAGAAAGTTGATAAATTGAAAGTTGATAAGTCCATAAAGAAATAGTGATGAAAAATGTTCCTCGTGACGTCAATGGATGGCTCAGATTGGCAGTTCACAGATGTAACCAGCCGCTTCACTGAAAAAAACTCTGCCCATCGTGCTGCTTACATCTGTGAACTGACGATCTGAGCCATCCATTGGACGGAGGGATCATCTTCCACTCTGGTCAGAAGTACAGGGACGGATGTCCCATGCATTGGGGTTTACACCATAAGCCTTGCTGACTTATTAAATGTATGCCCTTTTGAGTCCCTTTACTCCGGTAAGCCTTCTCACAACCGGTGGTGGTTGTATTGTATATTCACTCATAACACTGACGTCACGAGGAACACCTTTTCTTTTCTCTCGATCCAGTTTATCCCTTTTCATCACTATTCCTTTATGGACTTATCAACTTTCAATTTATCAACTTTCACAGGACACTATATGGACTAATTTTGAGTTTATTTTGTGTTTATTCACATTGTTTCATATTGTTTCCTACATACATACGATTTTGTAGCTGTACAAAATTTCTAAGCGCTGCACATATTTTTACTTTTAGTTCGATTTGCATTTGTTTGTTGTTGTGCTGGCTGCTGCGTGAAAGCCTTTGGGTGTTAGAGCGATATACACAATTTCCAATGGTTTAGATTAAAGCATATTCATATGTTAGAATGGCCCAGTCAAAGTCCAGACCTAAATCCAATTGAGAATCTGTGGCAAGACTTGAAAATTGCTGTTCAAAGACGCTCTACATCCAATCTGACAGAGCTTGAGCTATTTTGCACAGAATAATGGGCAAATATGTCATTCTCTAGATGTGCAAAGCTGGTAGAGACATCCCCAAAAAGACTTATGCCCTGTACACACGGTCGGACATTGATCTGACATTACGACAACAAAATCCATGGATTTTTTCAGACGGATTTTGGCTCAAATTTGTCTTGCATACACACGGTCACACAAAGTTGTCGGAAAATCCAATCGTTCTAAACGCGGTGACGTAAAACACGTACGTCGGAACTATAAACGGGGCAGTAGCCAATAGCTTTCGTCTCTTAATTTATTCTGAGCATGCGTGCACTTTGTGCGTCGCATTTGTGTACACACAATCGGAATTTCCGACAACGGATTTTGTTGTCGGAAAATTTTATAGCAAGCTCTCAAACTTTGTGTGTCGGAAATTCCGATGGAAAATGTGTGATGGAGCCTACACATGGTCGGAATTTCCAAAAACAAGGTCCTATCACACATTTTCCGTCAGAAAATCCGGCCATGTGTACGGGGCATTACAGCTGTAATTGCAGTGAAAGGTGGTTCTACAAAGTATTGACTTAGGGGGGGCTGAATACAAATGCACCCCACACTTTTCACATATTTTTTTGAAAAAAAAATGAAAACCATTTATCATTTTCCTCCCACTTCACAATTATGTGCACTTTGTGTTGGTCTATCACATAAAAAACCCAATAAAATAAATTTATGTTTTTGGTTGTAACATGAAAAAAGGGGTATGAATACTTTTTCAAGGCACTGTATATATGCTATATATATATATGCAATTCACAAACAAATTAGTGATTTAAAAATGCATAACAAACCAAACTGTGAGCAAATTACATACACACTGGAGCAAAATCATGCTGGAATAGCTTTGAATTCATTGAAAAGCGTCTGATTCGCCGCTTGCTTTCCCAGCACAATCAGGTAAGTTTGGAATCTATGTGCAATTTATTCATAATTAGTTAAAGATTAAAAACACACAACAGCGCACTACGTCTTGCATAATAAAAAGAGTGCCGACAAAACAAGTTTACCTATTTTATACCTAATTTAAGCTTTTTATGAAGTGCAGGGCATGGAATGGTGGGGGAGGGGGGGGGGGGGTGTCTCATTTTTGGAAATCTATCAACCAGAAAGTTACAAAAGCCAGAAAGCCAAACAGTAAATAACTAAATAACTGCTGCTGCTTAGTCATAATATCATAAACAGACATGAAAGCAGCCATTATAGCTGAACTCCAGGAAAACTGGTAAATAAATTGCTACATAAAAGGAACCTATTTTACTTGGCAAAGGATCTGTAATTTTGTCCATGTGGTCCTAAGATTTTGAACAGTCTCTATAGATAGCACGGTCAGGTTGGTGACCTCACTTTTCTATGCAGCAGTTAAGCAATTTCGTTTTGGTCACCTCTCATTCATAGGAGCAGCAGCAGACTGAGGAGGTTATCTCTCTCTCTTCTCAGCGGTTCCTTGTCATCACGTGTGAATGCAGCAGAACCTGGTTCAGAGTGCTGACCCTCCTTCTCCTAATCGGAATTTGACTGTACAGGGGAGGCTAATGTCAAGACCAATTCGAGTATTTACATACGTATGAAAATACATTTAATGATTTTTTTTATAAAACTAAACTGCATTAAAGTTGTTTTTATATCTGCCTGGATTTAAACTTTAAAGAACATTTCCAGGTATAGATATTTTTACAAGGTTACATTGGGATAGCTTGGTGCCTGCTCATCACGTGCACCATTCAGAGAATGCTTTGCCTTTTCTCATTGAATGCAAAACATTCTCTGATTGGACAATGATGTCACCACCCCACTTTTCCACTGCCTCCCATCAGAGAACGCTATTGCATTCATTGAGAGAATGCAAAGCGATCTGTGAATGGGACCTGTTTCAGGATGAAGCTGCCAGTCGCTCAGTACGGGACCCAGAAGCTATTGGAGATGACTGGAGTGGTATTGTCTTACTAGTGCTATGGGGTCATGGTGTTTACCTTCTGTTCCCTTGTTTTTTTCTCTGGTTGAACAAAGGGTGTAACAGAGAAATGATTAGCTCAGCCACTCAGTCACTCAATAATGGCTGGGGAACTCCTAAGAAGCTGCTACTCCTATATCTGAGCACATGTATGATGTTATATCTGGCCAAACCAAGATCTAATCGATCAAGCCGTATACCACTTCAAAAGGGTAAAATCAACTTCATTGAGTTGGGAATTGCAGAGGTCTTAGGAGCAGTTTCATCTTTTGTTAGTAACATTATTGGTCAAGGGGTGTGAGGTTTGACTCCCCAGATTGCCTGAAGTACCCCAAACTATCCCATGTGCTTTCTTTGTGCACCTCAGAAGTGTAGGAACTGTACATACCTGTCTGTCCTCTCCTTGCTGAAGAGGACCACACTCAAAATGATTGATCAATCGTTCTCACTCTTGTAATGCCACTCAAGGTTTGCCTCATACTACCAGCATTGAGTTTGTATTCAAACCCCATGTTTACATGGGCCTACCCTAATTGGATTTCTTCCACAACCCAAAAATATATATATATTGATAGCTTAAATTGAATCTTATTAATATGGCTTAGAGAGTGTGTCAATAGGAGCTACATGGTCAGCTCCATGTCAGGGTATAAGAGTAAAAGGAGGAAATGATTTCCTCAAATAAGTATGCTCCCAGTTTGTGCATTATTATATATGCCTCGTAGTTGGAAATCAAGTAGTTAAGAGATTATACTTTTCATAGGTGCCTTGACACAGCAGTGTGGCTTTACATGTTTGCAAGACCTAGGAGTGATGTGATGCCCCACCTTCCTATGACTTGAGCGCCCCAATTGTCTTCTGCAGTTGTGGTCAAAGATGCTAGCCCTACAGCACCTCTTTTGATTGTCTGACAGTTGCAAGGTGCAACAATAAAAAATTGTAGGCAGCTCGGCTGGCACCCCCAAAAGTGCCAATACCCAGTGCAGACCACATCCCCACACCCCCTAATTATGCCACTGGTGCAGAGAATGAACCTCATCACCAGATATATTATTGCTCCTCTGCTTGGGCTCCTTATATCAGATAGGACAGCCCCAGGCAGCGGGGGGGGGGGGTCAATAAATAAGGGAAAGGATATTGGTGGGCTCTTAGCTTGGTTGAATGTACTCAACAGGCTGCTGTCTTGAGGTGCCCCTCAACACATAAAGACATTGTGCTCGGGGTAGCTGCCTCTCATGACCCCCCCCCCCCCCACCCAACTCCCAGCCCTGATGGTACCTGCAAAGTTCTGGATCAGGCAGCATGATGCCAATAATGTTTTCAGCTATCTGTAATGCCCCGTACACACGGTCGGATTTTCCGATGGAAAATGTCCGATCGGAGCGTGTTGTCAGAAATTCCGACTGTGTGTGGGCTCCATTGGACATTTTCCATCGGATTTTCCGACACACAAAGTTGGAGAGCAGGAGATAAAATTTTCCGACAACAAAATCCGTTGTCGGAAATTCCGATCGTATGTACACAAATCCGACGGACAAAGTGCCACGCAAGCTCAGAATAAATAGAGAGATGAAAGCTATTGGCCACTGCCCCGTTTAGAGTCCGGACGTACGTGTTTTACGTCAACGCGTTCAGAACGATCGGATTTTCCGACAACTTTGTGTGACCGTGTGTATGCAAGACAAGTTTGAGCCAACATCCGTCGGAAAAAATCCTAGGATTTTGTTGTCGGAATGTCCGAACAAAGTCCGACCGTGTGTACGCCCTATAAGAGTGGCAATCTTCTCACTGATCAACAATGTAAAGGGCATTATCCCAATGACCCTCAATTAATTTACCTTATCACGAGTTTCCTGAGACCAGAAAATTATTGTAAGGGTTCCAGAGTGGTAAAAAGGTTGGGAAAGGCTGCTGTAAAGTGTCTTGTAATTGATCGGGCCTTCGTGAAATAAATAACAGGGGAGTAAAAGGGAAAAAAGGACCAGAAGGGGGTGACATTGTTCCTCTTGTCACATCCAAAGCTTATACAGTAGTCATTTTTTATCAATATTTGATGTCGTCTAATTTATTTTAGACAATGTGCTCTATAATATGGAAAGGTTTCCTATCCAAGATATTCCCAATGTTCTAAACCAGATAATTGACAACATACGTACATCTAAATTCATAAATACAATATCTTGGCTCTAGAATGCTGCACACACACAGTAACAAGATTAAAATGCCATAGGTATTCACTCCCTATCTGCTACAATAACTTCTGTCACTGCGCTGATTGCTTTTTATCAAGATATGTGATCCCAGAGAGCTGTCAGTGGCAAGGGCTTCTGGGAGTTGTAGTCATACCACTTTAATGAGAGAAGCGCTGAAGGCAAAAGCCCATGATCCTCCAAGTGTTGCATGGCATCAAACTGAATCATATTCTCACTGAGGACAGAGCACTGTGTGGAAAAAATGAAACCTGCGTCTCTTCATCTGGCAGACGCTATTGGCTATCCATGCAAATGATGCTATGGCCATTGATGTGGTGCATCAGACATGCTCCTTGAATTCATGAATAATGCATAGCACCTTCTACAACAATCTCCGGCACATGAGAATGCCATATATCAATGTAATGTGGATAGATTACCTAAAAAGTCACTTCTACAATATATATTCCACAATCAAACCTAACCACATTAAGGAGCAAGAAAACATACCATCGGACATTTATATAGATGAAAGACTGGGCGTTTATTAGCTGTGATAGACCTGAACTGTTTAAATTTAAAGGGATACCTCACTCAACACAAGAAATGTAGGTATTTCTTCGTATTTCCCATGTTTATAAAGACCCAATATTTGCTTAGTACCTAGACCATGAACATCGGTCCCTGCTTCCGAAGTTGTTTACAGTCTAATGTCCCTACCACAGGTCAAGATACAAAAAGCCCTGCTTTGCCTAATGCATTCTAATAGAAGGATAGACGTGCAGACACTGAAGAGAATGTCAATCACAGCCTCCCGCAGCAAGCCTCAACAAAAGACGTTAATGGTTTTTCAATAAATTTGATATTTATGGTAAACAAAGGGCTGGTGCAGCTTTTTGTTGAGGCTCGCTGGGATTGGTCGTTATGCCCCTGGCACAGTTGTGCACAATGCAGCGCTATTTAACCTTTTTGGGCTGAGGCAGGAAATCACAAAAAATGGAGAGAATATACAAATTTAAAGTGTTCCTTTACTTAACTATGCAGGGCAAAATGAATGAGTAACTTAAAGTGTTTCTAAACTCAAGAACAAAAATTAAGTATTTTGCAGCTTACTAGTCCTTAGTTTAAGTAGCTGCATTAGTTTTATTTTTTTTCAGGCCTTTTCCCCATTTATTTTCACCTGGTAATCCTGTGAGCACACTTCCCCTCCTGGGTAGCTATGCTCACTCCTCCATTGTATTTACGGAGGGAGTCATGGCTGTCACCCAGGCTCCTCTCCTGATTTGGACTACAAAATGATCTTCTTTCTATTCATCTTCATTACATGCATGCACTTAGGAGGACATGAATAGAGGATCCCATACACTGTCAGAGAGTCCACCATTTAATTTTCCCCAGCGGTGGCAGCTGATCCACAAGGGTTGCAGGGGCGCCGCCCCCCCAGCCCCCACAATCCGCCCCCCACAATTCGCCCCCCCCTAGCCTGCACCATCAAACAGCAGGGCACCGGACCAGCGGGTCTCCACCAGGTCCATCACCCCCATACAAGCACGTGACCAGAGCCGAGTCCTTCTTCTTCAGAGTCCTTCTTCCACTGACCAATAATCTATAGGGTCCCTTCACTCACAGGCCATTAGTGTATGAGGGCCCTTCTCCCAATGATCACCAGTGTAAGATGCTCCTCCTTCCACTGCCCTTAATCTCCAGGTTCTCTTTCCTCACTTGACATAATGTAGACCAGCTTAAGAACACAGTTAAGTGCAGTGCTGTGAGGGCCAAGTGATTAAGGCGTTGGACTTGCAATCCAACAGGTTTTCCTTGTGCAGGTTCAAATCATGCTCACAGTGTGAGTTTTTTTTTTAAATATTCAGGTTAATGGATACAATTAAAACAGGCAGCAAAGTACTTTGAAACAAACCCTCATTCATTTCTGTATCTATGAGCATTTTGGAATAGTCAATTGAAATTAACCACTAACCTACAGGATCCCTTCTCTCACTGGCCATTGATGTAACGGGACCCTACTCAAAACGATTACCAATGTAAGGTGTTCCCCCTTCCACCTGACCACTAATCTACAGAATAACCCTCACTGACCACCAGTGTAAGGTGGTCCTTCTTCCATTGACCACTAATCTACAGGGCCCCTTTATTCACTGACCATCAGTGTATGAGGGCCCTTCTCCCAATGATAACCAGTGTAAGGTGCTCATCCTTCCACTGCCCCTGATCTCCTGTACACCAGCTTCAGAATAAATCAATGCTGCGCAAAGCTGTGATGGCCGAGTGGTTAAGGCGTTGGACTCTAAATTCAATAGGGTTCATTTGAAGGAAGGGTGGTCCTTCTTCCATTGACCACTAATATACAGGGTCTCTTCACTTACTGACTATCAGTGTACGAGGGCCCTTCTCCCGATGATCACCAGTGTAAGATGCTTCGCCTTCCACTGCCCTTAATATGCTCACTTTGCTCGGCGGACATGGTGTACACCAGCTTAAGAAGGGTAGCAAGCACAAAGCTGTGATGGCTAATGCCGCGTACACACGACCAGACTTTCCGTCAGAATAGACTCTGGCAGTCTTTCCAACTGCTTTCCGCTGAAAAGGACTTGTCTACACACCATCACACCAAAGTCCGATCGTTTAGAATGCAATGACGTACGACGGGACTAGAAAAAGAAATAGCTCAATAGCTGCCCTTGTGTTGGTTTTGGTCCGTCGGATAGGAACTGATTCCGTTGGAAAGATTTGAAACATGTTCTATTTCTAGGTCCATCAGTATTTTAGAAAGAAAAAGTCAGATGAAGCCCACACACGATCGGAATGTCCGACGGAATGATTCCATCGGACCTTTTGTGCCAGAAAGTCTGGTTGTGTGTACGTGGCATTAGACATTAGGTTCTGCCTTTGAAATCTGTTAGGGTGTTTCAGTGGAGGTTCAAGTCCTGCTCACAGTACTGTTTTAAAAACCTTCAGGTTAATGGAAAGATTAAAAACAGGCAGCAAAGTGCTTTGAAACAAACACTTGTTCAAATTCTATGCGAATTTTGGAATAGTCAATTTCAAAAGTTTACAACACAGACATTAATATTGACTACTAACCCTTCTCCCACTGGCCATCGGTGTAAAGGGCCATTTCTTACAGTGACCACCAGTGTAAGGTGGTCCTTCTTCCACTGAACAGCTAATCTACAGGGTCCCTTCACTCTCTGACCATTAGTGTACGAGGACCCTTCTCCCAATGGTCACTAGTGTAAAATGCTCAATTGAGTTCACCCTACGTCTGGACTTGCTGCACTTTTCTCTTCTGCCACTGAGTGGCCGGGTACCTGGTGACATTAGATAGGAGAAGAACAAAGCAAGGACAGATTAGGAGTATATGGGATATCTCACCCAATGGGCAGGGGTTTTCTTAAGTCCCTTGGCCTGCTGGGAGAACCTATATATTTGGGTGGAGTCAGGTGCTGAGTGTTCTGTGCCACCTGGACGGCTGTCTGGGTGGACATTTGTTGTACTGCCAGGGCTGCTAGGCTAGAGTTTGGGCCTATCCCGGGCACATCAGGCTGCTAGGCTGTCTGAAAGCCTATTCAGAAGCAACAGAGCAGCGCAGGGTTGGGATTGCGGCTTGCAGTCCAACCAGAAGTGCCAGTTCTGCCGGCCGGAGAAGCTATCGTGGTCAGAGGTAGAGGAGAAGCTGTCGCCACTTAGGGACCACCCACCTTATTACCAGGGACCACAGTGAGTAGCTGAAGCAAGTACCAGAGCAGTATTCTCACCAACCGGGGACGGTGAAGAATCTGGAAACTTCAGCAGGTGTCAAGCCAGGGACCCAGCCAGCGGAGGTGACACTTGTAGAGCAGCCCAGGGACCGAGCTGGCCAGTGGGGTGAAGCTTGAGAAGTATCTGGAGTGGCAAGCTAGGGACCCAGCAGAGAAGCGGGGGTGAGGCTTGAGGAAGATACTTAAGTGAAGATTGGACGAGCTCAAAGGATCCGGTGGCTGTGAAATAGCAAGTCTAGTGAGATAGACTGGGAGCTCAGTGTCTTGAGAACCTACAATAAGTGATTGTATAAGAGTAAAGGAGTTCATTACAACTTGTGTTAGGAACTGTTTTAAGACTGTTGCCATAGGAGACAGCGCTCCTACGCATGCAGATGTGACGTCTTGCTGGATGCTTTTCCCTGCATGGCTGTCTACCTATAGAAGTCTTGGAGTCTACCAATTACCATTGCAGCTATCTAAGGGTGTCCTGGCCCTAACCCTCTCTCCCAAAGTTCTGTTCAAGAGAAATTAAATCTCTTTGCATTCAAGAAGTGTCCGGTGCCCATAAATCTATCTGCACTACACCAACTATGCCTTATAACCCACCATATACAGAAGGATGTCAGCAGCTCTTGGCTCTGGAGGTTCTCATTAGACTAAAGGAGACCTGGGATCTTGCTACAGGTGTAAAGGGACCATACTCCAAATGATTACCAATGTAAGGTGCTCCTCCTTCCACTTGACCACTAATCTACAGAATAACCTTTTCTCACTGACCATCAGTGTAAGGGGCCCTTTCTTCAAGTGACCACCAGTGTAAGGTGGTTCCTCTTCCACTGACCACTAATCTACAGGTTCCCTTCACTCACTGACCATTAGTGTACAAGGGCCCTTCTCCTGATGATCACCAGTGTAAGATGCTCCTCCTTCCACTGCCCCCAATCTCCAGGTTCCCTTTGCTCAGCGGACATGGTGTACACCAGCATCAGAAGGTCAAGTGCTGCAAAGCTGTGATGGCCGATTGGTTAAGGTGTTGGACTGCAAACTTCGGTTAAAAGTGCCCCGCTAGTGCCCGAAAAGCAGCACTATAACAGCGGTAAAGCGCCGCTAAAACTAGCGGGGCTTTACCACTAACGCCCACACCGCCCCAGTGTGAAAGGGGGTCTTACTGAAAAAAAATCCATGATTAAGCACCTCCCACCCAGGCCAATTCTAGCATTTCTCTCCTACATGTAAAAATCATATTTTTTTTTGCTAGAAAATTACTCAGAACTCCCAACATTATATATATATACACATATATATATATTAACTGAGGCTCTAGAGAATAAAATGGCGGTTGTGGCAATTTTTTATGTCACACTGTATTTGTGGAATGATTTTTTAGAAAAAATAACACTTTAATGAGTTTTAATGCAAAAAAAAATAAAAAAACACAATATATAACCCAATTGTTGGTAAAATACAAAATATAATGTTACGTACGTAACATGTCACGCTTTAAAATTGCACACGCTCGTGGAATGGCGCCAAACTACGGTACTTAAAAATCTCCATAGTCGACACTTTAAAGGTGGCCAGTTGACCAGTTTAGAGTTACAGAGGAGGTCTAGTGCTAGAGATATTGCTCTCAATATAACGTTTACGATGATACCTCACATGTGTGGTGTGAACACTGTTTACATATGCGGGTGCAACCTACGTATGCATTCGCTTCTGTGGGGGCGAGCACGAGGGAATGGGGGAAATTTAAACATTTTATTTATTTATTTTTCACGTCCCTTTCATTTTTTGTATCACTTTTATTCCTATCACTAGAAATGTAAACATCCCTTGTGATAGAAATAAGGCATGGCAGGTCCTTTATATGGAGAAATTTGAGGTCTATAAAAGACCACAGATCTCTCCTTTACCTTAGAAAGCATTAAATAAAAAAAAACGTGGATCTCTGCTTTGCAGAAAAAAAAATGGCAGTGTTTACATCTGCCAGAGCCTGAAGTGACATCTTGACGTCGCTTCTGGCCTCCCAGGATAATAGAGATGACCAGGGACTATCCGGTCCACAGCGAGCTCTGCGGCAACCTGCTGCCGCCGCCGGATCGGTTTCTGGACTTCCCGATCACATGGGAGAGCCCAGAGAGATGCCAGTGGACAGCGGGAGGGAGGGGAGGGGGAGGTCGCTAGGATGGCTTTTACATTGTAGGGAATCGCTGGCTGAAAAGAAAGATACTAGAATGATAAAGGCATCATGCTGATATCTCCACTTCAAGTCCAGGACGTCATATTACGCCCTGCAAACGGGAAGTGGTTAAGTCTGCTTTATGAGTGCATACCCATAGCTCCCAACTGTCCCTGATTTCGAGGGACTGTCCCTGATTTGGAGCAATGTCCCTCTGTCCCTCATTCCTCCTCATTTGTCCCTCATTTTGGTCTAATCTATATAGTTGTATATGAAATGCACTTTTTATCTTTCAAAAAGTGTTTCCTAATCCTTAACATTTCATCCAAATTCTAAATTGCTGTATTTGTAAAATTTAAAAGCCAATATAAAGGAATAATAGTGGTAAAAAAAAGCCTGTAGATTTAGTTAACCTTTTTCTTGGTTAATTCTCCTTTAAGGGGGTGTGGCAGGGGGCGTGATCCTATGTCTACATACATTTACTAGTAGGTGTTCCTCATTCCCATCTCAAAATGTTGGGAAGTATGCATACCTCCCAACTTTCTGAGATGGGAATGAGGGACACCTAGTAGCAAAAATATGTAGGCATAGGACACACCCCCTGCCACGCCTCCTTTAAAGGAGAATTGTACAAAACAAATTATTGGTTAAACCCACAAGTGCTTTTTTACCACTACTATTCTTTTACACTGGCTTTTGGAATTTACAAATGCAGCAATTTAGAAATTAGATGAAATGCTTAGCGCTGGGAAACACTTTTTGATAGATAAGCAGTGCATTTTATATACAACTATATAGATCAGACCAAAATGATGAGGAGGAAAGAGGGACAGAGGGACTTTGTTCAGAATGAGGGACAGTCCCTCAAAGTCAGGGACAGTTGGGAGCTATGTGAGTGCATTGCATAGTAGTAAATTATTTTAAGGTTGTGATTATAGTTGTATAACCTTGTCTTTGTTGACTCACTTACCTTCAATATACCTTCAATTACTTGCTGACTGTATAACTTACATATACGGCGGCAAGGTGGCACTGCTGCGCCAGATCACGTACCTAGTACACTTCCAAGTTGGGGGCGCGCATGATTGTGATCAAACACAGCGGGAGCCAATTTGCGGGTACCATGGACTCGATGTCCACCGGTACCCGCCGATCATCCAGCGCAGAGGCAGAACAGCGGTCTGCCTATGTAAACAAGGCAGATTGCCATTCTGACAGGAGGGATGGCATGGATCCTGTTTTCCTGCAAAGCAGGGACATGGATCCATGCTTTCCCCTAGTAAAAATACCTCCCACACAGTACACTAAAACACTGGCTAGGAACACAGTTAACCCTTTGATCACCCCTGATGTTTGACCTTTTCCCAGCCAGTGTCCTTAGTACAGTGACAGTGCATATTTTTAGCACTGATCACTGTATTAGCATCACTGGTCCCCAAAAAGTGTCAAAGTGTCAGTTAGTGTCCGACTGTCTGCCACAATATTGCAGTCCCGCTATAAGTCGCTGACCACCACCATTACTAGTGAAAAATAAATCAATAAATAAAAATATCCCATAGTTTGTAGACACTATTACTTTTGCGCAAACCAATTAATATATGCTTATTGGGATTTATTTTACCAAAAATATGTCACAGAATACAAATTGACCTAAATTGATGAAGAAATTAGATTTTTTTCAATTTTTTTATTGGATATGTTTTATAGCAGAAAGTAAAAAAAATAGTTTGTTTTTTTTCAAAATTGTCAGTTTTTTGTTTATAAAAAAAAGACAAAAACACAGAGGTGATCAAATACCACCAAAAGAAAGCTCTATTTGTGGGAAAAAAGACGCCTGACGAAGGAGCACGCATGCTCCGAACGTGAGCGCTTCAGTCACGCCCCCCGCTCTCCAATATCTGACATCATCCACCTACGTAGCTGCTGACGCGCTGGCTAAGGGATTCCCATACCTCGGAGCTACGGACGCCACCAAAAGCGGGCGGGTCTGACCCCACCACAGCCCAGCGAAAACCGGATGAGACTTCACGATGTTCAGGAGAACTATTCCATGCCTGTTTTTATTACTCAAATGTGAGTGCATAATTTACCAATATTAAAGCCTTGTTTTATCCAATTTACTACCCTTAGAGCGGCGCTGCCTTTTTTCTGTTTGTCTTTCCCATATCACAGAGCCTCTCTGCTCTGAGAAGCTGGCTGCCGCTCATCATATATACCGGAACCTAGTTCTATAGGTCTAAGACCGTTTTGACTGTTTGTTACCCCCTATAGCCACCCTATTGCCTCCTCCCCTGATCCATACCACTGCCCCTTATCCTTTTACCAGAAGCACCTGTCAGCGCTCCATTCCCCTCTGTTAAAAGTATTGGGACACCTGCCTTTACACGCACATGAACTTTAATGGCATCCCAGTCTTAGTCCTTAGGGTTCATTATTGAGTTGGCCCACCCTTTACAGCTATAACAGCTTCAACTCTTCTGGGAAGGCTGTCCACAAGGTTTAGGAGTGCGTCTATGGGAATGTTTGACTATTCTTCCAGAAGTGCATTTGTGAGGTCAGGCACTGATGTGGACAAGAAGGCCTGGCTCAGAAGAGTTAAAGCTGTTATAGCTGCAAAGGGTGGGCCAACTCAATATTGAACCCTATGGACTAAGACTGGGATGCCATTACAGTTCATGTGCATGTGAAGGCAGGTGTCCCAATACTTTTGGTAATATAGTGTATCTTGCTTTCACTGAATTGAGTGGTGTAATACCTCAACCACCCTGACACATTTTAGACACATAAACCATACCAGTTTGATACAGGGTGTCCCCAGAGCAGGAAATGAGTGGAAATCGACCTAATGAAGGCACAATAAGACCTCTTTCACACTGGGGCGCTTTTAAGGCGATTTAGCGCTGGAAAAAACCTCTGCTAAGCGCCTGAAAACCACATCCCATTCATTTAAGTGTGACTTTTCAAACTCGGGCCGTGTGCTTGCGGGACGTTCCGAAAAGTCTTGCAAGCAGCATCTTTGCTGTATTTAGCGCCCCCCAAAACGCCCTGCCCATTGGAATGAGGCGTGAAAAGCACTTCAGAAGCGCCGCAACACGGGGGTTTTTAACCCCTCCTTTCGGGAAAAGCGCCCTGCTAGCGGCCGAAAAGCGCCACTTTAACAAAGGTAAAGCGCTGCTTACGTGGCTTCAGTGTGAAAGGGATCTAAAACCCAGGAGGGGTGTGAACCCTTCTCAACACAACTGAAAAGGTAGAAGAGATTTCCTGTCTTGCCCTGGTGAGAGGAGAGCCAGGACGTGGAAAAAACAACATCCATAATGGGGACACAGCCAGCCTTATACGTGAAAAGTTCTAAAACTTCTTCACTTTATCAAAAACTAATTAAAAAAAAAAAGTTCGGGAGTTGGGCTTTAAAAATCTACCTTTTAATAGTACAATCTACACAGCTTGTAGGCTTGTCACAGCTGATAAATTACACCGATCTGTTTCTTTGTCCGTTTAATGGAAAATATGTGGCGTTATGAGGATCTGACAGAGAATATCATTATTTATAACAGGAATTAGAGCTATCCAATCTTCAACTGTAATCCAGAACCCAATTAAGGCGTAATTAGGCCCCAGTTGGCGAATCCCGTGTTTCACAACGTTCTGCGTGTTTTGTTTAGGTGGAGGACAAATCTTCTTCCCTGCTAGCAGCACGGCATTCTGGGTAAAGGCCGGCGTGAGACCTTTCTACTGGGGTCTTAACAAAGCTTAGAAGTCCCCGCGTGAGGTAACACTCGTACAACCTACTCACATCTGTTTCAATCCTTTAGATTACAATTTCTTCTTTCCACTCAGAGCTGAAGCACGGTGCAAGCCTGGTCCACCTCTGCCCCGCCGTTCCATGGGCACGAGGCTGCAATGTGCCGTGTGAAGCAGAAATGAGGCAACATAACAGGTACACAAGTGAAATGATTGTGGGTCGCAGAGGTGACACAGAAGCCTCCACCGTACAACCGGCAGCAACGTGTAAGCTTGGCGTACAAATGCACCTGTAGAAAAATGAAATAATTGCATTTTGTGGTGTGAACTACACGCTTGGGTAGCATTGCCGGAGCTATTTCCAGAGGCAGCATGGAAAGACTTGTCAGTTTATAAAAAAAAAATATATATATTATATATATATATATATATATATATATATATATATATATATATATATATATATATATATATATATATATATATACACACTATATTGTCAAAAGTATTGGGCCGCCTGTCTTTACACGCACGTGAACTTTAATGGCATCCCAGTCTTAGTCCGTAGGGTTCAATATTGACTTGGCCCACCCTTTGCAGCTATAACAGCTTCAACTCTTCTGGGAAGGCTTTCCACAAGGTTTTGGAGTGCGTCTATAGGAATGTTTGACCATTCTTCCAGAAGTGCATTTGTGAGGTCAGGCACTGATGTGGATGAGAAGGCCTGGATCGCAGTCTCTGCTCTGATCCAAACCAAAGGTGTTCTGTCGGGTTGAGGTCAGGACTCTGTGTAGGCCAGTCAAGTTCCTCCACCCCAAACTCACTCATCCATGTCTTTATGGACCTTGCTTTGTGCACTGGTGCGCAGTCACGTTGGAACAAGGAAGGGGCCATCACCAAACTGTTCCCACAAAGTTGGGAGCAGGAAATTGTCCAAAATATCTTAGTATGCTGACGCTTTAAGAGTTCCCTTAACTGGAACTAAGGGCCAAGCCCAACCCCTGAAGAACAACCCCACACCATAATCCCCCCTCCACCAAATGATTTGGACCATTTGCTGAACCTGTTGCTGAAGTCATATTTGGCTCCATCCACTCCTACAGCCTTTCTATCGATCATGGGCTACCCTTGTGGGTGCCATCACTGAAGCTGCACCCCACCAGGTGATATTTGCCCACAAAGACACCTCAAACACAGTGGCGGCTGGTGCTCGATAATTCAGATGGGGGGGAACTGAATGTGAATGCACCCCCCCCCCATGCGCGAGTTGAATGGTCTCCTTACCTGCCCGGGATGACACTCCGATCTCCCCTCCCTCCTCTGTCCGGGGAGTGCCAGATGGCTGAACCATCCATGGTCACAGTGGCGGCTGGTGGGTCGGTCGGTCTTCTCCTCCGGCTGTGCTCTCCTCCTCCTCCTTTCTCCTCTTCCTAGGCATCCAATAGGATCGCCTGGCATTTTGACCAATCAGGAAACGGGACTCGTGACCCACTTCCTGATTGGCAGAGGGGTGATTCAATGTGAAAATAGTAAATATTCATTCGCTATTATCACACAACTGGGTGGGCTCGGATGGCAGTGATCTGCACCCCAAGACCATCCTTTTTTGAAACCTATTAGAGCCTCTGGCTCTAATCACATGCTTAAAAAAAAACACCCCCCATTGGAATCCATGTGTCCGACGTCTTGTATCTAGATTAGGGGGCCATCCTAATGGATAGGGGGCCCGTCCTAATGAACGGGGCGCCACTGTTTAAACACCTACAGGGTCTTTATTTGACTGCATTTGTCTCCCTGCGGTTTAGCAAACTTTAGTTTTGAAGAGGTCAGTGATGACTTTTTATTTAAAGGTTATTTATATTTTCTTGACACGTAGTAAATAAGCTTTAAAACAAGGCATCACTGCCCTCTGTAGCTGCAGGCATTACGACAATTCATACTCAAAGTTTACAGCAGACGCATTAAAATTGTTGTCTAATGCTGCGTACACACAGTCGGAATTTCTGACCAAAAAGCTCACATCGGACTTTTGCTGGCGGAATTTCTGATCGTGTGTACATGGCATAAGGCCCCTTTCACACGGGCTTTCCGATCAGGTCCGCCTGTCAGTTTTTCAGGAGGACCTGATCGGACGTTCCATTCACTCCTTTGTTGCGGCGGATGTCAGTGGTGACATGTCCGCTGACACCCACTGCTATCCGATCCGATCCTGTCCCTGAAATCCAGACGGATGGAGACCCTATTTTCTATCCGTCTGGTGGATCGGATGAAAACTGAGAGGCAGTCCATTTTCATCCAATCTTCCCATAGAGGAGAGTGGTCTACACAGTGAGCGGAGACAGACCTGTCATCCGCCTGCTCAGCAAGGATCAGCGGATCGATCCCCCGCTGAGCAAGGCAGAGTCTGCCGGGCGGAATGCCCGTGTGAAAGGACCCTAAGCCAACTCAACTCACGCTGTTCACTCTCCCAGCAGTGACTTAGTAGCTCAGCTTGTCCTGCTCACCCCTTCCAGCAGTGACTTAGCTGTTCAACTCACCATGTTACCCCCTTCCCAGCAGTGATTTATCTTCCAAGCTTAGCTTGCTACCCCCCTCCCAGAAGTGATTTATCTGCTCAGCTCAACATGCTCCCCTCTCCCAGTAGTGATTTACCTGTTCAGCTCACTATGCTACCCCCCCTCCCAGTAGTGACCAATCTGCCCAGCCTACCATACTACTTCCTCCCAGTAGTGATTTAGCTGCTCAGCTCACCATGCTCCCTCATCCCAGCAGTAATTTTGCCATATCTCCCAACTTTTTGAGATGGGAACAAAGGGCGCCTATTAGCAAAAGTATGTAGGCATAGATAGGACACACCCCCTTAGAGGAGAATTATACAAAAAAAATTTTTGTTAAACCCACAAGTGCTTTTTTTTAACCTTTACTATTCCTTTATCTTGGCTTTTGAAATTTTACAAATGCAGCAATTTAGAAATTGGATGAAAGGTTTAGCACTGGGAAACACTTTTTGAAAGAGAAATAGTGCATTTTATTTACATCTATATAGATCAGACCAAAATGAGGGAGACATGAGGAGGAAAGAGGGACAGAGGGACTTTGTTCCAAATCTGACACAGTCCCTTGAAATCAGGAACTGTTGGGAGCTATGATTTAGCTGCTCAGCTAACTATTCCCCCTTTCCCCCCAGCAGTGATTTCGTTTCTCAGGTCACCATGCCCCCCCCAGCAATGACTTAACTGCTGCTAACCATACCGCCCCCTCCCAGGAGTGACGTAGGCAGGCCATACACGGATCGAATTTCGGCTGGTTCAGCAGGAACCAGTGGAGATTCAAACCATGTTTGGGCAGGCTGAATGTACCGAGTTGATCGCTCGATCAACTTGGGTACAACCAACATGCTGCGTTTTACCTGGGATTTTTGCTAGCGGCTGCCATAGCCGCTAACAATAATCACTGTCTTCTCCTGGTCGGGGCTGGCCTCTCCCGCTAGGAGAAGACGATTGCCGTTAGGAGGGATTCCCCTGCCAACACTGTCTGTGTTGATGGGGTAATCAAGTACATATTTTTCCTGCAACCCGTAGTTACAGGAAATAAATTTGCTCCATGCATGGCCGGCCTTAGGTGCTCAGCTCACCATGTACCCCCTCCTGCTATTTACAAGCAGCTCTTTTCTTTCAGTGCACAGAGGCTGCTCAGCTGTTGGTTAATTACCAGCCACTCGTTTCCACAGTGACACCTGGTTACCATTACCTACCTCATTAATCCAGCCTATAGCCAACCTCTTTTTGCTAATTAAACAGTTTTGCTCATTTCCTCCATGTCCTTGCATGGTCTATGATCTCCAGTGTGTTCCTGTGTATGACTTAGCCTTGCTAACTCCTCTTCCGCCTCTTCCTGGTTTTTTTCCTCCTTACTACGCTGACTTCTGGCTTCCTGCCCCTGGCTCCTCTGATTGCCCACTCTGGCATCTAAACCCTGGCTTCATTTTTTGACTATGTTCCTAAACTGCGATTTTATTAAAGGTGTGATTTTTAACTGCATTTTTCTATCTCTGCCTAGTTTATGGTTCCTGACCTGCCCCGTCCCAAGAGTGATTTAGCTGCTCTGCTCATCATGTACCCCCTCCCAGCAGTGGCTCCCCACCTCATCCCACTCTTCTCCCTTCCCAGCTGTGACATAGCTGCTCAGCGCACCATGCTTCTCTATCCCAGCTGTGAATTTGCAGCTCATATCCCCCTGCTCCACCCTCAAAGCAGAGGCTCAGCAGCTCAGAACCCCCACCCTCCAAGCAGTGACTTAGCAGATCAGCACACCCTGTCCCCTGCCAGCAGCATCTTAGCAACTCAGCTTGCTCTGCTCCCCCCTCCCAGCAGAGACTCAGTAGCTCAGCACACCCTGTTATCTGCTCTTCAGCAGCTCGTCTTACCATGACACCGCCCCCCACTCTAGCCTTATCTTCAGTCTTACACAGATGTACAGGTTCCTCTTCTGTACTGAAGTTACTTACTCTGATCTCACTACACACTCAGAGCATTTCACAGTGTGCATTAAAAGCTGCGGCGACAGCTGACCTGGAGGATTTCAGTTCTTTCGATCACAGAGACTTAGGATCAAATGTGGGCATTTCCTAAGGTGGTTTACATGCAAATGCAGTCTGCTCCCTCCTCCAGACTGATATCCACCCATCAAGGCATTTTGATGTTTACATAACTCCTCCCAAAACCCAGCGCACTCCTTTAATCAGGGGTCCTAAGGCAGTGTGCTGTGATGAGTTTAGGAAACATTGTATAGAACCTTCCAGGCCCCTTCCTCTGGCAATGCTGATGATGTCACTGGGTCTAAAATAAGGTGTGTAATGAAAATGGAAAGGGTTTATTACAAACTTTCATTAGCGTGGTGATGAGGGGAACCAGAGAAGGCAAAAAATTTGGGTGGATTAAACCTCTATAGGAAGAGTAAACCTCACCTTGATCATTGTAAGCACCCTGGCAGTGTAATGTGGTTTGTCCTAAACCATGTAATTGTCACTTTTGCTGGACAGCTTGCGCTGCATGTAAATGTGAATAAAGATGTGAATAAAGGCCAATAAGGGCAAGTAAAATAAAAAGAAAAAAGAATTTATACAGTGCATCCGGAAAGTATTCAAAGTGCTTCACTTTTTCCACATTTTGTTATGATACAGTCTTATTCCAGAATGGATTCAATTAATTATTTTCTTCAAAATTCTGCAAACAACACCCCATAATGACAACGTGAAAGAAGTTTGTTTGAGATTTTGCAAATTTATAAAAAATAAAAAATTAAACTAAATCACATGTACATACAATGGATATAAAAAGTCTACACACCCCTGTTAAAATGTCAGGTTTCTGTGATGTAAAAAAATGAGACAAAGATAAATCACTTCAGAACTTTTCCCACCTTTAATGTGACCAATAAACTGTACAACTCAATTGAAAAACAAACTAAAATCTTTTGGGGGGGGGGGGGGGGGGGGTAAAAATAAAAAACAAAATAATGTGGCTGCATAAGTGTGCACACCCTCTTATAACTGGGGATGTAGCTGTGTTCAGAATTAAGCAATCATATATTAAAATTCATGTTAAATAGGAGTCAGTACACACCTACCATCATTTAAAGTGCCTCTAATTAACCCCAAATAAAGTTCAGCTGTTCTTGTAGGTCTTTCCTGACATTTTCTTAGTCGCATCCTACAGCAAAAGCCATGGTCCACAGAGAGCTTCCATAGTATCAGAGGGATCTCATTGTTAAAAGGTATCAGTCAGGAGAAGGGTACAAAAGAATTTCCAAGGCATTAGATCTACCATGGAGCACAGTAAAGACAGTCATTATCCAGTGGAGAAAATACAGAACAACGGTGACATTACCAAGAACTGGACGTCTCTCCAAAATTGTTGAAATACGAGAAGAAAACTGGTCAGGGAGGCTGCCAAGAGGCCTACACCAACATTAAAGGAGCTGCAGGAATATCTGGCAAGTACTGGCGGTGTGGTACATGTGAAAACAATTTCCTCGTATTGTTCATATGTCTGACCTATGGGGCAGAGTGGCAAGACAAAAGCCTTTTCTTACCAAGAAAAACATCCAAGCCCGGCTAAATTTTGCAAAAACACATCTGAAGTCTCCCAAAAGCATGTGGGAAAATGTGTTATGGTTTAAAGAAACCAAGGTTGAACTTTTAGTAAGGCTTACCTGTAGGTACTGTAAATATCTCCTAAACTTGCATGGTTTAAGAGTTGTTTACCATATACGCTGCCGCCGACATCATCGGCGCATGCGCACTGAAAGAACGGCCCGCTTGTGCCATTTCTTCAGGACTCGTGCCGTGACCGGTGGCACCCGAGCGCATGCCGCAGGAGTGCCGTTATTGCGGCTCCGGCCAATCACAGTGCCGGAGCTCGCGAACTCGGAAGTAACTCTGGGAAAAATGTCAGCCGTGGGAGCAGAGTGCGGGCGGCACTGCAGGCCATCGTTCTAAGGTAAGTTTTTCATAATGCGCTAGTATGCGATGCATACTAGCTCATTATACCTCAGATCTCCTCATTTCATTCCCAGCCCATGGGTGGATGTGCATGGCATATAAAAAATATAAGTGCTACAATAGTGTAAAACCTTCAAAATTTATTGTAATGATAAAACACAGCATCACACTTACATTTAAACAGCAGAAAAAACACCTGTATGCCTGGTGCGCCGGCCGGTGCACACTCAGACAAGCCCATCCTTCTGGATCAACAACGACACGAGGTGACGTCAGCGCGTTGCTCCGCCCTACGCGTTTCGTAATAGAATTAAGTCGTCCAGTGGCACTCTCTACTTAACGGTGGTGGATTGTGCACAAATTCTTCATTTAACACCTGAAGATCCCACATTTTATGGATGGACATCACATTCATTTTTTTAATTTTCAAAGCTCACGGGTGATACTGTTGTTCTAGTTTTTTTGGACATTTTACATCATATGTTTTTATTTAGCCAATTGATTTAGTTGTACAATCACTATTGGCCAATCCTTTTCTTTTCATGTGTAATGGTGTTTTTGACATTCAGGATTCTTGTCCATATCATACATGGTTGCACATATATGGACATTTGACCACTTTTTAAAGATTGGGTTAGTGTGTGAGTGTGCACTTACCTTATGCAATATTTTTCACATGTATAGCGCAATTTTATATTTTTCTACTTTTGACCACTGTATTTATGTTGTGCAGGAGAATTGCTGCTTTTAGCAATCTTTCACATGCAATTCCACGGGTACTCTTTGGGATTGGGTATATGTGTTTAGTTGCTTTTTACCTATTTTATTTTTCTGTTTTTCACACTAGCTCATTATGCCTTTGTCTTGCAAGTTTTTTTTTTGGGGGGGGGGGGGGGATTTTTTTTCAGAGGTTTACAACCTCTTTAACCCCATACAGTTACCAGAATATATTTTAGTTTGTTATAGTAGGTCTATAGATTATGTAATCATTTAAAACATTTAAATATATTCCAAAACACTCTTAGCACATCATCACAACATATTGGCATTGGGAACTGGAATAAGAAGTCTTTAGAGAGCAGTTGACCATACTCTTTCACAGTCCAGGCTAGAGCTGGAAAGGTGATGCAGAGAGTTATATAGCTTATTCTAAATACTCCTGACACCTTCTGGCTGTATAGCGTATGGGATGGATAGCTACAAGGGTGGCCACTATAAGTATTTTGGCAGGCAGCTCATTTTTCATCTATGTATTTCAGCTGTATATTCAGCTGTCTGGGTGCCGCACTGCTTTCAAAGGATTATGGGAAAGGGAGCACAAATACAGGCTGACGTATTGGCAATGTCACACAAACTACATAAAAGCCCATAACAAGAGCACTGCAATGCATCCATTTTTTTAAATATTTACATGAGCCAATTACAAAGAAATATATAAAATGAAGAGATAAAGTCCCTTTAATATAAAACTCAGTGGGGTGCACACAGGCACTTTAAAAAGGCAGGACTTACAAATGACTTTGTGGAACCCATTAAAGCTGTCTGGAATCCCATTCCGCACCATTCTGCTCTATTGTCTTTTTACATGAAACTGCCTCCTTATAAAATTGTCTTAAAGCGGAACTCCAGGCAGATATAAAAACACCAATTGGAGAATAACTATGGGCAAAAAAATATATATGATGCAGTCTGTAAATAGCATTACCACACCCCCGTAACATAGGTTTATTACCTGTCCATCCTTCCAGCAGATCTGTTATTTTTATAATAGCAGGCTAAGCTGTCCAGGAAAAGCAACAATTTCAAGGATTGGAACAGACCATATAACAATGAAGAGGGTGGTTAAAATAGTTAGCATTTATTCATATGATTTAAACCCTTTTAAAAAAAAACACCAAAAAAATTATGCTGTCGCTGAGTAAAATATGTTAGGCTGTAATGTGAGCCAGTGCCCATTTAATGCATGCTTAAGGTTATATATATTATAAATAAGCAGCAAAGCACTATGCCCTGGTTCATACCAGTGCGACTTGTCATGACTCTTGACAGTTCAATGTGGTATGACAAGTTGCACCCCATTTGTGGCAATGGAACTGTTGAAATTGCTGCGGCTCAAGTGGCAGCGACTTTGAAAAAGGTTCCTGCGCTATTTATGTACCATATCAGTGCGACTTGCATTAACATCTCTTAAATAAAGTTGCACAGATATCAGCAACCTGCTAATGAAATCGAACTGCTTTGAGATCGCTCTGAAGTAGCACGACTTCAAAAATGCACTGGTGTGAACCAGGGATAAAGCAAACACTCATTAATTTCTGTAAGAATTGTGAAATAATTAATTTTATGTGTTGTGCGCAGGGAAACACTAGCTGGCCATCAGCGTAAAGGTGGTCCTCCTTCCACCTCTACTCAATCATCAATAAACAGTGTTAGAGGGTCCTACCAGATCCTTCTACTGACCACTACTCTAAAGGATCCCTTCACACACTGACCATAGTGTAAAGAGGCCCATCCTTCAATGACCACCGATGTAAGGTGGTTCTCTTTTCACTTGACCACTTATCTACAGGGTCTCTTATCTCAACAGCACTCCTATTCCAAATGATTATCAGTGAGTGAAGTACAGGCCATCTTCCACTAACCCACAGAATCCCACCTCTCACTGGCCATCAGTGTAAATGGCCTCTCCTCCAAATGGTCACCAATGTAAAGTGGCCCCCCTTCCACTTGACCACTAATCTACAGTACCCCATCTGTCAATGGACAGATCCTGTCAAATCCTGCTCACAGCGTGAAAATTTTAAAACACTGATCACTAACCTACAGCATCCCTTCTCTCACTTGCCATCAGTGTAAAGGACTGGCCACCAATGTCAGGTGGTCCTTCTTTCACTGACCACTAACCAACAGGACCCCTTCTCTCACTGGCCTTCAGCGTAAAGGTCTCAACAGATTAGTGGTGGTCAAGCGGATGGGAAACCACTGTCAATGGACATGACGTGAACCAGCTCAGGTGGTCCTCCTTCCACTTGACCACTTTTATAGAGGGCCCTTACTCCAAATGATTACTAGTTAGTACAGTCCTTCTTCCATTAACCGACAGGATCCCATCTTTCACTGGCCATCAGTGTAAAGGGCCTCTATTCAAAACAATCATCAGTGCAAGGTGGTCTTTCTTCCACTGACCACTGATCTACAGGATCCTTCACCTTACTGGTAAACAGTGTTAGAGGGCCCTACCAGATCCTTCTACTGACCACTACTCTACAGGGCCCGTCTGTCAATTAACCCACAGGATCCCATCTTTCACTGGACATCAATGTAAAGGGCCTCTACTCTGAATAATCATCAATGTAAGGTGGTCTTTCTTCCACTGACCACTAATCTACAGTGCCCCATCTGTCAATGGAAATGACGTGAACCATCTCAAGAAGCTTTTGGAACAAGCAGCTGTGATGGCCGAGTGGTTATCTACAGGGTCTCTTATCTCAACAGATTAGTGGTCAAGTGAAAGGGGGAACACTGTCAATGGATATGATGTGAACCAGCTCAAAAAGCTCAAGAAGCTTTTTGAGCAAGTAGCTGTGATGGCCGAGTGGTTAAGGCGTTGGACTTGAAATCCAATAGGGTTTCCCTGCGCAGGTTAAATTCTGCTCACAGCGTGTGATTTTTAAAACACTGATCACTAACCTACAGTATCCCTTCTCACACTGGCCATCAGTGTAAAGGATTGGCCACCAATGTCAGGTAGTCTTTCTTTCAATGACCACTAAACAACAGGATCCCTTCTCTCACTGACCATCAGCGTAAAGTCCCCTACTTCTATTGATTTCCAGTGTATGGGGGTCCTCCTTCCACTTGCCAACTTTTATAGAGGGACCTTATTTCAAATGATTACTACTTAGTAAAGTACAGTCCTTCTTCCATTAACCCACAGGATTCCATCTTTCACTGGCCACCAGTGTAAAAGGGCCTCTAGTCTAAACAATCATCAATGTAACGTGGTCTTTCTTCCACTGACCACTATTCTAAAGGATACTTCACCTTACTGGTAAACAGTGTTAGAGGGCCCTGCCAGATCTTTCTACTGACCACTACTCTACAGGGTCCCTTACTGACCATAGTGTGAAGGGGTCCATCTTTCAATGACCACCAATTTAAGGTGGTTCTTTTTCTACTTGACCACTTATCTACAGGGTCTCTTATCTCAACAGCACTCCTATTCCAAATGATTACCAGTGAGTGAAGTACAGGCCATCTTCCACTAACCCACAGAATCCCATCTCTCACTGGCCATCAGTGTAAATGGCCTCTCCTCCGAATGATCACCAATGTAAAGTGGCCCCTCTTCCACTTGACCACTTATCTACAGAGTCCCTTAACTTAACAGCTCTTCTACTCCAGATGATTACCAGTGGTACCATCTCTCACTGGTCTCACTGGCTTTTGGAGCAAGCAGCTGTACTGGCCAAGTGGTTATCTACAGGGTCCCTTAACTCAACAGCTCTTCTACTCCAAATGATTACCAGTCACTTTCATAGAGGGCCCTTACTCCAAATGATTACTAGTTAGTATAGTGCTTCTTTCATTAACCTACAGGATCCCACCTTTCACTGGACATCAATATAAAGGGCCTCTACTCTTAATAATCATCAATGTAAGGTGGTCTTTCTTCCACTGACCACTAATCTACAGTGCCCCATCTGTCAATGGACATGACGTGAACCATCTCAAGAAGCTTTTGGAACAAGCAGCTGTGATGGCCGAGTGGATATCTGCAGGGTCTCTTATCTCAACAGATTAGTGGTCAAGAAGAAGGGAGACCACTGTCAATGGACATGATGTGGGTCCCTTCACACACTGACCATAGTGTAAAGGGGACCATCTTTCAATGACCACCAATGTAAGGTGGTTCTATTTCCACATTACCACTTATCTACAGGGTCCTTTATCTCAACAGCGCTTCTACTCCAAATGATTACCAGTGGTACCATCTCTCACTGGTCTCACTGGCTTTTGGAGCAAGCAGCTGTACTGGCCGAGTGGTTATCTACAGGGTCTCTTATCTCAACAGATTAGTGGTCAAGTGGAAGGGGTACCACTGTCAATGTACATGACGTGAACCAGCTCAAGAAGCTTTTGGAGATAGTAGCTGTGATGGCCGAGTGGTTAAGGCGTTGGACTCGAAATACAATAGGGTCTCCCTGCGCAGGTTCAAATCCTGCTCACAGCGTGAATATTTTAAAACACTGATCACTAACCTACAGTATCCCTTCTCTCACTGGCCATCAGTGTAAAGGATTGCCCACCAATGTCAGGTGGTCATTCTTTCACTGACCACTTACCAACAGGATCCCTTCTCTCACTGGCCATCAGCATAAAGGTCTCAACAGATTAGTGGTCAAGTGGAATGGGGAACTACTGTCAATGGACATGACGTGAACCAGCGCAGGTGGTCCTCCTTCTGCTTGATCACTTTTATAGAGGGACCTTACTCCAAATGATTACTAGTTAGTATAGTACTTCTTCCATTAACCCACAGGATCCCATCTTTCACTGGCCATCAGTGTAAAGGGCCTCTACTCTGAATAATCATCAATGTAAGGTGGTCTTTCTTCCACTGACCACTAATCTACAGTGCCCCATCTGTCAATGGACATGACGTGAACCATCTCAAGAAGCTTTTGGAGCAAGCAGCTGTGATGGCCAAGTGGTTATCTGCAGGGTCTCTTATCTCAACAGATTAGTGGTCAAGAAGAAGGGAGACCGCTGTCAACGGACACGACGTGAACCAACTCAAGAAGTATTTGGCGCAAGTAGCTGTGATAGCCGAGTGGTTAAGGCGTTGGACTTGACATCCAATAGGGTTTACTTGCACAGAAACAAATCCTGCTCACAGCATGAGTATTTTAAAACACTGATCACTAACCTACAGTATCCATTCTCTCACTGGCCATCAGTGTAAAGGATTGCCCACCAATGTCAGGTGGTCCTTCTTTCACTGACCACTAACCAACAGGATCCCTTCTCTCACTGGCCGTCAGCATAAAGGTCTCAACAGATTAGTGGTCAAGTGGAATGGGGAACTACTGTCAATGGACATGACGTGAACCAGCGCAGGTGGTCCTCCTTCTGCTTGATCACTTTTATAGAGGGACCTTACTCCAAATGATTACTAGTTAGTATAGTACTTCTTCCATTAACCCACAGGATCCCATCTTTCACTGGCCATCAGTGTAAAGGGCCTCCACTCTGAATAATCATCAATGTAAGGTGGTCTTTCTTCCACTGACCACTAATCTACAGGATCTTTCACCTTACTAGTAAACAGTGTTAGAGGGCCCTACCAGATTCTTCTACTGACCACTACTCTACAGGGTCCTTTCACACACTGACCATAGTGTAAAGGGGCCCATCTTTTAATGACCACCAATGTAAGGTGGTTCTCCTTCCAACTGACCACTTATCTACAGGGTCCCTTAACTCAACAGCTCTTCTACTCCAAATGATTACCAGTCACTTTTATAGAGGGCCCTTACTCCAAATGATTACTAGTTAGTATAGTACTTCTTTCATTAACCCACAGGATCCCATTTTTCACTGGACATTAATGTAAAGGGCCTCTACTCTGAATAATCATCAATGTAAGGTGGTCTTTCTTCCACTGACCTCTAATCTACAGTGCCCCATCTGTCAATGAACATGACATGAACCATCTCAAGAAGCTTTTGGAACAAGCAGCTGTGATGGCTGAGTGGTTATCTGCAGGGTCTCTTATCTCAACAGATTAGTGGTCAAGTGGAAGGGAGACCACTGTCAATGGACATGATGTGGGTCCCTTCACACACTGACCATAGTGTAAAGGGGACCATCTTTCAATGACCACCAATGCAAGGTGGTTCTCCTTCCACATGACCACTTATCTACAGGGTCCTTTATCTCAACAGCGCTTCTACTCCAAATGATTACCAGTGGTACCATCTCTCACTGGTCTCACTGGCTTTTGGAGCAAGCAGCTGTGATGGCCGAGTGGTTATCTGCAGGGTCTCTTATCTCAACAGATTAGTGGTCAAGTGGAAGGGAGACCACTGTCAATGGACATGATGTGGGTCCCTTCACACACTGACCATAGTGTAAAGGGGACCATCTTTCAATGACCACCACTGTAAGGTGGTTCTCCTTCCACATGACCACTTATCTACAGGGTCCTTTATCTCAACAGCGCTTCTACTCCAAATGATTACCAGTGGTACCATCTCTCACTGGTCTCACTGGCTTTTGGAGCAAGCAGCTGTACTGGCCGAGTGGTTATCTACAGGGTCTCTTATCTCAACAGATTAGTGGTCAAGTGGAAGGGGTACCACTGTCAATGTACATGACGTGAACCAGCTCAAGAAGCTTTTGGAGAAAGTAGCTGTGATGGCCGAGTGGTTAAGGCATTGGACTCGAAATCCAATAGGGTCTCCCTGCGCAGGTTCAAATCCTGCTCACAGCGTGCCTATTTTAAAACACTGATCACTAACCTACAGTATCCCTTCTCTCACTGGCCATCAGTGTAAAGGATTGCCCACCAATGTCAGGTGGTCATTCTTTCACTGACCACTTACCAACAGAATCCCTTCTCTCACTGGCCATCAGCATAAAGGTCTCAACAGATTAGTGGTCAAGTGGAATGGGGAACTACTGTCAATGGACATGACGTGAACCAGCGCAGGTGGTCCTCCTTCTGCTTGATCATTTTTATAGAGGGACCTTACTCCAAATGATTACTAGTTAGTATAGTACTTCTTCCATTAACCCACAGGATCCCATCTTTCACTGGCCATCAGTGTAAAGGGCCTCTACTCTGAATAATCATCAATGTAAGGTGGTCTTTCTTCCACTGACCACTAATCTACAGGATCCTTCACCTTACTGGTAAACAGTGTTAGAGGGCCCTGCCAGATTCTTCTACTGACCACTACTCTACAGGGTCCTTTCACACACTGACCATAGTGTAAAGGGGCCCCTCTTTTAATGACCACCAATGTAAGGTGGTTCTCCTTCCACCTGACCACTTATCTACAGGGTCCCTTAACTCAACAGCTCTTCTACTCCAAATGATTACCAGTCACTTTTTTAGAGGGCCCTTACTCCAAATGAATACTATTTAGTATAGTACTTCTTTCATTAACCCACAGGATCCCATCTTTCACTGGACATCAATGTAAAGGGCCTCTACTCTGAATAATCATCAATGTAAGGTGGTCTTTCTTCCACTGACCACTAATATACAGTGCCCCATCTGTCAATGGACATGACGTGAACCATCTCAAGAAGCTTTTGGAACAAGCAGCTGTGATGGCCGAGTGGTTATCTGCAGGGTCTCTTATCTCAACAGATTAGTGGTCAAGTAGAAGGGAGACCACTGTCAATGGACATGATGTGGGTCCCTTCACACACTGACCATAGTGTAAAGGGGACCATCTTTCAATGACCACCAATGTAAGGTGGTTCTCCTTCCACATGACCACTTACAGTGGCTTGCAAAAGTATTCGGCCCCCTTGAACTTTTCAACCTTTTGCCACATTTCAGGCTTCAAACATAAAGATATAAAATTTTAATTTTTTGTGAAGAATCACCAACAAGTGGGACACAATTGTGAAGTGGAACGAAATCTATTGGATATTTTAAACTTTTTTAGCAATTAAAAAACTGAAAAGTGGTGCGTGCAAAATTATTCGGCCCCTTTACTTTCAGTGCAGCAAACTCACTCCAGAAGTTCAGCGAGGATCTCTGAATGATCCAATGTTGTCCTAAATGACTGATGGTGATAAATAGAATCCACCTGTGTGTAATCAAGTCTCTGTATAAATGCACCTGCTCTGTGATAGTCTCAGGGTTCTGTTGAAAGCGCAGAGAGCATCATGAAGACCAAGGAACACACCAGGCAGGTCCGTAATACTGTTGTGGAGAAGTTTAAAGCCGGATTTGGATACAAAAAGATTTCCCAAGCTTTAAACATCCCAAGGAGCACTGTGCAAGCAATCATTTTGAAATGGAAGGCGTATCAGACCACTGCAAATCTACCAAGACCTGGCTGTCTCTCTAAACTTTCAGCTCAGACAAGGAGAAGACTGATCAGAGATGCAGCCAAGAGGCCCATGATCACTCTGGATGAACTGCAGAGAACTACAGCTGAGGTGGGAGAGTCTGTCCATAGGACAACAATCAGTCGTACACTGCACAAATCTGGCCTTTATGGAAGAGTGGCAAGAAGAAAGCCATTTCTCAAAGATATCCATAAAAAGTCTTGTCTAAAGTTTGCCACAAGCCACCTGGGAGACACACCAAACATGTGGAAGAAGGTGCTCTGGTCCGATGAAACCAAAATCGAACTTTTTGGCCACAATGCAAAACGTTATGTTTGGCGTAAAAGCAACACAGCTCATCACACTCAACAAACCATCCCCACTGTCAAACATGGTGGTGGCAGCATCATGGTTTGGGCCTGCTTTTCTTCAGCAGGGACAGGGAAGATGGTTAAAATTGAGGGGAAGATGGATGCAGCCAAATACAGGACCATTCTGGATGAAAACCTGTTGGAGTCTGCAAAAGACCTGAAACTGGGACGGAGATTTATCTTCCAACAAGACAATGATCCCAAACATACAGCAAAATCTACAAAGGAATGGTTCACAAATAAATGTATCCAGGTGTTAGAATGGCCAAGTCAAAGTCCAGACCTGAATCCAATCGAGAATCTGTGAAAGAGCTGAAAACTGCTGTTCACAAACGCTCTCCATCCAACCTCACTGAGCTCGAGCTGTTTTGCAAGGAAGAATGGGCAAGAATTTCAGTCTCTCGATGTGCAAAACTGATAGAGACATACCCCAAGCGACTTGCAGCTGTAATCGCAGCAAAAGGTGGTTCTACAAAGTATTAACGCAAGGGGGCCGAATAATTTTGCACGCACCACTTTTCATTTTTTTATTAGTTAAAAAAGTTTTAAAAATCCAAAAGATTTCGTTCCACTTCACAATTGTGTCCCACTTGTTGGTGATTCTTCACAAAAAATAAAAATTTTATATCTTTATGTTTGAAGCCTGAAATGTGGCAAAAGGTTGAAAAGTTCAAGGGGGGCGAATACTTTCGCGAGCCACTGTATCTACAGGGTCCTTTATCTCAACAGCGCTTCTACTCCAAATGATTACCAGTGGTACCATCTCTCACTGGTCTCACTGGCTTTTGGAGCAAGCAGCTGTACTGGCCGAGTGGTTATCTACAGGGTCTCTTATCTCAACAGATTAGTGGTCAAGTGGAAGGGGTACCACTGTCAATGGACATGACGTGGGTCCCTTCACACACTGACCATAGTGTAAAGGGGACCATCTTTCAATGACCACCAATGTAAGGTGGTTCTCCTTCCACATGACCACTTATCTACAGGGTCCTTTATCTCAACAGCGCTTCTACTCCAAATGATTACCAGTGGTACCATCTCTCACTGGTCTCACTGGCTTTTGGAGCAAGCAGCTGTACTGGCCGAGTGGTTATCTACAGGGTCTCTTATCTCAACAGATTAGTGCTCAAATAAAAGGGAGACCCCTGTCAATGGACATGACATGGGTCCCTTCACACACTGACCATAGTGTAAAGGGCCCATCTTTTAATGACCACCAATGTAAGGTAGTTCTTTTTCCACATGACCACTTATCTACAGGGTCCTTTACCTTAACAGCGCTTCTACTCCAAATGATTACCAGTGGTACCATCTCTCACTGGTATCACTGGCTTTTGGAGCAAGCAGCTGTACTGGCCGAGTGGTTATCTACAGGGTCTCTTATCTCAACAGATTAGTGGTCAAGTGGAAGGGGTACCACTGTCAATGTACATGATGTGAACCAGCTCAAGAAGCTTTTGGATAAAGTAGCTGTGATGGCTGAGTGGTTAAGGCGTTGGACTCTAAATCCAATAGGGTCTCCCTGCGCAGGTTCAAATCCTGCTCACAGCGTGACTGTTTTAAAACACTGATCACTAACCTACAGTAGCCCTTCTCTCACTGGCCATCAGTGTAAAGGATTACCCACCAATGTCAGCTGGTCATTCTTTCACTGACCACTTACCAACAGGATCCCTTCTCTCACTGGCCATCAGCATAAAGGTCTCAACAGATTAGTGGTCAAGTGGAATGGGGAACTACTGTCAATGGACATGACGTGAACCAGCGCAGGTGGTCCTCCTTCTGCTTGATTGTTTTATAGAGGGACCTCATTCCAAATGATTACTAGTTAGTATAGTACTTCTTCCATTAACCCACAGGATCCCATCTTTCACTGGCCATCAGTGTAAAGGGCCTCTACTCTGAATAATTATCAATGTAAGGTGGTCTTTCTTCCACTGACCACTAATCTACAGGATCCTTCACCTTACTGGTAAACAGTGTTAGAGGGCCCTACCAGATTCGTCTACTGACCACTACTCTACAGGGTCCTTTCACACACTGACCATAGTGTAAAGGGGCCCATCTTTTAATGACCACCAATGTAAGGTGGTTCTCCTTCCACATGACCACTTATCTACAGGGTCCTTTATCTCAACAGCGCTTCTACTCCAAATGATTACCAGTGGTACCATCTCTCACTGGTCTCACTGGCTTTTGGAGCAAGCAGCTGTACTGGCCGAGTGGTTATCTACAGGGTCTCTTATCTCAACAGATTAGTGCTCAAATAGAAGGGAGACCCCTGTCAATGGACATGACGTGGGTCCCTTCACACACTGACCATAGTGTAAAGGGCCCATCTTTTAATGACCACCAATGTAAGGTAGTTCTTTTTCCACATGACCACTTATCTACAGGGTCCTTTACCTCAACAGCGCTTCTACTCCAAATGATTACCAGTGGTACCATATCTCACTGGTATCACTGGCTTTTGGAGCAAGCAGCTGTACTGGCCGAGTGGTTAAGGCGTTGGACTCGAAATCCAATAGGGTCTCCCTGCGCAGGTTCAAATCCTGCTCACAGCGTGACTATTTTAAAACACTGGTCACTAACCTACAGTATCCCTTCTCTCACTGGCCATCAGTGTAAAGGATTGCCCACCAATGTCAGCTGGTCATTCTTTCACTGACCACTTACCAACAGGATCCCTTCTCTCACTGGCCATCAGCATAAAGGTCTCAACAGATTAGTGGTCAAGTGGAATGGGGAACTACTGTCAATGGACATGACGTGAACCAGCGCAGGTGGTCCTCCTTCTGCTTGATCAATTTTATAGAGGGACCTTACTCCAAATGATTACTAGTTAGTATAGTACTTCTTCCATTAACCCACAGGATCCCATCTTTCACTGGCCATCAGTGTAAAGGGCCTCTACTCTGAATAATCATCAATGTAAGGTGGTCTTTCTTCCACTGACCACTAATCTACAGTGCCCTATCTGTCAATGGACATGATGTGAACCATCTCAAGAAGCTTTTGGAGCAAGCAGCTGTGATGGCCAAGTGGTTATCTGCAGGGTGTCTTATCTCAACAGATTAGTGGTCAAGAAGAAGGGAGACCGCTGTCAACGGACATGACGTGAACCAGCTCAAGAAGTATTTGGCGCAAGTAGCTGTGATAGCCGAGTGGTTAAAGCGTTGGACTTGAAATCCAATAGGGTTTACTTGTACAGAAACAAATCCTGCTCACAGCATGAGTATTTTAAAACACTGATCACTAACCTACAGTATCCATTCTCTCACTGGCCATCAGTGTAAAGGATTGCCCACCAATGTCAGGTGGTCTTTCTTTCACTGACCACTAACCAACAGGATCCCTTCTCTCATTGGCCATCAGCATAAAGGTCTCAACAGATTAGTGGTCAAGTGGAATGGGGAACTACTGTCAATGGACATGTCGTGAACCAGCGCAGGTGGTCATCCTTCTGCTTGATCACTTTTATAGAGGGACCTTACTCCAAATGATTACTAGTTAGTATAGTACTTCTTCCATTAACCCACAGGATCCCATCTTTCACTGGCCATCAGTGTAAAGGGCCTCCACTCTGAATAATCATCAATGTAAGGTGGTCTTTCTTCCACTGACCACTAATCTACAGTGCCCCATCTGTCAATAGACATGACGTGAACCATCTCAAGAAGCTTTTGGAACAAGCAGCTGTGATGGCCGAGTGGTTATCTGCAGGGTGTCAGGGATCCACCAGCACCAGATCAGGGCGCTTGCAGGCGTCTAGGAGCCGGCGCGTCCCTGTTCTGACACAGCGCCAAGCTGCCACTGTTGCCGTGCGTCAGCGCGGCGCTCGGGCACGCGCGGGTGCACGGTGCGCGCGCGTCCGCGGTAGCGCCGGTTTGGCGCCAACCAGCACTTAAAAGTTCCCCTGTTCCATGGGAACATTGCTGCTTCGTCTCAGCTCTGTGACTCTGCTTGTAACCTGTATCCTAATCGCTTGCTACCTGATTGACCCGGCTTGTTTTGACCATCCGACCTGCTCCAACCCCGATCCGGCCTGTCTGACTACTCTTCTGTCTGTATCAACCACCGTTGCCGACCTTGCCTGTTCACCGACTCTGCCTTGCCTGCTGTTATTACCTGTGCCAGCTACCTGCCGACCCGGACTCTCTGACTCTGCTTGTGCCTGCCATTCACTTGCTGTTGCACCTTCAGCTTCAGCTTCAGTGATCTCTCCCTCCAGTGTGTCAAGTCTGCTGCCGTTCCAGTCTCCTCTCACCTGCAATCCAGTGTGTCAAGTCTGCTGCTGTTCCAGTCTCCACTCACCTGCAGCCCGGCCATCCCAGGAGGGATCTCTGCCTCCACATCAGAGACTGTACAGGCACTCCTACCCCACTGCGCTCAGGAGACCACTGTCCCCACTCCAGTGGCTCCTGAACCAGCGTTGTATGAGAGGTCTTCTCCTACAGTCAGGCTCTCCTACCAGGTACCTAACAGTACGAAGCAGCCATGACTGAGCCTGCAGGAGATACCTCTCCTTTGAAAGAAATATGCACCCACCTTGCGGCCCTCACTCAAGCCGTACAATCCCTCCAGGATAACTACAACAGATTGGAGGGACAAGTCCAGAACCTAGCAGGGCCTAACCCCCTGGCCTCCTCCTCAGCCGCAACCCCAGCACAGACGGCTCCAGGTCCTTCGGTTGTAATGCTTCCACCTGAACCCAAGGTTCCCACTCCTGATAGATTCTCTGGAGACCGGTCCAAGTTCCGGGCCTTTCGCAACGCCTGCAAGCTCTTCTTCGCATTACAGCCCCGAACTTTCTCACTGGAGGCCACCAAGGTGGGGTTCGTGATCTCCCTCTTACAAGGGGAACCTCAGACCTGGGCTCATCGTCTACTTGAGGGGGACTCAGCACTAACCCAGTCGTTATCATCTTTTTTTGAAGCCATGGCGCAAATTTATGAGGACCCTCAACAGACTGCAACAGCTGAATCAGCACTGTTCACGCTCCAACAAGGTCGCAGACCTGCGGAAGACTATATCATGGTCTTTAGACGTTGGAGTGCGGATACTCAGTGTAATGATGCAGCCCTGCGTCATCAGTTCCGCTTGGGCCTATCTGAAGGTTTAAAGGACGAACTTGCCCGTGTGGGTGTACCAAACACTCTTGAAGCATTAATCAATCTGACTATTCAAATCGACCGGCGAATCCGGGAACGTCGTTCTGAACGATCCGCTCTACAATCCCGTCCCTATGTGGGTGACAGCCAGAGCACCACTCCCGGCAGCACGCTACTTACCTCCACCCAGTTCAAATCCAGCTAATGCCATGCCTGACTCTGCAGAGCCTATGCAATTAGGACTGATGCGACCTGCCTTATCACCGGAAGAACGGGCCCGACGCCGGCAACTCAATCTGTGCCTCTACTGCGGTGGGACTGGGCACTATGTCCTGAACTGTCCAGTCAAGTTAAGTAAGTGCCCATCTTCCGTGTATACCAGTCTTTCCGCTCTGTCTGCGAACTCTACCCACATTGCCATTCCTCTGTCTTTACAGCTGCAAGAAGGGACTATAACGATCAACGCCATCATTGATTCCGGAGCATGCAGTTGCTTTATTGACTTAAACTTTGTCAGCCAGCATAACATCCCATTACGAACCAAGACCCATGGACTCGCTGTATTTCTAGCTGATGGTTCCCGCATCAGATCGGGACAAGTAACCCAGGAAACCTTGCCTCTGCCTGCTTCTACTTCCTCCCAACACAAGGAACTGCTGGTTCTTGATGCTATCTCCTCCCCTATGTTTCCCATCATCCTGGGCATTCCTTGGCTGCAGGCCCACAACCCATACATTCATTGCACATCTGGAGAAGTGAAATTCTCATCCTCTTACTGTCTTGAACATTGTTTTAAGAAGGATTCGGATTCCTCTTCCACCCTACTTTGTTTAGACACCGACCAGAAACTTTGCCAGGTCATACCCAAACAATATCATGAATTCATTGATGTTTTTAGTAAAAAAGGAGCAGACTCTCTTCCACCTCATCGCCCATATGATTGCCCCATCGAATTGCTGCCAGGATCCGAAATACCATTCGGACACATTTTCCCATTATCTGAGAAAGAACAGGAAGTACTAAAAACATATATAGATGAGAACCTGGCCAAAGGTTTTATACGCCATTCTACCTCTCCAGCTGGCGCCGGAATATTCTTCGTCACCAAAAAGGACAAGTCTCTCCGGCCGTGCATCGACTATCGTGAACTAAACAAGATCACGGTCAAAAACCGGTATCCTTTACCTTTGATACCTGAACTTTTTCAAAAATTAAGGACTGCCGTCATCTTCACCAAACTTGACCTGAGAGGGGCTTATAATTTAATCCGTATCCGGGCTGGACATGAGTGGAAGACAGCATTCCGAACCCGATTCGGGCATTATGAATACCTGGTCATGCCCTTTGGACTCTGCAACGCCCCTGCAACCTTCCAACACCTGATTAACGACGTCCTCAGGGACTTTTTAGATGTATTTGTAATTGCATACTTGGACGATATATTGATTTTCTCAGAATCCCGTGAATTGCATCAGGAACATGTCCGCAGGGTGTTGGGTCGTCTCCGCCTACACAGTCTGTACGCAAAAGCGGAAAAATGTGAGTTCGAACAACAGAGTATCCAATTCCTGGGGTTAATCATCTCTGCAACAGGCATCAAGATGGACCCACAAAAAGTTTCCGCTGTTCTGGACTGGCCGGTACCCTTGGACAAGAAGGGTGTTCAGCGGTTTGTGGGGTTCGCAAACTTCTACAGAAAGTTCATCAGGGGGTTCTCAGCCATAATTGCACCCATCACACAGTTAACCAAACAAAATATCCGTTTCTCTTGGAACCAACTTGCTCAGGACGCTTTCGAGAATCTCAAGAGACTGTTTACTTCAGCACCCATCCTCAGTCACCCTGAACCATCCTTAACGTTTATTTTAGAGGTTGATGCCTCCGAGATTGTGGTAGGTGCGATTCTTTCACAGCGCAAAGGTAGCAAGGAGATTATGCATCCTGTAGGGTTCTTCTCCCGTAAACTCTCCCCTGCGGAGAAGAATTATGACGTTGGTGACCGAGAGCTTCTCGCTATTAAAACTGCTCTAGAAGAATGGAGGTACCTGTTGGAGGGGGCTATGCATCCAGTACTAATCTATACTGACCATAAAAACCTAGAGTACTTGCGATCTGCCAAACGACTGAAGCCTCGACAAGCCCGCTGGGCTCTGTTTTTCTCACGTTTCTCCTTCCATATCACATACCGCCCAGGCTCTAAAAATGTTAAACCGGATGCATTGTCACGTATGCATGACAATCCTAAGGACTTATCTACTCCTGACACCATCTTACCCGCAAACAGTTTTTTACTGCTGCAAACAGATTTACTTTCCCTGATTAAGGAAGCATCCTCTGAATCAGCCAGACCTACTGGAATTTCTTTAGTATGTAGAGATGGCCTGTTCTGGAAGGGAAGCCAAATTTTTGTTCCTGAAGACATTCGGGTCAAGGTTTTAACACTTCTCCACGACCATCCTTTGGCAGGCCACTTTGGAGTCCGCAAGACTCTGGAACTAGTGCAGCGTACATTCTGGTGGCCCAATCTGAAGGACTTCTGTGAAAAGTATGTTAGTTCCTGTCCCATCTGCATCCAGAATAAGTCATCCAGGAATCGAGCTTGGGGCCTATTGAAACCATTGCCTGTACCCGACAGACCATGGAAAATGATTTCTATGGACTTTATTGTGGAACTTCCATGTTCTGAAGGATGCTCAGCTATCTTTGTAGTTGTGGACCGTCTAACCAAAATGGCTCATTTTTTACCTTTAAGGGAAACCCCGTCTGCCACTGAAACTGCTCGCATATTTGTCAAGGAGATCATCAGACTTCATGGAGTGCCTGTCAACATAGTTTCGGATAGAGGGGTTCAATTCACCTCACGTTTCTGGAGATCCCTGTGTGAAACCCTAAAAATTGAATTAGCCTTGTTCTCGGCCTATCACCCTCAAACAAACGGTCAGACAGAGAGGACTAATCAGACTTTGGAACAATACATCAGATGTTTCACATCATTCACACAAGATGATTGGGTATCCCTACTACCCTTAGCGGAATTTGCTTACAATAATGCCAAACATTCTGCCACCGGTCAATCTCCTTTTTTCGCCAATTACGGCTTTCACCTAACCTTTTTACCTGATTTCCTTTCAGAGTCTTCGGTCCCAGCAGTACAGAATACTGTGGAGTTCCTCAGTCACAACAGCCGGTTGTTGCAGGAAACAGTGTCCAAGGCCCAGGCAGATGGTAAGAAAATCTTCGATCGGAAAAGAAGGGGGGGGCTGAACTTACAAATTGGCGATCAGGTATGGCTTTCTACCATCAATATAAAGTTAGCATGTCCTTCTAAGAAGTTGGCACCCAGATTCATGGGACCCTTTCCAGTTAGAAGGAAGATTAATGAAGTGTCTTATGAACTGACTTTGCCTGATTCATTGAAAATTCATCCAGTTTTCCATGTATCTCTGCTCAAACCTGCTGTCCCTGATCCCTTTCCTGCTAGAGGGACAAGACCTCCCGAACCTGTGGTAGTTGATGGCAGCGAGGAATTTGAGGTTGAGGCTATCCTTGATTGTAGAAGAAGGCAAGGGCAAAATCAATTCTTAATCAAATGGAAAGGCTACGGCCCAGAAAGTAACTCATGGGAACCGGACAGTAATGTGCATGCTAGGCGTTTAGTACGTGCCTATTTCTCTACTCATCCTGAGAAGAAGAGGTTGTTGGGCATCCGGAGGCTGCCCCTTGGGGGGGGGCAATGTCAGGGATCCACCAGCACCAGATCAGGGCGCTTGCAGGCGTCTAGGAGCCGGCGCGTCCCTGTTCTGACACAGCGCCAAGCTGCCACTGTTGCCGTGCGTCAGCGCGGCGCTCGGGCGTCCGCAGTAGCGCCGGTTTGGCGCCAACCAGCACTTAAAAGTTCCCCTGTTCCATGGGAACATTGCTGCTTCGTCTCAGCTCTGTGACTCTGCTTGTAACCTGTATCCTGATCGCTTGCTACCTGATTGACCCAGCTTGTTTTGACCATCCGACCTGCTCCAACCCCGATCCGGCCTGTCTGACTACTCTTCTGTCTGTATCAACCACCGTTGCCGACCTTGCCTGTTCACCGACTCTGCCTTGCCTGCTGTTATTACCTGTGCCAGCTACCTGCCGACCCGGACTGTCTGACTCTGCTTGTGCCTGCCATTCACTTGCTGTTGCACCTTCAGCTTCAGCTTCAGTGATCTCTCCCTCCAGTGTGTCAAGTCTGCTACTGTTCCAGTCTCCACTCACCTGCAGCCCGGCCATCCCAGGAGGGATCTCTGCCTCCACATCAGAGACTATACAGGCACTCCTACCCCACTGCGCTCAGGAGACCACTGTCCCCACTCCAGTGGCTCCTGAACCAGCGTTGTATGAGAGGTCTTCTCCTACAGTCAGGCTCTCCTACCAGGTACCTAACACAGGGTCTCTTATCTCAACAGATTAGTGGTCAAGTAGAAGGGAGACCACTGTCAATGGACATGATGTGGGTCCCTTCACACACTGACCATAGTGTAAAGGGGACCATCTTTCAATGACCACCAATGTAAGGTGGTTCTCCTTCCACATGACCACTTATCTACAAGGTCCTTTATCTCAACAGCGCTTCTACTCCAAATGATTACCAGTGGTACCATCTCTCACTGGTCTCACTGGCTTTTGGAGCAAGCAGCTGTACTGGCCGAGTGGTTATCTACAGGGTCTCTTATCTCAACAGATTAGTGGTCAAGTAGAAGGGGTACCACTGTCAATGTACATGACGTGAACCAGCTCAAGAAGCTTTTGGAGAAAGTAGCTGTGATGGCCGAGTGGTTAAGGCGTTGGACTCGAAATCCAATAGGGTCTCCCTGCGCAGGTTCAAATCCTGCTCACAGCGTGAATATTTTAAAACACTGATCACTAACCTACAGTAGCCCTTCTCTCACTGGCCATCAGTGTAAAGGATTGCCCACCAATGTCAGGTGGTCATTCTTTCACTGACCACTTACCAACAGAATCCCTTCTCTCACTGGCCATCAGCATAAAGGTCTCAACAAATTAGTGGTCAAGTGGAATGGGGAACTACTGTCAATGGACATGACGTGAACCATCTTTCAATGACCACCAATGTAAGGTGGTTCTCCTTCCACATGACCACTTATCTACAGGGTCCTTTATCTCAACAGCGCTTCTATTCCAAATGATTACCAGTGGTACCATCTCTCACTGGTATCACTGGCTTTTGGAGCAAGCAGCTGTACTGGCCGAGTGGTTATCTACAGGGTCTCTTATCTCAACAGATTAGTGGTCAAGTAGAAGGGGTACCACTGTCAATGGACATGACGTGGATCCCTTCACACACTGACCATAGTGTAAAGGGGCCCATCTTTTAATGACCACCAATGTAAGGTGGTTCTCCTTCCACATGACCACTTCCTCAACAGGAAGGGGTACCACTTTCAATGTACATGACGTGAACCAGCTCAAGAAGCTTTTGGAGTAAGTAGCTGTGATGGCCGAGTGGTTAAGGCGTTGGACTCTTCTCCACTTCTCTCACTGGCCATCAGTGTAAAGGATTGCCCACCAATGTCAGGTGGTCCTTCTTTCACTGACCACTAACCAACAGGATCTCTTCTTTCACTGGCCATCAGCATAAAGGTCTCAACAGATAAGTGGTCAAGTGGAATGGGGAACCACTGTCAATGGACATGACGTGAACCAGCTCAGGTGGTCCTCCTTCCACTTGATCATTTTATAGAGGGACCTTACTCCAAATGATTACTAATTAGTATAGTACTTCTTCCATTAACCCACAGGATCCCATCTTTCACTGGCCATCAGTGTAAAGGGCCTCTTCTCTGAATAATCATCAATGTAAGGTGACCTTCTTCCACTGACCACTAATCTACAGGATCCTTCACCTTACTGGTAAACAGTTTTAGAGGGCCCTACCAGATCCTTCTACTGACCACTACTCTACAGGGTCCCTTCACACACTGACCATAGTGTGTCAATGGACATGACGTGAACAAGCTCAAGAAGCTTTTGGAGCAAGCAGCTGTGATGGCCGACTGGTTATCTACAGGACCTCTTATCTCAGCATATTAGTGGTCATGTGGAAGGGGGATCACTGTCAATGGACATGACTTGAACTAGCTGAAGAAGTTCAAGAAACGTTTGGCGCAAGTAGCTGTGATGGCTGCGTGCTTAAGGCATTGGATTCAAAATCCAATAGGGTTTCCCTGTGTAACTTCAAATCCTACTCATGGTGTAAGAATTTTAAAACATTGATCACTAACCTACAGTATCCCATCTCTTACTGCCCATCAGCGTAAAGGTCCCCTACTTCTAATGATTTCCAGTGTAAGGTGGTCCTCCTTCCACTTGACCATTTTTATAGAGCGCCCTTACTCCAAATGATTACTAGTCAGTAAAGTACAGTCCTTTTTCCATTAACCCACAGGATCCCATCTTTCACTGGCATTCAGTGTAAAGTACCTCTAGTCTAAATAATCATCAATGTAAGGTGGTCTTTCTTCCACTGACCACTAATCTACAGGATCCTTCACCATACTGGTAAACAGTGTTAGAGGGCCCTACCAGATTCTTCTACTGACCACTACTCTACAGGGTCCCTTCAAACACTGACCATAGTGTAAAGGGGCTCATCTTTCAATGACCACCAATGTAAGGTGGCTCTCTTTCCACTTAATCACTTATCTACAGGGTCCATTATCTCAACAGCGCTGCTATTCCAAATGATTACCAGTGAGTGAAGCACAGGCCATCTTCCACTAACCTACAGGATCCCATTTCTCTTCATCAGTGTAAATGGCCTCTCCTCCAAATGATCACCAATGTGTCCCTCCTTCCACTTGACCACTAATCTATAGTGCCCCATCTGTCAATGGCCATGACATTAACCACCTCTTTAAGCAAGCAGCTGTGATGGCCGAGTGGTTAAGACTTTGGACTCGAAATCCAATAGGGTTTCCCTGTGCAAGTTAAAATCCTGCTCACAGCGTGAGAATTTTAAAACACTGATCACTAATCTACAGTATCCCTTCTCTCACTGTCCATCAGTTAAAAGGGCCCTATCTCTAATGTACAGTGGTCCACCTTCCATTTGACCACTAATCTACAGGATCCCACCTCTCAATGGCCATCAGTGTAAATGGCTTTTTCTCCAAATGATCAGCCAACCTTTTCAACCACGTCCTTCTACTGAAAACTACTCTACAGGGTCATTTTCTCACTTACCATCGGGCCATTTCTTACAATGACCACCAATAGACAGTGGCCCTCTTCCACTGATTACTAATCTACAGGGTCCCTTCTTTCACTTAGGATCAGTATAAGGGGGTCTTTCTTCCAATAACTACCAACATAAGATTGTCCTTTTCCCTGACCACTAATCTACAGAGTGCCTTCTCTCACTGATCATTAGTGTAAAGGGGCCCTTCTCCCAATGACCACAGACATAAGATGGTCCATCTTGCAATGACCACTAATCCTCAGGATCCCTTCATTCACTGACCATAGAGGAAAGAGGCCCTTCTTCCAATGACGACCAATGAAAGGTAGTCCTTCTTCCACTGACCACTAACCTTTAGGATCCTATCGCTCAATGGCCATAATTGGAAAGTGCCCTTACTCAAATTGATTACCAGTGTAGGGTGATCTCTCATCAACCTGACCACTTATCTACAGGTTCCTTGACCCTTCTGTCAATGGACATGATGTGAACCAGTTCTAAAAGTTTGAGGGGTAAGCAGTTGTGAGTTTCTAAGCAGTTGGACTCAAAATCCAATAGGGTTTCCCTTTGCGGTTTCAAGTCCCGCTCACAGTGAGAGAATTTAAAAAATATTCAGGTTAATGTAAAATTTAAAAACGTACTATGTGGTGAAAATGTAATTATTCCAGTCTGTGTCAATGGGCTTTTGTTTGTGTCAGATGAGTTTTACATTAACAAAGACTTCTATGGGACTTCAAAATGTGCTTGAAGCAGGTCAGAATGAGGTCAACGGCAGGCAAAATGCACCTGTCAATCAATTCAGAATGATCGCAGAAGTGTCTCAAACTGATGCCATCTACACAAACCCAAAGGCCATTGACACATGCTCTAAGACTGTTATAGGGTTCACTTTAAGGAGCCTCTTACAGCAGATGTTATGTTCTGACTCTAGGGCACAGTAACTTAATTTGTTTTGTAGCGGCTCGGGTTCACTGCCTTAGAACTCCCAGTATGTATAGGCATTCCATAGTGAGAGCTTCCATCAGTTGCTTCTCACAGCTAGTTTGGTTATTGAAAGATGAACCTCAACACTGTCAACAATGAGGACAATTCATTGTCAAGGTGAAAATATGAAATTTCATAATACTTTCTTTGTCCTGACTTATTAAATAATAATTGCATGTGTGTTTTGGGTGGTTGCATAAAAACACTGAAAGCAGATACACTGACAGATGTCCTAGGCTGCCTTGTCCTTACACAGTGACCCTGTCTAAGCCAATATTCTAACTCGCAGAAAATGCTAAAGCTCATGCAAAAATATTACATGATACTATGTGACAGTGGTCAAAACCAAACAGTAGGATAGGAAGTCACCAGCACTCAAGAAAAGATATGATTCCCTAATTTTATTGTGAAAACGGCATCACGTAGGTCAGAATGATCAGAATAACAGGCTGTTCTGATTTATTTGCTGCAGTTTTCACACTTAAACAAGTGCTGATGACTTCCTATCCTCATATTTGGTTTCTGCATGGCACCATCCGTTGTGGCCACTGCAAGCTCCAACTGGCTACATCGGCCAAACACTCTAGGAAGTGATACTCTACATACAGATGTTACAGTGGCCAAAATATTGCATCATTTTCTAGATTTTCCAAAGCTTTATTACAAGCAGGTTTGTCTTTATAAACCACTCTACCTGTTTGTCTTGCACTTTATTAGTTATATTTAGAGCCTATCTCCCGGCAAATATTAAACGGCCCCCTGCACCCGGAAATAGCACTATCAAGGGACGCGGATGGAGGACTCAGTTGAGTATATCATGGTTTACAAGGTAAGAAAAATACATGCAGGATGGATTAGACGGGGATGGGGGTCCCACTTACCAAGAGATGGGCTTTAAATTGTATGTCAGGGCAAAATAACAAAACACTGCCAATACAGAAAAATACCTGTTGATCTGCAAGAACAGCGCCTCCTACCTTCTTATTTGAGCTCTGCCTCTACTGCACTAAATTCCCAGTCAGTGTTGTCAGCCCTGCTCAGTGCTCCTGTGCTGGGCATAAGCACAGCTTCCTCTCTCCCCTATCTCCCTAACATCGAAGGATGTAGCCATACATTTTAATTACCTTTCTGTATCTAAATTTTGGGTGGCACAATGGCTTAAAGTAGTAAGTAGTAGTAAACCGCACCAATTTTTCTTTTTTAAACCCTGAAAAGTAAAGACATATTGTCATCGCATACTAGCACATACTAGCACATTATAAAGTACTTACCTTAAAACGAAGCCCCGCAGCACCGCGCTGTCAGCTCTGACAGACGTTTCCATCTTCACTCAGTCTTCCTTACGGATTTGCGTCCTCCGGTCGTCTGATTGACCGTGCCGCGATTCCGTCCCTTCAGAGCTCTGTGCCGCGGTCCGTGACTTAATCAGTGACGTCATCATGGAGCGGTCAATCAGACGACCGGAGGACGCAAACCCGGAAGGAAGACCGGGTGAAGATGGAAGCGTCTGTCAGAGCTGACAGCACGGTGCTGCAGTGCTTTGTTCTAAGGTTATTATTTACCTTAGAAAGGCATCCCTAGCTGCATGAAGTGTGAAAATATTCTAAACCATGCCGGTTCAGGGGATATTCATAGTACCTAGAGGTAAGTCTTATTATAGGCTTACCTGTGGGTACAAGTTGACAGAAAGGGTTTACTTCCACTTCAATAGGTAGCACTTAGGGATCTTTCAGGTAGGCGCTAATGCTTACAGATCTGTGAAAAGCATTCTGCAGCTTTTTTTTCACTTTTTAAAAAATGCCAAATGGCAGTGCTGCCTGTTTTTACTGCCCCCCGCCCCCAATGTGAAAGAGCCCTTAGATCTTGCAACACAAATCTTGGCCAGGACGCTATGGACACTATCTGCATTGAGTTCACATGGATCTAATTTGGCCCTCATATGTATGTATAAATTGGGCATGTGTAGACTGGTCTCTAGGACCAGAGATCCTGCCCTAATAAGTAAAAAATACAAAAAAGTGTAGCACTACCTACATTTTTGGTGGAATGCCAGCACTATTCGCATATATTTGAAAAATTGAGGTAGCACTACAATTTTTTGTATTATTTCGTTCTGTTGGTGTGGGAACACACAACAGTGTTTAGCAGCAAGCCCAGTAATATAACATTCTAAAACATTGCAACATTACACTAATAGTAGCGCAGTGGTACTTGTACATACAGTATATACCTTTCCTAATAAGTGCTTTTCCAGAGTTCAGTCTTAATTAAATTGGGGAAAAAAATAAAGTCCTGAAAAGTGGGGAAACATTTGCATACATTTCTGATTTTTATTACATTTTTTTTAAACTTTTAATTAAAGAAAGTTTCACTGAAGATTTATTAGCTCAAGTTCAGTTTTGTGTTACATTAATATAACTGAGGATTTTGTGCTAGACCTCTAGATAACCTTAGACAACAAGTAACTGTTTGTTTTTTACTTGATGCTTGAAAAGAAAGAATTCTCAACCCAGGAGAAAAGAATTTTGTTATTTTTGCAGGAATTAAGGACTCAAAAATTGGCAGAAAAATCCCAATTTATTTATCTGCCAGTAAATGTTGAGTGTTCCTGACTCCCAGGTTAGAGAGATCCATGAATTAATTAGGTGTTAATTAGCTTTCTGTTGAGTGATTAACTTCTGAGAATAGAGGGAAGATGGAGGTAACGGGAGGAGGGGTTGCGTTGCGGGAAAGATGGAGAAAGCAAAGTGCCTTTATTGAAAGGGTTTACTTAATAAAGTAAATAACAGTGTAGCAACCATTCATTGCTCCTTGTACAGCACTTTGCTCTGCACTTTTTGCTTAAAGATGAACTCAGAATAAAGATTCTAAATATGCAATCAAAATACATATAATTTAACTGCTATAGTCACTTAAGGAGGTGTAGTCTGTTCAGCTAGTGTTGTATCCTGGTTTCCCCTGCAGATTCCATAGCAGTTAAGCAATATAGCCTCTTATGCAGCGTACACACGACCGGACTTTCCGGCAGACTAGGTCCTCCGCCGGTCTTCCCGACGGACTTTCGACGCAGTTACGGCGGACTTTCCGTATGAACGGACTTGCCCACACACGGACAAGTCCGTTCATTTTGAACGTGACTCGGGTACGACGGGACTAAAAAAGGCGAGATTGACACCTTGCGAGCCCCGTCGCGGGGCATACCAGGCCCTTAGGTCTGGTATGGATTTTAAGGGGAACCCCCTACACTGAAAAAACGGAGTGGGGTCCCCCCAAAATCCATACCAGACCCCTATCCTATATTAAAGGGGGCCCCCAGATCCTGGCCCCCCACCCTATGTGAATGAGTATGGGTTACATCAATAAAAAAACACACTAGACAATTTTTTAAAGTAATTTATTAGACAGCTCCGGGGGTCTTCTTCCGACTTTGGGTGTCTTCTTCCGACTTCGGGGGGTCGCTCCGGCCTCTTCTCCCGGCATCCAGTTCTTCTCCGCTCTCTCCGGCCTCTTCTCCCAGTGTTCGACCTCTTCTCCCGGTGTCCGGTTCTTCTGCCGGCTCCTCCACTATCTTCTACCGCTCTTTTGCTAACGGTGGTCCGGACATCACCCGGTGCCCCCGCCCCCTTATGCCGCCACAGTCCCAGCATGCCCAGGGACTGTGACATCATAAGGGGGCGGGGTCACCGCCTATATAAGTCATAGTGGAGCGCTCAGACAGCATTACAGCCGGAGAGAGCGTAGTATCAACATCGGAAGAAGAGAAGAGGAAAGAAGGCGACGCAGAAGTCCGGACCACCGCTAGCAAAAGAACGGCAGAAGATAGCGGAGGAGCCAGCAGAAGAACCAGACACCGGGAGAAGAGGTTGAACATCGGGAGAAGAGGCCAGAGAGAGCGGAGAAGAACCGGATGCCGGGAGGGGAGAAGAGGCCAGAGAGACCCCCGAAGTCAGAAGAAGACCCCCGAAGTCCGAAGAAGACCCCCGGAGCTGTCAAATAAATTACTTTAAAAACTTGTCTAGTGTATTTTTTTATTGACACTTTTTCCCCCAGGTGAATGGGTAGGGGTACGATGTACCCCATACTCATTCACATAGGGTGGGGGGCCAGGATCTGGGGGCCCCCTTATTAAAGGGGGCTCCCGGATTCCGATAAGCCCCCCGCAAGCAGTCCCCGACAACCAACGGCCAGGGTTGTCGGGAAGTGGCCCTTGTCCTCATCAACATGGGGACAAGGTGCTTTGGGGTGGGGGGGGCGGCAGGGCGCTCCCCTCCCCCTAAGCACCCATCCCCCCATGTTGAGGGCATGCGGCGGTTCAGGAAGGGGGGGGGCACTCGCTCGTCCACACCCCCTTTCCTGACTGGCCGGTCTGCATGCTCGTATAGGGATCTGGTATGGATTTTGGGGGGACCCCACGCCGTTTTTTCGGCGTAGGGGGTTTCCCTTAAAATCCATACCAGACCTAAGGGACATTGTCGCCTCGCGCTCGCGGCAATAGGAAAATTTGTTTTTCCTATTGCCGCGAGCGCAAGATGTAGTACCCTGCCCTTGCGTCGTATCTGGTCCATTGGACCGGCATACAGACGAACGGGCTTTCCGTCAGGAAGTGAGTCCGGCGGAGTTACGATGTAAAGATTTGAAGCAAGTTTCGAATCTAAAGTCCATCGGATTTCGGACCGAAACGGTCCGTCGGAAGTCCGATGCAGCCCACACACTGTCGGATTGTCCACCGGATTCGGTCCGTCGGACCAGTCCGGTCGGAAAGTCCGCCCGTGTGTACACGGCATTACTGGACCTACCCTAGCTTGTAATTGGACATTGAAAGAGTAGCAAGCATCCTAACAAGGTCATCTTTGAGCTCTCCCATATTTAACATTCTCCCACATTTAAACAATTTCAGTAAATACAGCCTACTTGAATAAATGTGTCTGGTCTGGCAGCTGCTGGCTGCCTCAATAGCCAAATCATTGCAGTTGCCAGTATACCCATCTACGGAATGGCCTGTGAAAATGTAGGCCTTGCTTGAACATTCACTACTGACTTCACTGCAGCCTCGCCAAATCACATTGGAGCATGAGAGGGAGGTTGTACAACATAGAATCATGTGACAGGAGGCTACGGTTCCTGCAGAAGCATCAATAAGGAGAACTGTACATTGTGTAGCACTAGACTTCATGAAAGTGAGAATTAGGTTTTATGAGTGGACTACAACTCCAATTTCCAAAAAGTTGGGACACTGTGAAAGATCTACATAAAAACAGAATGCAATGAATTGCAAATCTCATAAACCCATATTTCATTCACAATACAAAATAGAAAACATATCACATGTTTAAACTGACAAAATGCACAATTTTAAGAAAAAAATATGATAATTTTGAAATAGATGACAGCAACACGTCTCAAAAAAGTTGTGACAGGGCCATGTTTACCACAGTGTAGCATCCCCTCTTCTTTTACCAACACTCTCTAAACTTCTGGGAACTGAGGAGACCAGTTGCTAGAGTTTTGGGAGAGGAATGTTGTCCCATTCTTGTCTGACATGAGATTCTTACTGCTTAACAGTCCTGGGTTTTCTTTGTCGTACATTTCGTTTCAAGATGTGCCAAATATTTTCCTCTGGTGACAGGTCTGGACTGCAGGCAGGCCAGTTCAGAACCCCGACTCTTCTACTAAGAAGCCATGCTCTTCTACTATGAAGCCATACTATTACTGAAATATGCAAGGTCTTCCCTGAAAAAGATTTTGTCTGGATGTCTCGATGGGAGCATATGTGCGCTAAAACCTGGATCTATCTTTCAGCACTGATGATGCCTTTCCCGATGTGCAAGCTTCTTATTCCATTCGCACTAATGAGCCCCCATACCATCAGACACGCAGGCTTTTACCTGAGCATTGATAACAGCCTGGAAGGTCCCTCTTCTTTTTAGTACAGAGGGTTGCCAAAAAGAATGTCACATTTTGATTGGTCTAACCACTGAACAGTTTTCCACTTTGCAACAGACCATTTTAAATGAGCTTTGGCCCAGAAAAGGGGACAGCAATATTGGATCTTGTTCAGATATGGCTTCTTCTTTGCATGGTATAGGTGCAATGAAAAATCTGGACTGCCGCACTCCGGATTGGAATAATAAAGGTAAAATCTTCTTTATTGAAAAAATGACATGGTATAAAATGCGTACATTGCTCTGTTGAAGTGATACAGCATAACTTCATTCAAACCCAGTTTGAAATTCAAACCCAGTTACCTGGAGCGGTGGTCACCAACCTTCTTCTTTGCATGTTAGAGCTTTAACTTGCATTTTTGGATGGCACGAACTGTGTGTGAACACAGCAATTTTTGGAAGTATTTCTAATCCCATGTAGTGATGTGCATCACAGAATCATGCCTGTTTTTAATGCAGTGCTGTCTGAGGGCCCAAGATCATGGGCATCCGATATTGCATTTCAGCCTTGTCCCTTGTACACAGAGATTTCTCCCAATTCTCAGAATTTTTTGATGATATTATGTACTGTAGATGTTGATATATTTAAAGTCTTTGCAATTTTACATTTAGGAACATTATTCTGGAATTGTTTGACAATTTTTAGATGCAGCTTTTCACAGATTTGTGAACCTCTCCGCATTCATTTCTAAGACACTCTGACTCTCTAAGATGCTCTTTTTATAGCCAGTCATGTTACTGACCTGTTGCCAATTAACCTGATTAGCTGCAGAATTTTCTTTCAGCTCTTCCTTGTTAGGCCCCTTTCACACATGCTGACCAATTGTCCATTTTTCATCCATCCGTCGATGGTTGAAAAACAGACATCATCACATCTCTATGTAAAAATGGATGTAAACAGACGATCATCCATTCACATCTGTTTACATAGGCAGCTTTCAACATCCTTCTTTTGGAATGGATCAAAGCCCTTTTTTTCTTCTGTTAAAACAATGGATTGGACGAAAAAAAGTATGTAAACAAACGGTCTATTTTGGCATGATAAAGTGGCTGCAGGACCCAAGTGGTTAAGGACTTTAGCTGGCAGATGTAAAAAACTGATGTAAAAGCGGATGAAAAACTGATGTAAACTTCATCCGGTTTTCCTTTGAAAAAACATTACTGAACTGTTAAAACGAATAGTCCGCATCTGTGAAACGGGCATTGTACCACTTTGTCGGCTTTCTGTTGCCCTGTCCCAACTTTTTTGAGACATGTTGCTGTCATCAGTTTGAAGATGACCTTATTTTTTTCTTGAGATGGTACATTTTCTGGTATGTTTGGTGTGTTTTCTATTTTCTATTTTGAATAAAATATGGATCTATGAGATTTGCAAATCATTGCATTGTGTTTTTTTGTAGATTTTACACAGCGTCCCAACTTTTTTGCCTGACGAAGGGGTCCTGCGTGGCTCCGAAACGTTGCACTACACTGTTTTGTGATGTGCTCTTTCTTGAATATAACAATGTTTGGACAAAAAAATTATGGTCCTTGGTGTGCTAGCGAATATCTACATAAGTTCCAGTATCCAGCTGGCTGTCGCTACAGCACCCAGTAGCCTAACGAACTTATACCAGGAACGTGTGCGATGGAAATATAGACTGTGAACTACTTCTAAGGTGCATCAACCTGCTTTAAGCCGCTTTCTGCATTCCCAAATTGGGGGAGAGGTGGTTCAGATAAATAGAACAACGGGGCACAAGGCCAAGAGCACTATGTATGCAAAAGTACACCATCCATTTAGATCTCACCGAGTGAATATAGACATGGTGAACAAATGCACATTTGATTGACTGCTATGGAAAGAAGCATATAATGGTCACAAGAACGGTTGGAGGATTGTTCTACTATGGCCTCTTCTCACTCTCTTCCTCCTCACTGCCGACATTTTTATGTCACCGTGTCCTCACATTTTGTCTCCTTCTCTTCAGATTTTAGTTTGCAGCCACAGAAACAATTGCAGCAGTGGTCCAAAGCCTTACAGTTTGTGGGGAACAGGTTTCATGCCTAGCTATGGCTAACTAAATACTGGCTCATTAAATAAAGGTCAGACTGGAAGCATTCCCTGGTCAGTCTGCAGGCAGCTATTTTGTAGACTGAAAGAACGTTCATGGGAATCCTTCCTAATGATTCACATGGGACTCTTGATTTCATAATTTATTGCTGTGGCTAAATTCTTCTGTAATTATAGGCTTAATATTTGGTATTTCAAAGCACGTCAAGGGGGAGGTTTAGGCAGTCATGAAAACAAATTGAGTGAAAAATAAAGCCAAAGCAGACAAATGTGATTATGAATAGATTCAGGGGCAAAAATATAGGAGCAGGGGGAACTTACCTTGAGTAGAGGACGTCAACAATATGGCGGCTGAACAGACACCCCACAGAACCATCCAGGCCCCCGCCATACCGCTCAACACAACCCTGTCAGTGAGCACTCCACTGTGACATCACCGCACCAACTGGAGCACTGTAAAAACACAAGAAAAAGAATTATTAATAACGTAAAGGACAAATAAACCTAAACAGGTAATACAAGGAGATCAGAAGATTGGAGCTTTGATATCCAGCATTCCAGTAAGTCATTTGCAGGCTAGTATTTCATGCACAGCAAAGTTCATGGACCTCAGAGCCAGGTGTAACCCATGACAAAATGAAATTAGTCAGATCCTCTACTTGGTGATCATTGTATGACATACATGTTGGTAGATCTAAAAGATAGATTGTAGATTGTACCGTGGTGTGTGGCAAGCTTAAAGCGGAGTTCCACCCAAAAAGTGGAACCTCCGCTTATCTGCTTCCTCCTGTTTTTGACTGGTACCCTTCCCCACTTCCAGGAGACTGTGACGCAGCGCTGTCCCTTGAAAGTTCGGCCCCCCTCCTCCTTCCTCCGCCGCCAAGTCAGTTAGAAAGCTTCGCACATGCGCAGTAGAGAACCGGCTGTGAAGCAGAAAGGCTTCGCTACCAGTTTCCCTTATCATGAATAATGACGGGAGTACCCGTGAGCCGATCCAAAAATCAGCTGACATTGCGGGAACCCGGGACAGGTAAGTGTCCTAATATTAAAAGTCAGCAGCTACAGAATTTGTAGCTGCTGACTTTTAATTTTTTTTTTTGGGGGGGGGGGCGGAACTCCTCTTTAAGGCAGAAGCTATGGTTGGGTACTTAGGCAGAGACAGTCAATCAGAGCCTTTTCTTCACACAGATGTGCTCCTACAGCTAGAAAATGGAAGTCTATGAATTTGTATGCTGTGTGCATTGTACGTTTTTGTGCATTTTATGATGTGTGCTGTGTATGTTTTAGGTAATGTATGCTCTGTGCAGTGTATGTTTAGGCTGTTTGTGCTGTGTGAAATATAGGATTTGTGTATCGCATAGGCCATGTCTGCTGTATGTAATGTTGGCAGGGCTTTTTTTCAGGGGGAACTTGGTGGAACTCAGTTCCACCACCTCTGGCTCAGACCCTTTGGTGCCTGCTCACCACAATCACTTGTAAACACAGAAGTCTGGTTTCTGTGTTTACAAGTGACAGCTCTGCACTCTGTATGTAATGCAATCCTGGTATTTAATGCTCCTTTAAGACCCTCCTACTATTTTCATGAAATTTGACTGAACACACCCACTATTTGATGTGATTTTGAGGGTGTGTGTAGGGGGAGGGGTTTTGTGGGGCCGTGATTAAGTTCCAGCACCTATTGTTTGAGAAAAAAAGCCCCAAATGTTGGATTTGGGCTGTGTATACTGTGTGCAGTGTAGGATTTGGATAGGGTATGCTGTGTGCAGTGTAGGATTTGGGCAGTGTATGCTGTGTGCAGTGTAGGATTTTGGTAGTGTATGCTGCGTGCGGTGTAGGATTTGAGCGGTGTATGCTGTGTGGTGTAGGATTTGAGCGGTGTATGCTGTGTGGTGTAGGATTTGGGCAGTGTATGCTGTGTTTGGTGTAGGATTTGAGCAGTGTATGCTGTGTGCAGTGTAGGATTTGAACAGTGTGTGCTGTGTGCAGTGTAGGATTTGAACAGTGTATGTTATGTGCAGTGTAGGATTTGAGCAGTGTATGCATAGCTCCCAACTGTCCCTGATTTTGAGGGACTGTCCCTGATTTGGAGCAATGTCCCTCTGTCCCTCATTCTTCCTCATTTGTGTCTGATCTTTATAGATGTATATAAAATCTACTTCTTATCTATCAAAAAGTGTTTTCCAGCATTAAACCTTTCATCTGATTTCTAAATTGCTGCATTTGTAAAAGGAATAGTAGTGGTAAACAAAGCGCTTGTGTCCTATGCCTGCGTACTTTTGCTGATAGGTGTCCCTCATTCCCATCTCAAAAAGTTGGGAGGTATGGTGTATGCTGTGTGCAGTGTAGGATTTGGGCAGTGTATGCTGTGTAGGACTTGAGCAGTGTATGCTGTGTAGGATTTGGGCAGTGTATGCTGTGTAGGATTTGAGCAGTGTATGCTGTGTAGGACTTGAGCAGTGTATGCTGTGTAGGACTTGAGCAGTGTATGCTGTGTAGGATTTGGGCAGTGTATTCTGTGTGCAGTGTAGGATTTGGGCAGTGTATTCTGTGTGCAGTGTATTCTGTGTGCAGTGTAGGATTTGGGCAGTGTATGCTGTGTGCAGTGTATTCTGTGTGCAGTGTAGGATTTGGGCAGTGTATTCTGTGTGCAGTGTAGGATTTGGGCAGTGTATTCTGTGTGCAGTGTATTCTGTGTGCAGTGTATGCTGTGTAGGATTTGAGCAGTGTATTCTGTGTGCAGTGCATGCTGTGTAGGATTTGAGCAGTGTATGCTGTGTGCAGTGTAGGATTTGAGCAGTGTATTCTGTGTGCAGTGTAGGATTTGGGCAGTGTATTCTGTGTGCAGTGTAGGATTTGGGCAGTGTATTCTGTGTGCAGTGTATTCTGTGTGCAGTGCATGCTGTGTAGGATTTGAGCAGTGTATGCTGTGTGCAGTGTAGGATTTGAGCAGTGTATTCTGTGTGCAGTGTAGGATTTGGGCAGTGTATTCTGTGTGCAGTGTAGGATTTGAGCAGTGTATTCTGTGTGCAGTGTAGGATTTGGGCAGTGTATTCTGTGTGCAGTGTAGGATTTGGGCAGTGTATTCTGTGTGCAGTGTAGGATTTGGGCAGTGTATTCTGTGTGCAGTGTAGGATTTGGGCAGTGTATTCTTTGTGCAGTGTAGGATTTGAGCAGTGTATTCTTTGTGCAGTGTAGGATTTGAGCAGTGTATTCTGTGTGCAGTGTAGGAGTTGGGCAGTGTGTGCAGTGCAGGTTTTTTTTTCAAGTATAGTAATGAACAGACTGCAAGCTGTTAATTTGGGGAGTCATGTTGAACTGTATAACTACATCCAGGTCAAAGGTAACAGGACACACATAGTTGCCAACAGTCCCGATTTTCCTGGGACAATCCCGATTTTGGGACCCTCGTCCCGATTGGAGGCTGTCCTGAATCAGGATTTTCCATAAGGAAAATCGGGAATGTTGTTTTTTTAATTTTTGGAGCAGCTGGCTCCAGCAAAATGGCCGGCGCGGCCGCTCGATCTTCCCCCTAGTGCTCAGTCAGTGGAGAGAGGAAGGGGGCTTGATCTGTGCAGCCAATGAATTGGCTTCTTTAGCTGCACGGCCCCTCCCCTCTCCACTGAAGATACGGCGCCGCCGTGTCTTGCCGAAAAGTTCCCCAGCTCGGCTATTTCCGCCGGCTCGTACTGCGCAAGCGCTGCACCTGCGCAGTACAGGGGTCCTTACTTGCCGAGGGGAACTTTCTCGGCAGAACACCGGCCGCTCCTGGACAAGGGGAGGGTCTGCACTGAGGGGGGGTCTGCACTGAGGGAGGGCTGCATTGAAGGGGGTCTGCACTAATAGAGGGGGGGCTGCACTGAGGGGGGTCTGCACTAATAGAGGGGGGCTGCACTGAGGGGGGGCTGCACTAATAGAGGGGGGCTGCACTGAGGGGGGGCTGCACTAATAGAGGGAGGGCTGCACTGAGGGGGGCTGCACTAATAGAGGGGGGGCTGCACTGAGGGGGGTCTGCACTAATTGAGGGGGGTCTGCACTAATAGAGGGGGGGGGCTGCACTGAGGGGGATCTGCACTAATAGAGGGGGCCTGCACTGAGGGGGGCTGCACTGAGGGGGGCTGCACTGAGAGGGGTCTGCACTAATAGAGGGGGGGGGCTGCACTAATAGCGGGGGGGCTGCACTGAGGGGGTCTGCACTAATAGAAGGGGGGGTCTGCACTAATAGAAGGGGGGTCTGCACTGATGGAGGGGGTCTGCACTGATGGAGGGGGTCTGCACTGATGGAGGGGATCTGCACTGATGGAGGGGGTCTGCACTGATGGAGGGTGTCTGCACTGAGGGGGTCTGCACTGATGGAGGGGGTCTGCACTGAGGGGGTCTATACTGACTCTGCTGGGGGCACCTGATGCGAGGACAGACTCTGCCGGGGGCACCTGATGCAAGGACAGACTCTGCCGGGGCACCTGATGCAAGGACAGACTCTGCCGGGGGCACCTGATGCAAGGACAGACTCTGCTGGTGGCAGGCGACGTGGCTAGTGACACGCTCAGGGATCCCACTGATTCGGCATTATGGTGAGTTGAATGATTTAATTTTATATTACAATGTAATAATAGAAATAATGTGCTTCAATCATCCTGACACCATAACAACCATGGTGCCGGGATGATTGAAGCGTTAACACCAGGTGTTTGGAGTATCTTTATCTGCTGATTGTTAAACTTTCTAGAATACACATATTTCTATTGTGTAGGATCTGGGGCTGCTGTCCCGTCATTCCCCTCTCCCCCTTTCCCTCTCCATCCCTCATTCATCTCAGACTCTAACCACACCCTCTTGAGCCACGCCCATTTAAGCCACGCCCACAATTTCACATAAGCCACACCCATTTTTCGCCGCGGTACACTTTTTTGCTACGCCACACCTACAAACGAATGCCCTGCCCCCTGATTATTGTACAGCTCCGCCTACAGCCAAAAAATTTCCCATATATTTTTTTTGCGATGTTGGCAACCAATGGACACAGGAAACAGGAAGTACAGTATAAGGGCAGTATATGCTCTACTGCATGTGTGCTGTGTGCATGCTGTGCTGCGTATACTGAGTTTGCTCTGTAGTGTACATTCCATGCCAAAGGATTATTGATTCACAAAGCTCACACCATATAATAAGGATCTTTCTATTCCTATAAAAAAATCTTTAATAAAAACAGATAAAAAGGTACTTTATTTTTTTTTTTAAAAGTGACATTTATTTTAAGTTGAATCCAGCTGGGTTCTAAAATGTACTATGTATTCTGTGTACATTCTGTGCCGTGTGTGTTTTGTGATGATTGTTGCATGCATGCACTGTGGTATGTGGATTTTCTGTGGTGTATGTTTGAGTGTGTTCTGTGCTATGTGTTTTGTTTGTGTGCTCTGTGCTATGTGTGTTTTGTGGTGTGTTTTGCATGTATGTACTGTGGTATATGGATTTTCTGTGGGGTATGTGTGAGTGATTTGTGCTGTGTGTTGTGTGTGTGTGTGTGCTTGTCTGTGTTATGTGTGTGTGCTCTGTGCTATGTGTTGTGTGTGTGTGCTATGTGTTGTGTGTGTGTGCTCTGTGCTCTGTGTTGTGTGTGTGCGCTCTGTGCTATGTGTTGTGTATTTGTGTGTTTTGTGCTATGTGTTGTGTGTGTGTTCTGTGCTATGTGTTGTGTATGTTTGTGTTCTGTGCTATGCGTCGTGTGTGTGTGTTCTGTGCTATGCGTTGTGTGTGTGTGCTCTGTGCTATGTGTTGTGTGTGTGTGCTCTGTGCTATGTGTTGTGTGTGTGTGTGTGTGCTATGTGTTGTGTGTGTGTTCTGTGCTATGTGTTGTGTGTGTGCTCTGTGCTATGTGTGTTTTGTGATGATTGTTGCGTGTATGTACTATAGTATATGGATTTTCTGTGGTATATTTGTGAGTGATTTGTGCTATGTGTTGTGTGTGTGTGTGTGTGTGTGTTCTGTGCTATGCGTTGTGTGTGTTCTGTGCTATGTGTTGTGTGTGTTCTGTGCTATGTGTTGTGTGTGTTCTGTGCTATGTGTTGTGTGTTTGTTCTGTGCTATGTGTTGTGTGTTTGTTCTGTGCTATGTGTTTTGTGTGTGTATGTGTTCTGTGCTATGTGTTGTGTTGTGTGTGTTCTGTGCTATGTGTTGTGTGTGTTCTGTGCTATGTGTTGTGTTGTGTGTGTTCTGTGCTATGTGTTGTGTTGTGTGTGTTCTGTGCTATGTGTTGTGTGTGTGTGTTCTGTGCTATGTGTTGTGTGTGTGTGTTCTGTGCTATGTGTTGTGTTGTGTGTGTTCTGTGCTATGTGTTGTGTTGTGTGTGTTCTGTGCTATGTGTTGTGTGTGTGTGTTCTGTGCTATGTGTTGTGTGTGTGTGTTCTGTGCTATGTGTTGTGTCTGTGTGTTCTGTGCTATGTGTTGTGTTGTGTGTGTTCTGTGCTATGTGTTGTGTTGGGTGTGTTCTGTGCTATGTGTTGTGTGTGTGTGTTCTGTGCTATGTGTTGTGTGTGTGTGTTCTGTGCTATGTGTTGTGTCTGTGTGTTCTGTGCTGTGTGTTGTGTTGTGTGTGTTCTGTGCTATGTGTTGTGTTGTGTGTGTTCTGTGCTATGTGTTGTGTGTGTGTGTGTGTGTGTGTTCTATGCTATGTGTTGTGTGTGTTCTGTGCTATGTATTGTGTGTGTGTGTGTGTGTGTGTTCTATGCTATGTGTTGTGTGTGTGTGTGTGTGTTCTATGCTATGTGTTGTGTTGTGTGTGTGTGTGTGTTCTATGCTATGTGTTGTGTGTGTGTGTTCTATGCTATGTGTTGTGTTGTGTGTGTTCTGTGCTATGTGTTGTGTTGTGTGTGTTCTGTGCTATGTGTTGTGTGTGTGTGTGTGTGTGTTCTGTGCTATGTGTTGTGTTGTGTGTGTTCTGTGCTATGTGTTGTGTATGTGTGTGTGTGTTCTGTGCTATGTGTTGGGTTGTGTGTGTTCTGTGCTATGTGTTGTGTGTGTGTGTTCTGTGCTATGTGTTGTGTTGTGTGTGTTCTGTGCTATGTGTTGTGTGTGTGTGTTCTGTGCTATGTGTTGTGTTGTGTGTGCTGTATCTTACAAAGAAACCCCATTGATCTCATTTAGCAAAACATTGCAACAAGCTAAGCCCAAAGTGCAGTCCCCGCGGCACCAATTCAAATTGCTGCACAATTGGGCTCCTGAATTGGGATTCTTCCTAGTTGTCCCAGGTTGCTGCACTTTGCACTCAGCACTTTGCCCTTTTGCTCCTAATTGACCAACCCCACCATATACCTCCTGGTGTCCCTATTTTCCTGTAGCCAGTCCCAATTTTTAAATTCCACAATGGAAATTTGTCAGTGGGTAGGTGAATTGGTACTTTCGATTTTTCACAATGTAAATTTCACAAAGGCTCATAAATAGCCTTCAGTGCCCTACAGCTTTTCTAACAATGGATGCCTTTTATAGTGTTTCCAAATTCATAAATACTTTGCCGGATTATATAGCGGCAGCGAGTCTGTCACTCTTGGTATATAATTAAGCAATCCGCTGGTTATTCACTGTTAAATAAGGGCGGCCATTTTCATCTGGACACTGCTAAGGGTTAAGCAGCATTGAAATGATGAGGATGGCCGGGCAGTGTGAGCCGTACATTCGTCCTCTCTATTTGTGTCACTGCGAGGGGAGGGAGGGAGGGGAGCCGGCCACACTGTATGCATTATATATGGGAGGCACAACGCAAGCCTGTCTGGAGCTGTTTTCCTCACCAAACCTTAATATATCTCTTGGAATCTCTATGTTCCCTCGTATCCCCATCCCCCATCTAGTAATAATGTGTGATTCCCACATCATGAGACCCTTCCCTCCCCTTCTTATTCCTCGCCGGTTTTCCTTCTCCCATTCCGACTTTTCCCATATATCTCCCCATCCCACCGCACTAATACCAGCCGTCAGCGACTTCACCACCCCAATGTATATCTATCTATCTATCTATCTATCTATCTATCTATCTATCTATCTATCTATCTATCTATCTATCTATCTATCTATCTATCTATCTATCTATCTATCTATCGTCTTACGTCATTGTCTCTTCTACATTCATTTCCCTCTCCTCTTCTAATATCACTGGCACTCTCTACATTTCCTGTACACCTCTCTCTATGCTCATACCTTCCCTCCCCCTCTTCTTTATTAATCCTGGCACGCTCTCTCTCTCACACACACCTTTCCTCCTCTCTCTTCCCCATTTGGTCGCAAATCTCAGCTATTATGAGTATCAAGCACACTTCAAGCACAGAACTACAACACCATGCACACCGCATTCTACATACGTTACATACATACTGTCCTCTTCACATGTGCTACATGCTGCATTCTGTAATCCTTCCTTTCTACATTCATGCAATGCACTGCGCTCTGTACTCGTATCATTCATTACAGAGTATATGTATTATACAGATATCCCTCATTACAGAGTATATGTACTATATAGATATCCCTCATTACAGAGTATATGTACTATACAGATTAGGGATGAGCTTCGTGTTCGAGTCGAACCCATGTTCGACTCGAACATCGGCTGTTCGACCGTCCGTCGAATTGCGAACGTTATGGGCCGTTCGCGCCAAATTCGTGTGGCGCGTCACGGCCCATAATTCACTGCGGCATCGCAGTGCATTGCTGGCTGATGATTGGCCAAGCATGCACTATGACCCGCATGCTTGGCCAATCACAGCGCCGTCAGTAGAGAGAGCTGTAATTGGCCAAAGCCAGGGTGGCTTTGGCCAATTATGGCTCAGGGGATTTAGTACACGCCCCACACTATATAAGGCCGCCTGCACGGCGGCCCTGTGTAGTGTGTTCCGGTGTGCTGATAGAGAGAGAGACAGACAGTGTCATTTGATTTGAGAGCTAGATTAGGCTAGATCTGTTCCTGCTCTTTACATTTAGTGCAGTGCGTCCTGCTCACAGTGTTCAGCTAGATCCGTTCCTGCTATTTACATTTAGTGCAGTGCGTCCTGCTCACAGTGTTCAGCTAGATCTGTTCCTGCTATTTACATTTAGTGCAGTCAGTGCGTCCTGCTCACAGTGTTCAGCTAGATCCGTTCCTGCTATTTACATTTAGTGCAGTGCGTCCTGCTCACAGTGTTCAGCTAGATCCGTTCCTGCTATTTACATTTAGTGCAGTGCGTCCTGCTCACAGTGTTCAGCTAGATCCGTTCCTGCTATTTACATTTAGTGCAGTCAGTGCGTCCTGCTCACAGTGTTCAGCTAGATCCGTTCCTGCTATTTACATTTAGTGCAGTCAGTGCGTCCTGCTCACAGTGTTCAGCTAGATCCGTTCCTGCTATTTACATTTAGTGCAGTGCGTCCTGCTCACAGTGTTCAGCTAGATCCGTTCCTGCTATTTACATTTAGTGCAGTGCGTCCTGCTCACAGTGTTCAGCTAGATCCGTTCCTGCTATTTACATTTAGTGCAGTGCGTCCTGCTCACAGTGTTCAGCTAGATCCGTTCCTGCTATTTACATTTAGTGCAGTGCGTCCTGCTCACAGTGTTCAGCTAGATCCGTTCCTGCTATTTACATTTAGTGCAGTGCGTCCTGCTCACAGTGTTCAGCTAGATCCGTTCCTGCTATTTACATTTAGTGCAGTCAGTGCGTCCTGCTCACAGTGTTCAGCTAGATCCGTTCCTGCTATTTACATTTAGTGCAGTCAGTGCGTCCTGCTCACAGTGTTCAGCTAGATCCGTTCCTGCTATTTACATTTAGTGCAGTGCGTCCTGCTCACAGTGTTCAGCTAGATCCGTTCCTGCTATTTACATTTAGTGCAGTGCGTCCTGCTCACAGTGTTCAGCTAGATCCGTTCCTGCTATTTACATTTAGTGCAGTGCGTCCTGCTCACAGTGTTCAGCTAGATCCGTTCCTGCTATTTACATTTAGTGCAGTGCGTCCTGCTCACAGTGTTCAGCTAGATCCGTTCCTGCTATTTACATTTAGTGCAGTCAGTGCGTCCTGCTCACAGTGTTCAGCTAGATCCGTTCCTGCTATTTACATTTAGTGCAGTCAGTGCGTCCTGCTCACAGTGTTCAGCTAGATCCGTTCCTGCTATTTACATTTAGTGCAGTGCGTCCTGCTCACAGTGTTCAGCTAGATCCGTTCCTGCTATTTACATTTAGTGCAGTGCGTCCTGCTCACAGTGTTCAGCTAGATCCGTTCCTGCTATTTACATTTAGTGCAGTGCGTCCTGCTCACAGTGTTCAGCTAGATCCGTTCCTGCTATTTACATTTAGTGCAGTGCGTCCTGCTCACAGTGTTCAGCTAGATCCGTTCCTGCTATTTACATTTAGTGCAGTGCGTCCTGCTCACAGTGTTCAGCTAGATCCGTTCCTGCTATTTACATTTAGTGCAGTCAGTGCGTCCTGCTCACAGTGTTCAGCTAGATCCGTTCCTGCTATTTACATTTAGTGCAGTGCGTCCTGCTCACAGTGTTCAGCTAGATCCGTTCCTGCTATTTACATTTAGTGCAGTGCGTCCTGCTCACAGTGTTCAGCTAGATCCGTTCCTGCTATTTACATTTAGTGCAGTGCGTCCTGCTCACAGTGTTCAGCTAGATCCGTTCCTGCTATTTACATTTAGTGCAGTGCGTCCTGCTCACAGTGTTCAGCTAGATCCGTTCCTGCTATTTACATTTAGTGCAGTGCGTCCTGCTCACACTGTTCAGCTAGATCAGTTCCTGCTATTTACATTTAGTGCAGTGCGTCCTGCTCACAGTGTTCAGCTAGATCCGTTCCTGCTATTTACATTTAGTGCAGTCAGTGCGTCCTGCTCACAGTGTTCAGCTAGATCCGTTCCTGCTATTTACATTTAGTGCAGTGCGTCCTGCTCACAGTGTTCAGCTAGATCCGTTCCTGCTATTTACATTTAGTGCAGTGCGTCCTGCTCACAGTGTTCAGCTAGATCCGTTCCTGCTATTTACATTTAGTGCAGTGCGTCCTGCTCACAGTGTTCAGCTAGATCCGTTCCTGTTATCTTCCTACTGACAGGCAGGCTTGTCTGGTTACAGTATATAAAGCTACCTGAAGAAAATTACAGGTGTTCTATCCCAGCTTAGTGCAGCTACAGGCCATTAGTATGTCTGGAAGGCCAAGAAGGAGAGGCAGACAGTCACAAGCCAATAAGAGAGGGCAAGCAGGCTCTGTGTCTAGTGCTGGTCGTGGAGACGGTGCATCCTCATCAGCACGTGGCCATGGGACACGCTTGGCCTTTTTTTCGGCAGCTGGCCGTGTTGAGCCGCAACATGCAGAAAACTTGGTCGAGTGGATGACCAAGCCGTCCTCATCCTCCTCATCCTCTCTCACCCATGCCCAGGGTGCTTTGTCTGGCAAAGCAGCGGCCTCTTCCCTCAGCTCAATGTCATCAGTGACTCCTTCCCTAGCTCCACCATGTCCTCATGAGGATTCCCTCGAACTGTTTGACCACAGTGTTGGGTACATGCTCCAGGAGGATGCCCAGCGTTTGGAAGGCTCTGATGATGATACTGAGCTCGATGAAGGCAGTAACATGAGCACGGACAGAGGGGGTGCCCAAGAAGGACAGCAATCTGGCAGTCATGCTCCCCCTGCTGCAGCATACTGCCAGGTTTGCTCCAGTGATGAGGAGGGAGGGGATGATGAGGTCACTGACTCAACGTGGGTGCCTGATAGGAGAGAGGAGGAGGAGGAGGAGGAGGAGGCGGCACATCACCAACGAGGCAGGATGCCCTCCAGGGGCCAGCCTAAGGGCAGCACATTGACTGCATCACACCCCAAAGCTCCACATGTGCAGGGCGCTGCAGTCTCTGCGCGTTATTCAAAAAGTTCTTTGGTGTGGGCCTTTTTTGAGACGAGTGCATCAGATCGCACCGCTGCTATTTGCAACATATGTCTCAAGCGTATCTCGCGTGGCCAAAACATCTCCCGCTTGGGTACCACATGCTTGACCAGACATATGTTGACCTGCCATGCAGTTCGTTGGCAAGCATATCTAAAAGACCCACACCAAAGAACAAAGAGGATCTCTCCTTGCTCCTCATCAGCTGAGATTTCCAACCCCACTAGACCTTCAGTCCTCTCTGAGACCTGCAGTGAGAGGAATGAAGGTGTAGAATTAGGTGTGTCACAGCCAAGTACTTGTGGGCAATCTGCTTTTGGTACACCGACGCCAGATTGTACCAGGCAAATTTCCCTGTCCCAGCTGCTGCACCGCCGAAAGAAGTTTGCTCCCAGCCATCCACATGCCCAGCGGTTGAATGCTAGCTTGGCAAAATTGCTAGCACTTCAACTGCTGCCTTTTCAGTTGGTAGACTCTGCCCCCTTCCGTGAGTTTGTGGAATGTGCGGTTCCTCAGTGGCAGGTACCCAAACGCCACTTTTTCTCACGGAAGGCGATTCCAGCTCTCTACCGGCATGTGGAAGGCAATGTCCATGCCTCGCTGGACAGGGCGGTCAGCGGTAAGGTGCATATTACCGCTGACTCATGGTCCAGCAGGCATGGACAGGGACGTTACTTAAGTTTCACGGCGCATTGGGTGACTCTGCTGGCAGCTGGGAAGGATGCAGGACAAGGTGCAGTAGTGTTGGAGGTTGTTCCGCCACCACGCCTCCAAAATGCTGATTGTGACACACCTCTCTCCTCCACCCCCTCCTCTTCTTCTTCCTCCATGGCCTCTTCCTCGGAACCAGCGGTGCTCCGTAGGCGTTCAAGGGGCTACGCAAGTACGCAGGCCAAAAGATGCCATGCGGTGCTTGAGCTGGTGTGCTTGGGGGACAGGAGCCACACTGGGGCAGAGGTTCTGTCAGCTCTGCAGGGGCAGGTTCAGAGGTGGTTGACGCCACGCCAACTTAAGGCAGGAATGGTGGTTTGCGACAATGGCACCAACCTCCTCTCTGCCCTCCGACAGGGACAACTGACCCATGTGCCCTGTTTGGCTCACGTCCTTAACTTGGTGGTGCAGCGGTTCTTGGGCAGGTACCCGGGCTTACAGGATGTCCTGAGGCAGGCCAGGAAAGTCTGTGTGCATTTCCGCCGGTCATATAATGCCAGTGCTCGGCTGACGGACCTCCAAAAGGAGTTTAACCTGCCCAAGAACCGCCTAATCTGTGACATGCCCACCAGGTGGAACTCGACATTGGCCATGCTGCAGCGGCTGCACACGCAGCAGAGGGCCATAAATGAGTACCTGTGCGACTATGGCACCAGGACAGGGTCAGGGGACCTTGGTTTTTTTTCCCCACGCCAGTGGGCCATGATCAGGGATGCATGCACTGTCCTGTCACCATTCGAGGAGGCCACGAGGATGGTGAGCACTGACAGTGCATGCATCAGTGACACTGTCCCCCTTGTCCACCTGTTGGAGCACACGCTGCGTGGAATAATGGACAGGGCACTTGAGGCAGAACAGAGGCAGGAAGAGGAGGACTTCCTTAGCTCTCAAGGCCCCCTTTATCCAGACAGTGTTCCTGCGTGCCCGCCGATCACACAGGAAGAGGACGAGGAGGAGGAGGAGGAGGAGGAGGAAGATTGTGTCAGTATGGAGGTGGAGCCTGGCACTCAGCATCAGCAGTCTTTAAGGGATCAGTCCCAAGGAACACATGGACTTGTACGTGGCTGGGAGGAGGTGGCTGCGGACGTTGTTGTCCTTAGTGACCCAGAGGACTCCGGACCGAATGCCTCAGCAAACCTACGCTGCATGGCCTCCCTGATCCTGCAAAGCCTGCGTAAGGATCCTCGTATTCGTGGTATCAAGGAGAAGGACCAATACTGGCTGGCAACCCTCCTTGATCCACGTTACAAGGGTAAGGTTGCGGACCTTATCTTGCCATCGCAGAGGGAGCAGAGGATGAAACATCTTCGGGAGGCCTTGCAGAAAGGTCTGTGCAACGCGTTCCCAGAGACTGGGAGGTTACAAACTCCTGTTTCTGGACAACGTGTTGCTGAGGCTTCGGTCAGTCAAAGAAGGAGCGGTGGAGAAGGTGGCCGTCTGACCGATGCGTTCAGACAATTTTTTGGTCCGCAGCCCCAAGGTATGATCGGTTCCAGCAACCATCGCCAGCGTCTGTTTTACATGGTGCAGGAATACCTAGGGGCAAGATCAGACTTGGACACCTTTCCCACCGAAAATCCTCTGGGTTACTGGGTCTTGAGGATGGATCACTGGCCAGAGCTTGCACAGTATGCAATTGAGCTACTGGCCTGTCCTGCATCCAGCGTTCTTTCGGAACGCACATTCAGTGCTGCTGGAGGCGTGGTAACCGATCACAGGGTGCGTCTGTCCACTGACTCGGTCGATCGGCTGACCTTCATAAAAATGAATCAGTCTTGGATCACCACCAGCTACCAAGCACCTGATGCTGATGTAACTGAATAATTTTTTTCAGATCCCTTCAAAGACTGCCTATGCTGATGCTGAGTGACTATCCCTGAGTAATTATCCTCTTCCTCCTCAATCATCACGCTGATAGCTTGTAAGAACATTTTTGGTTCTGGGCGCCACCACCAGTGCCTAAGGCACAATTTTTCAGCCCCTGTATAACAGGGGCATGTAATTACAATGTTTGATGTAATACTTTGCAGCAGGGCTCGTTCCTGCATTCCAACTAGAGTGTCTGTGAGGGGTTGCAGTGTTGTGGCACCAGCACCAGTGCCTAAGGCCCAATTTTTCTGCCCCTGTCTAACAGGGGCGTGTAATTACAATTTTTGATGCAATACTTTGCAGCAGGGCTCGTTCCTGCGTTCCAACTAGAGTGTCTGTGAGGGGTTGCAGTGTTGTGGCACCAGCACCAGTGCCTAAGGCCCAATTTTTCTGCCCCTGTCTAACAGGGGCGTGTAATTACAATTTTTGATGCAATACTTTGCAGCAGGGTTCGTTCCTGCGTTCCAACTAGAGTGTCTGTGAGGGGTTGCAGTGTTGTGGCACCAGCACCAGTGCCTAAGGCCCAATTTTTCTGCCCCTGTCTAACAGGGGCGTGTAATTACAATTTTTGATGCAATACTTTGCAGCAGGGCTCGTTCCTGCGTTCCAACTAGAGTGTCTGTGAGGGGTTGCAGTGTTGTGGCACCAGCACCAGTGCCTAAGGCCCAATTTTTCTGCCCCTGTCTAACAGGGGCGTGTAATTACAATTTTTGATGCAATACTTTGCAGCAGGGCTCGTTCCTGCGTTCCAACTAGAGTGTCTGTGAGGGGTTGCAGTGTTGTGGCACCAGCACCAGTGCCTAAGGCCTAATTTTTCAGCTCCTGTTCAACAGGGGCATGTAATTACAATTCTTGATCTAATATTTCACAGCAGGGCCCTGTGAGGGCTTACAGTGTTTTGGCCACAGCAACACCTAAGGCCCTAATTTCTGCTGAGTATATAGGGCAGGACCCTACTTTCAAACATCTAACTTACAAACGACTCCTACTTGCAAACGGAAGGAGACAACAGGAAGTGAGATGAAATCTACCCCTAGGAAGGGAAATTCTCTCATGTAAGAGTTAATATGGGAAAACAATTTCTCCTTTCCACTGATGCTTTCCAATCCTTGTTCCACAAAAAAACCCAAATTTTCAAAAAACATTTTTCATTGGGACAAAAAAGTGAGGTGAAATCTTCTGAAGAGGAGGAAAGACGCAAAACAAATGTCACAGGGGTGATAACCCTTCCCTATGTTTTCCAAAAAGCTTAGAAAAGATTTTTTGGCTGGAGCTAAACACGTTAAAAATGTTCAAAATTACAAACAGATTCTACTTAACAACAAACCTACAGTCCCTGTCTTGTTTGCACCGCCTGTATACTGCTGTTCAGAGTATATAGGGACCTTTCCTTATTTTAATTTGGGTGCGGGGTTCCCCTTAATATCCATACAAGACCCAAAGGGCCTGGTAATGGACTGGGGGGTACCCATGCCGTTTGTCTCACTGATTTTCATCCATATTGCCAGGACCCGACATGACATTAAACCCGCAAGCAGTTTTAAATGAGATTTTTTCCTTTAAAAATGACATTTGGTGCAGGGACTGTTCTAAACATGGGAAACACGCGTCACTTTACAGGCATACTATAGACACCCCCCAGGTACGATATTTAAAGGAATATTTCACTTTTTTTTTTTTACTTTAAGCATCATTAAAATCACTGCTCCCGAAAAAACGGCCGTTTTTAAAAGTTTTTTTTGCATTGATACATGTCCCCTGGGGTAGGACCCGGGTCCCCACACCCTTTTTAGGACAATACCATGCAAATTAGCCTTTAAAATGAGCACTTTTGATTTCGAACGTTCGAGTCCCATAGACGTCAATGGGGTTCTAACGTTCGTGCGAACTTGCGGTCCGTTCGCGGGTTCTGGTGCGAACCGAACCGGGGGGTGTTCGGCTCATCCCTAATACAGATATCCCTCATTACAGAGTATATGTACTATACAGATATCCCTCATTACAGAGTATATGTACTATACACACCGCACTCTATACTCATGTACCTCATTACAGAGTATATGTATTATACAGATATCCCTCATTACAGAGTATATGTACTATACAGATATCACTCATTACAGAGTATATGTATTATACAGATATCCCTCATTACAGAGTATATGTACTATACACACCACACTTTGTGCTCATGTCCCTCATTACAGAGAATATGTACTATACACATATCACTCATTACAGAGTATATGTACTATACACATATCATTCATTACAGAGTATATGTACTATACACACCGCACCCTGTGCTCATGTCCCTCATTACAGAGTATATGTACTATACACATATCATTCATTACAGAGTATATGTACTATACACACCGCACTCTGTGCTCATGTCCCTCATTACAGAGTATATGTACTATACACACCGCACTCTGTACTCATATCATTCATTACAGAGTATATGTACTATACACACCGCACTCTGTACTCATATCATTCATTACAGAGTATATGTACTATACACACTGCACTCTGTACTCATATCCCTCATTACAGAGTATATGTACTATACACATATCCCTCATTACAGAGTATATGTACTATACACATATCCCTCATTACAGAGTATATGTACTATACACACCGCACTCTGTACTCATATCCCTCATTACAGAGTATATGTACTATACATGACTGACGGATACAGATGTCATTATTCCCTTAATACCAAACCATGCCCATCTTTACCCCAATAACTCAAACCACACTGAGCTTGGAGTATAAAAGGCCGTAGTGGCCTAATTTATTTAACAAATAATTTTATATATAAAAATATAACATATAAAAACATTATCAATCATAAATAGAAAAACATCAACAACAAAACAACAACATCTGTTAAAACAACCTGTTTGATCATCAAGCGTTGGTCTGAGCAATATCTTAAAAAATCCTCCGTGTCCATAACAGGACTAGCACTGCGGTCCCATCAAATCTATCAAAATAGGCCTCAAGCCGACAAGCTGGCTCAGAGACTAGCAATGACCGCAGTGCCCCATTATCACTTCCCGGTTAACCTCCGTTAACCGGGAACCACAATACTGAGCCATAGCAACGCTAGGCTCCCAAAAAGACTCTTACTTTTACCAATCCACCTTCTTTTTGCCCAGACCAACGCCCGCCACAGCACCCAAGAATAACACCTTAATCTTGGGTGCCCCTCCACACCCGAAGTGCTCTCTGTATTCCATCTTGTAGCCCCAAGGCCCACAAATCAATTCCAACCTCGTTCAAATGCACTCCATCCGCTCTTAAATACCGCCATGTCTCGAACTCGAGTTCCAAATGCCTAACCGCCAGCCCACCGTTATTTACTACAAACTTGCTAACTTCCCTATTTATTTTCTTACGTGCCCTGTTGACCCCCTCCACTGATCTCGCCATCCTCCAGGAAGTCCGGGCCACCATGTCTGACCAAACAATCACCATTTTTGGAAAGGCTTCTCTCAACCGCAAAACATCCAACTTGATGTCGCGCTTCAGGTCCACCATAGATCTAATACCCAGGTCATTACCGCCAGCATGTATTACTAATACATCCGGCGGCCTATCGCGCTGTGCATAACGATGCACCTCCGGCACCAATCTGACCCACAACATGCCTGGGATCCCCAGCCACTTTATGCACGCTTCCCTCCTGCCAAAACCCAATTGCCTACCCTCATGTCGGGCGTCCCCTCTCCGAGCCCCCCACGCCACATAGGAATGACCCATGATCCAGACCATCCCAGGCAGCGAATCTGAAATAGAAAAAAACACAAGAAACCATACTATAACCAACAACCCTATCAACACTTACCAACCCATACCCATATCTCCATTACACATCAAATACTTAACCTACAAACTAACCACCAAATTGGGCCTCACATAAGATTGAAACCTCTTGGATTTCCATCTGCCAATCTTTTTTACCATTTCCTCCCCCAATCCATTCCTGGCTGCTTCCGTGGCTGCTCCTATCCTGAAGGAATGTGATGAGAAATCCTTCTCGGTCAGTCCTAAACCCCGGATACATTTTGCAAAAACTGCGCCAAATTGGAATCTGGATAAACATTCTCCACCTGAATGTATCAAAAGGGGGCCCATTCCCACCGGGCGCAAATTCAAAAACTCCCGCATTGCCCCAACTGGGCACAACACCGAACCCACAACCGGATACACCCTAACGATTCTGCCCCTTCCCAGTTGATCGGTCTTTGATTTTCTCAAATACAACTGCAAGACTTCCGTCTCACACTTCACATCCTGATAACTCAGCCCTCCCTGCACCCTCTTAGAAGGGCTAACCAACTCCCCTAGTCTAAAGGCCCCAAAAAACGCTAATAAAAAGGCTACCTTGAACAACAGCACTTCATAACCTGAAGAGCACACCCTCTCCAGTTGCCCTATAACACCCTGCAAAATCTCGAATGTCACCGGCCTTCTCCCATCCTTCCTAATCCAAGTCTTTCTGTAACCCTTCATTGCTTGCCGGATCCAGAAGTCTTTCGTAAAATCCATCTGACCCTGCAACTTAAACAGAAAGGCCAACCCAGATACATTCTTATTCACCACAGCTGCAGACACACCCTCCTCCATCTTCCTGGCAATGTAGTATATCAAGAGCAGCCGCACCTCTCCACCCACCGGCTCCTCCCCGATTTCGCTCACAAAATCCATCCATTCCTGCCATACCCTGGTGTAAGCCGCCCACGTGGACCCACTTACCGAGTTCTTTATCCATCCGGCGATGAGGCCAATACTATCCCCCACAGCCAGTCGGGACAAGGAACCCCGTGTTGCTCCGCCTCCGGCGCCAACTCCCGGAACCTTTCCCACTGGAAGCGAGACAATGCATCAGCTATAACATTTTCCACCCCTGGTAAATGGACCGCATGAATGAAAACATTCAGTTGCAAACATCGTAGTACCAGATGTTGTAATAGCCTAATCACTGGCGGAGATGATGCCGTGTTCCTATTAATTACCTGTACCACACCTAGGTTGTCCCCGTGGAAACGCACCTTCAGGTCCCTGAATGATGCTCCCCATAACTCCACCGCCAGCACCACCGGAAACAACTCCAGCAGCACCAGGTTTTTGTAAAACCTGCTTCCACCCACGACTGAGGCCAAGGCCCAGCACTCCATTGTCCCTGAAAAAAGGCCCCAAAACCGGCTGAACCTGCGGCATCAGTGAACAGTTCCAAGTCAAAATTGCTGACCGGACCAGCCATCCAGAAAGCCCTCCCGTTAAAAGCTTCCAAAAAGGTGTGCCACACCCTTAAGTCCGCTCTATGTGTTTCTTTTAACCGAACGAAATGCCTTGGCGATTTTACGCCGCTCGTGCTGGCCGACAACCTGCGACAGAAAACCCTCCCCATTGGTAATATGCGGCATGCAAAATTAAGCTTGCCCAATACCGATTGTAGCGCCTTCAGTTGCACTTTCCGCAAACCCATGAGCCCCGCAATTTCCCTCTTCAGGTCCTCCAGTTTATCGTCCGGCAACCGGCATTCCATTGTCTCCGTGTCCAGCACAATGCCCAAAAACGTGATGACCGTACTCGGTCCCTCCGTTTTGTCAGCCGCCAATGGAATGCCGAATTTGTCTGCGATATGTTCCAGCGTAGCCAAAAGCACCGCGCAGATCCTTGAATCAGCTGGGCCCATGCAGAGAAAGTCATCCAGGTAATGAATTATAGAATTCACACCTGACACCTCCCTAACAACCCATTCCACAAACGAGCTGAACTGCTCAAATATCGCGCACGATATAGAGCAGCCCATTGGTAAGCATTGGTCGACATACAATTCGTTGTTCCAATGACATCCCAATAACCGAAAGCTGTCCGGGTGTACTGGCAGCAGTCGGAAAGCTGATTCCACGTCTGCCTTTGCCATGAGAGCCCCCTTTCCATACCGTCGCACCCATCCCACTGCCGCATCAAATGATGTATAGGTCACGGAACACTAACCCTGGTCTATCGCATCATTGACCGACCCCCCTTTTGGGAATGATAAATGATGGATTAGCCTGAATTTTCCTGGCTCCTTCTTTGGGACCACTCCCAGCGGTGACACTACCAAATTATCCAACGGCGACACCGAAAAAGGACCTCCCATCCGACCCAATGCAACCTCCTTCCTTAGTTTCTCAGAAACTACCTCCGGGTGTTGCATAGCTGACTTTAAATTAGGCGACACAGGCGGGATAACCGATAGAGTGCACGGTGTCCTAAATCCCACTGAGAAACCTTCATCCAACAATTGCGCTGCTTTCTTGTCTGGATACCTACCTAGAAACGGCCGCATCTTTTCCACTCTCACCGGGGTCCTCCCTTTTGTTTGCAGTTTCTCCTTACCTACCCTTTCCTTGTTTGAAACACCTTGACCCCGGGTGGGATCCCCCACATCCTGAACACTCGTGTTTATACTTACATGAGGTTCCAAACCTGCAGGTCCCGGTGTTGTATTGCCAACAAACCCCCTTTTTGTTTCCGACCGTATGTCCCTGGGTGGAAGGTCCACCGGTCCCTCCTGGAAAAAACTGGTTGGGGGCCCTCGTCGTCGTCGTCATCAATCTCATCCATAGGCTGATGTCCTTGTGATCCCAGCGGAGCGTCGGCCTGATTGCCCTCCGTTGACGGAACTGTTCATCATACCTCAGCCACGCCGTGCCCCCATAAACCCTGTACGCCTCTCCGATAGCATCCTGATAGCAAAATAGAGCTGAGCAATGCTCCGGGTGCTTTTCACCTATCACACTTGCCATAATCGCAAAAGCCTGCAACCAGTTTGCAAATGTTCTAGGGATTAGCCTGTACCTCCTCTTCTCCTCGTCCTCCTTCTTTGAATCATCAGGTTTCACCCTATCCAGATTAAATTTCTCTAACGGCAGCAGGGAAAATATCTCAACATATTCACCCTTCCACAGTTTTTCCCGCACTTCTTGCTTCAGGTGCGCGCCCAATGGTCCCTCATAGCATACATACACCTCGCACCTAGCTGCATCAGCCAATCTGGTTATATCCTGCCTGCTTGTGGTCTCAGCTGTCTTGTCCGTCCCCTGCGCCCCTGTACTCCCGGGCGTTACCGGTGCAGGCGTGGCCACCGCCGCCGTGACCGAAGGCACCGCCGCTGACCCTCCCGTGAGCACCACCGTCCCGGTGCCTCCTGCCGGCGGCGCCCACGCTGTTGCAGGGCCCGAGGGAACCGTCCCCGCTCCCTCAAAGCGCTGAAGGAGCTCCCTAATGCCTGCTAAAAACCCCCCCAACGCTGCAGCCCCCTCACTGCCTGACACCCCCGACCCACTGCTGCCCCCGCCCCCCACTGAAACCCCCATCCCCCCCACTCTGGCCTGACTGGAATTAAGGGATAAAACATTGTACTCACCAGGCTGCACAGGCGTAACCTCATCAGCCGGAACAGGGATCTCCACCGCTGCCGTTCGCCTTTGCTGGGGTACCGATTCTTCCTCCGACCCGGACCATCCACCTGCTCGATCGCCACTTCTCCCCTCTACTTCCTCTGACGAAGGCCCGCCCGGCCTGGCCGCCGGGGTTGCCGCCATGACTGTAGCAGTACGCCCCCGCCTCCGCTTGTCACCTCCTCCCGCTGACTTGCAGGTTGCTTTGCCCGGACCGGTGTGCCTGACCTCAGTCCTGCCGCCTGGTACCTGCGATGCCCCGCTAGGCCGACCCCTCTCGATCCTCCTGTGTGCCCCTGCCGTGGAACCGGACGGCCCAGGGCTCGCTGCACGTGTCCTCTCTCTTGCTGCTGACTGACTCCTGCAGGGGGCGGGGCTCTCGCTCCTCACTCTGCCCGCTCTGTAAGGCCGCGCCGCCGCTTCCATCCCTTCCAAACGATCGCTCCGCCGGGTCCCGTCGGCGCTCGCTCTGCCGCCATCCGCTCCGGCCATTCTTTTTGGCGATGGGCCCACCGCGAGACCCGCAAGAGTCCCGGGTTGCCGCTGTCCAGAAACCCGTTGGTCGGGGGAGAACCGCTCAGGCGGCCGGGACCGCCGCGTTCTGGCGCCGCTAGACCTACCCAGCGCCTCAGGCTGACTGCTCTGCAAAGCCGCAGCAATGGTTTCTTGTAGCCATGCTGTCCCACGAACCGCGGCCTCCTCCCTAAGCTGCGCCATGAGTCCGTCCAGCTCCATCTTCAATGAACTTTCTCCAACCACTGTTACTCCCCCCTGGGCGGGGTTAGCCTATAAAGCCCTGTTTAATACCTCCCCCTCGGTTACTTTTTTGTACCCACCCCTTAAACTATTAACTCCCCTGTTACCACAGTCATGTATGCCCTCCGCTATGCATTACATGCTGTTGCTGCGGGCTTCTCTCATATCATTCATTACAGAGTATATGTACTATACACATATCATTCATTACAGAGTATATGTACTATACACACCGCACTCTGTACTCATATCCCTCATTACAGAGTATATGTACTATACACATATCATTCATTACAGAGTATATGTACTATACACACCACAGTCTGTGCTCATAACCCTTATTACAGAGTATATGTACTATACACATATCCCTCATTACAGAGTATATGTACTATACACATATCCCTCATTACAGAGTATATGTACTATACACACCGCGCTCTGTACTCATATCCCTCATTACAGAGTATATGTACTATACACATATCATTCATTACAGAGTATATGTACTATACACACCGCACTCTGTACTTATATCCCTCATTACAGAGTCATTTTTCTCCCATGCAAAGCAGGGAGAAAAAACAACCAGATATTTAAGTAAAAGCAGCACACATTATACACATTACACACATTACACATTGTTAGGCACACAGTTAACCCCTTGATCACCCTAGATGTTAACTCCTTCCCAGCCAGTGTCATTAGTACAGTATACAGTGTTATCACAAATTACTGTGTTAGTATCATTAGTGACCCTCCCAGATAGTGTCTTTTAGCGCCACATTGGCCGCCACCCTATGACACTCACACTATAGGTCGCTGATTACCACCATTACAGTATAGCGTCTATAGCTGGGTAAATTCCAGTATATATCTCATAGTTTGTAGACGCTATAACACAAACCAATTAATATACACTTATTGGGATTTTTATTTACCAAGGACATGTAGCAAAATACATTTTGACCTAAATTTATGAGGAAATTAGATTTTTTGGATATTTTTATTGGATATGTCTTATAAAAGAAAGTAGAAAACATCTTTTTTTTTTTTTCAACATTTTCAATCTTTTTTCTCTATCTGTGTGAAAGAAAATGATATAACTTTCATTTGGGTACAGTGTTGAACGCCCACGCAATAGCCAGTTAAAATAGCGCAGTGCTGAATAGCAAAAAATGCTCTGGCCAAGAAGGGGGGTAAAACCTTTCCAGAGGTCAAGTAGTTAAACTGCATTCTACACTCAAATCATTCCCCGTACCTTGAAAGAATTACATTTAATCCTCCAAGAACTATTTTTTTTCTGGTATTGTGCTGTTGATCAATATTCAATATCACAGACATTTCCAAGAATGGTTACTCAGGGGCCGTTGGCAACTATGCAGTATACAGAGATCCTTTACTCTACATCTAGTCTTATGATGAAAAGTTTGCTGACACTGGTTAACAACTGATGTTGCAGCACTTGTTTAGGCTAGGCTCACACCTAATGGGGCGTACACACGGTCGGACTTTTCGTCTACAAAAGTCCGACAGCCTGTCCGACAGACTTCCGGCGGACTTGCGGCGGACTTGCGGCAGACTTTCTAACGAACGGACTTGCCTACACACGACCACACAAAAGTCCGACGGATTCGTACGTGATGACGTACACCGGACTAAAATAAGGAAGTTCATAGCCAGTAGCCAATAGCTGCCCTAGCGTGGGTTTTTGTCCGTCGGACTAGCACACAGACGAGCGGATTTCGGGGTCCGTCATAGTTACGATGTAAAGATTTGAAGCATGTTTCAAATCTAAAGTCCATCGGATTTGAGGCTGAAAAAGTCTGCTGAAAGTCCGGGGAAGCCCACAAACGATCGGATTGTCAGCCAGCTTTAGTCCGTCGGCGTCCGTTGGACTTTTGTAGACGAAAAGTCCGACCGTGTGTACGCCCCATAAGTGGTTCTGCATGTCGCGTTTGCACAGGTAGCCCCTTCATTTGTTTCATTAAAAAGATTGGTGCCAGTGGTTACTTATCTGAGAGAAAAAAGCTTCTCAGTACTCAAGGAACCCCTAGCAACCTCTGGAGGAACACATATGCCGCGTACACACGAGCGGACTTTACGGCAGACTTTGCCCGGCGGACTTTTCGACAGACTTTACGACGGACTTTCTGAATGAACGGACTTGCCTACACACAATCCACCAAAGTCCGTCGAATTCGTACGTGATGACGTACGACCGGACTAAAACAAGGAAGTTGATAGCCAGTAGCCAATAGCTGCCCTAGCGTGGCTTTTTGTCCGTCGAACTAGCATACAGACGAGCGGACTTTTCGACCGGACTCGATTTCGACGGATAGATTTAAAACATGTTTCAAATCTAAGTCCGTCCAACTTTTGAGAAAACAAAGTCCGCTGGAGCCCACACACATCGAATTGTCCGACGAAATCCAGTCCGCCGGGCAAAGTCTGCCGTAAAGTCCGCTCGTGTGTACGCGGCATAAGGTTCCATGAAACCCTGGTTAAGAAAGGCTGATCTGAAGGAAGATCTGCCTGCCAGGGTCCCCTTGATTGACAGTAGAGATTTTGAGTTTGCACTTCTGGATTGTTAGGGTATCCTGTGCCACAATTCCCCTCTCCCTGAGTTAACTGGCCTTAATAAACTCTGGTAACCTTATTAAACTGACTATCACCCAACTTCTTTCACCCCACAAGGAAACAAAGATTCCGTCCTCGGGTGAAACCCACCAACCCACCTGTGGGTCCCTACCTACCTTCAGTGGGTAATCAGATGCTACAATACCAATGCAGGAAAGGATTTTGTAATGTAAAAGTCTCCACAAGGAGTGCTGAGACAAGAACCAGAGCACATAAAATACTTTTACATTTTTATCTTTGTTGACACGGTTTGTGACATCTTCTTTTGTCGGTAAAAAATGTCATTTTTAACCTGTTGCCTAACCCTTCTTCTGCTACAGTCTGCTTTTCCTAAACTCAGGGATCAAACCTTGTCTTTTTTTCTGAATTATTTTTTTGTCTTTACTGCAGCTCTGTCTGCTGTTATCTCCAGTGCTCCCAGTCTGCCCACGCATGCAGGTCTCTCACTGCAGAAAACTGACCCACCAGCAACACTCCATCTATATCACTACTGCGACCAATTGCTGTTATGCTATAGCTGGTAGCATCACAAAACGTCATTTTATGATATATTGCACACAGCGCTTACCTAAACTTAATGGATATGAAATAATAATGAAATATCAGCAAGCTCCTACGCAGGACTGGGTTTAATTATGTGCCTCCCTAAGACACTTAAAGCAAACCTCTACTAGAGGTAAACCTACTAGCTTGTCATTTGGGTTAAATTTCCCATAGGGATGTTACTCCTGTAGAGCAATGTTCCCCAAAGTGCAGCCCAGGGGCCGGATGCAGCCCTTTGCCTTCCTTTGTCCATCCATTGGGGCACAATGGAGCATAATTCCTGCTACTGACATCAACAATAGCCCAGAGAGCAAGCAATTGTGCTGCAAGTTTAAAAATGACTTGCTAAGCTATTGCTAGACTTGTCAGGCTTCACAAGTTTGTGGCTCAATTGCAACAAGACCACATTGCATGACTCCAGATCAACTTTCTTTGCAAATATTCTGCAAGTCTGCTGCAAGTTCTGGTTCAGTTATGTTGTGCAATAGTCATCCCACTATGGATCACTGTGGCTGAATTTTCATGCTGTAGATTTGCAGAGCTCTTGCTGTAGACTCACCACTGCAAATTTGCTCTTGCTACAGACTTGCCACGCAAATTTGCTACAAATTGGAAAGGTGTCAACTAGAACTTGTGCTTCAAGTGCTCTCCCAGTGTACAATTTGCCAGTGAAAATGTGCAGCAAGTAAACAGATTTACAAATAAACTCTGCCACAAATTTGTGACAAGTTATCCTTGCTATCTGGGAGGACACTTTTTCTCCCACTAACGCCAATGATGGGGCACTTTTTCTCAAACTGACACCAATGATGGGGCACTCCTCCTCCCAACAACACCAGCAATGGGGCACTATTCCCTAATACCAAAGATACATTGTTTACTCCCACTGACACCAGGACAATTTCTACTCCCATTGGCCACAGCCTGGCCCCCCTATGATCTGGAGGACAGTAATCGGGTCTTTTGTTTAGAAAGTTTGGAGACCCCTGCACTAGACTAAAGATGAACTTGGGCTCGGCCCAAACTGGGCTTGGTCTGAATCCTAAGGGTAATTGCCATGAGTTTGGGTTCAGTCTGAAAACAAGTTCATCCAAACCTGGAAGTTATCTGTCATTGCTTGGCCAAAGAACTGTGGGTGGGTGGGAGATTCTCTGCCCCACAGCTGACTTATACAAAGGGGCAAGAATGCTTGTGACATCATTGACTTAATATGGGCATGTGTTCATATTAAGTCATAATATCATGAGCATCTCTGCCTGCAGCTCATTGGCCCAACAACAACAGCTAATTTTCAGGTTCAGTTGAACATGGGTTTGCACCAAACCCAAGCCTGAACCCAAGCTCATCTCTACACTAGAGCAGCCTTTCTCAACACTTGAGGAACCTTTAAAATAATTTTCTGGTCTCAGAGAACCCCTGCAGGGATTCAATTATTTGCAGGTCAGTGGTAAAATGCCCCATACATTGGTGGTCGGTGGAAAGAATGCCTCCTTACAGTGGTGGTCATAATACCACCCTTACAGACAGCTAAAAGGATTACTGGGTTCTTGCCTTTTGTTCTGCCAAGTGGCATTGCCTCCGGAATTATGCAGGGACCATTAAATGATAAGTCAGTCAGCCACAGCTCAAGCAACCTCTAGAAAATCCTGGAAGAACCCTAGGGTTTAATGAAATCTTGGTCGAAAAGGGTTGCTCTAGAGTCCTGCATCTTAGAGCATTCTGTTAGGAAAATTCAGACTTCATCCTGGAAGTCAGCTCTTAGTTCCATCATTTCACGTGTCCCCCTATTGGCCAATCACTGTGATGGCGAGACTCACTAACCTATCGCTGGAGTTGTCCTACAAAGTGTTTGTAAACCCTAGCAATGGACTTCTCCAATCTGCTCCTTTTTGGTCAGTAAGTATACCATTGAATTTTGTTATTGAATATCTGTTGGATAAGTACAAAAAAGCCTGCTAATCCTGCCTTCCTGTAAACTCTACAGTCTTATTGCAAGCATTATCAGCCCTGCCCAGTGCATTCCTGAGAAATAAAGAAGATCCCCCCTTATGTTATGGAGATGAATGGAGGGGAAGTGTTCTGTAGTCCTAAAACAATTCCCATCCTGGGGTGAAAACATTGCTCCTCCATAGCATCAGTTAGGTTAGTGAACTTTGTCGCCCCCAAAGGACAGCACATGTGTTGCTGGTGATAATAAAGGAAAAAAAAGCCTGGAAAAAGAAAACTAATGCAACCACCACATCTAAGGGTCGAATTTCCGCACAAAAACTTACATGTCATGTGCAATATATATTAGGGTTGCACCGATACCGGCGAGTATGAATACAGATACTTTTGGTCAAGTACTTGCCGATAGCGAGTACCAATACAACATGAACGGGCTCAAAACGCACTGCAAAGAATTGCATACGATTTGAACAGGAGTGCGGTGCCATTCCTGTCTGAAACGCATGCGCTTTCCCCCACCGTTCCCGTGTGATCCCAGTATAGAAAGAAAGGGAAGCGCCATCTAAGAAGAGTAGCAATGGGCAAACAAACAATTTAGCAAAAAATGTTATCACAACTTGCATGTTAAAAGTACATAATATATTTTGCATGTCAAATCCAAAACCACGGCAAATTGCGGTGCTCACAGGGCTGGAGGAGAAGTTCCGGGACCCCATGGGTATAGGGTGGAAGTGGTGTCAGCTTGGGGGCAGACTGCCTATACATCTCCTCCAGCCCTTTGTACACCACAAGCAGCAGGAGTTTCCATTTTTTATGGGCTCAAATCACACTTCAAAGGTATCAGTTTTGGGTATCCGGACCATTTGCACGAGAACAAGTACTCGGTTTTGGCACCCATACTGGTATTGGTGCAACCCTAATATATATACTATATATATATATATATATATATATATATATATATATATATATATATATAGTATCCTACAAAAGTTAGTACTCTGCTCACATTTTTCACGTCATCTTTTCATGTGACAACACTGAAGAAATGACACTTTGCTACAATGTAAAGTAGTGAGTGTACAGCTTGTATAACAGTGTCAATTTTCTGTCCCCTCAAGATAACTCAACACACAGCCATTAATGTCTAAACTGCCGTCAACAAAAGTGAGTACACCCCTAAGTGAAAATGTCCAAATTGGGCCCAAAGTGTCAATATTTTGTGTGGCCACCATTATTTTCCAGCACTGCCTTAACCCTCTTGGGCATGGAGTTCACCAGAGCTTCACTGGAGTCCTCTTCCACTCCTCCATGACGACATCACTGAGCTGATGGATGTTAGAGACCTTGCGCTCCTCCACCTTCCGTTTGAGGATACCCCACAGATGCTCAATAGGGTTTAGGTCTGGAGACATGCTCTGCTCCCTCTTCTCATAATGAAGACAATGGAGTGAGTGCAGTACACTGGGATAGTGTAGAACCCATGGACAGGATCATGGAATGTAGGTAGCGATCATCTCTCTCTCTCCTTTTCCCTGTCTCCTCTCCTCCAAACACACAGCTCCCCTCTTCTCCCTCCATCCCTCCTCTGTGCTCCCCCTCCCAGACCCCCTCCTCCCTTCCTCTTCCAGTAAATGTTTCAGTACCAGAGACAGCTCAGACCGAGCACAGCTGTGACTGGAGAGGGGGGGGGGAGAGCCTTGTATACTCTATATATACCATATATACTATACTGTGTGTGATAGATGGAAGGGGGGACCGGCCCTGGGGGGATCAAGACACACACTACAATCACATACAATCATAGGGAGGGTCCAATCGACTCCCTGCCCCATCTACTTATCTATCACATCCATTCATCTATCTCTCTATGTTTCTGTTTCTTTATCTATCTGTTTATCTATCTATCTATCTATAGCTAGCTATATTTCTATCTATCTATCTATCTATCTATCTATCTATCTATCTATCTATCTATCTATCTATCTATCTATCTATCTATCTATCTATCTATCTATCTCTCTCTCTCTCTCTCTCTCTCTGTATTTCCCTATCTAATTTCCTATCTATTGTTTCCTGCCAGGAGAGGGATCTGTCCTGGAGTCCTTGCATTGCAATGTATACAGTAAACACGACAAGCTATGTGTCCATAGGAGGGAAGTTCTTCACTTGCCCTCAGTGGAGAAGGTATTTGTGGAGGTGAGGTTCCGGGTGGTGTTGTCTTGTCCACATGTAATTCCTCTCTCCCTCCATGCCCCCCCTCTCTCTGCTCACATTGTCTCGGTCTCTCTCTAGCCCTGTGTGTCTCTGGAGAGCTCACAATCACTACAGATATATTTAGCTCAGGAAACAATCTAATAAACATCCGCCCTCCCACACGTCGGCACAGGTAGAGGAGGCCGCTGTCTTGCTTTATTACACAGGATGTGGCTATGGATCCATCCAGAGTACAGGGCCCTATATGGACAGCAGGGCTAGAGCTGGCCATAGACTGACCAGGACCATAACGGCCACTAGGAATGCCATTTTATACAGTATCTCACAAAAGTGAGTACATCCCTCAAATTTTTGTAAATATTTTATTATATCTTTTCATGTGACAACACTGAAGAAATGACACTTTGCTACAATGTAAAGTAGTGTACAACTTGTATAACAGTGTAAATTTGCTGTCCCCTCAAAATAACTCAACACACAGCCATTAATGTCTAAACCGCTGGCAACAAAAGTGAGTACACCCCTAAGTAAAAATGTCCAAATTGGGCCCAATAAGCCATTTTCCCTCCCTGGTGTCATGTGACTCGTTAGTGTTACAAGGTCTCAGTTGCGTTAAATTTGGTGTTATCGCTCTCACTGTCTCATATTGGTCACTGGAAGTTCAACATGGAACCTCATGGCAAAGAACTCTTTGAGTATCTGAAAAAAAGAATTGTTGCTCTACATAAAGATGGCCTAGGCTATAAGAAGATTGCCAAGATCCTGAAACTGAGCTGCAGCATGGTGGCCAAGACCATACAGCGGTTTAACAGGACAAGTTCTACTCAGAACAAGCCTCACCATGGTCAACCAAAGAATTTGAGTGCATGTGCTCAGCGTCAAATTGGTCTGCATGGCTGTCGTCACAGAAGGAAGACTTTTCTAAAGATGATGCACAATAAAGCCTGCAAACAGTTTGCTGAAGACAAGCAGACTAAGGACATGGATTACTGGAACCATGTCCTGTGGTCTGATGAGGCCAAGATAAATGTATTTGGTTCAGATGGTGTCAAGCGTGTGTGGCAGCTACCAGGTGAGGAGTACAAAGATAAGTGTGTCTTGCCTACAGTCAAACATGGTGGTGGGAGTGTCATGGTCTGGGGCTGCATGAGTGCTGCCAGCACTGGGGAGCTACTGTTCATTGAGGGATCCATGAATGCCAACATGTACTGTGACATACTGAAGCAGAGCATGATCCCCTCCCTTCGGAGACTGGGCTGCAGGGCAGTATTCCAACATGATAACAACCCCAAACACACCTCAAAGATGACCACTGCCTTGCTAAAGAAGCTGAGGGTAAAGGTGATAGACTGGTCAAGCATGTTGTCAGGGATGGCTCAGCCCTTCCTTCTCTGAGCTGGCCGCTCAAGTGTCGGCTAATTGCCAGCTCCTATCTCTCCACAGTGACTCACCTGTTGATGATATCCTGCTCTTCAGTCCTGGCTACTTAAGCCGTCCAGCCCAGAGGATCTCTGCCTTCGCCTTGGTCAACATCACAGAGACTATCACCTGAGTTCCTGTTAAAGACTTTGTATATAAAAATCTTGTAAACCATGCGCTTACTCCAAATAAATCATAAATATAAGCAGCTAACACAACAAATAGAAAATTTGCAATAAATCATATAAAACCAGGTGTAGTGCTAAAAAATGAGAAAAATTATTGCTGTACCACATGTACAATAAATTGTGAAATAATGGTGTTTTGTATGTTTTGTGAAAGTTCATACATAAAAGTCACTCATATAATAAACCCTTAGGGTCACCAAACGTGATGGCAAGATGCAATAATAGCAATAAATATTGCAATAAATAATGGTGTTTTGTATGTTTTGTGAAAGTTCATACATAAAAGTCACTCATATAATAAACCCTTAGGGTCACCAAACGTGATGGCAAGATGCAATAATAGCAATAAATATTGCTATTATTGCATCTTGCCATCACGTTTGGTGACCCTAAGGGTTTATTATATGAGTGACTTTTATGTATGAACTTTCACAAAACATACAAAACACCATTATTTCACAATTTATTGTACATGCGGTACAGCAATAATTTTTCTCATTTTTTAGCGCTACACCTGGTTTTATATGACCTGTTAAAGACTTGCTTGGCTCACATTCCTTTTGGCTCCAGACCCTGCTTGCTGTTCCACTACGCTGTTCCCTGGCTTCCTGACTTTCTGGCTTGTCTGACTATCCGTTACGGTTACCGAACTTTGGCTCTGTTTTGACTACGTTTGTTCTATTTACTTTTATTATTATTATTATTATTATTAATAAACCTAAACCCTATTGAACATCTGTGGGCCATCCTCAAACAGAAGGTGTTGGAGCGCAAGGTCTCTAACATTCACCAGCTCTGTGATGTTGTCATGGGGGGAGTGGAAGAGGACTCCAGTGGCAACCTGTGAAGCTCTTGTGAACTTCATGCCCAAGAGGGTTAAGGCAGTGCTGGAAAATAATGGTGGTCACACAAAATATTGACACCATGGACTAAGACTGGGATGCCATAAAAGTTCATGTGTGTGTGTAAAGGAAGCCATCCCAATACTTTTAGTAATATAGTGCATGTATATATATATATATATATATATATATATATATATATATATATATATACTGTACGTATATATGTACACATACAAACTGCTGCGAAAGTGAACACTACTTAGAAGACGTGTCCCTTTGTGCTCTGATGTGACTAAATACTGATGGATCTATGTCAGTCTAATCTGTGCAGAGCGAATAACGATTAACACAGTTTGTAATTACTGCCAGCTCTGATCTACCCCCCCACTACATCAATATACCCCTTGCTGCGGACAGGGAGGAAGCAGTGTCACCACACAGGGGGGCCTAATATACTTTCACTGATATTCAGACTTTTTACAGGTTAACATGTTCAGTGATGGTATACACTGATACATTAACAGTTTACTGAGATGCAGGCTTATTATGCAGTGCAACAGGATCATTATATATGTATACCAATAAATGGTCAACATTATTATTCAGTGCTGAGTGACTATTATCGGTGTAAAGAGGTATTTGGGTATAGGTATAGAGTGTTCATTATCAGTATATATAGAGATACTTGCCATTATTATATAGAGCACAGTGTTCATTATCAGTGTATAGAGATATTTGCCATCAATATACAGAGCACAGTGCTCATTATCAGTGTATAGAGATACTCAAAATCATTATACAGAGCACAGTGCTCATTATCAGTGTATAGAGATACTCAGAATCATTATACATAGCACAGTGCTCATTATCAGTGTATAGAGATACTCACCATCATTATACAGAGCACAGTGCTCATTATCAGTGTATAAAGATACTCACCATCATTATACAGAGCACAGTGCTCATTATCATTGTATAGAGATACTCAGAATTATTATACAGAGCACAGTGCTCATTATCAGTGTATAGAGATACTCATCATCATTATACAGAGCACAGTGTTCATCATCAGTGTATAGAGATACTCATCATCATTATACAGAGCACAGTGTTCATCATCAGTGTATAGAGATATTCATCATCATTATACAGAGCACAGTGCTCATTATCAGTGTATAGAGATATTCAGGGCTTTTTTTCCTCAGAGAATAGGTGCAGGAACTGCCCCTTCTGAGTCACTTCTTATCTCCGTCCATTACCCACCTCTGAGCACCGTTCCTTGGTTTCATCCCCTACCCAACTCTCAGTACTGCCCCTTTTAGAGAGTGCAGAGCCAAGTATAATTATGTGGTGCTAAGTAATTTGTATTAAATTTGTTAATGATAGCAAGAAAAGTAGTAAAATCGATTCCGCACAGCCAGCAGCAATAGATTCACTCAGAAACAATAGACCCCCTTAGCAACAATGGACCCCTACAACAAAATACCACCCAGCAGCAACAACAGATCTCCCAGCAGCCAGCGACAATAGACCCCCTCCATCAATAGTAGATGTCTTCCAGCAATAATTGACCCACCAGCAACAATAGACCGCCACTCAAAAATAGATCTGCTCCAGCAACAATACACCCTCCAAGCCACCCCAGCACCACTTGCCATTACATACATTCAGTGCTGGAGGTGCATGAACTGCTTCCCCCCCGCGTTCCCGCTGAAAAAATCCCCTGGAGATATTCATCATCATTATACAGAGCACAGTGCTCATTATCAGTGTATAGAGATACTCACCATCATTATATAGAGCACAGTGTTCATTATCAGTGTATAGAGATACTCATCATCATTATACAGAGCACAGTGCTCATTATCAGTGTATAGAGATACTCACCATCATTATACAGAGCACAGTGCTCATTATCAGTGTATAGAGATACTCAGAATCATTATACAGAGCACAGTGTTCATTATCAGTGTATAGAGATACTCAGAATCATTATACAGAGCACAGTGTTTCATGCACTTTTGCTGAGCTCTACCTCTCTCCCTGTGCTGATAATAAAAGGGGGGAGGGCTCTGTCCAGTCACGCAGCGTGCATTGGAAGGAAAGACACAGACAAGCCACATCATGTTATCTTCAGCTGCTTAAAGAGAAGAGAGAAAGTGGAGCAGTTCCATCTCAAAGAGCAAGCCTGCATGTTGTAGGGGGATTGCTAGGATCTGCAGTCCTTCCTGAAGAACACCAGTTCTGGAGATCTGCCACTGTGCTTTGTATGGAGTCTTGCCTGTGCAGGTATGCTGGGGCAGCCAAATCCCGAGTTCGGGATTAGTTTAGCGAATAGACTGTGGCCTTTGTTTTGGAACTGTTATACTGAGAGTTTCCAGTAAAGCTTTTGAAACTTTGTCCTTGCCTGATCTGAAGATACTCAAGGGGTGTGATGCAAGTGTTGATCAGCTAAGCACATTGGGATATGAGGACATCAGAGTAATGCCGTATACACACGATCGGACATTCCGACAACAAAATTCTGGATTTATTTCTGACAGCTGTTGGCTCAAGCTTGTCTTGCATACACACAGTCGCACAAGTGTTGTCGGAAATTCCGAACGTCAAGAACGCGGTGACGTACAACACATACGACGAGCCAAGAAAAATGAAGTTCAATAGCCAGTGCGGCTCTTCTGCTTGATTCCGAGCATGCGTGGAATTTTGTGCATCGGAATTGTGTACACACGATTGGAATTTACGACAACGGATTTTGTTGTCGGAAAATTTGAGAAGCAGCTCTCAAATTTTTGTTGTGGGAAATTCCAACAACAAATGTCTGATGGAGCCTACACACGGTCGGAATTTCCGACAACAAGCTCACATCGAACATTTGTTGTCGGAAATTCCGACCGTGTGTACGGGGCATTACAGTTATTACAGTGTGAAGACACAATTGGTTACCAAGGGCAATGAATTCCTTTTGCAGTCTGTCACAAGTGTGTACATGTAGCATGTATCAGGTGGGATAGCCAGTTTATTTGTTCAAGTGTACACGGTGTACAGCTATCTCTAAGTTGAAGGTCCGCCTTAAGGTTGAGTTATCCCCTCTGCCTTTTCCAGGGGCATTGATAAGCAGGACATGAGTAAAGATACCCCTTGTGCAGGTTGGGTGACCCAGTCTACGGTGCCTAGCATAGCCGCCCACAAGCGTAATTGCCTAGATAGTTACTAGAGGCCCCCAAAGTAGTGATATTACCATAGCATGAGGTAGTGCCCCTGCCAATGTGCAGCATATTGGGAAAGAAGGCTTAGTATCAATAGTCTGGCAATAGCTAACTGGTGGTAGGTCATTATGGGATGTGTTGCATAGACCAAGTTGTGGCAAAGACCAAATATTTGAAGCTGTAGCTTCTGAGGAGAATCCTGTGTCCATAGTACCTGGTGACTCTAAGGACACTTTCACACTGGGCCGGTTGGGTGTCGGCAATAAAGCGCCACTATTTTTAGCGGCGCTTTACTGACGTTTTTGCGGCGCTTTTCGGCCGCTAGCGGGGTGCTTTCAACCCCTGCTAACGGCCGAAAAAGGTTTAAAAGTGCCCGCGAAGCGCCACTGGAGCTATGCTTTGCCGGCGCTTCGGTTGCGCTGCTCATTGATTTCAAAGGGGAGGGGCTCTTTAGGAGCAATGTATACACCGCTCCTAAAGCGCCTCAAAGATGCTGCTTGCAGGACTTTTTTTAGCATCCTGCCAGTGCACCACTCCAGTTTGAAAGCACTCAGGTTTTCACACTGGAGTGACAGGAGTGGCGCTTTGCACATGCTGTTTTTAGCGCTATAGCACCTGTAAAGCGCCTCAGTGTGAAAGTAGCCTAAGGGGACCTTTCCATGTTCAGGCAGGAATGGGGTAAAAAGGGCATGCGCTTCTCCATCACTTGTTTGGTTATATAGGTGGAGGACATCAGCACGTGGTCAGGCCACTATGTAAGAGATGCTCGCCATTTATATACTGTGAACAGAGTTCATTATCAGTCTACAGAGATGCTTCAATATCTGAAGCCAAAGCATCATACATTAAAACTAAGCAGAACTGTGGCTGTAATCATATAATTCTAATTGCCATTTAACACCACCACCTTTCTGTCTCCATGGAAAGAGGTGTCTCCTAGTTCTTAGTCAAAAAATCTCACATCTCGTCAATCGACATTTATTTCTTTATTACAAGCCAAGATTGCAGTTGCAGAAAGTTTAATGGCTCTTAACTCTCATTCTTTACATTTCACTGTTATATTGAATAACGCAAAAGACTGGTGAGACTTATAGAAGTGTAGAGCTTATGTAATATTAACAAAATTGTAGCAGCAGACTTTAATAGGGCATACAGGAAATGACACCGCGTAAATGATTATAGAAAAGCACAAAATGTATTATACATAAAATTCAAAATACAAAAAAATCATATATAATAATATGTCCAATATGGGGTTCACACATTATTTCATCAAATGATCCACATATAGGGACAACGAGTTAGAAATGATCATCCAGAGAAGCATGTGTGAATGAGTATCAACATCAGGAACCCAGTTTCTTTCAAAATTAGGAATGTGCAAAGTCTGCTGGAGCCCAATAGATATAAAAAATCTTTCCTGCCAGAGAACGTCTACTCCCTACAAGGGGACACCATCACCAAAAGCACAGCCTCATATTGTTTTCCGTATTTTCAATGGTCTACTCTCCTATCGTACTCATTCCCATATAGATATAGTTTGCTGTGGAACATTGTTTGGACATGCTGTATAACTGACTATATTCTATGATCAACCTATTACCTGTTTTTTTTTTGTAGGCATTTTTTAAGGGTTACATAACATCTATATGAGATAGGAGAGTGGATCTTTGGAAGTACAGAAGAAAATGGTCCTGTGCTTTTGGTGATGGTGTCCCCTTGTAGGGAGTTGATGTTCTCTGGCTCATCATCGCTCCTTTGTGGCTCCCTTGCAAAAAAGATGGTTTAAAGCTATTCTTCCAGCAGACTTTGCACATTTGAAACTGTGTTCCATGATATTTACATGTGCTCCTGAGGAAGATAATTAGAAACATGTTGAGCCCACATGTGGATCATTGGATGAAATAATGCGTGAACCCCATATTGGACATGGTGTTATATGTAATTTTAAATTTTATGCATAATACATTTTGTACTTTTATATGATCATTTATCTGATGACATTTTCTACATTCCCCAAGTCCATAGCTACAATTTTGTCAATATTACATATGCAATTATAAAATGTGGGCATAAAGAACACAGAACCTCCATCTATAACAATTTGTAAAGAAGTGTAATGCTGTTATATGTAATACTTATAAGGTTAGCAGTGTAGGGTTGTGAGCAGCATATATGGTGCCTACTGTGCCATGGGCGTCCGCAGAACTTTTTTCAGGGGGGGGCATAATTTTATGGACACCCATGCTCGGCCCCTTTTCGACAATGTCATGAAGGGAGGGGCTTAGTCACTGCCACTGTGCCAAACGATGCCACTGTGCCATCAAACGCTGCCACTGTGCCATCAAACGCTGCCACTGTGCCATCAAACGCTGCCACTGTGCCATCAAACGCAGCCACTGTGCCATCAAACGCAGCCACTGTGCCATCAAACGCAGCCACTGTGCCATCAAACGCTGCCAGTGTGCCATCAAACGCTGCCAGTGTGCCATCAAACGCTGCCAGTGTGCCATCAAACGCTGCCAGTGTGCCATCAAACGCAGCCAGTGTGCCATCAAATGCTGCCAGTGTGCCCATCATATGTTGCCAGTGTGCCCATCATATGCTGCCAGTGTGCCCATCATGATTGGTGGAGAGGCGGTTTAGTGTTAGGAAAGTGAATAGTCATTCGCTTTTCTAACACAGCTGAGTGACCTGCGAGCGTCAAGCATGGCGCTTGTAGGCCACCATTTTTGACGCCTATTAGAGCCTATGGCTCTAATCAGGTGCTTAAAAAACACCCCCCGCCGATATAATTCAGGTGTCCTGCCCCCGAAAAGGGCCTGGGCGCCTGAGTAGGGGGTGGCAGTGGCGGCCATAGATAGATTCATGCAATGCATGAATCTATCTATAGGTGATAGAGGGGTGGCAGGAGAGAGGGGGCGGCGCTCCCGTGCACCCTTAATGCATGGGCCGCCATTGTGTTGTGGCCATATTTTGATCTTGATGAAAACAGCTATACAGACTGTATAATACAGTCTGTATAGCTGTTTCCATCAAGATCAATATATGGCCACAACCTTTGTATTGAAATACAAAAAAATTGTACATAGTGGTATACAGGCACTGCTGTTACCTGTGGTTCTTCAGGGTCGGGATAGTCCAGGCACTGGCAGTCACTCAGGCAGTGTATTCCCTGTCGTCCCGGGCACAGGTCACGCAGCTGTGACCTGTGGGAGGACCCGGCGCCGCGCCGGCCGGATCGGCATAGCAGGCACAACATATTTTACACAGGCAGAGGCAGCAGCCAATCGAGGCGGCTCAGTGTAACATTAAGCAGAGCGGCGAGCGCAGAGGCTTGAGCGGCAGAGCCAATCTGATGCTCGGCCAGGGGTGAGGAGGGAGGGACGGTCACGCACGGATGCATGTAGTCGGAAAAGACAGCCCCAGCAGCAGCCAGGCTTTGAGAAAAAACACCACGGCTGCCGCGGCGGCCGTTGCAAGACAGGGATTTTAACACACAGATTCCAGGGGGGGGCAAATGACCCCCCTTGCCCTATGGTGCGGACGCCCATGTACTGTGCATGCATACTGCTTGGCTCATTCATTCCTACCCTGAGGACCGCCATGAGTACAACTCCAGGCATAGGAATCAGCGTGTAGTAGGCACAGGACACCTCCGGATCTTTATTTGTACAAAAGTTGTGTGATACCGGACAGGACTCCTAAGTGAAGATCTCTAAAAGGGGCTGAAGGTAGTTTTTTGTGCTATGTGAGTTATGCTAAGGGTAAAAGCAGTAAAGGACAACTTCACTAAAAGTGAAGTAAAATTGAAGTTGACCTTTCAATGAAAACTTTATGTTTCTTCAAACAAAAGGTTGTGATTCTCCCCTGTGGACTCCATTTTTTGTTGTTATTATGAAAGGAACCTCTTTGCTTGGCCATAATAAACAGAACTGGGTGTACTCAGGGCTGACCCGAGTGCCAACACTGCAGAGATCAATATGCTGCCTGAGTCTATCCTTTAGTTAGAAGAGAAATGTAAAAGCGTGGTTAAGGAAAAAGATTTTCTGTTAGAGGTTGACATTGACTATTATCAGTGTACATTCTGCTGCACAGCCAGTGCATTGGCTTCCCTATAGTTTGAATAAAACTTGTTGAATGACAGGAACATATCATTGAACTGGTGAAGGGGATCCACTTTCTGGGTGTCTCTCTAAATCAAGGGTTTCCAAACTTTCTGAACAAAGGGCCATTTTTTTTGTCCTTTAGGCTGTGGCCAGTGGGAGGAGATAATGTCCCAGTGTGGGAGCAAACAATAGTGCCCCATCATTGATGTCAGTGGATGGAATAATGCCCCATCGTTGGTGTCAGTGGGAGGAATGGTGCACCATTGTTGGTGTCCGGGGATGGAATAGTGAATTAAATAATGCCACATCATTCGTGTCAATGGCAGTAATTATGCCTCATTGTTGGTGTCAGTGGGAGGAATAGCTCCTTGTATCATTGGCGTCAGTGGCAGTAATTATGGTCAATTGTTAGTGTGAGTGTGAGAAATAGTTCCTCATATAAGTAGGAGCAATAGTACCCCAAGGGCCATGCAAAAGCAAGCAAATGACCACATCTAGCCCCCGGACTGCAGTTTGGAAACCTCTAGTTTAAATTGTTGAACCAAGAAGGTCTTAGATCCAGGTCCTTGTGAATATGAGATGTGCTAGCCTGGTAATGATCAAAGCAAGGCATCCGATTCCCATTATGGAGTCGATTCTACATGAGAGAAATTAAGTTATGGATTTCAGTAAACTGGACATCAAATGGAGCTATAATCAGGTTGAGTTAACCCCAGCTTCTAAAGTCATAAATACAATTGTCAGCCATGAAGATCCCTTTCTGTACAAATGACTGATGTCCACCAAATATTCTTTCCTCCAAGGTTTAATAGCATGATTCAACAAGTATTGCATGACTGTGAGGGTATACTCACAATATTTCAGATGATATAAAATTGTGTAAGTTAAAAACTAAACCTGAGCATAGTAGAAGTTTTGGCGTGGTACTACCATGCTTAAAAAAATGAAAGACTAAGGTCTCAATAAAAAGTAAAAACTTTTAAATAAATATAATGACTTTCATAGGCTACTGTATACCCTTTCAGAAGATGCTCTCGGTCCAGAGTCGAGTGAAATCAAAGTTATTTCTGATGTCAGAAACTCAGAGAGCCCCACAGATGTTTGTGGTTTTCCTAGGTTGGCAAATTATTGTTCCAAGTTTATTCCAAATATGGCATCTATTAGTGAACCCCATTGACAATTACATGACTCCCAACCTTCTGCGACAAGAAGGAGCAACACCTTTTTGGAAAAAGTATATAGGGAAAATAAACATCCGTTACCCACCCAATTAACTATCAAGAATTAATGTGCAAAAAATGTATTGGTTAAACCCACCTAGTGGACTCTTTTACCACTAATTGACAACACATGTCCCAGGTAGGCCTGAGGTGGTGGAGTGATATTGAACATTAAATCTCAGTAATAATACAATATGACAGTGGCGGTGAATCGATAAGGGCGCACAACGCCGCCCCCTCTCTCCAGCCACTCCTCTAGCACCAATAGATAGATTCATGCATTTGATGGGGCACAGTGAGGCTGCATTTGATGGGGCACAGTGAGGCTGCATTTGATGGGCACAGTGAGGCTGCATTTGATGGGCACAGTGGCTGCATTTGATGGGCACAGTGGCTGCATATGATGTTAAAGTGGCTTCATATGATGGGCACAGTGGCTGCATTCGATGCTGCACAGTGGCTGCATAAGATGGGCCCAGTGGCTGCATAATATGGGCACGGTAGTTGTATTTTATGGGGCACAGAGGCAGCATTTGATGACACAGTGGCTGCATTTGATGGGCACAGTGGCTGCGTTTGATGGGCACAGTGACTGCATTTGATGGCACAGTGGCGGCAATTGAAGGGCACAGTGGCTGCGTTTGATGGCACGGTGGCTGTTTGATGGTACAGTGGCGGCAATTAATGGGCACAGTGAGTGACTGTGTTTGATGGCACAGGTGGCTGCATTTGATGGCACAGTGGCTGCGTTTGATGGTACAGTGGCTGCATTTGATGGGCACAGTGGCTGCATTTGATGGGCACAGTGGCTGCGTTTGATGGGCACAGTTACTGCGTTTGATGGCACAGTGGCAGCAATTGATGGGCACAGTGGCTGCGTTTGATGACACAGTGGCTGCAATTGATGGGTTTTTTTTTCTGAATTTTTCAGTTTGCGCCCCCCTCAAAAATTTTGAGCACCAGCCACCACTGCAATATGACACAAATGTTTTTCATTGGAGTATTATGGGCACAGCTTTTATTAAATAAAAAAATAATAACAATAACATGATTGATTGAACATCATGATAACACCAATTCTTTAAAAACAATAGGAATTGTGATACAGCCATTAAAGCCAGGTCTTTAAAAGTGTCACCCAATAACATGCTCCATTGTAAACCTGTACCAATCACCAGTCATCTACTACCAGCTGGGTGGGTACACACCAGTCATTTTTACACCATTTTTCACCTGGAATATCATGTTCTGTTGTAAACTAGTACCTGTCACCAGCCATTTACAACCAGCTTAATGGGTACATACCAGTCATTTTTACACCATTATTCACTTGGAATATCATGTTCCGTTGTTAACCCCTTACTGGCCACTAGCCATCTACAACCAGCTTTGTGGGTACAAACCAGTACTTTTGACACCATTATTCACCTGGAATAAACCTTAGTAAATACTTCCTTCATGAACACCACATAATCATACATATTTGTGACCATTAAGCCTTAACCACTTTTCCAAACATTACCAACAATCTTATTTTTTTGGCACCATCAAGGACCCACCAATGCTGTGATAAAAGTACAATATGCCCCACAAATTTGCCATTGTCTTCCCGTACCTCAGTTTCCTAAACGTATGCGCTTTCAATCATAGCAATATCCACACATTTACCAAGAGGGTGGATGGTAGGCTGAATTGTTCACCACACTGTCTGTTCCTCCTTGAGGTTTCCCTATACTATGACCACAACCTCCCTGCTCCCTACATAATATCCTTAAACCATTCCCCACATATTCTTACCCTTCTCCTGCCTTCCAGCCCACCCTATCATGTGCCCTTCGTCCTATGTGATTAGGGCAGCCCTTTTGTAATTTAGAGTTGAATAAAATATTTATTGTGGTAAAACACTTTGGTATTTAAATAATACTAAGGACAACTGAGGAAGAAAGATGGACATAAATTTGAATCCAAAAAAGGAGTGTTTCTCCAAATAATGGACAGTTGGGGGCTATGCTAATTTATTTGTAATACGGTTCCATGGAAGTTGGGTGCCACTTAACTGTTTACATTTGATTAACTAAAAAGACGATACAAGATTGATAAAAAAAAACTTTAGCTATTGTTTGGGCAGGCTAATGAAAGATTTTACATGTATCTTTATTGGCTTCCGAAACTGAGACTGTGCACCATCCACTGGAGATGATATACTCTCCTTGCTCTAAACCTTCTGGTAGAATTGAGAGGTGGGTCTTTGTTTTCTCTTTTACTAGCTTAAAATGAAATCCCATCATGGATCTACAAACACAGCAGAAGCACTTTCAAGATTATCCCCATGGTCAGCCCCAAATCACATCATGGCATAGTAATGTATTTGCTTTATTGTTTCTTATGCAGTTTCCCATGCCTTCCACGGGATGTGGAGAGAGCTTCAGCACCAGATTCAGAAATTTAACAGGTATGCAAATGTATTCGGCTTGGGGCATGGAATCAATGTACAACTGTCTGCAAGAAGGTAAAGAATGAGCTCACCATTGCAGGGACATTCATTTTGCATGAAAACCGCATCCTTATGCTTAAAAAAAATGCACAAACAAACCCTACAATTGATCTTTGAGGGGCTTAAAAGTAGCACACAAGTCAAGCAATGGTTACATGAAAAGATTTGATGACCAGGAATTGATAAGGGGGTAGAGTATGTGGTCTGCAACAACTTGTGAGCCTTACAACTTGTACACAGAAAACTGATACCAGATACCGTTGCCCAAACACCTTTGCCCACAGGTCCATGGGAGTAAAAGACATACCATCTAGACACCAACTTGTGGTGGTGGCTGATAATTATTCATGGTGGCAGGAGTTATTGATCCATACAAAGCCATCTTCCTTGACTGTATGCTTCAGAGACCTCTAACTAGGAGATAAAGTACTGCTCCGAAAGGACCATTCTAACAAATTACCCCTTTTATGAGCTGGATCCATATACCATGAAAAAAAGATAGAAGCCTACATTGCTTTTGAGGATCTAAGGGGAAGCACAATTGTTCAGTACTTATCTTTTGTAAAAAAAAAAAAATTTGCTCACTAGTAACTAGCTGAGAACCTGCTAGAGTTAAGAAAGGAATCAAGCAACCAGCATACCCTAAAGTGGTGGTGCCCAATATGTGGCATGTGGTCCACAACGTAAATATTCGCCAGCACACCGTGGATCTTCAATCAAGTCCAAACAGTTTTTATTGAAGTAAGATCACATCACAAACAGTGTAGTTCAATGTTTTGGAGTCGCCCAGGATCCCTTCGTCAGGCATGTGGTCCACCGGCCGTCTGTGTGTGGCCTGCCAGATCTTGGGCCACCGCCACCACCAATTGGGCACCTCTGAACATTGCAGAGTGGCAGCGGGGTGCCAGGCGCTGAAGTGCTATCTGCATTTCAGATTATTTATATTATTGCAGCCAGTGGCGTCGCTAGGGGGTGGCTTTTGGGGCTATAGCCCCAAATCTGGGGCCCATAGCCCTGAGTCTCTGCAGGGGTCCTCAAGGGCAGGGGAGGCTCTCTGGGGACCCTGATTTTAAGGGGGAGGCTCTCTGGGGACCCTGATTTAAGGGGGAGGCTCTCTGGGGACTCTGATTTAAGAGGGAGGCTCTCTGGGAACCCTGATGTAAGTGGGGGGCTCTCTGGGGAACCTGATGCAAGGGGGGCTCTCTGGGGACCCTGATGTAAGTGGGGGCTCTCTGGGGACGCTGATGTAAGTGGGGGGCTCTCTGGGGACCCTGATGTAAGTTGGGGGCTCTCTGGGGACCCTGATGTAAGTCGGGGGCTCTCTGGGGATATATACACATTCATACACGTATATTGCTTTATATACATGTGTATGCCCGCCCAAGCTTATGACTTTCATACTATGGGCTCTAGCCCCGGATCTTTTTTAGACCTAGCAACGCCCCTGATTGCAGCCACTGACACCAATGCTGGGGATTGTTATTGCAGTCACTCACACCAATTCTGGGGGTTATTATTGTAGTCTCTAACACCAATGCTGTATGTTATTTTTACAGCCACTGACACCAATGCTGTTTTTTTTTATTGTGGCCACTTACACCAATGATGACTCCAGTGCACAGCCCACTGGAAGTGTCGCACTTGAGGCCCTCTATAATAATATGTTAACTACCAGGTAAAGACTTAAACGTATTGACCAGAGCTTGAGATTGACATGTTACACTTACTATATGTGAATTTCCTTTTAATATTATATTTATACAGTGTTTGGACCTTTTTAGCTCTTTATTTTCACTAGATGATCTGGCCAGTAAGTATGTTATTTTTCAACTTCCTTTAACAGACCAAGCTGTCCAACAAAAGTGGTAGTTAGCTTCTTTTTTTTTTTTTTTTCAAAATGACAGAGGGTTGAAACAACTTATTTAACACTGACAGGGGTTTTTACATTGATCAGCACTTATTCATTTATGTAAAAACTTTATCCCAAAAGGAAAAAAAAACTGTTGCTGTAACGGCTTAAAAAGTATTATCTGGAGTTTTGCTTTAATTTATTAGTCAAGTTCATCTAAATCTAACGCTTCCCTCTCCTCAGGCTGAGAATGCTGCTGTCGAAAAGTTGTCACCGTTGTTCCTCCAGTGGAGCGGAGACACCCTAAGGCAGCCCACATTTAAAGATTAGTAAGCTGCAATATATTATGTTTTTGGGTTTCATACTAGACAGTTTTAAATAAAAAAAAGGTAGCAATACACTATATTGTCAAAAGTATTGGTACACCTGCCTTTACTTGCACATGAACTTCAATGGCATCCCAGTCTTAGTCCATAGGGTGTAATATTGAGTTGGCCCACCCTTTACAGCTATAACAGCTTCAACTCTTCTTGGAAGGCTGTCCACAAGGTTTAGGAGTGTGTCTATGGGAATGTTTAACCACTCTTCCAGAAGCGCATTTGTGAGGTCAGGCACTGATGTTGGATGAGAAGGCCTGGCTCACAGTCTCTGCTCGAATTCATCCCACAGGTGTTCTATTGGGTTGAGGTCAGGACTCTGTGCAGGTCAGTCAAGTTCCTCCACCCCAAACTCACTCATCCATGTCTTTATGGACCTTGCTTTGTGCACTGGTGCGCAGTCATGTTGGAACAGAAAGGGGCTATCCCTAAACTGTTCCCACAAAGTTGGGAGCATAAAATTGTCCAAAATTGTCCAAAATGTCTTGGTATGCTGACACCTTAAGAGTTCCCTTCACTGGAACTAAGGAACCAAGCCCAACCGCTGAAAAACAACTCCACACCATAATCCACCAAATGATTTGGACAGTGCACAAGGCAAGGTCCATAAAGACATGGATGAGCGAGTTTGGGGTGGAGGAACTTGACTGGCCTGCACAGAATCCATGTCTTTATGGATCTTGCTTTGTGCACTGGTGTGCAGTCATGTTGGAACAGAAAGGTTTATGCACTGGTCCAAATCATTTGGTGGAGGGGAATTATGGTGTGGGGTTGTTTTTCAGGGATTGGGCTTGGCCCCTTAGTTCCAGTGAAGGGAACTCTTAAGGCGTCAAAATACCAGGCCATTTTGGACAATTTTATGCTCCCAACCAGTGGCGGCTGGTGTTTTTTTCTTTTGGGGGGAGGCAAACAGCCACCCCCCTGGTCAGTCGGCCAGGCCAGCGGCGGCGGCAACCCCCCCGGAGGACAGTGGGACATCAAAGCCCCGCACTTACCCCATCTAGGAAGCGGGCAGGCAGGCAGCGTGTCCGGCAGCTTTCTTCCTCCTCCTGTGGTGTGGATCACAACAGCTTCCGCCGTGCATCCCCTCCTCCTCCTCCTAGGTGTCCAATAGGATCGCCTGACCTTTCACCCAACCGGGAAATGGGTATCAGACCTGCGCTTCCTTCAGTGTTTGAAAAGCGAATATTCATTTGCTTTTCTAATACACCTGGGTGGGCTCAGAGCACAATGCTCTGCGCCACGAGTCCACCCTATTTTGAAGCCTATTAGAGCCTATAGCTCTAATCAGGTGATTCAAAAAACACCCCTGCCGCTGTAATTCATGTGCCTGGCATCCTGAAAGGGGCCAGACGCACGAAAAGGGGGTGGCCGCGGCGGCCGTGGATAGATTCATGCCATGCATGAATCTATCTATTAATCATATAGGGGGTGGCATGGATAGAGGGGGCGGCGCCCGTGCACCCTTAATGGATGGGCCGCACCTGTTCCCAACTTTGTGGGAACAGTTTGGGAATGGTCCCTTCCTGTTCCAACATGACTGCACACCAGTGCACAAAGCAAGGTCCATAAAGACATGGATGAGCGAGTTTGGGGTGGAGGATCTCATCCCATTAGAACACCTTTGGAACCAGAATTTTACAACACCTTATTTTATCAAAGAATGGAAAAAATAATTAAACTGTACATTCTTAACGTCTGTAAGCTCGTCCATTCAGGAAATGTCGTATAAGTTCTTAGCGAGATGGTATAGAACCCCAGCACGATTGGCACAGATATACCCAAGATATACCCAACTGTAGATAATCGTTGCTGGAGGGGATGTAAAGAAAAGGGAACACCCCTCCATATTTGGTGGTCCTGCCCCAAAATTAGGGTGTTCTGGAAAGAGATAACCCCATGGATAGAGAAGAGATCAAATAAATTTACAGAACCATCACCAGTAAACTTCCTATTACATGGGATTACCGGAGCTACAAAATCTTACAAAAATAGTGTAATTCCACGCCTATTAAATGCAGCAAAAAGGCTAATACCCAGACACTGGAAACAAGCCATATGTCCAACATTAGGGGAATGGAAGAAAGAAGTGGATGAAATTATGGAGGCAGAAAGTTGGGCCTATAAGACCAAAAATCAACTGGGAAAATTTGAAAGAATGTGGACAAGATGGAAAGACCTTGCTTAAGAATTAGACAGGATAAAGTAGATTAGAAGATATTGCCGAAATCTTAAATAATTTTAAAGGGAATCTGAGACGAGAAAAATGAAGGAGAAATGATCCACAACTTTTAATTTTCTTTTCTTTTTTTCTTTTTTTTAATGTTAAAAAAAGGTAGAAAGTGATTAAGCGATAAAATGGCATATGTCGGGTATGGGGGGTGGCGCCCTTGCAGGCACTCCTTCAATGTCTACCTCCCACTCTCCTGGTGTGGTCTCCCCCACCCCCCATTTTGGAGAGGGAGGGGAGAATTGTGGGGGTTTTCTGCCCCCCCCCACCCTTCCTTTTTTTTTTCCTTTCTTCCTCTCTCGCTTTTATGTTACATCACGTTTTTTGTTTTTTTTCCCCAACAAGGTAAACAAATAAGGTTAAGGCACGAACATTGAGAAATAATATTGAATTATACCACCCACAATAGCACTGACACATAAAGACACGAACACAGGAAGATTTCACCAAACACACAACCCATTTTTAAGGTACCAACCTTCTCCCCCCCACTCTCTTGTTTTTTTTTTTTTTTTCTTTCTTTTTCTTTCACGGATATATAATACACTTAAAGCACAAATATAGAAAGATTTATACTGACATTATCATTATTATTAATAGTAATTATCATTCACTTAATATAATTTCTACCCACATTTCACTAACTAAATCACTATACTTTAATATATGCAAAGGAAGAGAGAGGGGAAGGGAGAGAGGGAGGGGAAGGAAGAGGAAATTTTTTCTTCTTTTTTTCTCTCTTCTCCTCTCCCTCTCTCCATTTGGTGGAGAGGGGGAGATCTAACAACAAGATCGGAGGGGTGCCGGGCGGGGCAAACCCCTCATGCTATCGGCAGGTTTATATAAGATACGATTACTTATTTTATAAATATCTATTTTTTCTGTTTGTTGTCTACTTCTATGTTTCTATATAAAATATGGAATGTAGATATTGTTTGTATTAAATGAATATGTTTAAATAAAGATGAATTAATGAAAAAAGAACACCTTTGGAATGAATTAGAGCAGAGACTGCGAGCCAGACCTTCCCGCCCAACATCAGTGCCTGACCTCACAAATTAACTTCTGGAAGAATGGTCAAACATTCCCATAGACACACTCCTAAACCTTGAGGACAGCCTTCCCAGAAGAGTTGAAGCTGTTATAGCTGCAATGTGTGGGCCAAATCAATATTGAACCCTACCGACTAAGACTGGGATGCTATTAAAGTTTATGTGCGTGTAAAGGCAGGTGTGTTACAATACTTTTGACAAATAGTGTATTATGAAAAATGTTAATGCTGCTGTAAAACAGAAACATAACTGTTTCATAATGCACCTTGTCATACATGAAAATTGACCAGGGGGCTCCCAGGCACATGGATATTTGTGGTCAACCTGAATGTTAAATGGTTTCCCTTCATATTCTTCTATATTGGGCTCCGTTAGGTCTTTGCCCCAGCTGTGAGATGCTCCAGGGCGTCTTTAGGACTTCTCAGCTTCTTGTAATAGGGATATTACAAGTTACTGTGGGTGTTTTGCCATTTATAGGAAGTCAATGGGTGTGTGAAATATTCTTGGTGCTCCCATCGCTGTGCTGTTCTGCATGGTGTGACTTTTATGGAAAGACATACACAGGTTCCCATTCATCATATCACTTATACAGACACCTGGGATAAACACAACTAACGTGTGTTATATAATATAATATTACCCTGTCAACACCTTGGAAGTCACGCTGCCAATATCACTAGGAAACTATTAGCAGTATGTTACATGTTAATTATTTTAAAAACAGCATATGTCATAAAGAACTCAGCAAGGAAAGCAAGAGACCAGCCGCGTACACGGGATCTACGTAAATGATACATCTGCTTCCAACACGTTCCAGCCTCTAGGAGAACCATTTCACCGCACGCTATCCACGACATTTGTTAAATGGTTTCATGAACACACTGAATATCTTAATGAAGACCCCAGGAACCCTGAAACAAGAATGTGCTTATTTTAAGACCCAAGAGAAGTGAAGTTGAGGGGTTTAGGTGTAAATCAGACAAGACGAGACCTATACTGTGGACAGTGCGCAGAGGAAAGGCTCCTTCCCAGAACGTTTATCAAGGATTTAAAATGGATTTGCAGAAAGCCTTAACAATTTCTTTACCTCTGGCCATACATTATACAAAATTTTCATTTAGATTACCAAAAACCATGTAATATGACGTCAAACCTAAAAGACACTTTCAATTTGTATCCAATCAGGCAGGACCTTGCACTACATAGTTGAGGGTAAATCTAGAGTAAATTATACAGAAATTGTACAAGAAAAGTGTATAATGTATGGCCAGCCACCTTTATATATCCCGTCATTATCAGAACATTTTTAAGTTTTTGGCGCTGTAATAATTTGACTGACAATTGCTCAGACATGTGAAATGTACCCAAATTATTATTTTTTTATATCTAATATATATATATATATATATATATATATAAATATATACTATATACGTATATATATATATATATATATATATTTTTTTTTTTTGAGAAAGTGGAAAGAGAGACCTTTCTTTTGTTGGAATGTAATAACCACAGTTTTTTTTTTATTACTTTACTATAAAGGGAAAATTAGCAATAATTTGGTTTTGCTTATATTTACCTTTCATTTCTTTACCTTTTAAAAAAAAATCCCACAATCATTGGTGATCAGTGGCATTTTGAATTCGCCCCACCAGGAGTGTGTGTAAATTTGACAAACCGACTGTTAGCTGTCCTATATAAGCACTTTGGTGGCTGTTCAGCTGCCGGATGGCATCTACACCCCCCCCCCCCTGACGGTCCGCCCTGCGAGCGCCCGCTATATTTTTCCAGGCTTATTTAATGGGCTGCCCTAGGTGCAAAAAATGGGGAAGAAGCTAATGGAGTGTGATCTGCACTCCATTAGCTTTATTGGTGGACAGTTGAGACATCAGGGGTCTAAAAGAGCCCCAATATCCTGAACATTTCACCAAAACGTGCATCACATAGGGGACTTTTTGTCCCCCCACGTGATAAAAAAAAATGTAATTAAATACTTTTTTTTTAAAGTGTAAAAAATTTAAGTTACACCCAAGCACTTAAAATCTCCCCCCCCCCTCAAAAAAACCCCAAACATTTTTGAGCTCCCCCTCCACAAACACGCACGTATGAGTATAAATGAGTATATGAGTATAAATGCAGGCTTTGGAGGGGCCTACGTGCAAAAATGTTGATTGTGCTACACATGTTACATATCGCCATGCACGCTAAGTCCATTATTCACAAGCTTTGCCTATTGAAAATATAGGATAGTTTGTCGCCATTTCACAGGTGCAAGCAATTTTAAGGCTTGACATGTTTGGTATCTATTTACTCGGCGCAACTTTATGGTTTATATTTTACCAAAAAATTGGGAAATATACTGCATTTATTATCTCTTAAATTAACTTTCATGTATTTTCTACTGAAATTTTGAGTTTCATAAACCGTTGCATCAAGCGTTACCTTTATATTCCGTCAATTCTATTCTCTAGGGTGTTTGCCTTCAGAAAATATGACCCCCTCAGACAAAGTGGTGATGACAAAACGCGTTGTTGTGCGGGTTTTGTTTAGCCCACTTTAAAGTGAAAGTGATTCGGCAGCTCTATAGCTGCCTATCGCTTTCACAGAGACGGCAGCACGGTGCCTCCCCCCCTCCCGCTGGTGGCCCCTCTCCTCCCCATGGTTCCTGGGCTCTCTCACTCTCCCAGTACAGCCAGGAGACATATCTAACCAAGCCGATCTGTGATTGGCTAGATGGTGTGAAGGGCAGGGGAGACATCGGGGTCTATTAGACCCCTAATGCCTACATAAAGAGCACCTGTCACCTGCTCAGTGCTATCACATAGGGGTTTATTAACCCCGTGTGATAACACTTGAGGTGATTGTAGCCGTATTAGTGCAATTGTGACAGAGAAAATTGAGTACTGTCCGTGATACTTTTTTTACTTGCACTAACATATAATTTTTCATGGACGAGCTTTCGGGGTGTGTGTGCCCTTCTTCAAGGTCCAAGCAGTACTGATTCACAAAAGTTTTAGCAGAAGGTAAAATGTTAAAACAATGTATTTCATTATATTTTTTACTGAAAATCTGCGTTAGCTAGCTGCCATAACCCCGCTATCCTCTTGTTCGGCCGGCGAGATCACCGCGAGATCACTTTTGTTGGCGGCAGGAGAGGGGCCTCCCACCGCGCTCTGAGGTCTTTTTGACCCCAGATGTCATATTTAAGAGGTCCTGACATGCTTTATTTCTATTACAAGGGATGTTTATATTCCTTGTAATAGGAATAAAAGTGATACATTTTTTAAAAAAAAACAGTGCAAAAATGAAAAATAAAAGGTAAAATAAATAAGAAAAAAAAAAAATTTAAACGCGCCCCCTCCCGCCGAGCTCGCGTGCAGAAGCGAACACATACATGAGTAGCGCCCGCATATGAAAACAGTGTTCAAACTACACATGTGAGGCATCACCGCGATCGGTAGAGCGAGAGCAATAATTCTAGCCCTAGACCTCCTCTGTAACTCAAAACATACAACCTGTAGAATTTTTTAAACATTGCCTATGGATATTTTTAAGGGTAAAAGTTTGTCGCCATTCGACGAACGGGCGCAATTTTGAAGCGTGATATGTTGGGTATCAATTTACTCGGCGTAACATTATCTTTCCCAATATTAAAAAAAATTGGGCTAACTTTACTGTTGTCTTATTTTTTGATTCAAAAAAGTGTATTTTTTCCAAAAAAAATGCGCTTGTAAGACCGCTGTGCAAATACGGTGTGACAGAAAGTATTGCAACGACCGCTATTTTATTCTCTAGGGTGTTAGAAAAAAAATGTATAATGTTTGGGGGTTCTAAGTCATTTTCTAGCAAAAAAAACCCCCTGTTTTTAACTTGTAAACAACACATCTAAAAAAGAGGCTTGCTCCTTAAAGCGGTTGTATACCCGCTGTCATTTTTTTTTTTTTTTTACACCTGCAAGGGAAAAGGCATAATGAGCTAGTATGCACCGCATACTAGCTCATTATGAGATACTTACCTTAGAACGAGGCGCCGGCATCTCACCTGGTCCACGCCGAGGGAGCCGACATCTCCCCTCGGCGTGTCTTCCGGGTATCGCGGCTCCGGCGCTGTGAGTGGCCGGAGCCGCGATGTCGTCACTCCCGCGCATGCGCGCGGGAGACTTCTGCCCGGCAAGCTCCGGAGTTTGCCGGGCTGTCAGCCGAGAGTCCCCTGTGCGCATGCGCCGCTGCAGTTAGCGGCTCATTGCGAGGGGAATATCTCCTAAACCTTACAGGTTTAGGAGATATTTTTTTTACCTACAGGTAAGCCTTATTATAGGCTTACCTGTAGGTAAAAGTTACAAATATAGGTATACAACCGCTTTAAGTGGTTGATAAACAGTTGTGCAAATATTATGTGACATAGAAATTTGCAACTATCAGCTTTTTATTCTACAGGGCCTCTGCTTTCACAAAATTTATAATGTTCTGGGGGTTTAAGTAATTTTATTGCCAAAAATTTAGATTTTTACATACAAAAATATTGTCCTGGAGCCAAACTAGTTATTAAACAGCGTACATGTAGATGGTGGCAGCCTTTCTTACTTGTTTAGGGCTGCACTGTGTGGCCAGGATGTGTAAATCTCAGCACTGGATGGACAGAAACACAAATCCTTTGGTAGGTATAAACAACTCACTTAAACGTATTTCATCAGTGTATTTAGCTGTTAGCCTGGAGTTCAGCTTTAATAAAATAAACATTAGTCCAATTTGTGCCTGCCCTGGACCCAATATAAAAAAAAGCAAAATAAATCGATAGATAGCCGGGTAGCTTTGACAGAAAGATAAATGGATAGATAAAACGCAGAAAATGATCCTAAAACAAACTTGCCTCTGCCATTCCTACTTATAATAGAAGAGCAGTCCATGATAATTAGCCGGCATCTGATCATTATCTAAGTGCAGATATCTAAAAGCCGCAATGTATGTAAGTATAGATCTTCCACAATTTGCAAAGGATACATGAGCTCAGCAATACGTGGCCATATTAGCATAGCCCACATTGCCATACATCAGAGTCAGCATCCAAAGTTCAATATGTATCAAATCTATTCATCATAAAAAAATGGAGATCCTAAGCAGCACTATAGAACACAGCATGGTAATTAGGAGTATATAGATACACCTATCATCATTATGGAGCGGAGTGTGTTCATTATCAGTGTATATACACTCAGCATCTTTGTAAAGCACAGTGTGTTCATTACAGCCGTATAGAGATACTCAGCATAATTGTAGAGTGTGGAGGGCTCGTTATCTGCATATAGACGCTCAGCATCATTACATCTCGTATTTGCCAAGTGACAGAAATGATGGCGCGCATTAAGACGTTCGGTGCGGTTCTAGTGGGTAAACACCGTGATGGACCCTTCCACTGTACAAAATGCAGTAATGATGAAACGGGCCTAGCGGAGGATTTGCATGTTTCCAGCCAGGTAATTAGGCTGCCCTTGTCACCAAAACTTGCATTTTCTTTCCGCCGTCGAGAGCAGAGGTGGGCGGAGATATGGTAATGAGACCACGGCAATGCGAGAGCTTTTAGGGGCAGATTCTATATCAAATGAGGCATGGGAGGAATGGAAATGAAAATGTTGTCACTGGAATTTAAAGGCCTATTATGACCTTGTTAGAGGCTGTGTTCCCTAGTTCCACAAATGGAGCAAACATAAAGGAAGAGGGGAGGCATAAATCTTCCTAAGGGTGTCGGTGTCAGCAAAGCAGACAGATGAATGTCTTGCACATTTAAAAATGAGAATGCACATATGTATGTTCTTAGTGAGCGCAAGAAAGAGGGAAAAGGAAAGATGGGGGGGGGGGGGGGGGGATGATGATATAGGAAATTGAAGGAGGGAAAGTGGGTGAGAGACAAGAAGTAGAAAAGGAGTTGGAGAAGGAAGGAAGGAAGGAAGAAAGGAAGGAAGGAAGGAAGGAAGGAAGGAAGGAAGGAAGGAAGGAAGGAAGAAAGAAAGAAAGAAAGAAAGAAAGAAAGAAAGAAAGAAAGAAAGAAAGAAAGAAAGAAAGAAAGAAAGAAAGAAAGAGGGATGAGAGGAAGAGGAAAAGGAACCAACAAACAGTGAAGAAAAGAATAGAAAGGGGATGGAGGAATCAAATACCAAATAAAAAGAAAGAAGGACATATTTGAGAGATGAAGACAGGAAGGAAAGAAGGCAGGGAGGAAGGGTGGGTCAGAGGAAGGTAAAAGAACCAACAGACAATGAAGGAAAGAATGAAGGAAGGAAGGAAGGAAGGAAGGAAGGAAGGAAGGAAGGAAGGAAGGAAGGAAGGAAGGAAGGAAGGAAGGAAGGAAGGAAGGAAAGAAAGCCCCTGATGCCTGCATTTACGTTCATAAGAGGAAAAAGAAGGCAGGAAGGAAGGGTAGGGGGGAGGAAGATATAAGCAACCAACAGACAGTGAAGGAAACAATAGAAAATAGAGGGAGGAATCAAATACTAAATAGAAAGAAAGAAGGAAAGATTAGAGAGATGAAGACAGGAAGGAAGGGTGGGTGAGAGGAAGGTAAAATAATTAACAGACAATGAAGAAAAGAATAGAGAAGGAGGAAATACTAAAATGCCATAGAGAAAGGAATAAGGATAGATGAAGAAAGGAATTAAGGAAGGAAGGAAGGAAGGAAGGAAGGAAGGAAGGAAGGAAGGAAAGCCCTTGATGCCTGCATTTACGTTCATGAAAGGAAAAAGAAGGCAAGAAGGAAGGGTGGGTTAGAGGAAGCTATAAGGTACTAACAGACAGTGAAGGAAACTATAGCAAATGGAGGGAGGAATAGAATACTAAATAGAAAGAAAGAAGGGAGGATTAGAGAGATGAAGACAGGAAGGAAGGGCGGGTGAGAGGATGGAGAAAGAAAGAAAGAAAGAAAGAAAGAAAGAAAGAAAGAAAGAAAGAAAGAAAGAAAGAAAGAAAGAAAGAAAGAAAGAAAGAAAGAAAGAAAGAAAGAAAGAAAGAAAGAAAGAAAGAAAGAAAGAAAGAAAGAAAGAAAGAAACCACTGCTAAAAAGAACGAAAAATCAAATACTAAATGGAAAGAAAGAAGGAAAAATTGGAAAGATGAAGATAGGAAGGAAATAAATGAAGGAAAGCCTCTGATGCCCACATTTACGTTTACGAAAGGGAAAAGAAGGCAGGAAGGAAGGGTGGGTGAGAGGAAGAGCCAACAGATAATGAATAAATGAATAGAAAAGGGAGGAAAGAACACAATACCAAATAGAAAGAAAGAAGGAAAGATGAGCGATGAAAATAGAAAGGGAAGAAAGTAATAATAAAGAAAAAAATAACAGAAAGAGGAATTTAGGGAGAGAAGTCACCACTGCATTCTTAAATAGTAAGTTCAATCATCCACCCGGCTTTGCTGTGTGAGGAGGCTGTGCAACTCTCAGGACTGGATGAACAGAAATACAAATCCTTTAGAGGTAAAAATAGCTCCTTGATATATCAAGCAGTAGTTGTCACATTCAAATGGGCTCGTTCTGTAATGCTGAAAAGGTTTCGTAGCTTTTCCAAGCCACATCTTCAATTCCAATGAGTGCCAGGACCATACCACAACATTTATGCAGCATCAACATCTTAATCTGATCACCATAGAATGTGTAGATATTACTACCCAAGAACAGCACAGGAGGTGTGAAAGTTGTGGAACCACCCTGTTCTTGTTACCTAATCCCATCCACAGTGTCATGAAGTCTGCATAGGTGTTGATTTCTCAATTTACTTTGTTAAAGGTGCAAATTGTTGTCAAAGCACTGGGGCAGAGACAGTAAAACTGCATTATATGTGGAAGACAGATGATGTTGAAGGCCCCCTTTGACAGAAACTCAGCAACCTTCTTACATCTTAAGGAAAAAGGACATTCTTTCAAGGATAGTTCGGTGCACAGTTTGGACAGGGAGGACAGCTGGTTCAGAAGAGGCATTAAAGAAGCCAACTACGTCAAACTGGATCAAACATCATTGAACAGGGGTGAGGGCCTTCGGCATCATCTGTCTTCCACATATAATGGAGTTTTAACATCTCCGCTCTGGTGATTTTACAACAATAAACACCTTTAGCCATGTGCATTTGGGAAATAACACCCCACTTGCAATGTTGCCTCTATTGATTCACTGCCCATTTATATATACCTACACAGTCTGATGACAATATGCCAATGCACCTTAATGTACATGACCCTTTTTGTTGCACCAAAATTCATGGTATTTGACATGGCACACTGTAGTGCATTGTGCATTGCCTTCCATTATACAGTACATTGGGGTGCCATTCACAATGAAATGAACTACAAATTATCAAAGTATGACAGGTGTGTTAATGTGGCAATGCACATTACTGAAATGCATAATTGTGAATGGGCCCTTAAGGATTTTAAATGGATACATAACTACTTAAAAACTAGTAATAACTCAGTAGGAGAAACGTTTGAACCCTCGAAAGGATCATGCTGCTGGCAGAGGCCATATGAGTTAGTGCCAAGACTGCAGATAACAATATAAGCCAATCCTTAATATGTACAGCTTTATATATTTAACAACATACATGTTACATCATGGTTGCTTTGACACAGATTGTTTAAAAACAGCATGATATAAGCTAGAATTCCCCTTAAATGTAAAATAAAATACTGCCATCAGGGTATAATGAATTCAATGGATAGAACACACCAGATAGTATATTCAAGAAAAGGCAAGGGGCTAATCAACTTTCTAATCAATTATTTGATTTGGATCTTTGGATTTGCATGATATTCATTATAAGCTTGCATAAAAATCAATCAATAAGGTAAATTAAGTTTAAAATATAAATTATTTTCTAAACATTCAGCACCTGTCTATAGAGTTCAGAGTTATCTTTTGCAGCAAACTTTCTAGGCGGCAAACAGGGGACCATCTTGATCTAGTGGGAGAGTTCTTAAAACTCCAGAGGCAGACATCCTGCACTTAGAACCATTGTTTGTGAGAACCCTGCTATTTCTAGAGGAGCTCTTACTGTTGTAAATGTAGCGCTACCCCCCCAGGGGCCACTGGATTTCCAGTCCAGGGTATTTTGTTTTGTTTTTTTGGTTTACTAGGGGATGAACTTGGATATGGATGGGAAGGCATGGGATGCCCAGAATTGTGAAACTTGAAGACTTGATACTGTCTCTGTGTGTTAGGAATTAATGTCACAATGCTGTCCTCCCATAGGACTGATGGATCAACTGACTCAATAGCAAAAAATCCTAACTGTGGGGTGCAGGTGCTGCTCCGTAAGGAAATGCCGATGCACTGGACTGACCTTGAATCTCCAGCTAGAGGTGGATTTAATGGCTGTAAACTTTCTTCAAGCTGTCCCTGGTTATGGGCTAGCAGAGTATTGGACCTTGCTGCCTCTCCTCTGTCCAAGCTTGGGGTGTGAAGAATGAAAGTTACTCACTCTGTCTCTCTTTGGTTAACCCTGAAGTCCAGATGGCTGATGCACAGGCCTCCTGTTGAACAGGACCAGCTCCTGAGTGCCAGGGTAACTCCAGCTAAGCCTAGCTGAGGTTGGAAAAGGGGTGTGAGTCTTTAGCTCTTTCTCTCTTCCACTAGCTTTTTCCTTCTGCCCAGGGGCAGAGCCCCCCAGCACAGTGGTCCCATCCAGGCAACTGGACCCTGGACTCTGCTCCTTCATTGCCAGGCTCCAAAAGACTTATCTCCCCACTTTCTGGGCCATACCTACACAGGATTGGAGGAGACTCCAGAAATATTCAGGCTTGGTCTCTGTTCCTCCACCCTGTAGGTTCTAGAACCATCTAGCCAATTCCAGAAGCCAGGGGGATGTAACAGAGGTCCAGCCCTTGGAGCTCTGAACAGCATAACCCAAACAATTAACTCCAGCTCCTCTGCCTACAGAGGAGCTAAAACTAAATTTGCCTTCTCTGTATACTGAGGGTGCTACATAAATATTACTGATTCCCAAAAGCACTAGCAACTTTGGACTCTTGAAAATGTAATAGTCAACAATAATAGCTTTGTTTTAGTTTTGGACAAAATAGGGAAGGATTAGAAGCCTTTATTGCTGCAGTGTTCTTATTGGGGAGATTTTACCTGACTTCCTGTTAAAGGTGACACTACTAATTTGGACAGGTAGTACCACCAAATGACAGAGAGCAAAAATATCTGCCATAGGTTCTAATCCTTCTCTAATCCTTCTACTGCCATCTGTGTTTGTCTCTGGCTTTCTGTCCTAGGTGGCACCAGTGACCAGAAAAGAGAGGGGGGGGGGGGATTTAAATGGAATGGTTAGAGGTTCTAATCTTTCCTCACTCCATCCTGAACAAAGAGTTTCATGTTGATACCTACTCTATTCAAGAGGCCCAAATTGTCAATGTTTGTAATATCAACCTAACCCTCAACTTGTGTGAAGAGCAAAAGGCTGTATGAAGTCTACCCCTCCTGCAGTGACATGGACAACTTATTGGCAAATGTCCTGTGACCTAAAACATAATTTCTTAAAGCAGAGTTCCTGTTTTCTGTTATTTTTTTGTACCCCCTCCTCCCTAGGCCCATGGCCATGTTGTTTTTATGTAAAGCATGTACCTAACCTTATCTTTTTACTTAAATTAAGGGTTCTCAGCCTGGGGTATCTGTACCCTTTGGGGGTATAGAAATCAAATTAAGGGGGTATGGGGCTGAATAATTCTTAAGAATTTGAAGGAGTCTCTGTGTTATTGGCCCTGAAATTAAAGTGGAGAAATCGACTTGATGAGTCAGAAGACATGCAGATAACATTGGTAAAACCTGGACCTCCATTCCATTGTTTGCACAAAAACAACAGCAAAAATCTCACTAGTTGTAGCCAGCTTGTGTATTTGTGATTTGTTGTTTTTATATAAAAATATATAAATTCGATAAAAACCCTTTGATCTTTTTTCAGCTTGTACCTAGCATTCCATATGTAAAATAAAACAAAGCTATTGACAACTTTCAGAGGTTATATTGGTACCTAACAGGACGATGAGGATTGTGTTAATGATGGTGATAATGATTTCGACATTTGTGTGAAGAAGGTATGAGGACAAACTGATTTGCCTTCCTCCTCTTCACCTCACTCTAAATGTAATATTTAATAAGAAAGACAATTCTCCAGAAAAACAATACATCTCTGAAATACAGACATGGCTATGGTCAATAAAGTAGATTTAAACCCCAAAAGTAGAACATTTAGTTTGATAAAGCACTGTGCATCCTAAAAGATAACCCGATTTTGTTTTTTACTTTTTTCACCCTCCGGCTGTACATCATTGCTCTGGACCAGTTTCCTGATAGTCACAACAGTGGACAATGCCTGAGCAATGTGCATCGGTGTGGCTAACCAGAGTGTCTTCCAGGGGGACAACAGAGGAGCACCGCTGCAAAATGTCACCTCTGCCAAGAAGTGCCTGGACAAAGAACGTCATGGCAGGATCACAAGGTATTTGTTTAATGAAAACCACAGATTTAAAAAGATTTCTTAACTTCTGATTGTGCAATAACATCAGCGGGTAGCGGTTTTTGCCATCTCGGGGGAGTTGGTTGCCGGACAGTGGCCTCTCCTCCTCTGGGTTGCCTAGCAACCCTTGGTGTTTTTTGGCCACGTTGTCTTGGCTCCTCCTATCTGTGCATTGGCGGGGGCGTGACGCGGGGCGCGGCTCTGCCCCTATGGACGTAGTAGCGTCGCGCGTCATGCTCCCGGGGGTCACCTGTGGAACGCACACCAGCTCAGCATGACGCTATGCGCCCAGGGCGACGTGACAGTGCAGTTGATACCCCCAAGGGGTATTTAAGGTGCTCAGCTGAGCTTGTTTTGTCACCTCCATATGCTATTCGGTAGGGTGGTTTCCACCACCTTCCAGGGGATGCTCCAACTCATGTTTTTATCTGGTAAGTAACGCTGTGATGTCTTTTTTCTGATGATTCTCTTTGGATGGCCAGCATATTTGTTTTGCATAGGGCCACATACATTAGGGCATAGAACAATTACATTGATTTTTATTTTTGATTACCGAGCCCATACATTTATTAGGATTTCCATGGTTACATCTATACATACATCCATGTCCTGCTTACCATAGCAATCATGTTATATATACATATCTCTACTTTGGCTTTCTGGCTTTTAAGACGCATACCTGCCTCGGCTAGTGGAAAACTTTCCCCCTACTGAGGTCTTGATATTTTTGCAAGTAGCATTTTTGCTTTGTGTTGTTTCATATCACTTACATATATACCTGCTTTTTTGCTCAGCAGCCATACCACTCAGAACCTATGGACCTCTCTGCTGCACATCAGCCCTGCTGGGCTTGTTCCACTTTCTGTCCTCTCTGGGCATCCTTCTGTTGAGCCCCGGTGATGGTGAGTGGTTTTGAAGCATGTGTTACCCCTGGCTGGACTTGGCTGTTTTTAAGTTTGAAGACTCTATGTGGCTAATATGTGATTTTTCATCTTCAATGTGTAAGTCTGTTTTGGGGCTTGGTTCCATACTAGACAAAGACCATACTGTTCATGTCTTGATATGCTGTATTTGTTTAACCTTTATCTATTTGCATTTTTAGTATGAATGCTTTTATCCATTGATACACCCCTGAAGAAGGAAGCAATTTCTGAAACACGTTGGGTTTGGAGCCTGCACTCCATCTCTACTATGTGGTGTCTTAGGACCCCTTACAGCATTTAGCCATTGTGTCATGTTGATGTGTAATTGTATTAGCCACGTTTTCCTTTTCAATTATCTATTGTTTGTCATTTATTTTTGAACTGCATATAGTATAATACATTTTTATTTTTATACATATTACGTATACCATTTGTTGGTGCTATATCACCACCAGGGCCTTTAAAATCCCACAAGGGGGAACCTTACTCTCTGTATAATGCCTCCTAACAGGAAGTGGATAAGAAGAGCATTTTTTTTCATACAGAGTGAGGAAGGGTTTGGGTCACAAAGGTACAGCAGGAAATGAGAGAAAATCTCCCTAAAGTGAGGGGATTCCTACCTTTGATCATTGTCAGTTTCGAACAGGTGTCCCCATTGGGAAATTCCTCACACCATCTGTTCCAGTGACAGCAAGCTGTCAACGTTTGGATTTTGGCGTACATTCCATAGCAATGACAGCTATCACTAGGACAGGAAATGAGAGATTATCTCCACAACAGAAAAACAAGTTGGAATAAAACTCCACAAAGGTTCTGACCCTTCCCCATTTTATCCAAAATGGAAAAAAAATGGTTTGGCCGGAGTTCCACTCTAAATAGATATTACTTTTAAAGAGGCTTAATATGTTTTTTTTTATAATAAAAAAATGAATATTTCAAGTTTTATCACTCCCAGCTTCTTCTTCATCTGTTGATAAAAGTATAATGTGCAAAGTACGACTTATGGAAGCCTTACAGCCAGAATGAACAACGTTCTCACTACCTGTGAAGGAGTATGGGACCCCTGGGTCTGCTTTGATGCCTACACTTAAGACTGTCTTGCAAGACGTTCCATATATATGACATGCGGTCCTTGTCTAGCTGTCTCCTGTTTCCTTACGCCCCCTTAACCCCCTCTCTCTTCCTTTTTTTTCTCTCTCTATCTTTCCTCTGCTTACATAGGCTATTAAAACACTCTACTTAATTTTTCTTGTCCTCCCTTTTTTTTTACTTCTCATGGTCTACAACGCCTATTTTGATATCTGACAACAGGCTTAGATTCCAAACTTTCACCCACCAGGCCTCTGACCTATAGTTGAATGATAACATAACATGGGTTCTCTAAGAATATCGCCCCATAAATATCAAGGGACTGTATACTACCGTAATATTGCTATTACTTCTTACATTGTCTGCTGTCATGTTCAATGTCTGCTGTTATAATTGCATAATCTCATATCTGTGTGGTTTGTCTATTAGTCAACCATGTACAGGTGTTTCACTATAATGCACCTTTAAAACATGTTTGGATAAAAAGACAGACAAATTAAACAAAAACAAAAAACAAAAAAACAATTATACTGGAAGTCTTCCAATCTCCCCCAATGAAGCCATTTCCACTTTATCAACCCCCAGTTTCCCTTGAGTCTGGGGCAGGGTAGCCAGACCTTTGATATCTACCCTCCATAATCCACAAGAAATACAAGATGTCAATATTTGAAGAGTGACATACAGTGATTTGAAAAAGTATTCACACCCCTTGAAATTTTTCACATATTGTCATGTTACAACCAAAAACATAAGTGTATTTTATTGGCACGCCATGCGGAGTACAGTGGAACTAAACTGCCAATATTGCTACAGAGGGGTTTTTAGGCAAAAGAGACTTCAGTCTTACATTTAGCCTTGCACAGTTGTACAGGTGACTCTCCTGTACTGAAATATATTTCACTGCACATTGTGAGCTTCTCCCAGCGTGCATTAGAAGCTGCCGCAAGTCAAATAGAACTTACCTAATATCCTGACTTGTGGGTGGAGTGCAGCATGTGCGGCGGCAGTAACTTACGTGGCTAGGTGCAACAGAAAACTTGTGTTGAAGTAATGCAACAATAGTTCACAACAACCCAGAGGGAAGCCTTGCTAACCGTGTGCACTCACCATTTCCAAAAATCTGAAGATGACAAGTATCAGCCAGTGGACAGCATCTGTTAAGACAGCAGAATGCGGCTTGACTGTTCAGTGCCCACATGGGAAGAGGTGCAAAGGAGTTGAGACCCTACGTTTTCCCTCCTCATCAGGAACCTTTCCCTACCGCTAGTATTGTCCTTAACAGGCGGGGTACCTGTCCCTACTCTAACACTCACAAAAGGTGCACCAAGCCTGGAACCCAGGGCCTTAAAAAGGCTTGGCCTGACCCAAGATGGCTTCCCGGTGTCACATGGGGTGGCAGCATCCATTTGGGTGCTTCCCCAGTGTCCCAGGAAGCCATGGGAGAACTGTGTTCCTCTTGACTACCTCTCCAGCTGAGGTGCCGCTGCAGACGAGCGCTACCTGCAGTGTTGAAAGTAGACTGCATCTGCCTACAGACTGGAAAATGTTCAGCATCATGTAGCCCTTTGTTCACTAACCATACTGTCCCTGGCACGTCTCTTTCATTTCATTTCATTTCATTTTTCAATCTTGGAGGCTCAGAATTACATTTGGATGTTACCTATGGTGATTTTCATGCAAATTTAGCCTTACAAAGAATACCCATGCCTCCAGACTGATAGTTACCACCAAGGCATTTTGATATTTGCATAACTCTTTTGAAGATCCACTGCTTGCATCATGGCTGAGGACCAATGCATCTCACTGCTTGCATCAGGTCTGTGAATCCTTGTGAGAAGTACTGAGGCAGGGTGCTGTGATGTTTTTAGGAATCTATATACAGCAACCTGCTGGCCCCTCTCACCAGCCATGATCTGCCCATGTATAGAAGCACAGAGACCCAGTAATGACATCACTGAGTCTAAAAAAAGCTATGCTAAGGTTTTTTATTTTTTTTATTTTATTAGCATGTGCATGAAGGTTGAAAGTAGGAAAGAGAGAAGACAAAAAATAAGCAGATAAAATTTCAGCTTTAAGCTTGCAAGCACCCAGACAAAACTGAAATATCAGCACTGGGTGGAGCTGTCTTTTAAACAGCATCTCTGTACAAGCTTTTCTCCATCCCAGCACTAGCAGCACATCTAAAACCAGCATTCATATATGTTTAATGGCCCTGAAACTAATGAACGATATTAATTATTTATCGCAGACTGATTTGCAGGGATTCGATGCTTGAATTGACCCTTAGCTGACGAATACCCATTGTGAAGAAAGAGGGGAAATTGGGATTTTGACTGCTAAAGTATTTTATTCTGATTAATGAATATTAATACATGTTAAAACCTCCTCCAAGAATCCCAGTGCTGAACTAGATAAACTGGAAGTGGAATTCAAACAAGACTTGCGCCCTGGTGTAGAGCTAGCTGTACCCGAAAAGAAACCACCAGCTGGTATGCCGATTATGGTGCAGCCGTGCGGCACTCTCATGGTGCGTTGGGTAAAAATGATCTCGGGAGGGAACCACAGGAGACGGTCGTTCTCAGGAAAAGAGATCTGACGGGCTGAAAGATTGTGGCTGATTCCTAATGCCTGTGTGCTGATTGTGTAGATGGAAGCCGTTACTGTGCCTGACAGGCTAAAGGGAGCTCGTCAGACATGCAAAGAACATGACGAGCATGTCGAGTGAGAGTCTTCCCAGGGTAAGACTGTTCGGAAACAAGATATCATATTCCTTTGTGTATGGCAAGCTTAAGACGTTAGTTTAACCCAGCGTAAGTAAGGTTTTAAATTCACCGATTAGGTCTAGAGCAACGCTTTTTTACAAAATACAGCACTTATTTATTATTTATGGGTTTTCCATATTTATATAGCAGCAAAGTATTACCAGGCTGTCATTATTTCCAGACAAGACCACATATTCTGATGATCAGGACAGAATGTGTAAAAACGTACTTACTCTAGACACAGAGTCTCAAACAGGACAAATTTATGTTGGCAGATTGGCAGACGCCAATCATAGACGTTAGTTGGGGATGCTTGTGGCATTGCCCAGATGCCTCTTGGCATCTTGCCCTTGTAAACTCACATTCTCCTACTACATATTCAGAGCCAGATTTTAAAGTGATGGAAATCACTACTTCTATGTAACAGCATGCTGTGCATACTTTTTAGCCAAATCATTACTTAAATCAAGTCTTTGAAGAAAATTTAGACTATTATGGAAGTCTTGACTTTAGAAGAAGTTGAGCTTGTGCCAAACCACTTCCATATCATCACTTTGAGCACTGTCATTGGTCAGTAGGTAAATATGGAAGACAGGTGGTGGTGGTGGTGGTGGGGGGGGGGGGCATTACCCATTACCCACATAACCTCTGCTGACTTCTCCTAAGTAATGTATAGAGAACTCAATATCTGTGAGAAAACCTATCTTGGGGAACTATTCCTATCCCTGATACAATTCACGGTTGCTCCCACCAACACCAATGATGAGGCACCATTCCTTCCACTGACACCAACAGTGGGGCAAAATTCCTTGAGCTAACACCAATGATTCCATCCACTAACACCACCAATGGGGCAATATTCCTCCCACGGACACCAATGATTCTTTCCACTGACACCAGCAATGGGGCTCACTCCTTTATTACTCCCACTGATGCCCAAGTCTGAGGCATTTTTTACTGCCACTGACCCTGGGGCCTTTTCTTTTACCATTGGCCACAGTCTGACCTCCCTAAAGTCTGAAGGACAGTAAACTGGCCCATTGATTTGAAAGCTTGGAGACCCCTGATATTGATATACCTTTACCATTCCCTTTCTAAAACTCACAGCTAAGTAGGAGGACCTGCTCACATTGAAACCACCTAAGTAGTTTCAGAGGTGTAATGAGAGTCATAGGAGTCCCGGTACATCTTTCTTGTATGGCTTTAGAAGTAACCTACCAAAAAAGAAAATGTCTTATAATGTACAGACTTCTGGGATAAGCAGTGAGCCAACCACGCGAACAGGAAATTACATTTCTGGTGGGTGTTTTGTACCCAAGCAGCGTACAGAGTGCCCCAAGGATGCCTTAGCTGCAAGGAAACGACATTTGCATTTTTGACAGTTTTAGAAAATCATAGCGGCTGAAGACTGGACTAGAAAGGTCACTTTCATTAACATTAAATTACAAAATGATCAGTGTAACAGTTATATATGTTATATCCATTGTTTTTGTTAAAGTGTTATAAACCTGCACTTACAGAAACATGCAGGTTGCCATTGCTGACCTACTCCCAAAATTACTAATTGCTTGGCTGTCTTTGGTTTCGCTTCTTTCTTACCTAGCAAAAGCATGCAGCAAGTGAAGTCAGAATATCTGATATGCATGTTTGTTCATAGTCATTGGCTTGGAAAATATTGAAAGCACCCGTTCACTAAACCATCCAGAAGAGCAATTTTTTCAAAAGAAGAGTCCAGCAATGATGGTCTACATGTCCCTATCATTAGAAATTTATTTTAAAATATAGTTGAGGCAAACAGCTACATTCACAGGTGAGTTACGTACTATATGTGTGAACAGTGTTTGTAATTCTGTTCAGCCATTTTACTTATTCACACATCCGTGACAGTTGCCAGGTACTGACCTCATTTTTATCTGTTTGAATAAATGCAATGCAGTTTGGTCAACGACTGCACCAGCTTGTGATTGGATAGTGATAGAGCAGTAAAAAATTGGAGAGGTCAACTGAGGGCTCTCCTCTCCTCTCAACTAGCTCCATGTGCACTGTGCAATGCAGTAAAACTTTACAGATTTATATTGCTCTCCATGGAACTAAATTAAGTTGATATAAGAACAGACTGAAGTAATATTCAAGGGTTAAGTTCACCTTTTCAAAAAAATTGGCTATGCAGTCAAGGGACCTCAGTAGGTAGTAAAAACAATGCGACTTTGAAAAATGACACACATGGAGTGCTCTCCCTCTTTAAAAACCTTAGGAATGTGCGGTCCACTCTCTCTTCCCCTGTTCCATCATCTGAGCTCAGTCGCTGCTACATCGGGGGAGAGAACGAGCTCCACGCATGGTCAGGGTTTTGAATAATGGGGAGTGCCTCTTGCATCTGTGATGCTTGGGGCAAACTCCAAATGACTGGAACATCCCAACAACAAAGCCCAACAAGGGTTGGGGGGTGGTGTCAGGGGTCAAATCGCCTACAAGTACGGCAAATACAGTAATCATATAAATAGTGCTTATATAAATATCAATGCTTAATCCTCCAAAAGTCCCAATAAAAAGTCCAGAAACCGCGAACACCTCCAAAGTACACCAAAAACAGACTTCAGTGTAATGTTTCCACACCATCCACCATTAGTGAGCACACAAAGCCTCTTACCAGAGAATATTGACCCTCTGTAAGTTGAGAGGTCAAATACCGCTTGTTAAATAAAGCTTCCCAGATCTCATCCGCTTCCCAAGTACCACCTCCTTTGCCGGGATTCGGCTGGCTGAGGATGAGATCTGGGAAGCTTTAACAAGGGCTTTTTATGGTGGATGGTGTGGAAACATTACACTGAAGTCTGTTTTTGGCACTTCGGGGGGTGTTAACGGTTTCTGGACTTTTTATTGGGACTTATTGGAGGATTTAGCATTGTTTTTAATGTAAGCACTATTTACTGTATATGTATTTTGAGCACTGCACTTTATTGCTATATATGTTTTGGATTTGAATGTCAACATATTGGGCAAGCTGCTTTTGGTCAGGTTAGAGATCAAAGCATGGGTGTAATTGAAGTTTTCATTATATTACTATAGTCAACATTTTTCAAAGCTGTGTTTTTCCCTACTGGATCCCCTTAAATACATAATGTAAAATGGGAATTTCTTTTATCTGAACTCAAGGCAGACAGCTGAATACACAGATGAATATATACATGGGAGCTGGTTTACCTGCCAAAATATTTAAAGACGCATTCCAGTTTCGGTTGTTTTATATATAGTTACATAACCCAGCTTGGACCAATGTAACTGTGTACTGTACATACCATACCTGGCCAGTTGCCCCTGGAAGCTCTAAGTCTGTGAAGTGGACACTGCTACTCTAATGATGTCTACTTGCTTCTGGCTCCTGTGCTGATCGGCTGCCCTTCTGCACTGTGAATACAAGAGGTCAGCCACTCAAGATGGGCACTATTCAAAGAATACTTTGCATTCAAAGCGTTCTCTAATGGGATGAGGTGGCAAGTGTGATGTCACTGTCTCACCTCTCTATCTCGTCCAAACAGAGAACATGGCCCAAAAACAACTGGAGATCACTGGAGAAGCGGTGTCTGCTTGAGGGATTTCCAGCTTCCAGGGGCATTGGCAAGGTAGGGCACATACATAGGTACGTTGATCCAATCTGGACCAATGTCTCTATGTTTAAAAAAAACACACCTGGAATTCTTTTTTAAATTTCTGCCCATCCAGTTCTAAGATTTATTTTAGTGCAGGTTACCTGATTTTTCTCTGCTGCAGTTAGGCAATGGCTTGTGTCGAAGCACTTTGGGCTTGTGGTTATAGTATCCAGTTGAGATTCTTGTGAGAATTCATTTACAGGTGCATTTCATCTTTGTACATTGACCTGCCTATAGGGGATTTTGCATTCCAATAAACTGGTATGGGATTGCAAAACCTGCTGAAAAAAGCCTGCCGACCCACGTCCTAACCATATAGGTCTTGTCCCTCTCCCAGCCTGTGACTGGGCAGTGAAAAGAGGAGCAGAAGACTAATGTGCTCATCCCTGTGCCCCTCTCTTTTGTCCTATTGGCATGAATCTTGTTAGCACATGAGCACTGAAGGACAGTTCACAGGCTCCTTGTGCTGTTTCTCATTTTCCTATTTTAAGTTCTGCTGTTATGGTATTGCAGTTCAAATTAGGATACTTACACTGCTTGCATTAACAAAAAAAAATAATTTAATGATTTTGATTTTGAATTTAATGATTACTGAGCTGCATTAATACATATACTGCATTTTATAGCTGTCTGGTGTTTAGCTTTAAAGATGTCCATGCAATAGACAGCAAAGCGTTGAAGGTGATTTGGTCCTAGCCAATCTATAATCCTTCTCTAGCATCTATAACCAGCCAATATTTGATCATCACCAATAAGATATCAAACTATGCTGGAAAACTTATTTGTATGACCGTCTTATCTTTTGGTATGTAGGCGGTCATCAAAGAACGCTGTTGCTGTTCCTGGAACATTTTGGATATTCATTTGGGCTGGGTCTTTCAAACTGGCCACAAGCCAAACTAAGACTGACTTTTAATATAACAAATTACAGAAAACCATTTGTGGAGACACGTTTAGCAGCTAGCTCCAATTAGGCGAAGATTAACCTGAATCTAATGGTGCCGATAACTGGGAACACAAATCAGAGCCTTCTCTGACTTGTCAGGGTTTTCTCTCATTAAAAATGAAGAGGAATTAATAAACAAATAATAATGATTCACATAAGAACTCAACAGAAATAATCGTACCCCTGTTTAGCTTCTGCCTATTAACATAATAACAAGATGAAAAAGCTTTTAAATTCAGAATATTAGGTCTGTTTGACAAGGCAGTGCAAAGAAAAAAAGTAATTACGAGAAGCAAAATTTAGTATCCTGTAACAGCCAATCAGATTTGCCACATGCAGAGCAGACAGAACTCTGAAAGTGCTGATTGGTTGCTGTAGGTTACTGTACTTTGCACACTGCTCTTTGACTTACAGTATAAAGTAAACCTGTCACAGGCTTAGGCATTAGGCAACTCAAACTGAACATATGATGAAAAATGCATAAGCGCTAATTATCTTCACTCAAACTCGCATGCCAAAACAATCGGTGGATGGCAAGATAGAGACGGCTGAATTTATATACAAATAAAGAACCAATAGGGAGACTCGGGAAGGGTGAACCAAACTTTTTCTGGAAAAGTAGAGAATTTTTTTATAGCTTCAGCTGACTATATATTTGGACCCAATTATAAGTTTGACATGTTGCTTTCACTGAAGGTAACCTTTGCGAATATATATTCTTTTGTCAATTTTGATTTATGAACCTCTTGGCTGCCTGTAACGCATATATGGAGGAGGGTAGACCTGGGTAGACCTCAACGCCCACTTGCTGCCCATATGTGTCCATGGAGGCTGAGGTTTTTGTTCCGAGAGTGTGCTTGCTGCGTGCTCCCAGCACAGTGACTAGGCTGTTACTGGCAGCTCTCGGTCTCTAGAACCCTGGTGCCCAACCTGTGGCCATGAGGCCATATGAGGCCCTTTGGCACTTTTTGTGGGTTCCTCAGGGCTCCTCCAGACACAAATCTGTGTTTTCCTATAGCTCTGTTATAGCAGTGATTTTTTTAATGCAGCCTTTTTTTGCAGCCTTTCCAGCAACTATAGCTCATACACAGTCTCTGACAGTGGCCTGCTGCGTGGCTGAAGTCTCTGACCATCTCCTGTACCATGTCTGCAGTCTCTGGTCATATCTTGTTTCGTGCCCATAGTGTTTGTATATCCTGTTGTTAGCTGCTGTCTCTGATAATTAATATACACTGACTTTTCTCCTTTGGTGATGTCCGGGGCCACAATCGAGGCCCTCCATATCAAGAAAGTTGACCACCACTGCTCTAGACAAACCAAACCCCCTTCACTGTTCACAGGCCATCCTGTATCCTCCTTGATTCCCTGCAATCAGTGCAAAGGCCCTGGAGTCTGTCTTTTTCTCACTGTAGTCCACTACCAAATATCGGGCGGTGCACCAAAGATGATCAGCTCCAGCTAAAGTTTATTGCAATCACAGCACATTGCTCACCCCCACCCAAAGCCATGCCCTCAGCATGTTTCACCCACAGCAGGGCTTAATCATGGGGATCCCAGTCTCTAGTATGATCATGAAACAGCAGGATGGAAATGCATATTTTTTTATTTCTTATTTGGAATTGCCTAGGTTTATTACAAGTTTACGTAAATATTTTTAATTATGTAATTGCAGGACCTTTCAGTATCCCTTTGTATGAAAGAACGTTTTCCGACCAAGACTTTTAAGGCACAAGGCTATTGCTGACCCAGACATGTAAATGTGGTGGCCTACTACGACAATGGATTCATGTCAGAGACACTGTACAGCTCTTTTAAGTCAGTATGGGAGCTAGGCAGCCTGGCTCAGGTGAAACGGGTGACATTTGATATACACCCCTGCTGACCTTACATACCAGCGCTTCTTGCTAATCCTACCTTCTTTACTTTCCTCTGAACTTTCTTCATTTTACTAAATCATTGCTGGTTCAGGAATCGACACTTCCCCGTGAAACACACAGCAAGACTTCCTTGCCAGAGGCAAACTCAAAGGCTGATTGTGAATGGCACTCAAACACATATGTGCAGTAAAATAAATAAATCATCACAAAGCATGGATGGGTGTTATGGTATAGAGCGATACCAAATATAGCGCAAGCAAGCTTAACATATGTCAATGCATAATAGTGCAAAGGTGTTAAAGGCCCCTGAAAATTGAACTTTAGGCATATAAAGAAGACAAAAATAATGCAGCTTTCTTTTCAATTGTTAGTTATTAAATGTATATATATATATTTTAATGTAACCAATGTATGTTTTCTGTAACCCCTCCATAGCAGGATTGGGAGAAGTAGATGCACCAATGGAGCCCATCAGGTGAAATGCATGCAAATGCAAAGAACAAGTTGACAGTAGGAGAGTGAGCAGAGAGATGGCCTTGTCGGCCTGCTGCTGCTCCGTTACTGTCCAATCAACAGGCACGGCCAGGGAGGTGCCAGCAGCGGATTTCTTAATTGTAAACAGAGAATATGCTGTTATCCACCTGGCTCCGCTCTGTGCAGGGGCTGTGTAAATCTCAGGACTGAATGAACAAATATTTAAATTCTATGGCAGGTAAAACAATTCCCTTTTATGTTTTTGATCTATGTACTTAACTATTTGCCTATGGTATTGCCTCAAAGCTGAAGGTTAATCTGCTTATATTTTGCCCACCCTGGCTCTGCCTTTTGATTATCAACATAATAATCATATCATTACATACTTTATTTTAGACTCAGTGAGGTCATTGCTAGGTCTCTGTGCTTCTCTTAGCAGTGCAGGCAGATAGTGGCTGATGGGAAGGGTTGGCAGGGTGCTGTGCATAGCTCCCTGAAGGCATCAATGCAGACCCACTGGTATTGGAATGAATGGCAGTATTAGCCTGGGCTCCCACCAGGCCATGACCCCAATGCGTTTTACTCCGTCCTTTGGAGCTTAATCATTGGGACAGTTGTTTTGAGCCAAGATGAGCTCTTTCCCTGGCCTGCACTCACAGTGGTGGACACAAGATTGCTTTCTAATGTAGCCTGAGCGGCACACATTTTCCATTACAAGTTCCCTGAAAACATCACTGCATCCTGCCCCAGTACTCCTCTCAAGAGCCCTCAGTCTTTTATTGTGGTGGTGGTCTGGCTCTTGGGAGGAGTTATTCAAATATAAAATGCCTTGATGGGTGAATGTTATTCTGGGGGAGTGGGTATTCATAAGCTACCTGCATTTGGATGCCAACTCTCCTAGATAATGCCCACATGTGATGTTGAGCCTCAGACAGTAATTGAAAAAACTGATATCCAATTAATAAAAGTGGTGGACCAGGAACAGTCAGGGTGGAGAGGAAAGAGCTAGGTGATGCTGGATGTCCTCCATCCAACAAATGAGGCATGCACTATTTGACCTTTTTCAGCTTCTAATGCACACTGTGAAAAGCTCCTGGTGTGCAGTGAGATCAAAGTAAGCAATTTCAATAGAGGATAAGCGCCTGTACAACTATGCAAGACTGAAGATAAAGCTGGATGGTGTTCAGCTTTAGTTTTATCAAACAACAGAGATACAGGTATAACATTTCAAGGTACCAATCCCCAGTTTAAGCTTTAAATCTTGTCTCGGAGAGAACTCCAGAGTATATGACACCAAGCAATTATTTAGTCATAGAGATCTTTCAGCAACCTTAAAAAGCCAGGCCACCGATCATGCATTCTTTTTTTATATGGATTACTTGTCTGCAGACATAATGCCTTACATATATGGCATGCAGAATTCACAATAACGAAAGCAGACCTTGTAAAAGCCTACCTGATCTGCCTTCAATGGCCAACCGATAAGCTAGCGGTGGTTGCCATGGCAGCTTCCTCCTGGTACTTTAGTATCGGAATGCAATATCCAACAGGAAAACAATCCAACAGAGGTCAGAGGTCAGTCGTCTGTGCCGACATGGATTTCTAGGGAGAATATAAAGACGGATACCCACCACCCATGCGCGGTGAACTCAGTTGTACTTCAATCACCACAGACAAAAAGAGATCTTCTAAGAGATGGCGGCGATATATAACATACAGCACCTATAACCTTGCTATTTTTACTTTACACTTATTTAACAGAAGAGACATTTCATGTGGAAACACGGCCCTGGCGGCTGAACAGAAGATTCCACGTCTCCAGTCTCCTGTGAAGTAGTTGCGCTCTCGTCTCTTTCCACTTGACAAACATCCTCCAGTTTCACAGCATGACCTCCTGTTCTAGAGTTTTCCCTTTATCTCAAACACTTCCTGCCTTCACTGTGTTGAATGCCCCTAATAAGGCTGATGATTGGCATGTGTTATGTACACTAACATGTGGGAGGACACAGTACACCACCGGCGATGTCTCAGGTGTTCAACCTGTGTGGGGCGGCTATGAAAGGAGACCGAAATAGTACAAGATAGAGACATGGCTGCAGGCTTATGCCGCGTACACACGGTCGGATTTTCAGACGGGAAATGTTCGACGGGAGCTTGTTGTTGGAAATTCCGACCGTGTGTGGGCTCCATTGGACATTTTCCGTCGGAATTTCCGACAAACAAAATTTGAGATCTGGGTCTCAAATTTTCCGACAACAAAATCCGTTGTCATAAATTCCAATCGTGTGTACAGAATTCAGACGCACAAAGTTCCACACATGCTCGGAATCCAGCAGAAGAGCCGCACTGGCTATTGAACTTCATTTTTCTCGGCTCGTCATACATGTTGTACATCACCGCGTTCTTGACGTTCGGAATTTCCGACAAGATTTGTGTGACCGTGTGTATGCAAGACATGTTTGAGCCAACATCCGTTGGAAAAAAAACACGGATTTTGTTGTCAGAATGCGTGTGTACGCGCCATTAGAGTCAGAAATACGACCGGAGACAGGGCAGAGAGCTACCAGGTCATAAAACCCTTGACACATAAGAACAGGACACTTCTGACTCAAAGAACTGTAAAAGTAGGATGACATTTAGTTCCCTAAAGAACCATGGGGTTGGTTTACTAAAACTGGAGAGTGCAAAATCTGGTGCAGCTCTGCATAGTAGCCAATAAGCTTCTTACTTCAGCTTGTTCAGTTAAGAAACCTAGAAGCTGATTGACTTCTGTGCAGAGCTGCACCAGATTTTGCACTCTCCAATATTAGTAGAGCAACCCCCATGTGTCATAAACAATTGTTTTTTTTCCTAAATGAAAAACTTTTTATCTTTTTTAGCCCTTGTTGCACCTCAGTGCTGTTGATATTCTGCATCCACCTCCTGCCTACAATGATTGCATGGTATGTCTAAGGGAAGATTTCATGATGGTGACAACAGTGGACCATGCTGTGTAATGTTTGCAAAAATTGCCTCTTGTAGTCTCCATTTGACGCTCATGATTCAAAATGACAATGCATGAGCATAATTAGGAGACAGTGACTGAAAACTGTCACCCTATAACCAGTGTTAATTTTGACATAACATTTTAATTCAGTTTTAGTCATAGTTTTTTGACTAAAATGACATTTTAGTTTTAGTTGTATTTTAGTCATCTGAATTGTTTTAGTTTAAGTCCTATTTTAGTCGACTAAAATCTCCAGTACTTTTTAGTTTACTAAAATCTAATGGGTTTAGTTAAATTGTAATGCATTATTTAAGCATTACTCTAGAATTGCCAAACTCATATACCTCCTAGAGTAAAAATCTAATAACATATTATTATTTCTGGTATTAAGGTATATAGGTGAAATATTACATCTTTATAAACAAATCCAAGTTTCATAAAAAAACAAAAATATTGTTTTTTGACAGAAGTGCAACTTTAAATTATAAAAAAACTCAAAAAACTGTAAACTCTATTGGATGTAATGTCATTGCATATATTACCTGAATATACTGCTAACATTAAAGCAGTAGTAAACTGCGGCAAGTAAAAAAAAAAAAAATCCCCTGCAAGGCAATGGCATAATGTGCTAGCATGCACCGCATACTAGCGCATTATGAAATATTTACCTTGGAACTAAGCCCTCCAGTAGCACGCTGTCACCGATGACAGGGCTTCCACTGTCACAGACCTGTGCATGTTGGGTCAGTTACGTCACAAGGGGACAGGACCACCAGGTAGCCCTGGGCCCTTACCTATATAAGAAATGTCAAACCGCAGAGCCTGCAGTAGGCAGCCAGCCTTCATCGACAGCAAAGCGTTATTGTTGTTTCTTCTTTTTCGTTTCGGCATGCGGCGTGACTGACGATGGATCTACATCAGGGGACACTGTGTTTTTTATTTTTTAATAATGAAATTGTCAAACATAGACCCTAATTGTTGTTGGTTTTTTTTTTTTTTATACATTCAGCTATCAGTGGGGAACCTGCTGACAGCTGATGAGTCATCCGTCGTTAAGGACGCTGCAGCTGGCTTCCCGGTCCGTGCGTTAGCAACCAGCTATTTTTCAAAAACCAGCATGTGATACCACCAGCAAAACCCTGGTGGTAAATATATCATGCTTTCTTACTCTCAGGTACATTTGTGAATTGAAACAGTATGTCGAAGTAAAGCCACGTACACACGGGCGGACTCTTCGACCGGACTGGTCCGATGGACCGAGTCCGGCGGACAATCCGATCGTGTGTGGGCTTCATCGGACCTTCAGCGGACTTTTTCAGACGAAAATCTGATGGACTTTAGATTTGGAACATGCTTCAAATCTTTACGTCGTAACTCCGCCGGACCCAGAAATCCGCTCGGCTGTATGCTAGTCCGACGGACAAAAACCGGCGCTAGGGCAGCTATTGGCTACCAACTCGATGAAAAAATTAGATAACTCATTACAGAATTCTTGAGTATCGTTTGCTGGGGCTCTAAGCAGGTTGGGCTCATTGATTGGGCGACTATTTTAAAGAGTTCCCGCGGCCGGTTTAAGGCAGTTGAGATGGTGTTCGAGAAATGTTCTTTTTTCGCAGTGAAAATCGCTTTGTGGTATTTCACAGTGAGTATTTTGTAGTTTGTATGGTTTTTCATGGTAGGATTTCTTCTCCATGCTCTTTCCGCTCTTCTACGTTCTTGCTTGAGTAGAGTGAGAGTGCCGTTGAACCATCTCGAGTGTTGTTTGCGGATGAGTGTTCTGCGTTTTGGTGCTACTGAGTCTGCTGTTTGTAGTAATGCCTTGTTTAGGCAGTTGAGTGTTTGTTCCATTGAGAGGTCTACGTTTAGCGATTGTATTTTGTTTGATAATGTGGTTTTGAAGAGTTCCGAATGCAATTTTTTTCTGGGATCTGTTCCAGTGTGTTATTGTTGAATGTTTCTGTTTTTGGAGGATGGATTTGGAGGTGATTTTAAATTTGATGGCGTAGTGGTCCGTCCATGGTAGTGGAGTGTTGTCGAATATGTTGATGTCCATATTCTGTTGGAAGATGAGGTCTAGGGTATGTCCTGAACCGTGCGTGGGAGTATTTATCAGCTGTTGAAGACCTAGCTCTTCCAGTTGGTTGATGTGAACTGTACATTCACAATAAAGTGTAACCATCAATCATGAAATATTAATGCTTCACTTAAACCTTCTGTAAACAAGACCTAATAGGATGAATATAAACAAAAGTGCAAATAGGAAAAAAGGGCAAATGCAAAAAAATGTGCAAAACAAGAAAAAAATGTGCAAAGTTCAAGATAGCATCATTAAAGTGCTTAAGTGACAGTCCATAAACTTCAAGAATTTTTGGAGAAAAAAAATGTGAAAACTTTATCTGTAAAGATGCAATTGTAATATAAAGTCCCAGCTCCTCTTCACAGTAGCTGGGTGTATACACCGCTCCTAAAGCGCCCCTGCCCACTGAAAACAATAGGGCAGCGCCAGCAAACTGCCGCTGCAGCGGCGCTTTGCTGGTGGTTTTAACTGTTTTTTGGCGGCTAGCGGGGGTTAAAACCGCCCCGCAAGTGGCCAAATAGCACCACTAAAACGCCCACCCACCCCAGTGTGAAAGTAGTCTTAGGGCTAAAAAAAGCACCTGAAAAGCTCCTAAAAACTACTTCCCATTAATATCAATGGATGATTTCACACTGGGGCGGTGCGGTGAAGAAAGTCCTCCAAGCAGCATCTTTGGAGGTTATAAAAGCGCCTCAAAAATGCCCCTCTCTATTGAAATGAATGGAAAGCGTTTCAAAAGTGCCTGAAAAGCGCACAAAAAGTGCTTCAAAATGGTTCTTTTGAGTCACATGAAATCAATGGGCAGCGCCTCCAAAGTGTTTGCGGGCGGTTTTAACCATTTTTTGGCCACTAGCAGGGGTTTAAAGTGCTCCGCTAGCGGCCGAATAGCGCAGCTAAAATGACAGTAAAGTACCGCAGACGCCGCCAACACCCCAGTGTGCACCACTAACACCCTAAGACCCCTTTCACAGTGGAGACATTTTTCAGGTGCTTTAGCACTAAAAATAGCGCCTGTAAAGCGCCTGAAAAAAAGCCTCATATGCAATCCCAGTGTGAGAGCCGGGTGCTTTCACACTGGGGCGCTGTCAGGACATCAAAAAAGGGTCCTGCAAGCAGCTTCTTTGCAGTGCTTTAGGAGCGGTGAATGGGCAGGGCCTCGGCAACAGCGCTTTGCGGGTGCCTTTAACCCTTTATTTGGCCACTAGCGGGGGCTTAAAGGGCCTGAAAAGCGCCGCAAAAACGTCAGTAAAGCGCTGCAAAAACGATGGTAAAGCGCCGCTAAAACTAGCAGCGCTTTACCACTGATTCCCGGGCGCTGTCAGTGTGAAAGGGCCATAAAAGCCGCAAAAGTGCTCAATGTTTTATGGGCAGTTTTCAAGCGCCTCAGTGTTAAAAGGGTCTAACAACTGGCGTTATTAAAAATATTTAAAATATTTTAAATCCTGTTGTTACGATTTTACATGATGGGATATACATCTTCCTTTCTTCATCATCAGGAGCTGGGTTCTCGTCTGGTTTCTTGTAGCCAGCACAAGGTCCTAACTCCTCAGCACCGAGATGCATCAGCTAAGTGCCTCCTGGGATGTCTGAGATGGCTCTCTCTGGAGGATATAGGAACAAGTTGACACCATTCCTAAAGGAAGCAGGGTGGATCAAGAAGTATTTGTTAGAGGGCAGGGACAGTTAACCCTTAGCACCGCATCCCTATTAAATAAATACAAAGAAGGAAGGGGGGTTGGGGTATAGATACCCCTGGGATTTTTATGGTGCTTTTCAAAATTTTGGTAGATCAGTAGGAAAATAGATTAACCTCAAAAAAAGAAAAAGACACTGTATACAAATTGCCAAACTGACTAATAATAATCTTCTTATTCAAAATCTTTAATAGTTAGGAATAATAACAAAACAATCATCTAAAAACATGCACAATCTTGAACACACATAGTCAGATAGTGAAATATTTTTAAAAATTAGAAACCACTTTGCGATACCAATCTCAACATGTTTCGCTCAACAACTGAGCTTCATCAGGAGTTTTTTGGTACAGATGTGGCATACAAGCCAAAACAGATTCAAAGATGGATGGTAGACAACATAGATTGTGAACGTATATAAAGTGCCGTGGCTCAAATATCAATCAGAAGGATGCGTCTCACCCGTCTAAGGCCTCCCAAACCGTTTTTTGGTCCACAGAGGGGCCCAAGTGTAGAGTAACTTCTAGGTTGAATCAAGGGTAAATGTTCAGGGCTTAAATAGCCATATGAACAAAAGCATAAAGGAGAACAACGCTCCAGTTTCACCACAAGGTGGCAGTCCAAATTGGCAACCCTTAAGAATCAGATCAGAAGATCCAAGTATATACTGCCCCAGTAAACTGAGAGGCGGGGTGGATGTGTACGGAAGGGGAGAGCGGCATATACCTCCCCCTGCAGCCTCAGAGCCACTGTCCTTTATGCTTTTGTTCATATGGCTATTTAAGCCCTGAACATTTACCCTTGATTCAACCTAGAAGTTACTCTATACTTGGGCCCCTCTGTGGACCAAAAAACGGTTTGGGAGGCCTTAGACGGGTGAGACGCATCCTTCTGATTGATATTTGAGCCACGGCACTTTATATACGTTCACAATCTATGTTGTCTACCATCCATCTTTGAATCTGTTTTGGCTTGTATGCCACATCTGTACCAAAAAACTCCTGATGAAGCTCAGTTGTTGAGCGAAACATGTTGAGATTGGTATCGCAAAGTGGTTTCTAATTTTTAAAAATATTTCACTATCTGACTATGTGTGTTCAAGATTGTGCATGTTTTTAGATGATTGTTTTGTTATTATTCCTAACTATTAAAGATTTTGAATAAGAAGATTATTATTAGTCAGTTTGGCAATTTGTATACAGTGTCTTTTTCTTTTTTTGAGGTTAATCTATTTTCCTACTGATCTACCAAAATTTTGAAAAGCACCATAAAAATCCCAGGGGTATCTATACCCCAACCCCCCTTCCTTCAGGGTGGATCAAGGTTAAAAAAAGGTAAACACAAAAAAGCTGGCTTTTTTATATTCAGAAGGGAGTAGGAATACAATGGGTATTTCGGAGTGAAGGTCCACCTTAACATAATAAAGTGTCACTAAACCCACATCATAAAAAACTATCAATAAATGCTGTATTACAGTACTTATTTATGGAACCATAAACCACTGAAGTCAAACCTGGTCAAACATACCCCATCTTCCCCTGCACTACAAGTCTATGTGAGGACTTGGTGATGGGGGTATATAACCATTAATCATCTATGGAAGCATAGGACACTGAAGGGAAACTTGGTCTGACATGCCCCTCTTCCCCTGCACTACAAATCTTTAGTATTATCTGTAGTAAAAAATTGGGGAACTGGAGAAAGTGCAGAGGAGGGCAACCAAACTGATAAGCGTCATGGAGAAGCTCAGCTATGAGGCAAGATTAGAGGAACTGAATTTATTCTCCCTTGAGAAGAAGAGGTTAAGGGGGGATATGATCAACATGTATAAATAAATAAGTGGTCCATATAGTGAACTAGGTGTTGAGTTATTCACCTTACAGTCATCACAGAGGACAAGGGGGTACTCTTTACGTCTGAAGGAAAAGAGATTTAATCTCCAAATACGAAAAGACTTTGACACAGTAAGAGCTGTGAAAATGTGGAATAGGATCCCTCAAGAGCTGATTTTGGCCAGCTCAGGAGATTGTTTTTAAAAAGGCCTGGATTCTTTCCTAGATGTGCATAGTATAACTGGATACTAATATTGATAGGTAAAGTTGATCCAAGGAATATCCGATTGCCTCTTGGGGGATCAGGAAGGAATGTTTTTCCAGCTTGAGCAAATTGAATCATGCTTTATTGTTTTTTTTGCATTCTTCTGGATCAACTGTGTACTGTAACTATGTAATCCTTCAGGCTCCCTGTGCAAGAAACCATGAAGGGCCCCCCTAATTAACGGGGACCTTTCCATTGGTCCTGGGACCCTTTCCTCTGGTCCTAGGGCCCTTCCTTCCAAGCTCGGGGCCCTTCCCTCTAGGCCTAGGGCACTTCCTACTGATCCTGGGGCCCTTTACGCCCATCAGAAGACCCTTAAGAGCGGAAACCTTTCACATGTTTTGCAGCGGGCCACCTTTCTGCCATCTTGCTCTACCCCCAACGATGACAGAACGTCAGGGCCCGGTTGCAAGTGCCACCTTTGCAACCCTGGTAGCTCCGCCACTGTTGCATGCTTTCTCTTCACTTGGTCTTTGTAGGTGAGGTATTGTAAATCATAAATTGTACGACGTTCATATACAAGGCTGATGAGCAGTTAGTTGTTCTGAGCATTTCTCATTCTGTTTGCAGCCATTTCTCCTACACTGTTCACACTGCTACCACAATTATACAATGTGCTGTCCAGCTTGCCCATGTGCATGGAAGGTCATAAATCTTGGAGTGACACTTTTTGGGAGGTGACAATGCTTAAGAGGAGATTTAATCAGTAGGGATGGGCAGATACACAGGTACAAAGCAAAAAACTGAATGGTAGTGGAATATAAGGTTAAAATCATGCATCAAAAATCACAGCAGAGTGGCAAAGATAAAGACATACCACGACTTGCTGCCAATTTTATATTGAAATCTATGGGAGTCGCGCCACACCTGAGTCACCCAAAAGTAGTGCTAGAACTACTTTTTTTTTTGTCACAGCGATTTTGGTTGCTGCAATTGAGACCCATTAAAATCAATGTGCTTTCATTTGACTTGTGACTTCTTGTGTTGCCCAGAAGTAGCAAGTTGCAAAGAAATCGTAGTAGTGTGAACCAATGCTTATGGTCCCCTCTTGGGGTCCTCCCATGATGGCAGAACGCTAGGGCTCAGTCGTGAGTGCGACCTTTGCGACCCTGGTAGTTCCCCCACTGCATGTATAGAAGCATAGAGCACTGGAGTCAAACCTGGTCGAATATGCCCTCTTTTTCCCTGCACTACAAATCTGTATAAGGACTTTTTAATGGAGCAGTTGGGATCGACAATCATCTATGGAAGCATAGAGTCAAACTGCAGAAACTACATTTCTACTCAAATACATTTCTGTTGCAAGGCATGTGCCAACAAACATCCGCTACAAATCATCACATTCACAAGTACAGGTCTACAAAATGAAAAAAAAAAAAAAGTGCGAGACTTCATTTGGATTGAATGAAAAATGGCAAATGCAATAAAATATGCAGAAAAAAAAAAGTATTTCCATCAGTCACCGCTGTCTAAATTTTACTTCATTTTTTCCTATGTCTAAAATACCTTTGTGCTTTATTGTCTGGGAAGAAATGATGTATTTATACATTATTAAAGAAATCTATTTTACATTAAATATATGCAATTATGTAACATTTGTGAAGAAAGGGAATAAACTCAAACACTGAAAATGTCAACTCCACCCACACATGAAAAGAAAGTGGAATTTTGTGCGCATTGAGGGAACAGAAAACATTTTATACTTCTGATATTATTTACCGAGCACATGGAGAGTTCCCTTCCCTGTAATTGTGTTCCATTTCTGTGGGTTCAATGCATACGACGCTGTGACCATTGCAAGTGTACAGAAGAGATAACATTGTTCATTGGAGAGCCATGCATTCATTGTCATAGAGCAAAAAGATGCTTATCCACATTATATACAAGAATATAGGAGCACTGTATAGAAATTCTGTATGGCATAGCCTAGTCCTAGTATGTATTTTGAGTCCTAGGCAGTGTACAGAATTTTTCTACATTCGCCCCATACAGTATGCTCTATGGATATAAAGATAGCATCAATCCAGAGAGGGTCATAGGTCAGCAGCAGCGAGTAGGTGGGGGAGAAAGAAACCGGCTGGTAACTGGGTGACAGACAGGAATAAAATGAGAACTATATGAAAAAAAAAAAAAACACAAGTGTCAATAAATCTGATATTAACATTTTACCTGGAGGCAGATTAACACCTAGAGAGAGCTAAAGACAGATGACAGCTGGCAAGAGAGATTCCAATATACAGAGGAAAATAAGGCAATAACAGGAGAAGCAAGAGAATGATCTCCACTAACAAAGGGTAAAAGGGACTGCATTGTACAAATGAGGCTTGACAAGTACTGGTCTCTACTAATAAGGGGCGACTGGGCTCATCTCTACTAATATACAGTGATGGGAATGATCTCTGCTAATACAGGGTGAAGGGACTGATCTCTGCTAATACAGGGTGAAGGGACTGATCTCTGCTAATACAGGGTGAAGGGACTGATCTCTGCTAATACAGGGTGAAGGGACTGATCTCTGCAAGTACAACAGGGGGTGATGAAACTGATCTCTGCTAATACACTGCGATGGGATTTATCTGTGCTAATACACAACGATAGGACTGATTTGTGCTAATACACGGTGATAGGACTGATCTCGACTAATGCACAGTGATGGGACTGATCTCTGCTATTACAGGGTCATGGGACCAATCTTCACTAATAAAAGGCAAAAGAAGGTATCTGTACTAAAACACAGCGATGGAAAAGATTTATCCTAATAAAGGGTTTTGGGACGTACTATTCCTAATACAGGGTGATGGGTCTGATCTCTGGTAATACATAGTGATGGGACTGTTAGTACCAAGACAGAGTGATTGGACTGACCCCTACCGATAGAGGGAGATTATAAAAATCTTTGATAATAGATGCCAATGAAGCTGGTCTCTGGCAATAGAGGGTGATTACATTGATACCTACTAATAATGGGTGAGCGCTCCTAATAGAGGGTGATGGGAACATTCTTTGATAACAGAGAAAGATGGTATTGGCGCCTAATAGAGTAAAGTGATGGGAACGTTATATTTAAAAATAGAGATTAATGAGATTGAACTTTATTGAAATGGACAATTGGAATGATGGGAACATTCTTTGATAACAGAGAAAGATGGTATTGGCGCCTAATAGAGTAAAGTGATGGGAACGTTATATTTAAAAATAGAGATTAATGAGATTGAACTTTATTGAAATGGACAATTGGAATGATCTCTACTGATAAAGGGAGATTGGACTGATCTCTTGATAAAGGGAGTTTGGGTTAAACCATACTGATAGAGGGGAGATTGGACTGATCTCAGCTAAATGAGGGCGACTGGATTGCTCTCTACTGATAGTGGGTGATCAGGCTGAACTCTAATGATAGAGGGAGGTTGGACTGATTTCAGCTGAAAAAGGGTGATCGGTCTGATATCTACTGACAGAGGGACTGATCTCTATTGATAGAGCAGAGATTAGACTGATTTCTACTGATAGAGCCAAGATTGGACTGATCTCAGCTAAAAGAGTGCCACTGGGGTGCTCTTTACTGATAGAGGGTGATCAGGCTGATCTCAGGCTGATGATATAGGGAGATTGGACTGATCTCAGCTGAAAAGGGTGATTGGTCTGATCTCTATCGACAGAGGGTGATTGGACTGATCTTTACTGATTGAGGGTAACTGTACTGACCTCAGCTGAAAGAAGGCAATAGGAGTAGTCTCTACTGATAGAGGGTGATTGGAATGAGCTCTATTGATAAGGGGAGATTGGACTGATTTCTTTAGATAGAGGCAGACTGGGCTGAACCCTACTGATAGAGGGTGATGGGACTCAAAGTCTTCTCATCCAACAAAGCACTATACTAGCTTTATTCGTGAACATCTAGATAGGCCCTGTGCTGGGCAACCTCAAAAGACCACCATTGGCCTTCATGTATTCTATATTCAGGTACAGTGATACTAAAGTCTCTGTTTTTTTTTTTGTATGAAAATAACAAACATGTTATACTTACCTGCTCTGTGCAGTGGTTTTGCACAGAGCAGCCCAGATCCTCCTTTTTTCAGGTCCCTCTTCGGCACTCCTGGCTCCTCCCTCCTGCCCCCACAGCAAGCAGCTTGCTATGGGGGAACCCGAGCCGAGCTGCAGCTCCGTGTGTCCATTCAGACATGGCCCGCACCTTCTCTCTCTTCATTGGCTCACTGACTTTGATTGACAGCAGCAGGTGCCAATGGCGCCCGCTGCTGTGTCTCAGTCAATCAGGAGGAGAGCCAAGTCTCTCGTACAACATTGCTGGATAGAGATGGGGCAAAGGTAAGTATTAGGAGGGCTGAGGGGGGCTGCTGAACACAGAAGGTTTTTTATCTTAGGGATAGAATGCATTAGGATAAAAAATCTTCTGCCTTTACAATCACTTAAGCTGCAAAAAAGGCTCAAAAAAGCGGCTGTAAAACGTCCGTGTGCATGAGGCCTTACTTGTCAGCAATGGACCATAATGCATTAAACTGCCCATTTCTAATGTCCTTATTTTTCCAAAGCCACCATATTGTTTAAAGCAGGAAAATGAAGAAATCTGAATGTTTGAATTGTATTAGAACTAGTATTGTATTGAATTGTATTAGTACTTGTTGGGAGGCAACAGTGGTTCTTAAGGTGGGTACACCGGACGATTGTCCAGTTTTCCTCGATGTTTCACAGCACTGAGGATGGAAATAATGTACAAACATTCTCACACGACAAAGGCTTTTTCTGTTGTTGTTTATTGTTTCTGATCATGCCCAGTCTTTCGCATCTGATTTTTCTTGTACGAAAACCGTACACATTAACTGCTTGCCGACCAGCTGCCGTAGTTATACTGCGGCAGGTTGGCACGGCTGCGAAAATTGCCGTACCGGTATGACGGTCTCTTTAATGGCTATAGCAGGCGCGCGCATCGGCTCCGGGGACCACGATGTCTACTGTCCATCCGCGATCCCTCCACAAAGAGCCAGAATGGGGATCTGTCAATGTAAACAAACAGATCCCTATTCTGTCAGGGGAGTAGAGAGAGATCGTCTGTTCCTAGTGATCAGGAACAGCGATCTCTCTCTACTCCCTGTCTGTATACTCCCCCCACAGCTAGAAACACCTCCCTGGGGAACACATTGAACCCCTTGATCGCCCCTAGTGTTAACCCCTTCCCTGCCAGTGACATTTATACAATCATCAGTGGATATTTTTAGCTTTGATCACTGTAATAATGTCACAGGTCCCAAAAAAGTGTCAAAAGTGTCTAATCTGTCTGCCACAATGTCACAGCCCCGCAAAAAATCACTGATTACCACCATTACTACTTTTGCTCAAATCAATCAATATACAATTATTGCGATTTTTTTTTTTTTAACAAAAATATGTAGACGAATATATATTGGCCTAAACTGATGAAGAAAAGTGTTTTTTTGGGGGGGGGGGGGGGGGGGGGGAGGGATATTTATTATAGCAAAAAAGTAAAAAATATGTTTTTTTTTTCCAAACTGTCGGTCTTTTTTTGTTTATAGCACAAAAAATAAAAACCACAGAGGTGACCAAATACCACTAAAAGAAAACTCTATTTGTCGTAAAAAAAAAAGACATCAAATTTGTTCCGGTACAATGTTGCACAACCGCGCAATTATCAGTTAAAGTGGCGCAGTGCCGTATCGCAAAAAATGGCCTGGTCATTAAGGGGGTAAATCCTTCCGGGGCTGACGTTATTAAACATAAATTGTTTGTTCTGTTCATGTATGAGAAAAATTTAGAAGTTTGTCCCTTTGGAAATTTTCATTTGGAAAGTCTGAATCGGATGTCGGAAGTTGTGTACACACTATACCTGCCTCGTATAGAATTTTCTTCCAATTTTCTTATAGTGTGTACCTAGCTTTAGTATAATGTCTGTGATAGATAGATAATGTCTGTGGTTTTTACCAACCTGAGGAGTTACAATGCTAATGTATATTGTGACGGAACAGTAAAAGGGTTGGCATTTTGATTGTAGGTGAGGCTTAAATGTGCTTGGAATAGCCAGGGAAAAAGCACTGTATGAATACTATTATTATTCACGGCATCATGATGTTGGGATGTTTATGAAATGTCACTTAGCATGTCATATGCATAGGCAAGTAGGAATATATTATGTGTCCTACAAGCATTCATACATGGTTTTGTGTCAAAGTGAGCCATCTATATTAAAAGTGTAGGTTTGAATTCCGACACTTAAATCATCTGCTCCAAAGCGACATGTACATTTGATGGATGTCTGGTGGTCCATCATGATCTTTTCTTCCTAAGATCATTATCATTCTGTATCATTTTTAGTTTTTTGCTTATTTTACTGTGATATATATAGTGCAGATTTGGGCAACCTGGGACCCTTAAAGCTGTCAGCTATTTGCAAGCCCCACCACTTGCCCCTGCACTATACTGCCTAATTCTGATACCACGTTTCCCCCTTTTGCATCTTTACTTTCTAATCATCAGAGATATTTTATAGTCCTTTACAAAGCTCATTAATTTGAACCTTTATTAGTGCATAAGAGTATCAAATCTGGGAATAGATGGAAGAACCATGTATCTATCCTGTGGTGTAGGTAAGGGAAGAGGCTGGTAGTGTGCGTGAGACCTTTGTTTCTTCTGACCTCACTCACCCCTGAGCATTGTGGATGCTTTAAGGGGTTTCCATCACTTAAAGTTTAATGGTAATGTGTCTAAAATGCACATAAAGCATTCCTAAAGGCGCAATGTACCTACAACAGAACTGGGCTTTAGTTAGTAGCTACATAAGGAGTTTTCCTTCTCCCAAAAGCACTGCAGCAAAAAAAAAGAGGTAACATCAGACAAATGATATATTTGTGTAGTAGATACTATTGTTCCTTTTTGTGCATCATACAGTTTTGCTAACTCAACCACAAAATTAGGACGTAAAGAGAAAAGTGATAAACACATGTAAAGTCCAAAAGCAGTAAACACCTTCAGTTAAAAGCAACATGTTCTGGGGGCATCAAAAGTTCCCCCCTTCATCAGGGCTTGGCAAATTCTGAAGAAGAGCAACATTTCCAGGGCTAATGGACATCGACTTATCTTGAGGAGCAATTGAAGTTGCAGAGAGCAAAAAGACTTGCCAGATTCCAGTTTGGCAATATTGCTCAGCTTTATAAACTGTCCTTTTTGGGATTTAGAAGTGTGAACAATTCCACAAAAATTGGGGCTGAAAAATAGAGCCAATCTAGTCCATTGTTGAACTGTATCTACTATCCTAAGAATTCAATTAAGTCTAATTTTTACAGATAACAAGCATCAGTAGTTTCTGACCCATCAATGTGGGGATTATCAGGAGATTAATTGTACAATGTTCTAATCCGCAGCAACAATAGACAAAAATATTTCTCGACACAGCAAACAATAAGACAGAACCTTTTTTCTTGGCCAGTAGTAGAAGTCCCCTAATGGTTACTACAAGCAACACATTGTTTTTTAATACAACAGTCCCAGAAGTTCCCTTCTGTGTGTAATACCATGTGACTGCAGCGTGCATGGTACACACAGGAGGTTATTTTGACATTGATCTGTCTATCAGACGCCAAACTAAAATTATTATGGCTGAGAAGGAACAGGCTCATTTAAATATGGCATAACGATGTTCGTGGAGATGAATATTCAATTTCTTATTAAAATATTAATTAATGATATGCCCAATTAGAAAAGAAGACATGAATATGCAATTGTTCATTAGTACACATTTGCATAAGTGATGAGAATCAGGAGAACAGACTGAACAACAGCGTGTGGCTCACCTCTAGCACTGTGTGACTGGCTCCCCACTACTTCATACAACCACACGGGTCAAGGCTTATCTCTGCAGCAATGGTTTGCCCATGTCTTCCCTTCTGACCCACAATCCCCTGTCCCCATGTAAGACATAAATACTAATAAAATAAATATGAATATCTGTTACTCATTTATATTGAATCGAGTGTGAAGGTGCTGTGTGTGGTGAAAACAATTATATGGGAAAAAAATTTGACCCAACAGGCATAAATGTGCTGCCAAAGTGTAAATATAAGTATACTTGAAATTATCCAGGTAACATTTGCTCATATGGACCAGTCCATGTCCACTCCTCATCTTTCTTTTCTTCCCACCCCAATTATTAGAAATGCCAGTGGATGTCAACATACACTATATTGCCAAAGGTATTGGGGCACCTGCCTTTACACGCACATGAATTTTAATGGCATACCAGTCTTAGTCCGTAGGGTTCAATATTGAGTTGGCCCACCCTTTGCAGCTATAACAGCTTCAACTCTTCTGGGAAGACTGTCCAAGAGTTTTAGGAGTGTGTCCATGGGAATGTTTGACCATTCTTCCAGAAGCGCATTTGTGAGGTCAGGCACTGATTTTGGATGAGAAGGCCTGGCTCGCAGTCTTCGCTCTAATTCATCCCAAAGGTGTTTTATCGCCAGTCAAGTCAAGTTCCTCCACCCCAAAGTTGCTCATCCATGTCTTTATGGACCTTGCTTTATGGACTGGTCCAAATCATTTGGTGGAGGGGGGATTATGGTGTGGGGTTATTTTTCAGGGTTTGGGCTTGGCCCCTTAGTTTCAGTGAAGGGAACTCTTAAGGCGTCAGCATACCAAGACATTTTGGACAATTTCATGCTCCCAACTTGAAAGGCTTCCTTTAAAAAAAATAAAATAAACATGTTATACTTACCTGTTCTGTGCAATGGTATTGCACAAAGTGGCCTCGATCCTGCTCTTCTGGGGTCCCCTACCGGTGCGCCACCATAGGAAGCCACTGAGACTCTTAAAGCTGTTCGGTCCCCATTGGCACACCTGATTGTAGGTTGGATGCTGCTCACAGCTGAGTAACTTTTAGTGTTAGTATGCTATCACTCTATAAATAGTACACAGAAATAGGCCACAAACAACTGGTGGTGGATTAAATAGATGTATTAAGGCAGTGCAGTTAAACAATGCATAAATAATTCAACAGGCAAATGAACAGATTCAAAGATGCTGTACTAGATAAAGTGAACACTTACCCATAAGATGGCTATTATCTGAACTATAGGAATCTTCAACCAAGTTATAACCGGTTGAAGTATCAGCATCGACTAACCTAGAAAGAGGAAAGGGTCCTTGTGTGCGCACTATGCATCCATGCATCCAGGCCCAATAGTGGACGGTCCTATACATTCCTGGTAGAGGGGTACCCCTGGAAGTGATTGCAAAGTACTTGGTGCCTATATGTTAGTGTTGGGTGGCTTTCGCTGAGGCCCTTCTGTGGGGTGGTGCACATAGAGCTGTCCCTTTAGGAGTGTGTAATGAAATGGCCAATGGCCAGTCTCTGTTGTGTTAACTGTGTGTGTAGTAAAGGGTAACGTTTTGTATTTCTGCTCAGCGCTCCTGGCAGGTGAGAGGCCTGGTCCCATATGCCTGGCACTCATCAGTCTTTTTGATTGGGTCCTTACTAGCTCAGTCTCTAGCACTTACACAACAGCAGGTTGTGGCTCTATGGGTGCTCACAAGGGCTTAGTCTCTCACAGGCTCAGGCAATCACTGCAGCAGTCCTGTCCTTGTCTCTTCTGGTTTGCCTGGGTTCCTGGGTCTTGAAATCCAAGCCCCTATTAATTTGCCTTGTGCAGCTCAGCTCCGGGACTACATAGCCCAGGGTCCCCTGCAGCTGCTGTATACTCTCTTTGCTGTTGATTGGCTCAGGTCCATGGTGGAACAAGAGGGGGATATTACAGCACCGCTCCAGAGGCGCAGCAAGGAAGCTAAGGGAGAAAGGAAACTCCACAGGCTAGTTGGGGGGGGGGGGGGAGCAGGCACTCTTTATGAACTACCCCAATTGACTTTTCCTTAAAAGCTGGTTATTGTGTAGAAGTGACCCTGTGGTGACAGGTTCACTTTAAGACTATGGTTGTACTTTTCACATTGCTATTTACAATATCACAGTTACTAATCGGTTTCTATGATATCATTCCGAAAATTAGTAAAAAAACATAAATTGAGATTAAAACAAAAAATATACCAAATGCCAGCCATTGTTTAAGCTCTTCTCTATTAGCATTTTTTTTTCACTGAGCGTGTTTACGAGAGAATTAAATATTTGTCAAGCCAGCAGCGGAGCCCTCAGACAGATCTCTCTCTTTCTATACAGAATGTCACCTGAGGTGTCCAGAATCACCAAGAGAGGCCTAACAGCCTGAGGTGAGAAACATCACTTATGGAAGCATTTATACAGGTCAAATATATGTATAATAGCGTGTCATAAAATAGAACTGTCTAGAAGATTGATAACTGGTGGCGCTAGAGCAATGAGTAATGGTATGAGACTTGTAATTGTCATGCCTAAGGACAGATCAACTGCATATGTACCAGTTCATCACCCACCCCCAGGGTAACCTTCCTGCAAATGTGCCCAGGTCTACGTCACGTGCCCACTGAATTATATCCTGTGGGAATGGCCTGAAAAATATATTATGTGTCGTCACACTTAGCTGCTTTGACTAGAAAGCCGTGCATTATGGGATGCTTACATGAAACATATCTCAAATGTTTTTTTTTTTTATGTAGCCAAGGGTTCAAAGCCAAGAATAATTTCCTTCCCGTGAAGGACAAATTCAAGCACAAATAGAAATACCGCCTGAACTTTTATTATATTACGTTACGTACACTCGGGATTTATTTTTGACAGTTCTTTACACTTTGTAACATGAAAAATGGTAAAGCAAACCAAAATGATATTATATTAGAAAAATGAAACAAAATCAGGAGCATAGATTGTTTCTACTTCCAGGTATGGATGTTCTATACATAATTACATTGATTCCGCTTGGACCAATGTAACTATGCATGTACCAACCTGACCGATACCCCTAAAAGTTGATAATCGCTACTCCAGTGATCTCCGCTGGCTTCTGAATGACGTTTTGAGCAGCTACCCTGCTACATTCTGAACACAGGAGGTTGGCCACTCGGCACAGGCGCCATTCAGAGAAATGTTCTCTATTTGCATGAGGTGATGTCATGCTCTCCGCCCTGTCCAATCAAAGAACATTTTGCATTCATTCAGATCATGCAAAGAATTTCTCTACACTTCTTGTCCTGGAAAGACAACAGGAAGCAGCAGAAGTGGGTGGTATACCCACTCTTTGGGTAGGTTCACAGAAAAACATGTGCTGCAGGATTTTGGATGCCCTACAGCTTGTTGCAACTTCCTGCGATATGATGAAATGTTGACTGCCTCTTTTTTTTCAGTGCACATCAACACAACGCATTGATGTGAACTGACACAATAGAGAACAATACTTCTTGCCTTGTCCGTATATTGAGACTGCATTGACCAACCTTGCCCATTGCTTGTGGTGAGAACAAGACCCTAGACAGTTGTCATAAGAACAAACCTCTTGTCTCTTGTTCTGCTGACTTTCTTTCTCATTGACAATGCTCATCAGGACAAATAGAGAGGGTGAATCACCACAGTGGGGAAACTGACAGCTATAAAAATAAAAAAAATAAAAAAAATCTGTACCACTGTCTTCAAACTCCAAAGAAATATGGTGGGTGCTCACCAATGGTGGCACCAGCAAATACCCATTGTGCAGAATCAAAGTTTTTGCTAAAGTCCCATATGAAACATAACTGTGACATGGAGGTCCTCTTTATCAAAGTGATGATGCAGAACAGCCACACCAAAGTGTATGATACAAATGTATACATTCCACATAATGCACTACTAGGTCCACCAGAGACCCTCCCATTTGTGTATCTGATATGCCCACTCCAGGGCAAGGTCAAAAAAGCTATGTGAACAGGATAAACACTCTGAAAGATCAAAATAGCCTGAGTCTACCTACTATATGGCACCAGGACACTTGCATGGAAAAATGGTCTAAGTCAGGGTTTCTCAACCAGGGTTCCATGGAACCCTAGGGTTCTTCCAGAGGTTGCTAGGGTTTCATTGAGCAATGACTAATTTCTACCTCTTAGATAAGTTTCCACTGACACCATTGATCTCTTTAGCTATCTGTAAGGGGGTAATTCTTCCCAATGACCACAAGTGTAAGGAGCATTCTTCCCACTGACCATCACACTAACGTATCATGAGTTGTAGATGGAGTAAGCTTTAGCAGGGGTTTCCTAAGACCAGAATGTTATTTCAAGGGTTCCTCTGTGTTGAAAAGGTTGAGAAAGGCCACTTTAAGTGCTGCAGCTTGGACTTTGCTAACTGGATGTGCCTCCACTTGCTTTTACATGTGAGTTCCACTGCCTGGAAGGACCATCTTATGCATAACAGCTCTGTGGAGTCAGTGTTCACTGGTTGGCCAACAGTTTTCAGTGAGACAGTCATCAACATGCTGAAAAAAATAACAAAACTGAAAAGCAAAAAGAGGCAGAAAAACAAAACCAAATAACGAATGCAATCACACAATAGGAGCAAATAAAAAATATTACCTATTCATAGGAGTAAATAGGAATACAACAAAAAATGCCACTAAAACACCACAAATGGCAAAAGTTAAAGGGCAAAAATAAAGAAACAAATAGGCAGTAATAATAATACAAAACAAAAACAATACTTCAGGAAAAAAAAATAAAAAAAAATAATCTGGTGTAAATAGAACAAAGGTGATAAATCACTGTTCCCGCAAGAAACATGTCAGTGATAAATTAGTGTTCAAGCTCATGGGAGAAACCGACCACAATGTGTGAATCCAAAAGGATTCTCCTTGTAGCAAAACTCTGTTCCTGTCACCACCACAATTCGATTTCAGAACATGATCTATGATCATCCCACGGAACTTGTGGATTTGATGATGTGCTTCGACAAAATGAACTGCTACAGTTTATCCCTGTTAATCAGTTTCTGTTGACGGTGACCCTAGAGGGCAACACGTATATCGTTGCAATTTTTCAGAAGCCTATATTTAAATGTACCTCATGTCTTTCCTACACAAACAAAAGAACAAGAACATATAGCGGAATATACGCAAACATCTAATAAAGCAAGCCAGTGTGTGGATGTGTAAAAGTAAAACCACATTAGGAAAAAAAAAATTCCCTACCCCTTTTGTTCAGAAACACTGGATTTGGTGCCTTATATTCTTTATAAAGCCTTGCTCCAGTATAGATTGGTTGCTGCTGAACTAAAGCATGATATAAGATTCCAGACGGGACTGCCAATAATAGATTTCCTGGACGAAACGCGTTAGAGCTGGCAGACTGACATCACACACAGTCAGGAGCCTTGCTGACAGCATCCACTGTAAGTTTTAGCTGGCTTGTTTTGATGTGTTTGTTCATTATTTTAATACATTTTACCAGTGGTATTTCACAATTTGGATCCTTTCTCAATTTTTTTCTGTGGATTGAGAGAGGATTTATCATCACTGAGAAGCTTGAAAAGTCTAAAAGTTTTTCCATGCTGCAAACAAGTGTGCATTGATTTCTGTATCTGGTCTTACTGTCGGGTAACTGTGCAGTGTTGAGCAATTGAGCAGTGCACATGGCTGTTCAGAGGCTGCTTCTGACCTGGTCTGCGTTGCAATGCGTCTAAATAAATGTTTCTTTGGATGAAGCATGTCCTACTGAGCTACAGGTGTGCTCATAAGTTTACATACCCTGGCAGAATTTATGATTTCTTGGCCATTTTTAAGATAATATGAATGATATCACAAAAACTTTTCTTTCACTCATGTTAGTGTTTGGCACAAGCCATTTATTATCAATCAACTGTGTTTACTCTTTTTAAATCATAATCACAACAGAAACTACCAAAATGACCCTGATCCAAAGGTTACATACCCCAGTTCTTTATACCGTGTATTTCCCCTTTTAACATCAATGACAGCTTGAAGTCTTTTGTGGTATTTGTGGATGAGGCTCTTTATCTTCTCAGATGGTAAAGCTGCCCATTCCTCTTGGCAAAAAGCCTCCAGTTCCTGTAAATTATTGGGCTGTCTTGCATGAACTGCATGTTTGAGATCTCCCCAGAGTGGCTCAATGATATTGAGGCCAGGAGACTGAGATGGCCACTCCAGAACCTTTAATTTATTCTGCTGTAGCCAATGACAGGTCGATTTGGCCTTGTGTTTTGGATCATTGTCACGTTTGAATGTCCAAGGTCGTCCCATGCGCAGCTTCCTGGCTGATGAATGCAAATGTTCCTCAAGTATTTTTTGATAACATACTGCATTCATCTTCCCATCAATTTTGACCAAATTTCCTGTGCCTTTGTAGCTCACACATCCCCAAAACATCAGAGATCCACCTCTGTGTTTCACAGTAGGAATAGTGTACCTGTCATCATAGGCCTTGTTGACTCCTCTCCAAATGTAGTGTTTATGGTTGTGACCAAAGAGCTCAATTTTGGTCTCATCATTCCAAATGACTTTGTGCCGGAAGGTTTGAGGCTTGTCTCTGTGCTGTTTGGCGTATTGTAAGCGGGATACTTTGTGGTATTTGCGTAGTAATGGCTTTCTCCTGGCGACTCGACCATGCAGCCCATCTTTCTTGTGCCTCCTTATTGTGCATCTTGAAACAGCCACACCACATTTTTTTCAGAGAGTTCTGTATTTCACCTGAAGTTATTTGTGTTTTTTTCTTTGCATCCCGAACAATTTTCCTGGCAGTTGTGGCTGAAAACTTTGTTCTTCCACCTGACCGTGGTTTGGTTTCAACAGAGCCCCTCATTTTCCACTTCTTGATTGAAGTTTGAACACTGCTGATTGGCATTCTCAATTTCTTGGATATCTTTTTATATCCCTTTACTGTTTTATACAGTTCAAGTATCCTTTACCCGCAGATCCTTTGACAATTCTTTTGCTTTCCCCATGACTGAGAATCTAGAAACGTCAGTGCAGCACTGGATGAAAGCTGGAAGGGTCTGTCAGGAGTCCAGAAACGCATTGACCTTTTACACACACACTAATTACAAGCAAACAGATCACAGGGGAGGATGGTTACCTTTAATAGCCAATCAAACCCCTTTGTGTCAAGTTGTGTGCATGTTATCATTCCAAAATCACCAGGGTATGTAAACTTTTGATCAGGGTCATTTGGGTAGTTTCTGTTGTGATTATGATTTAAAAAAAGTAAACACAGTTGACTGATAATAAATGGCTTCAGCCAAACACTAACCATGAGTGAAATAAATGTTTTTGTGTTATCATTCATATTCTCTGAAAAAATGGCCAAGAAAACATAAATTCTGCCAGGGTATGTAAACTTATGAGCACAACTGTATGTTTCAAAAGCCAGCCTTTGGATTGGGCTATAAATAAACATCTCCATTAAGATGCCTAAATACGTCCTCTTAATCTCTAAGTGTCATGTTAGCATGATAGCAATATGTAATGTAGATTAAACTGATTGGCTCATAGTGTTGGCACTCCTACTTTCAGTCTGTGCAGAGGATTATGAAAATGTATAGCAGGGTTAAGTAAATTGCGGACCAAGCAATCGTCCTGTCCGGACCATGGCCGTGTTATCAACCTGGGTCGGTGTTGCCAACCTACCAGATTGAAATTTACTGACACGACACACAAAATTTCCTGGCACAGCCACTTTTTTACTGGCATTTCCAAAAGTAACACAATTACAGTTTTAAGTGCAAATTTTTGTACAAACAAGTACAATGTGCAATTAGCAATGTGATTTAAGGTAGATATTAGGGCGAAAAACATATTTCTTATTTTATTTTTGATATAGTAAGTAAGTAGCTCAGGGACAGGACTCAGTAGGGCAAGAAATTAGAATAGGAATGCACACAAACACATGAAGTTGACTCTTGGTCCCTTCAGTCCACTCCAGTCTAAACAGCACTGACAGTCCTGCTCCCGACCTGCCCTGCTCCTGTCCTGCAGACCCGCACATGAGGCTCTGGCCGCTCTACTTGGCTCCCTTGCATCATGACATCATAAGACACACTCGGGCACCACCTCCATCAAAACTTGCTGAACTGTAGCAGGCACTCGGATGGTCTCGGCTGGCTCTGCATCAAGCTGAACATCACAGCCATATTTTTTACTGGCACATTTTTCCTTTTACTGGCATTTACTGGCAGGACCAAATTGCCTGTTTTTTACTGGCTGCCAGTAAAAATACTGACGGTTGGCAACACTGGCCTGGGTGTTCTCTCTTTCTCAGGTTCCCCGCCCGGCCGCCGCTATCATCCTCACAGGTGCTGTATATCAAGACAGAAGGCCGAATTCAGTAATCAACTGTTAGTTAGGCCTCATGCACATAGGGTGTTAGAAAAAACTAGCTGCAAAGCCACTACCAATGCCAGGAAAAAGCGGCTGTAAAGACGCCCTGTGTGCATAAGACCTTAATGTAATAAGTTGGGCAACTCCCTCCCTCTGTCCAGAGATGCAGCACCTCTCGTCCCTGGCCGCTGTGAGGATGGTTGCCGCGGCTGGGCGGGAGACCAGTGAGAGAGAGAACACCCAGCTGCTGCGCCTATGCCCTGGTAGGACTGAGGACAGGGGAGGCTGAATGATAAAAGGGAGACTGTGATGTAAAGGAAGAGAGGGGGGCTATAACTTCAAGAGCTACCCTGCTTGAGACTGGAGCTACTGCCCCAGTAGAAGGCAGATTGGTCGAAACGCGTTGGGCGCTTTTAGCATCCTCCTTGTTGCCCATTTTGTTTTTATCGTTTGTGATCACATCTTTTATTATAATCAGGCTTTTTAGCAATAAAAAACCCATCTTTTTTATCTGCACTATGTGGAGGCTTTTCATTTTTTCTTCACATACCACCTGAGAGAAAATCCAGCTTCCACTTCAGCTCCATGGGCGATGTCTCGTTCCCTCTGATCTGTGCCTTGGCCATCCTTTGTGAGAATCTACCTGGCGGCCCTAGGTGATCGTCGCAGAGTCGGACCCAGAAGGTTCCAGAGTCGGGATATCCTTTCCATGGCCCTGAGGGGCACCCTGCCTTAGTGATTCCCTGTCGCTGACAAGGGAGTCCAATCCATCTGGTAAGAGTTTTCTATACACTACTTTTATCAAGATTTATACAGCCGATGGATGTGTTCCTCCTGGGGGATTTAAAGATTTGCCTGTGTTTGAACATCAGTCGTTGTATATACTCACTCACCTTCACCAGTGGGACATTTTTCAATTATACGTTGTTCACTTATTTGGACTTCATTCATTTAAGTTGAGAGACTCACGAGTTATTTATTTATTTTATTGATGGTGTTATTATATATTAATACTCCCCTTTATTTGTTGGTTTTCACAGTATATACGCTACATTTTTTTCACAGCATTTTCATGGCTGTTGTCACTCCGTATGTAGCTGCTCCATTTTTTTAGTATTTTCTTTTTTAGCGCAGTGTATATTCACTATAATTATATTTAGACTAAATCCTGGGGATTCAGGTTTTTATGGAGTTCCTCCGTAATGTGCTTTTGTTTTCAGGTAACAAGTCTATTTTAAATGCCTTTTATTGGCAGGACAACTGAACTGTCACGTTTAATCCTGCATCTCTATCAGGAATCATGGATGCTCTACGTAAGAAGGAACATTCAATTTCTTGAATCGTTTCTAAAAGGATCAATGATAATTTTTCTTCACGGCAATTAAATTAAGTCAGCAGAGAGTTTTTGGTTCTCCAGACAAGTCTAATCAAGGAGGTTTGTCACCATCAGCCCTGAAGGTGTGCAGCATGTTGACAGTGATGGCACAGGAGTGTTTCTAGAGAGGCACATGTGAGCAGAGAGGTGCAGGCTAGGTGATCAGGTTAATTAACTCTTTGTAAAGAAAATGTGTAATTGACATTAATTATCACTGCATAGATAGAGATTTGCTGCCTAGCTATAGTGAGTTGAATATAATTATCGGTGTGTAGAAATACACCACATAGGACACAGAGCGGAAACTGTCACGGCATACCTGCATCAGCAATCTGGCAGTTGGGACATCTGTCTGATGAAACAGTCTGTCTGGATGTATTTTTGCGCTGATGTATGTTCCAGTGGGCTGACCAGACTAACACAGCCCTGTCTTAATAAAGCAGACATTTCCATTGAAGCCTTTACCTTTTTTTCTGCATTTGTACCCTACCCTGGGTCTCTTTGGGCAGTACAGTGGTTAGCACGTAGACATAAAGCACTGTGGCCCTGTGTTTTATTTTTTTTCAATATCTTTATGGAGATAAAGAGATGCCAAGAAATTCCAGCAGATAGTCATATCTATAATAATAAGGCTCCTACTGGTTTACTTAAAGAGAAAGTACAGCTTCTTTTGAACTAGAACCCCCCCCCCACTTATTGATACAGTAGGAAATGGTTAGATTATAACTCTTTTAAGCTTGTATTGTTGCCTGTTTACTTATGGGAAGAAAGACCCTCACTTCCTGTCTCTGTGATAGGTGTCATTAGGATATAAGGTGAGGTGAAGGCTCTCCAACTGGGACACAGACCGTTTAAAAAACTTTCTTTATAGTAGGGATGCGTTTAGAGACATTCCGTCCATAAGGTCAATTTAGGTCTTGTGGAGGCATGGTGGGGAGCGGCACCTTGGGCCTAGGGTTGCCACCTGACCAGTATTCACCCTGAAAGTCCTGGTTTTGATTTATGTGAAACCCGGACACATTATTCAGATTGGACTGTGGCTCCCCATCATAGATGTGTACACAGGGGGATGTTTCAGGATGAAGAGCGGGGGAAGGGGCCGGTAAATATGTAATTTCCCGCCCCCTTCCGTTTCTGCATGCTCATTCATAACTTAGGAATAGTAAACTGTGTTTAGTATGCTTCAGTTTGTGAATGAAAAGGAATGAACAGCTCAGCACAGAGCACTTCCAATTCATTCATTCTCCAGTGCAACTGAGGCTGCAGAGAGAGGGACTGGCGAATCTCTGTCCTCACCTCCCTTTTTGTGTCTCAAAAGTGAGACATCAGGGGTCTGTTTATACCCTTGATATTTTGCCAAAGCTCCCCAATGGGGCTTCTAAAAAACTGTAAAAAAAAAAAATGTAAAATAATATTGTAAAAAAATTAATTTAAAAAAATAGAATTGTAAAATACAATAAAAAAATGTAATAATGAAAATAAAAAACTATTCCGTCCGCTGCCCTACTGACACCAATCTCTGCCCTACTAACACTGTCCTCTGCTTTACTGACACTGTTCTCTGCCCTACTGACAAAGTTCACTGCCCTACTGACACCATCCACTGGTCTACTGCCTGACATCATCCATTGTCCTACTGATACCAACCTCTGCCCTACTGACATGTCCGCTGCTAAACTGACTGCCACTATCCACTGTCCTACTGTCACCATCCACTGCTCTATTGACACTGTCCACTTCCCTATTAACACCATGTTTTAATACATTTTAAAATGTTTGTTTACATTTACTTAAAAGAATGTGTGTTCCTGAGCTGGGAACTCTGTCTTGTCTGCTCTGCACTGAAGTCTGGCTGCTATTGGCTGGTGATAGTGACTGTGAAGACTGCCCCCCAATCAGGGGCGGACTGATAACTCATGGGGCCCCCGGGCAATAGGAGATTATGGGGCCCCCAGGCAATCAGAGATTATGGGGCCACACAGTATACACACACACAGTATACAATCACACAGTATACACATACATGTACACACAGTATACACAGACAGATGTAAAAAAAAAACACAGATTTATACATACTGTCCCTGGTTTTACTAAGGATGGCAACCCTGATGGGGCCCCTAGTGGCCTGGGGCCCTCGGGCAGTGCCCGAGTGGCTCAATGGTCAGTCCGCCCCTGCCCCCAATGAGGACACAGATGTGTGTGGTTGTACTAAAGTATTTTTGCCACTATAGTTTAGGTGGGCATATCCTCTGGTGAGTGCAGAGTGTTGATGACGGTTTCTCTACTGTGGATTCTGTGGTTTACATACTACTGGTAGAAGTGTGTGTATATATATATATATATATATATATATATATATATATATATATATATTTTATATTTCATATGAACTGGTGGAATTTTTTATCAATATGTATTTATGATGAATGAACTTCACTACTGTGCACTGATGTATTCCACTTTATTTTGATGGACTTATTTCACTTTACTTTGATGAATGATATTTTTTAATCATTTACTTGATTATTGATTTATCTGTAGTATATATATTTTTATTTTAGATGCTGCACCTTATATTTATTTTATAAGCTAGGGGCTTCCAACTGTACAGAGGGTTGGCTACAGTTGTCCAAGCCTAGAGCCAGCACAGTTCTCTCCCCCCCCACGTTGAGGAGAGAGGGCTCAATCTGCTCCTTCTCCTCCAGCCCCTACCCCTCTGTGTCTGCCCACCCACACTCCAATCCTCAGCATACTGTGCGTCAGAAAAGGGATGTGTGGACGGGAAGCCCAGCAGATGGCAGATACATTGTGGGTAAAAGGTGTTGAAGCCTGAGCCTCCATCCTTAGGTGAGTAAGAATGCCATCTACTGTCTGGTACTGATGTCTCCCTCCTCTCTCCCTTCTCTTACCTGCTTCTGAGCGAGTTAGTACACTAAGGTAAGATGGACTCAGATGTAAGGGGTGCTCTGTGGACCCTGATGTAAGGGAGGCTTTGGTGAGCAAAAATCTACTTACATCAGAGTTCCCCTTTACACCAAAGTCCACAGCGTTCCCCCTTAAAAGAAAAAAAAATTGCTGTGCGCCTCTGAAGTGTTCGGGTTTGGCTTAAAGAAAAGGTGGCAACTCTACTTGGGCCAGAGGGGCTGAGGGGAGATTGAAGTTTGAAGCAGTGAAGCACATGGAGTATCTTGTAAGGCCCCTTTCACACTGGGGCGGTGCGGGCGTCGGCAGTAAAACAGCGCTATTTTTAGCGCCGCTTTACCGTCGTTTTAGCGGCGGTATTTGCCCGCTAGCGGGGCGGTTTTAACCCCCGCTAGCAGCCGAAAAAGGGTTAAAACCGCCAGCAATGCGCCGCTGCAGCGGCGCTATGCCGGCGGTATAGCCGCGCTGCCCCATTGATTTCAATGGGCAGGAGCGGTTTAGGAGCACTGAATACACCGCTCCTTCACCGCTCCAAAGATGCTGTTTGCAGGAGTTTTTTTTCTCTCCTGCCAGCGCACCGATCTAGTGTGAAAGCCCGAAACAGCAGCGGCAGTTTCAGGTCGGTTTGCAGGCGCTATTTTTAGCGCAATAGCGCCTGCAAACCGCCCCAGTTTGAAAGGGGCCTAACAGTGTTTTCCAGAACAGTTACATACAAGGCATTCCTTGGATATTTACCAGTGTGCATATGTCGGCTTTTAACCAAACCGCCAAGCTTTTAACCAAACTGTCAAATGAATGGTGTCATAGCTGATCACATGTGCAGCACTAAGGCAAATGCAGATCAAACAGAGGCTAGGATGGCAGCTCCCTTGTTAGTAAAGGATAGGAGGGTTTAGTTCCGTTTTAAAGCTGAATTTCAGAAACACTAAATCTCCTCCCTTGCAATAGGGCTGCACCCGCACTGCAAGGGTTAATTGCTTGCTGGGTCTAGGGGATTTAAAAAAATCACTTTTAACTTACCTGATCCTTCGTAATCGCAGGCTTCTGCTAGACTGGTCACTGGAGCCCCTTCTTTCCTGCATTCCAGTGGTCTAATGTCTTCTGACATCTTCAAGACTGATTGGACATGAGGATGTTGAGGAGCAGCATGTAGGAGTGACGAGTGCTGGGGAAGCGGAGGATCGGGTAAGTATAATGCTTTTACCCTCACTGAGACAGAAACAAACAGTTAACCCTTGCAGTGAGGGCACAGCCCCATTGCATGGGAAGAGTTTTAGTTTTACTTTAGGGATTGGGCTTTAAGGCTTTAAGCTGCAAAATATTAAAGTGATGTTTTTGGGTTTAATACCACTTTAAGATGATAGGATGTAAAAATGTGGTAAATGGTAAAAAAGTAAAAACTCCAGCAAAAAATAAGTCTACTAAACTTACAAAATATTCATTACAACAAAATTAATTACAAAATATTCATTACAAAATAGTACCTTCGGTTGGCTGGCATTTTTGGATACGCTATTGGGTGTCTGTGGAGGTTGACACCAGGTGAAAAGCAGTGATAGTTCTGCCAGGCAATAAATGTAGACACGGTTGCTATCAGTATCTATTCTTATGCTTTCCATATTACTAAACGCTCTTATAACCTTTCCAATGTTTAACAACAATTTGCAGTTCTACGCTTCAGTTCCCTATTGTATTGTGTGAAATTTTTAATTCAGTCATGATCTTTAATTGCTTAGGGTATCATTCGGTTTAGAAACGTTTTCAGTATTTGTGAATAATTTAAGTGTTAGCTAGCATATTCACTAAATGCAAATATGCTATAAAAGCTTCTCTTTGTCAGGTGCAGTAGATGCAGCTGATAGGAAAAACCATCTTGGTTTGAGTTTCTGGATTTAGGGCAAAGAACAATATCTGATGAACCCTGGCCCTTTGATATATCCAGCAATCTCCTGATGCCCCTTTCTCAGTCACAGCCGCCACCAAAATACCCAGTATCAGCCTGTGTTGGAGCCTACAGGGAGTAAAGATGTTACCCTTTCCATCATGTGCCCTAAGCACCACATAATAGATGGAGGTCACTGCGTATTTTTTAGCAGCCGCGACAAAGGATGGAACCGTAGGGGATCACTAGATAGATATTAGAGAATCAGAAAGGTGTTTTTTTTCACAGGGAATATCACTTTGTACTGATTGGGCAAAGGTACATTCCTTGGAATTTATAAAGAATGTTGTAGACACTCATAAAAAAACGCGACCCCCGTTCTTGCGACACAATTATGTACGTGTTGGAATCGTACATGAATTTGTTGCTTGATCTGAGGGGGGCACTGGGGCCAGGATGTCCATACTGGACAATCCGGCCAGTATGTCCATACTGGACACTCCATCCAGTATGGAGTCGCTTGTAGGGATGGTGAGGGGGGCACTGGGGCCAGGATGTCCATACTGGACACTCCGTCCAGTATGGAGTCGTTGTAGGGATGGTGAGGGGGGCACTATGGCCAGGATGTCCATAGTGCACACTCCGTCCTCGGCACATGTTCAACTCCTTAGCTGCATGGGGTCCAGTTGTTATGGTGCTGCAACCAAGGGCGCCGTGCTAATGCAACCAGTAAAAAGGGCAGGGGGTTAATGTGGTACGGGCCTATATACTCCAGAATTAGATTGGTCTTATTTACCAACAATTTCTTAAGTCGGAACTGGTAGTATTTCTTAATGAATTTGTCCCAGCCACTGCAACATACTGGGAAAAAGTCATAAATAAGTACCTAAATCTGTCTCACTCACCAGAACTGTTGCAAGGCTTCCTGAATTAGGTGCAACCCTTTCTAATACGGCCATACTACTATAAAAGTGTTACTAATGCTTTATTAAATCTGGGCCAGTGTCTCATCGAAGCTGACTCTGGACAATTCCTGTATTCACTAACAACTAAGCAGTGCCAGGGTCTACCTGAACCATGTATATACAGTCAGATAGTCCCTCATACTGTATGGTTGTTGGTAAATCTAAAGAAATTGTACAATCAGACAAAAACATCTCTGAATGTAATGATATAATTAGAAGCTAAAGTCAGAAAGTGATTTTAGATCCTGCTTGCTAGCAAACCTCAATATATCCAACAAATCCTGACCTGTGATCTGAATTGTTCTGCTTCCACTGGACATCTGAATGTGACTGGTGACACTGGATGCCCAAGGAGGGCATTTACCAAGGTGCTGACGCTCTTTCATGGACCAGTGAAAAGGAAGGTGACACACGAAGCAGTAGTTCCTAGACATCAGTGTCACCCCCTGAATACATCCGCTTGGAGGGTTCTTTTACTTTACCATTTCCCGGTACTCTCAGACAGGATGGTATGACAGGTGTTTGCGGATTGCAAGAGTGGCCACAAAGAAATACTAATGTTTTGGCAGGCAGAACTATCCACATACATACATACATTGGTCAATGTATGGATGGAGGTACACTTTAAATCCTTGTTGCCTTATGGCTAGGCCCCGGCACTGGACTCTTGCCCCTCAGTCCCATTCACAGCACCCGCCTTGCAGTAATGCACACTAAACATGCACGTTATTGCAATGTGTAGTAGTCCACATTACAGTGCATTGCTGTGTCATTCATTGTGATTGTGAATGGTGCTTTAATGCACCTCTACAATACACTTAGGCTACAATGCCCAGCAGCATACCACAACGTACAGTTTCCCTGTGTGCTGTGCTGTGGCCTGCACTATTTTCTGTGAATTGAGCTGCATTGTTATATGCTGATGCAACAAATTTTAAAGCATGAAATTGCGTGAGTTGCAGTGCACTGCATTCTGGTGTGAATAGGCACTCAGTCATACATATTCCTTTATTGGATTTACCCATGTGCCAGACTCCCCATCCCCATACAAAGCCCCCCTCTCCAGCGCCTGCTGTTCACTTGTAATCTGGGCCTGATGTTTATCTCTGAGCTGAGGAAGAATGTTTACTACTGTGAAATGTTTTAATTATCAATGTATAATGATGGTCAGGATCTTATAAGACTTGAAATGTAAACTAACATCACTGACAAAATTTCAGGTAACTATACGTACAATACTTGTCCTACAGCCTTCTTACGTGATTCAGCTGCTGGACAGACATAAGTCTTTTGAAAACTAAATACTGCTTAAAGAGAACCAGTCATCAATAGGCATCTGGATCTTCATTGCTGAGTTGTTGTAATTGAGCAACTCTACCCATCAGGGATAATAGTATATTTGTACTCATTGTAAGAAGAGAAGACCAGGTGGCAGCCTTCCAAATCTGAAAAACATTGGTTGGATGCAAGAAGCACTCATAGATCTAGAAGAGTGTGCTTTTCAAAGAAAGGAGAGAACCCGATCCTTGACACCATAAGCCTGGATGATGGTCTGCCTGAGCCACCCAAAGTTAGTGGAATTAAATACCAGAGCACCCTTACAGGGTCCATCCAATATTACAAAAAAAAAAACCCTATGTTGAATCCAGTGAGGGTAAAGCAGGATGGCAAAGTGGTCTTTGAAACAAAAGATCCTGACAATCTGGTGGAGCCCATGGAATTTCTGTCTACAGTCTTACCACACTGGTATACCTAATCTGCCTGGGTATGTCCAGAGCAATAAGTAATAATGGTATGACCTCTATCTTGATCCTGATACAGTGGAGGAAGAAGCTTCAAGGGAGGAAGGGCATAGATTAGGGTGTACTGATTCCACCAGAGTTTCTACTGCATTTGCGAGAGGATCCCTGTACCTGGAGACAAACCTGTCTAGTTTGTTCTTAAACCTGTAGGTCAGGTGTTCCATGTCTGACAGGCCCCACCTCCCATATAAAACCTGTAACACCTCCAGGTGTAGGGGCCATGCCCCAAAGTAAGTTTCCTTTCAATAGTCTAAGGCTGGGATCTATATGGCAGACAAGGTGGGTACATGATGTTCTGTCCAGAACAGGATCCAATTAACAGTACCCCCCTTGCCACAGCATGATTTCTATTTTTTAGTGGATGATGTATGCCACTGACATTGCGTTGTCTGACTAAATCTGGTTCAGATGATCTTCCAGGATGGCTCAACATCACAAAGACAGCTGGATCAAGAATGTTGATCAGTAACTCACTATCCTCCCTTGACAAAGTGCTCCATACTGACAGGGTGCCTGGGACTCCTGTCCAGCAGGATAGATTGACTTCTGTCATGGGGATCCTCCAAAAGACTGGAAAGCCAGTCAAAGCCACATTGTCTGACAGAACCCACACCAACCCCCTCCCTCAACAGGAGGTCATCTAACTATGCCACAAAGGGTTTGCCAAAAGAGCACTACAGGGCTAACACTGAGGCCAGCACCCTGGTAAACACCCTAAAGAAAAAACACCCGATGATGCTAAAGTCAACACGAATGATAGAATTAACTAAAGGAGTAGAGGGCAACACAGTTCCAGGCTGCAGATGTTGTGACCATTAGTAGGCAAGCTGCAAGCAGCCCTAGAGCCATTGGCAGAGTGTGAGCTGAGGGCAACCCTGTCTAAAATCAGACATGTTACAACTTAGTGACAGTAAGGCAATGTAATGCCGCGTATACACGGTCGAACTTTATGGCAGACTTTGCCCGGCGGACTTTTCAACGTACTTTATGACGGACTTTCTGAATGAACGGACTTGCCTACACACAATCCACCAAAGTCTGTCGAATTCATACGTGATGACGTACGACCGGACTAAAATAAGGAAGTTCATAGCCAGTAGCCAATAGCTGCCCTAGCGTGGCTTTTGTCCGTCGAACTAGCATACAGACGAGCGGACTTTTCGACCGGACTCGAGTTCGACGGATAGATTTAAAACATGTTTCAAATCTAATGCCGCGTACACACGAGCGGACTTTACGGCGGACTTTGCCCGGCGGACTTTTCGACGTACTTTCCGACGGACTTTCTGAATGAACGGACTTGCCTACACACAATCCACCAAAGTCCGTCGAATTCGTACGTGATGACGTACGACCGGACTAAAACAAGGAAGTTCATAGCCAGTAGCCAATAGCTGCCCTAGCGTGGCTTTTTGTCCGTCGAACTAGCATACAGACGGCGGACTTTTCGACCGGACTCGATTTCAACGGATAAATTTTAAACAAGTTTCAAATCTAAGTCCGTCCAACTTTTGAGAAAACAAAGTCCGCTGGAGCCCACACACATCGAATTGTCCGACGAAATCCAGTCCGCCGGGCAAAGTCCGCCGTAATGTCCGCTCGTGTGTACGCGGCATAAGTCCGTCCAACTTTTGAGCAAACAAAGTCCGCTGGAGCCCACACATGATCGAATTGTCTGACGAAATCCCATCCGCCGGGCAAAGTCTGCCGTAAAGTCCGCTCGTGTGTACGCGGCATAAGGGTTAGAGGAAAGGGCCCAGGTGCCAACAAAACCCAGACAGCTGGTAGTAGGTGGGGGTCAGATAGCCAGAGTGACCAAAGTCACTTCAGAGGGGCAGCAGGTATAGATCAAAGCTCCAAGTGGCTCTTTGCAAGCAGGAACAGGGAGATATTTCCCGTTATGGCGAGAGAGTGTGGAATGCGCATGACATTTCACCCAGAAAATGACCCAGAAAGTGCTAAATCCTACAGCATAAACTCTTACTGCAGAACCTGTGGGAAACCGAGTATTTTAAAGGCACCTGGCAACCTATGTAATTGAGGTAGATGGTGACTTACTTACAAAGTGAGTCTTTAGAGACAGTACAATGCCAGCAATTCTGGACCTGTTAAGAGCTCTGCAGCTAACTTTTGGCAAAAGTTAATCTAGGCAGTGCCCTGTGCAGAACTCTCTGTCCAAAAATCATCTTCAGGCTATCCCTGCAATATCCAGTCTAGCAGGGTCTGGACACAGCACTCCAAAAGCCGGCTGAGGATAGCCACACCAGATAGATGCAATGGGAGAGTGAAACTCTGGGAGTAATGCAGAGAAGACTCTTGATTGAAGGAGGAAAAATCTTGAAAAGTAAGAAAAAGGTGCTAGCATAAATAATTTAGTTTTCCACATAGCAGAGCTATGAGCAGAGCAAAGAAAACATCCATCCTTCTAGGACACTAAAAACTGTGGCATAATGGTAGTAGAAAGTGTTATCCTTGGCTACTTTTTTTTGTACATACGTGTCCAGACTCCAGTTCTTCGTAGGCGGAAGTATAACATGAAGGTGAAAGACCTCCTGTTTCCTTCAATGGATGAGAAAGTAAACCTGATATTTGATTATCTGTATTTTCTGCCTGCCAGGCCAGAGATGTCAGGCTAGGTATCAGGCTATAGGGTCTTTATATCCTGCCTGGGGTCAGTGCTGTTATATGTCACTTGAAAAACTGCTGTCTGGATTAAAAGTTATAAAACTGACAGAATGTCAGTGATTGACCCCAATGCCTCGTACACACGATCGGACTTTCTAAGAACAAAATCGTGGAATCTTGTTCGAAGGGTGTTGGCTCAAACTTATCTTGCATTTACATGGTCACACAAATGTTGGCCAACAATTAGGAACGTTGTGATGTACTAGACGTACTACGTGGTTTTTCAGCTCTTTAGCGCCACACTTTTGGCTCCTTCTGCTAATTTGGTGTTAGTAGAAGTTTGGTGAGTGTTGATTCGTGCTTTTCAGTTCATTTCTGAACAGCCGTTCGTCAACCAGACATGTTGCGGAATCGGAGGAGATAACGTGTTATTTATTATTGGCCTTGGAGTTATTGCTTTGACATTATTTTTTGGGTTGAATAATGATTTGATTTGGTATATTTTCTATATTTTTTGGATGCATAGAATGCACTTTTTGGTTAAGATCTAGTGGCAGATAGCATGTCTAATTTTATTTGTTTTCTTTTTTTAATGCACAATAAAAAAATTGTGTAGAATAATACTTGAATATTGGGGTTATTTTCATAAAGGCAAATCCACTTTGCACTGAAAGTGCACTTGGAAGTGCAGTCGCTCTAAATCTAAGGGGTAGATCTGAAATGAGTGGAAGCTCTCCTGATTTTATCATCCAATCATGTGCAAGCTAAAATGCTGTTTTTTATTCTCCTTGCATGTCTCCCTCGGATCTACAAGGACTGCACTTCCAGTGCACTTTCAAGTGCATTTGCAGTGCAAAGTGGATTTTCCTTTAGTAAATAACCCCCTATGTGTTTTACTACAAATGACAGTTTGGGAGTAGGCAGTTACATTTTAAAAAATACAATGTAAAATTGACAAGGGACACCAACATAGTTGTATCTTTGTTCTTAAAAACTAGGGGATAATGGTGTTGTGGTAACTTGCACAAAAAAAACCAAAAAACATAATAATATTATTCTTGATATCACTAGAAAAAAAAGCCTTTGAAAATTTGTTTGCAATAACTCCATCAAAGCAAAGCAGCTTCATTATTATCCCATTAACCAGTTGCCGACCGCCTAACGCAGATATACTGCGGCAGAATGGCACGGGCAGGCAAAATCACGTACCTGATACGTGATCTGCCTCCCGCGGGCGGGGGGTTCGATCGGACCCCCCCCCGGTGCCCGAGGCGGCCGGCTTCTGTCTGGGAGCGATCAGAGGTGAGGGGGAGACCATACATTCATGGCCCCCCCTCGCAATTGCTCCCAGCCAATGAGATTCTTCCTCTGCTGCTGTATAGTAAACAGTGGCAGAGGAAATGATGTCATCTCTCCTCGGCTCGGTATTTTCCGTTCCGGCGCCGAGGAGAGAAGACATCTGAGTGAGTTGCACAACGCAACACACACAGTAGAACACGCCAGGCATACTGTACACCCCCTGATCACCCCAATGATCACCTCCCAATCACCCCCCCCCCCCCTTGTCACAGTGACACCAAGCAGGTTTTTTTTTTCTGATTACTGCATTGGTGTCAGTTTGTAACAGTTAGTGTGGTATGGCAGTTAGTGTTAGCCCCCTTTAGGTCTAGGGTACCCCCCTAACCCCCCCTAATAAATTTTAACCCCTTTTTTTAACCCCCTTTTTTCTGATCACTGTATTAGTGTCACAGGTGACGCTAGATAGGGAGGTAAATATATAGGTTCACCGTCAGCGTTTTATAGCGTCAGGGACCCCCATATACTACCTAATAAAGGTTTTAACCTTTTGATTGCCCCCTAGTTAACCCTTTCACCAATGATCACCGTATAACTGTTACGGGTGACGCTGGTTAGTTTGTTTATTTTTTATAGTGTCAGGGCACCCACCGTTTATTACCTAATAAAGGTTTAGCCCCCTGATAACTCGGCGGTGATATAAGTTAGGTGTTAGGGTCAGATAGGGTCTGCGTCGCCCCAGGCAGCGTCAGGTTAGCGCCAGTACCGCTAACACCCACGCACGCAGCATACAACTCCCTTAGTGGTATAGTATATGAACGGATCAATATCTGATCCGATCAGATCTATACTAGCGTCCCCAGCAGTTTGGGGTTCCCAAACACGCAGTGTTAGCGGGATCAGCCCAGATACCTGTTAGCACCTGCGTTTTGCCCCTCCGCCCGGCCCAGCCCAGCCCACCCAAGTGCAGTATTGATCGATCACTGTCACTTACAAAACACTAAACGCATAACTGCAGCGCTCGCAGAGTCAGGCCTGATCCCTGCCATCGCTAACAGTTTTTTTGGTAGCGTTTTGGTAAACTGGCAAGCACCAGCGGCCTAGTACACCCCGGTCGTAGTCAAACCAGCACTGCAGTAACACTTGGTGCCGTGGCGAGTCCAATAAGTGCAGTTCAAGCTGGTGAGGTGGCAAGCACAAGTAGTGTCCCGCTGCCACCAAGAAGAAGACAAACACAGGCCCGTCGTGCCCATAATGCCCTTGCTGCTGCATTCGCCAATCCTAATTGGGAACCCACCACTTCTGCAGCGCCCGTACTTCCCCCATTCACATCCCCAACCAAATGCAGTCGGCTGCAAGAGAGGCATTTTCTTTATGTCCTCCCGAGTACCCCTACCCAACGAACCCCCCCAAAAAAGATGTTGTGTCTGCAGCAAGCGCGGATATAGGCGTGACACCCGCTATTATTTTCCCTCCTGTCCTGACAATCCTGCTCTTTGCATTAGTGAATGTTTTGAACGCTACCATTCACTAGTTGAGTATTAGCATAGCGTACAGCATTGCACAGACTAGGCACACTTTCACAGGGTCTCCCAAGATGCCATCGCATTTTGAGAGACCCGAACCTGGAACCAGTTATAGTTATAAAAGTTACAGTTACAAAAAAAAGTGTAAAAAAAAAAAACACAAAAAAAATATAAAAAAAAAAAAAAAAAAAATAGTTGTCGTTTTATTGTTCTCCCTCTCTCTATTCTCTCTCTATTGTTCTGCTCTTTTTTTTAATGTATTCTATTCTGCAATGTTTTATTTTTGTTAACCATTTTTTTGTCTTCAGGTACGCCATTCATGATTTTGAGTGGTTATACCACTCAAAATGATGCCTGCAGGTTTAGGTATCATCTTGGTATCATTCTTTTCAGCCAGCGGTCGGCTTTCATGTAAAAGCAATCCTAGCGGCTAATTAGCCTCTAGAATGCTTTTACAAGCAGTGGGAGGGAATGTCCCCCCCCCACTGTCTTCCGTGTTTTTCTCTGGCTCTCCTGTCTCAACAGGGAACCTGAGAATGCAGCTGGTGATTCAGCTAGATGACCATAGAGCTGATCAGAGACCAGAGTGGCTCCAAACATCTCTATGGTCTAAGAAACCGGAAGCTACAAGCATTTCATGACTTAGATTTCGCCGGATGTAAACAGCGCCATTGGGAAATTGGGAAAGCATTTTATCACACCGATCTTGGTGTGGTCAGATGCTTTGAGGGCAGAGGAGAGATTTGGGGTCTAATAGACCCCAATTTTTTCAAAAAAGAGTACCTGTCACTACCTATTGCTATCATAGGGGATATTTACATTCCCTGAGATAACAATAAAAATGATTAAAAAAAAATGAAAGGAACAGTTTAAAAATAAGATAAAAAAAAAATAATAATAAAGAAAAAAAAAAAAAAAAGCACCCCTGTCCCCCCCTGCTCTCGCGCTAAGGCGAACGCAAGCTTCAGTCTGGCGTCAAATGTAAACAGCAATTGCACCATGCATGTGAGGTATCACCGCAAAGGTCAGATCGAGGGCAGTAATTTTAGCAGTAGACCTCCTCTGTAAATCTAAAGTGGTAACCTGTAAAGGCTTTTAAAGGCTTTTAAAAATGTATTTAGTTTGCTGCCACTGCACGTTTGTGTGCAATTTTAAAGCATGTCATGTTTAGTATCCATGTGCTCGGCTTAAGATCATCTTTTTTATTTCATCAAACATTTGGGCAATATAGTGTGTTTTAGTGCATTAAAATTTTTAAAAAGTGTGTTTTTTCCCAAAAAAATGCGTTTGAAAAATTGCTGCGAAAATACTGTGTGAAAAAAAAAAATGAAACACCCACCATTTTATTCTGTAGGGCATTTGCTTTAAAAATATATATAATGTTTGGGTGAAATAATAATTTTTTCATTTAAACAAAAAGTGTCAGATTAGGCTTTGTCTTCAAGTGGTTAGAAGAGTGGGTGATGTGTGACATAAGCTTCTAAATGTTGTGCATAAAATGCCAGGACAGTTCAACCCCCCCCCCCCCCAAATGACCCAATTTTGGAAAGTAGACACCCCAAGCTATTTGCTGAGAGGCATGTCGAGTCCATGGAATATTTATATTGTGACACAAGTTGTGGGAAAAAGACAATTTTTTATTTTTTTTGCACAAAGTTGTCACTAAATGATATATTGCTCAAACATGCCATGGGCATATGTGAAATTACACCCCAAAATACATTCTGTTGCTTCTCCTGGGTACAGGGATACTACATGTGTATGACTTTTTGGGAGCCTAGCCGCGTACGGGACCCCGAAAACCAAGCACCGCCTTCAGGCTTTCTAAGGGTGTAAATTTTTGATTTTACTCTTCACTGCCTATCACAGTTTCGGAGGCCATGGAATGCCCAGGTGGCACAAAACCCCCCCAAATGACCCTATTTTGGAAAGTAGACACCCCAAGCTATTTGCTGAGAGGTATAGTGAGTATTTTGCAGACCTCGCTTTTTGTCACAAAGTTTTGAAAATTGAAAAAAGAAAAAAAAAATTTTTTTCTTGTCTTTCTTTATTTTTAAAAATAAATGAGAGCTGCAAAATACTCACCATGCCTTGTGCTGTTGCCAGGAAGAAGCTGCTGGTGGAGCTGCAGGAGAGGTGCGAGGGCCACATTAAATGGCCTGGAGGGTTAGATTTCGGCCCATGAGCCTCGAGTTTGACACATGTGGTCTAGTGCTTGTAGATCTCAGTGATTAATTTCAGAATCCCTCCACTGCACCATGGGGGTCACTTGACTCTTGACAAGGATCTCCTAGGTTTGGCATCCAACAATGTTATGTGGGTATCTGCAACTAAGAAAAAATCACCCCCATCGCACTGTAAGGTTTATGCGTGGCTCTCAAAAATGAAACTTGAGAGTTCCTCCTCCTTTAGAGAAAAACAATTAAAGTATAACTCTAGCCTAAACTTTTTGTTTTTTAGTTTTAGGTAAAGTGGAGAAGTTAGATCACCTCACAGGCTTTTATTCCTGTTTGAGGTCTCGTTGAAGATTTTATCATACATTCCATCCTGGTGACAAAGTTGTCAATGAACAGGGAGTGACAAAAATCTGTAGCGGGGCCACAGACAATATTAGAAAGCTGATATATGCCAATCATTCTGCAGAAATCACTGATTTGTGACCATCACAGGAAGAACATGTGTGTCCTTCACACCTGGCTTCAGAAACAAGATGGTGTTATTCAATGGGGGAATAACTGGGTCTCTAAACACTGAATGAAGCAAAGTTTTTGTTCGTAAAATATGCCCTGTTGAGTTGTCTTTTAGCTCAGTAGTTCATATTTGGCAATGGCTTTTGTAAACACTGGTAAAGGAATGGGTTGTTTTAAAGCTCTCATGTGACCTTGCCTTTAATCTGTTTTGGTATCTTGCTGAACATAACTTTTGATGGGCGTCTGATAGGGTCTTGCCTCTATTAATAGTCATATTGTAGTGCATTGCTAATAAATAATGTACAAATGAATGTCTCACTTGACAATACTTGTAATTGGTATGTTGCATTGCTTTAGCAGCACCGATGAGTATGTCTGTGGAATTTAAAGCAACCCTGTTCTCTGATGCAGATAGTAAACCTAATTTACAAAATAAAAAGCATGTGCCAAAAAGTGCCTTAAGGCTTTCTCATGACTTATTTCGGTCTCTGTATTTTTATTCAATTTTAGAAAACACAGATTTGTACTGAATAGCTAGTTTACAATATTTTCATAGTAGCATCAAAGATGCATTTTAGGGTCTTGTGCTCAAAGGAAGAATACCTGGAGATTACTGTGTTCATGAGATAGATTTCATCTATGTACATGATTGCTACTGTGTAGATAGATTTAAAGGCGGTTAGGAGCAGATCCCTGGAAATGACCACAGGTAAGTAAAAGCTAAGCAGGAGAAAAATAGTAAAGAACAAGAGAGGGTATGTGGTTAAGGGGGTGTGTGAGAACTCATGAGAGTCATCTTTCTTGGTTAAATAGCTTGTAACTTTACAAAAAAAATCTTCCTGAGCACACTGGAAAACTGCATACCTTAAAGCGGAGTTCCATGCAAAAATGGAACTTTCACTTTAAGGGCAGGTGACCCCCTGATATGCCACATTTGGCATGTCATTTTTTTTTGGGGGGGGGAGCGTAAACCCTCTTTTTTAGAGGGTTCCAGCTCCCACTTCCTCCCGGGCACCGCGGCGCCGGAAGGAGGTTCACCTCTCCCCCCTCCTTCTTGGCAATCATCTGGGACACGTCACAGGTCCCAGATGATTGCCCGGCCAGTCACAACGCGCAGTGCGGCTCGCGCATGCGCAGTGCATGCCCGGCTGTGAAGCCACAGCCGGGCGACCACAGTGACAATGCCGGCGCCGCAGAGAGGAGGGGAAGCTGCTGACTTTTATTTATTTATTTTTTGGCGGAACTCCGCTTTAAGGGTTGATTTACTAAACGCAAATAGATGGTGCATTTTGCAAAGTGAATTTGCACTCTGCAAGTGCAGCTGCTCCAGAGCTTAGTAAATGAGCAGAAGCTCTGCTGACTTCCATCATCCAATCATGTGCAAGCAAAAATGCATTTTTTTTTTCATTTTCCTTGCATGTGACTGGGCACTCTTTACAAAGTGAAGCTTTACCTCATTTACTAAGCTCTGGAGCAATTGCACTTGCACAGTGCAACTGCACTTTGCAAAGTGCACAGTCTATTTGATTTAGTAAATCAACCCCTAAGTGCTCAGTTTGCATTGGCAGGTCTTAATGGGAATGCACTGTACCTCTCTTACCAGTGTAGGGGCCTCTTCTGCACTGGGTCTTTTAGTGCCGGTTCACACAGGGGCAACCTGTCAGGCGATTTAGCCACCTGACAAGTTGCACTCCATGCATTGCAATGAAACCATTCTAATTGGAGAGAGTCAAGTCGCTCCAACTTCAAAAAAGGTTCCTGTACTACTTTGGGGCAACTTCGGAGCGGCTTGCATTGACTTCTATACAGAAGTCGTTTTACAAGCCACAATGAAGTCGCGCTGTACGGGGCATCTTCAGAGTCAGATGACTTTGAAGCCGCCCCTGTGTGAACCAGCACTAAGACATACATCCTTGGGTGCCCAAAGCAGCACTTCTCTGCTGAGACCATCTCTTCTTCACAGAACTTTTTGTGTATTACTAGAATTAGAGAATGCTGACATTGTGCGATAAACTAATATGAGATGATTATACTCCCACTGCTGATGGAAAGCAGTGGTAGAAACCTATGCAGGGAAAGAGGGTCCCGGAGCAGAGAGGAGCAGGGGATCAGCGCAGGGACAGCATGACTTGTGTGGACTGCACAGTCACGCTGTTTACGCTGGTCGTTTTCCCCTTTAAGAATAAGGGAGGGGCTGGAGCAGAGGAGGATGCAGGAAAGAAATGTAGAGCGAAGGAGGGGGAAGTGACTTCAGTGGAGAGCGACGGGGGAAGAAGATTCGACACGCTCCCACACCGCTCCACCGAATTCAACATTAATGGCAGCTTTAACGGCGGCGGCAATGCTCGATCAGCTCCGAGCAGTGGCCGCAACGCAAGGGGCAGACTGGCTGCAGGCTCAGGTCGCAGCCATCATGCAAGAGGACAGAGCGGCACTGAGCGGGGGGGGCAGGAGGCTCCACGTGGGCGCCGTTCCAGGCCGCCACAGCGCTTCAGCCCTGACTCTGCTCCTGGGAGTCAGAGGCCCAGAGATCAGCCCAGAGGAAGATCGAATCAGCCATCCCCCAGTGCACAACAAGCTCGGGGAGCCAGCGGAGGTGACGGACAGCGTTCGCAGCGCAGAGGACGGAGTGCAGGGATGGGGGGGTCCAGTGCAACCCTCGGTTCCGCCCCCTCAGCGCGTCGCAGGCGGCAAGAACAACCGGATGGGGAGTCGCAGGGGTCAGCAAGTGGTCAGTCGGACCGGCGGTCATCGTCAGTTGATCGGGGGGCTGGTCAGGCGGTCCAGGCGGCCAGCAGCCCTACGCCAGCCAGAGGTGGAACCGTGAGAAGCGCAGTTTCGGTGGTGAACAGAGGCAGAGGGAGACCAGCCGAGGCCCAGCACGGTCAGAGGAACAGAAGTCCGTCTACAAGGCCAGGACACGGGTCTGGTGTTGCGGCGCAGCGTGCAGGGAGAGAGCAACAGCGGAGACCCCCGGCAGCCAGAGCGGGAACCTCTGGAGTGCAGGCATCGGTCGTTCACCAGGAGGAAGTCAGCGACAGGTCGGAGGGTGAACTGTCCGGGTCAGAGAGGGACGAGGACCAGGGACAAGCGGCAGCGGTGGATTCCGGAAGGGCGGCTGTTGGGCCCAGTCCTGGGCAGCCCGGTGAGAGCAGCTCTAATGTTACTATTTCTTCTTTGTTAGAACAATTGTTAGAGCAGGGCAGGAAAGGGGCTCCCTCCGGGGGGGGTGGTTCCGGGGGGGCGAGTGGGGTTAGGTCACCGGCAACACATCCTAGGGAGGCAAGTGAGAGGGCGAGCAGTAAGGGCTTGCAGGATTTATTGGCAGGTTTGCGGGACTTGGTACAGCGTTTTGATCCACCCACGGGGGACAGATCGTCACCGACACGGGCGTGGGCCACAACCCCAGAAAAGGAGACGGCTGTGGTAAGTACGCCGGTGCCGGCGGTCATAGTTGGTGGAAGTTCGGAGACAGCGGGTGCAGGTGCGGGGTCGGCGGCCGTTGAGCCGCCTGGGACGTCAAGTGGTGCTTCCGTCACGAACAGCCAGGAAAAAACTGGGGATAAGAAGGCCGAGTCAGTCAGATTGGCTGATGCGGCAAAAAGTGAAGTGTATGTCTGCTTTGAAGGCCCATTGGGAGCACATCTTAAAGCAGAGGTAAAAGAAAAAATTTGGAAAGGGGAATATGTGAAGATATTCACGTTATTGCCCTTAGAGAAATTCAATCTGGATAGATTGAAACCAGAAGAACGCAAAAAAGAGGATGAAGAAAAACGCAGGTATCGGCTGATTCCGCGTACTTTTTCCAATTGGTTGCAGGCGTTTGCTATCCTGGCGAGTGTGGTTGGGGAGAAGGCTCCCGAGCACTGCTCGGCCTTGTTTGTGTACTTGGATGCTATTAGCGAGGCACATCGGACTTATGGCGGAGTGGCGTGGCTGCGGTACGATGAACAGTTTAGACAACGGATGGCCGTCAGACCGTCACTACGCTGGGATCATAAGGACATCAGCCTGTGGATGAAGCTTATGACTGCGGCGAGGGCTCCGAACCAGTTTTTTCAGGCAGGGGTCGGAGGTAGCGCAGCTCCAGGACAACCGACCGACAAAAAATGGGGCTTCTGCTGGCAGTTTAATGAGGGCACCTGTAAGTTTGGTGCAACCTGCCGGTTCAAGCACACGTGCTCGGGTTGCGGGGGATCCCATGCCCTGTCCAAATGCTTTAGATGGGGGAAAGGTCGTGGAGGAGAGCCTTCGAACAAAGGGAAGACCCCAGTACTGGTGGAAAGGATGCGTCCTTTTCTCAGTAGATATCCCGACCTAGAGGCAGCACAGTTATTAGACTCGGGTTTTGAGAGCGGTTTTAAAATACCGTGTTCCTTGGAGGCGGCACCCCCCTTAGCAAAAAATTTACGGTCGGCTCTCATGCATCCATCGGTGGTTGCGGAAAAATTGGAAAAAGAGGTACATTTGGGGCGCATGGCTGGTCCTTTTACCTCGGCCCCACTGCCGGTATTGGTGGTTTCCCCGTTGGGAGTAGTCCCTAAGAAGGAGCCAAACAAATTCCGGTTGATTCACCACCTTTCCTTTCCGAAGGGTGCGTCAGTCAACGATTCAATTGCGCCGGAAATGTGTGCGGTGACGTATACTTCCTTTGATGCAGCGGTATCATGGGTGCGGCGCTATGGGCGGGGGGCACTGCTGGCTAAAGCGGATATTGAATCTGCTTTCAGGCTTTTGCCGGTTCATCCGGATAGTTTCCATTTGCTTGGGTGCACATGGAATGGGGCGTTCTACGTGGATCGCTGCCTTCCAATGGGATGTTCTATCTCATGCGCCTTTTTCGAGAAATTTAGCTCATTTCTCGAATGGGTGGTCAGGGACGTGTCGGGGATCCAATCGGTAATCCATTACCTTGACGATTTCCTTTGTGTTGGCCCGGCGGGTTCCAACGTTTGTGCGGTCCTCTTAGGGACTTTACAGCACATAGCGGAACGTTTCGGGGTCCCGTTAGCACCGGAAAAGACGGAGGACCCTACGTCCACCATTGTTTTTCTGGGTATTGAGATAGATTCCATGGGGATGGAGTGTCGATTACCGGTGGACAAGCTTGAAAATCTCAAGGCGGAAGTACGTGGGACCATTGGCAAGCGCAAGGTGCAATTGAGGCAGCTGCAATCATTGTTGGGCAAGCTGAATTTTGCTTGCCGAATAATGCCAATGGGCAGGGTTTTCTGCCGGCGGTTGTCGGCAGCGACCGCAGGGGTCACCTCCCCCACTCACTTTGTGAAGCTCAACAGGGAGCACAGAGAGGACTTAGGGGTATGGCACGAGTTCTTAGACTCCTTTAACGGGCGGGCCTTGTGGATGTCAGGTCCCATCAGTAATTGGGATCTCGAACTATTTACGGATGCGGCAGGTTCTACGGGCTATGGGGCAATTTTCCAAAGAACTTGGAGCGCAGCCCGCTGGCCCCCAACTTGGGTGGCGGCAGGGTTCTTGAAGAACCTGGTCCTGCTGGAATTGTTTCCAATTGTGGTGGCAATGGAAATATGGGGAGAGTCTTTTCAGAATTTGAAGATGCGGCTGAACTGTGACAACCTAGGCGTGGTTCAGGTGATTAATCGTTTGTCGGCCAAGTCTTTGCCAGTGGTCAGTAGGGATGAGCCGAACACCCCCCGGTTCGGTTCGCACCAGAACCCGCGAACGGACCGCAAGTTCGCACGAACGTTAGAACCCCATTGACGTCTATGGGACTCGAACGTTCGAAATCAAAAGTGCTCATTTTAAAGGCTAATTTGCATGGTATTGTCCTAAAAAGGGTTTGGGGACCCGGGTCCTACCCCAGGGGACATGTATCAATGCAAAAAAAACTTTTAAAAACGGCCGTTTTTTCGGGAGCAGTGATTTTAATGATGCTTAAAGTAAAAAAAAAAAAGTGAAATATTCCTTTAAATATCGTACCTGGGGGGTGTCTATAGTATGCCTGTAAAGTGACGCGTGTTTCCCATGTTTAGAACAGTCCCTGCACCAAATGTCATTTTTAAAGGAAAAAATCTCATTTAAAACTGCTTGCGGGTTTAATGTCATGTCGGGTCATGGCAATATGGATGAAAATCAGTGAGACAAACGGTGGATCAAGAAGGGTTGCCATTACCAGGCCCTTTGGGTCTTGTATGGATATTAAGGGGAACCCCGCACCCAAATTAAAATAAGGAAAGGTCCCTATATACTCTGAACAGCAGTATACAGGCGGTGCAAACAAGACAGGGACTGTAGGTTTGTTGTTAAGTAGAATCTGTTTGTAATTTTGAACATTTTTAACTTGTTTAGCTCCAGCCAAAAAATCTTTTCTAAGCTTTTTGGAAAACATAGGGAAGGGTTATCACCCCTGTGACATTTGTTTTGCGTCTTTCCTCCTCTTCAGAAGATTTCACCTCACTTTTTTGTCCCAATGAAAAATGTTTTTTGAAAATTTGGGTTTTTTTGTGGAACAAGGATTGGAAAGCATCAGTGGAAAGGAGAAATTGTTTTCCCATATTAACTCTTACATGAGAGAATTTCCCTTCCTAGGGGTAGATTTCATCTCACTTCCTGTTGTCTCCTTCCGTTTGCAAGTAGGAGTCGTTTGTAAGTTAGATGTTTGAAAGTAGGGTCCTGCCCTATATACTCAGCAGAAATTTGGGCCTTAGGTGTTGCTGTGGCCAAAACACTGTAAGCCCTCACAGGGCCCTGCTGTGAAATATTAGATCAAGAATTGTAATTACATGCCCCTGTTGAACAGGAGCTGAAAAATTAGGCCTTAGGCACTGGTGCTGGTGCCACAACACTGCAACCCCTCACAGACACTCTAGTTGGAACGCAGGAACGAGCCCTGCTGCAAAGTATTGCATCAAAAATTGTAATTACACGCCCCTGTTAGACAGGGGCAGAAAAATTGGGCCTTAGGCACTGGTGCTGGTGCCACAACACTGCAACCCCTCACAGACACTCTAGTTGGAACGCAGGAACGAGCACTGCTGCAAAGTATTGCATCAAAAATTGTAATTACACGCCCCTGTTAGACAGGGGCAGAAAAATTGGGCCTTAGGCACTGGTGCCACAACACTGCAACCCCTCACAGACACTCTAGTTGGAATGCAGGAACGAGCCGTGCTGCAAAGTATTACATCAAAAATTGTAATTACACGCCCCTGTTATACAGGGGCTGAAAAATTGTGCCTTAGGCACTGGTGGTGGCGCCCAGAACCAAAAATGTTCTTGCAAGCTATCAGCGTGATGATTGAGAAGGAAGAGGATAACTACTCAGGGATAGTCACTCAGCATCAGCATAGGCAGTCTTTGAAGGGATCTGAAAAAAATTATTCAGTTACATCAGCATCAGGTGCTTGGTAGCTGGTGGTGATCCAAGACTGATTCATTTTTATGAAGGTCAGCCGATCGACCGAGTCAGTGGACAGACGCACCCTGTGATCGGTTACCACGCCTCCAGCAGCACTGAATGTGCGTTCCGAAAGAACGCTGGATGCAGGACAGGCCAGTAGCTCAATTGCATACTGTGCAAGCTCTGGCCAGTGATCCATCCTCAAGACCCAGTAACCCAGAGGATTTTCGGTGGGAAAGGTGTCCAAGTCTGATCTTGCCCCTAGGTATTCCTGCACCATGTAAAACAGACGCTGGCGATGGTTGCTGGAACCGATCATACCTTGGGGCTGCGGACCAAAAAATTGTCTGAACGCATCGGTCAGACGGCCACCTTCTCCACCGCTCCTTCTTTGACTGACCGAAGCCTCAGCAACACGTTGTCCAGAAACAGGAGTTTGTAACCTCCCAGTCTCTGGGAACGCGTTGCACAGACCTTTCTGCAAGGCCTCCCGAAGATGTTTCATCCTCTGCTCCCTCTGTGATGGCAAGATAAGGTCCGCAACCTTACCCTTGTAACGTGGATCAAGGAGGGTTGCCAGCCAGTATTGGTCCTTCTCCTTGATACCACGAATACGAGGATCCTTACGCAGGCTTTGCAGGATCAGGGAGGCCATGCAGCGTAGGTTTGCTGAGGCATTCGGTCCGGAGTCCTCTGGGTCACTAAGGACAACAACGTCCGCAGCCACCTCCTCCCAGCCACGTACAAGTCCATGTGTTCCTTGGGACTGATCCCTTAAAGACTGCTGATGCTGAGTGCCAGGCTCCACCTCCATACTGACACAATCTTCCTCCTCCTCCTCCTCCTCCTCCTCGTCCTCTTCCTGTGTGATCGGCGGGCACGCAGGAACACTGTCTGGATAAAGGGGGCCTTGAGAGCTAAGGAAGTCCTCCTCTTCCTGCCTCTGTTCTGCCTCAAGTGCCCTGTCCATTATTCCACGCAGCGTGTGCTCCAACAGGTGGACAAGGGGGACAGTGTCACTGATGCATGCACTGTCAGTGCTCACCATCCTCGTGGCCTCCTCGAATGGTGACAGGACAGTGCATGCATCCCTGATCATGGCCCACTGGCGTGGGGAAAAAAAACCAAGGTCCCCTGACCCTGTCCTGGTGCCATAGTCGCACAGGTACTCATTTATGGCCCTCTGCTGCGTGTGCAGCCGCTGCAGCATGGCCAATGTCGAGTTCCACCTGGTGGGCATGTCACAGATTAGGCGGTTCTTGGGCAGGTTAAACTCCTTTTGGAGGTCCGTCAGCCGAGCACTGGCATTATATGACCGGCGGAAATGCACACAGACTTTCCTGGCCTGCCTCAGGACATCCTGTAAGCCCGGGTACCTGCCCAAGAACCGCTGCACCACCAAGTTAAGGACGTGAGCCAAACAGGGCACATGGGTCAGTTGTCCCTGTCGGAGGGCAGAGAGGAGGTTGGTGCCATTGTCGCAAACCACCATTCCTGCCTTAAGTTGGCGTGGCGTCAACCACCTCTGAACCTGCCCCTGCAGAGCTGACAGAACCTCTGCCCCAGTGTGGCTCCTGTCCCCCAAGCACACCAGCTCAAGCACCGCATGGCATCTTTTGGCCTGCGTACTTGCGTAGCCCCTTGAACGCCTACGGAGCACCGCTGGTTCCGAGGAAGAGGCCATGGAGGAAGAAGAAGAGGAGGGGGTGGAGGAGAGAGGTGTGTCACAATCAGCATTTTGGAGGCGTGGTGGCGGAACAACCTCCAACACTACTGCACCTTGTCCTGCATCCTTCCCAGCTGCCAGCAGAGTCACCCAATGCGCCGTGAAACTTAAGTAACGTCCCTGTCCATGCCTGCTGGACCATGAGTCAGCGGTAATATGCACCTTACCGCTGACCGCCCTGTCCAGCGAGGCATGGACATTGCCTTCCACATGCCGGTAGAGAGCTGGAATCGCCTTCCGTGAGAAAAAGTGGCGTTTGGGTACCTGCCACTGAGGAACCGCACATTCCACAAACTCACGGAAGGGGGCAGAGTCTACCAACTGAAAAGGCAGCAGTTGAAGTGCTAGCAATTTTGCCAAGCTAGCATTCAACCGCTGGGCATGTGGATGGCTGGGAGCAAACTTCTTTCGGCGGTGCAGCAGCTGGGGCAGGGAAATTTGCCTGGTACAATCTGGCGTCGGTGTACCAAAAGCAGATTGCCCACAAGTACTTGGCTGTGACACACCTAATTCTACACCTTCATTCCTCTCACTGCAGGTCTCAGAGAGGACTGAAGGTCTAGTGGGGTTGGAAATCTCAGCTGATGATGAGGAGCAAGGAGAGATCCTCTTTGTTCTTTGGTGTGGGTCTTTTAGATACGCTTGCCAACGAACTGCATGGCAGGTCAACATATGTCTGGTCAAGCATGTGGTACCCAAGCGGGAGATGTTTTGGCCACGCGAGATACGCTTGAGACATATGTTGCAAATAGCAGCGGTGCGATCTGATGCACTCGTCTCAAAAAAGGCCCACACCAAAGAACTTTTTGAATAACGCGCAGAGACTGCAGCGCCCTGCACATGTGGAGCTTTGGGGTGTGATGCAGTCAATGTGCTGCCCTTAGGCTGGCCCCTGGAGGGCATCCTGCCTCGTTGGTGATGTGCCGCCTCCTCCTCCTCCTCCTCCTCCTCCTCCTCTCTCCTATCAGGCACCCACGTTGAGTCAGTGACCTCATCATCCCCTCCCTCCTCATCACTGGAGCAAACCTGGCAGTATGCTGCAGCAGGGGGAGCATGACTGCCAGATTGCTGTCCTTCTTGGGCACCCCCTCTGTCCGTGCTCATGTTACTGCCTTCATCGAGCTCAGTATCATCATCAGAGCCTTCCAAACGCTGGGCATCCTCCTGGAGCATGTACCCAACACTGTGGTCAAACAGTTCGAGGGAATCCTCATGAGGACATGGTGGAGCTAGGGAAGGAGTCACTGATGACATTGAGCTGAGGGAAGAGGCCGCTGCTTTGCCAGACAAAGCACCCTGGGCATGGGTGAGAGAGGATGAGGAGGATGAGGACGGCTTGGTCATCCACTCGACCAAGTTTTCCGCATGTTGCGGCTCAACACGGCCAGCTGCCGAAAAAAAGGCCAAGCGTGTCCCATGGCCACGTGCTGATGAGGATGCACCGTCTCCACGACCAGCACTAGACACAGAGCCTGCTTGCCCTCTCTTATTGGCTTGTGACTGTCTGCCTCTCCTTCTTGGCCTTCCAGACATACTAATGGCCTGTAGCTGCACTAAGCTGGGATAGAACACCTGTAATTTTCTTCAGGTAGCTTTATATACTGTAACCAGACAAGCCTGCCTGTCAGTAGGAAGATAACAGGAACGGATCTAGCTGAACACTGTGAGCAGGACACACTGTACTAAATGTAAATAGTCTAGCTGCCTGACCGTGGTACTAATAGGATCAAATAGAACACCTGTAATTTTCTTAAGGTAGCTTTATATACTGTAACCAGACAAGCCTGCCTGTCAGTAGGAAGATAACAGGAACGGATCTAGCTGAACACTGTGAGCAGGACACACTGTACTAAATGTAAATAGTCTAGCTGCCTGACCGTGGTACTAATAGGATCAAATAGAACACCTGTAATTTTCTTAAGGTAGCTTTATATACTGTAACCAGACAAGCCTGCCTGTCAGTAGGAAGATAACAGGAACGGATCTAGCTGAACACTGTGAGCAGGACACACTGTACTAAATGTAAATAGTCTAGCTGCCTGACCGTGGTACTAATAGGATCAAATAGAACACCTGTAATTTTCTTAAGGTAGCTTTATATACTGTAACCAGACAAGCCTGCCTGTCAGTAGGAAGATAACAGGAACGGATCTAGCTGAACACTGTGAGCAGGACACACTGTACTAAATGTAAATAGTCTAGCTGCCTGACCGTGGTACTAATAGGATCAAATAGAACACCTGTAATTTTCTTCAGGTAGCTTTATATACTGTAACCAGACAAGCCTGCCTGTCAGTAGGAAGATAACAGGAACGGATCTAGCTGAACACTGTGAGCAGGACACACTGTACTAAATGTAAATAGTCTAGCTGCCTGACCGTGGTACTAATAGGATCAAATAGAACACCTGTAATTTTCTTCAGGTAGCTTTATATACTGTAACCAGACAAGCCTGCCTGTCAGTAGGAAGATAACAGGAACGGATCTAGCTGAACACTGTGAGCAGGACACACTGTACTAAATGTAAATAGTCTAGCTGCCTGACCGTGGTACTAATAGGATCAAATAGAACACCTGTCATTTTCTTAAGGTAGCTTTATATACTGTAACCAGACAAGCCTGCCTGTCAGTAGGAAGATAACAGGAACGGATCTAGCTGAACACTGTGAGCAGGACACACTGTACTAAATGTAAATAGTCTAGCTGCCTGACCGTGGTACTAATAGGATCAAATAGAACACCTGTAATTTTCTTAAGGTAGCTTTATATACTGTAACCAGACAAGCCTGCCTGTCAGTAGGAAGATAACAGGAACGGATCTAGCTGAACACTGTGAGCAGGACACACTGTACTAAATGTAAATAGTCTAGCTGCCTGACCGTGGTACTAATAGGATCAAATAGAACACCTGTAATTTTCTTAAGGTAGCTTTATATACTGTAACCAGACAAGCCTGCCTGTCAGTAGGAAGATAACAGGAACGGATCTAGCTGAACACTGTGAGCAGGACACACTGTACTAAATGTAAATAGTCTAGCTGCCTGACCGTGGTACTAATAGGATCAAATAGAACACCTGTAATTTTCTTAAGGTAGCTTTATATACTGTAACCAGACAAGCCTGCCTGTCAGTAGGAAGATAACAGGAACGGATCTAGCTGAACACTGTGAGCAGGACACACTGTACTAAATGTAAATAGTCTAGCTGCCTGACCGTGGTACTAATAGGATCAAATAGAACACCTGTAATTTTCTTAAGGTAGCTTTATATACTGTAACCAGACAAGCCTGCCTGTCAGTAGGAAGATAACAGGAACGGATCTAGCTGAACACTGTGAGCAGGACGCACTGTACTAAATGTAAATAGTCTAGCTGCCTGACCGTGGTACTAATAGGATCAAATAGAACACCTGTAATTTTCTTAAGGTAGCTTTATATACTGTAACCAGACAAGCCTGCCTGTCAGTAGGAAGATAACAGGAACGGATCTAGCTGAACACTGTGAGCAGGACGCACTGTACTAAATGTAAATAGTCTAGCTGCCTGACCGTGGTACTAATAGGATCAAAAAGAACACCTGTAATTTTCTTAAGGTAGCTATATATACTGTAACCAGACAAGCCTGCCTGTCAGTAGGAAGATAACAGGAACGGATCTAGCTGAACACTGTGAGCAGGACACACTGTACTAAATGTAAATAGTCTAGCTGCCTGACCGTGGTACTAATAGGATCAAATAGAACACCTGTAATTTTCTTCAGGTAGCTTTATATACTGTAACCAGACAAGCCTGCCTGTCAGTAGGAAGATAACAGGAACGGATCTAGCTGAACACTGTGAGCAGGACGTACTGCACTAAATGTATATAGCAGGAACGGATCTAGCTGAACACTGTGAGCAGGACGCACTGCACTGAATGTAAATAGCAGGAACGGATCTAGCTGAACACTGTGAGCAGGACGCACTGCACTGAATGTAAATAGCAGGAACGGATCTAGCTGAACACTGTGAGCAGGACGCACTGCACTAAATGTAAATAGCAGGAACGGATCTAGCTGAACACTGTGAGCAGGACGCACTGCACTGAATGTAAATAGCAGGAACGGATCTAGCTGAACACTGTGAGCAGGACGCACTGCACTAAATGTAAATACCAGGAACGGATCTAGCTGAACACTGTGAGCAGGACGCACTGCACTGAATGTAAATAGCAGGAACGGATCTAGCTGAACACTGTGAGCAGGACGCACTGCACTAAATGTAAATAGCAGGAACGGATCTAGCTGAACACTGTGAGCAGGACGCACTGCACTGAATGTAAATAGCAGGAACGGATCTAGCTGAACACTGTGAGCAGGACGCACTGCACTAAATGTAAATAGCAGGAACGGATCTAGCTGAACACTGTGAGCAGGACGCACTGCACTGAATGTAAATAGCAGGAACGGATCTAGCTGAACACTGTGAGCAGGACGCACTGCATTAAATGTAAATAGTCTAGATAGAAGATAACAGGAACGGATCTAGCTAAACTGAATACAGTGTATATATATATATGCAACACCTGGGATGCATATATATACACAATACACTGTAAGTGCAGCTAACTGACTGACTGTTCTGCCTAATCTATCTAACTCAAATCAAATGACACTGTCTCTCTCTCTCTCTAAGCACACCGGAACACACACTACACAGGGCCGCCGTGCAGGCGGCCTTATATAGTGTGGGGTGTGTACTAAATTCCCTGAGCCATAATTGGCCAAAGCCACCCTGGCTTTGGCCAATTACAGCTCTCTCTACTGACGGCGCTGTGATTGGCCAAGCATGCGGGTCATAGTGCATGCTTGGCCAATCATCAGCCAGCAATGCACTGCGATGCCGCAGTGAATTATGGGCCGTGACGCGCCACACGAATTTGGCGCGAACGGCCCATATCGTTCGCAATTCGGCGAACGACCGAACAGCCGATGTTCGAGTCGAACATGGGTTCGACTCGAACACGAAGCTCATCCCTAGTGGTCAGGTTGCTGAGGCATTTAGTGTTGCGCTGTTTAAAACTGAATGTTTTCATCTAAGCTGTACACTTACCTGGAGTGGATAACACCTTAGCTGATGCACTGTCTCGTTTTCAGTGGGACAGGTTTCGGGAATTGGCACCAGACGCGGAGCAGCAGGGGGTTACCTGCCCGGACTGGATATGGACCGTTGCCTTGGGAGCGCGGCCAGGTGGATCCAAAACTCTGTGAGTAAGGTCACTTGGGACGCTTACTCTAAGGTATGGCAAGAATGGTTGGCATGCTTAAATAGGTTAAACATCGACCCTGTGAGCCGGGAGATACCTCAGGCGATGCTATACTTTATTAATTTAGGCTTCGAGCGGGGCATCTCGGCAGCCGCCATCGATAAAAAAATGGCGGTATTGGCCTTTCTTTTTAAGTTGCAGGGGCTGCGAGACCATACAAAAGATTTTTGGGTTAGGCAGGCTTTGAAAGGTTACAGAAAAGGTCATAAGAGCAGTGATGGGCGACGACCTGTGTCGTTTGAAATGTTGCACGGGCTATTTAGCCAGATAGAAGGCATTTGCAATTCAAGGTTTGAAAGCGCACTATTTTGCGCGGCTTTTGCTTTAGCGTTCTTTGGGGCGCTACGGGTGAGCGAACTGGTTAGCCCGTCCAAACGTGCAAAAGGGGGACTGCAATGGGATGATTTGGAGTGTACACAGGAATCAGTTAGGATTTACATTAAACGGTCAAAAACCGATCAGGCGGGGAAGGGAGTACAACTGGAGGTGTTCCGGATTGCGGGATCGCAGATATGTCCGGTAGCAGCGGTGACAACGTTTAGAGATTTGCGGGGGGGGGGGGTTTTCTTCTTGCATTTTGGGGGGTCAGGGTTAAAGTTTTTGTGATTTATTGTTGTGTTCTGTTAACCTTATTTTACAGGTGACTCGGTGGCTCTGGTTTGGATATTGGGCCACTCATTCGTGTTCTGGGGTGCCAAGCGGGCCGACGTTCGGCCGAATGGTAGGCAGCTGGGTATTCCAAGGCAGGAAGCACGGGTAAGGTGGATTGGGTTGTCAGGGATGATGTGGAACAGGGTAAGGTCAGAGGTTCACAAGTTTGCTCGGTGGGACAGGGCTCCGGATGTCTTAGTTTTGCATGTGGGGGGCAATGACATGGGGGTCAGGTCTATGAGGGACCTCATCCGGGATATTAAATGCGATATTTTACGCTTACAGGCGGCATTTCCTGGGATGGTGATAGTATGGTCGGACATGGTGGGTAGGAGGTCATGGCGCTGGGCTTTGTCCGATAAAAAGGTTGATAGGGCCCGTGTAAAGGTAAACAAGGAGGTCAGCAAGTTTGTTATGAGGAATGGGGGCGTGACCATACGGCATAGAGAGTTGGAGGTGGATACCTGGAGGTACCTTAGAAGTGATGGGGTGCATCTTAATGAGGTGGGCACTGATCTTTGGGCGCTTGGTTTGCAGGAGGGGGTACAGCGAGCTTTGAAGGTGTGGAGGTGCTCGCAAGGGTAAGGTTTTACCCCTTGTGAGCGGTGGCAGTGGTTTGGGTCTGTGAGGAGGAGGAGATTGATGGTATGGAGAGTTTACATGGTTGGTACCCATATATAATATGGGCTGTTTTATGTACCTTCCGGTTACGAGGGGTTAACCAGGAAGGGGAAAAGTTAGGTCACTGAGAAGGTTGGGTACTGTCTCACAGTCTGGGGTTAGCGACTGGAGGCCTTAAAAAAGTTTAAGAATTCCTATGCAGTGACCTGTGGGTGTATTCCCCTCCTAGACTCCAATAATTTCTGAGAAGTTATTATTAAAAGTTATTTAAAAGTTATTTAACAAATGTTATTTATTGATTTTATATTTTATTAATAAAAGGCCGGCAAGGCCATTTACTCCACCACCTTGTCGCGTCATTTGTGGGAGGTATTAGAGGGTAATGGTTATAAGGGGTAGCTTTTAGGACTGAAGTTTAGTCCTTCACAGGTCAAGACTGATTCTTTACCTCTGCCACCTATAGGCACTAGGCGCTATGTTGAAAGCTGAATTCGAGGTATGATCTTAATTGCAAATGTACATTGCTCTAGCCTTGCATAGGTGAGATTGTGATGTTAGCGCCCCCGCCTCACTACCTTGTTCAATCAGAGGACACATAGCATTGAAAAAACATATAAGGTGTTCTGTGAATGCTGTTGGTGCTGAGAAAGTGACCCCTTGTGATCAGTATGAAGTGGAACAGTTGCACACATAGCACAGGACCCAAATGATCGTGGCAAACACTGTAGTAGTGCCGACAACTACAGTGATTGTCAGCTTTTACAGTGCTCTCTTAGATATGAAATATACATACTTATATTGGTCCGAGTATGCAATTAAAATCATACCTGGAATTCAGCTTTAAAGGTATATACATATCCAACATGTAAGCACCCTAACTCAGAGCTGAAGGTCGGTGTTTTCATACTGAACTTCCAGGGTGCTCAAGAAGATGTAAAGAAAAATACCATAGGACAGCTTGTGACTGACTTCCCTTGTCTTGCCCTGCATTTATATTTACTTGAGGGCTGCAGCTGAGCAGCTCACAGGTAAGCCATTAAGTATGTGCTTACGGACTGTCCCATCCTGAAATGATGGGCCTGTTCGATTTATTGTTGAGTCAAAGGCGTCACATAGCATTAGTTGTGTGGGGAAGGCCATGGGCACCTGACAACAGAGTGCCTTGCAGTAGTGGACTGCACTTTCCTGAAATTATAGCCCTGCTCACTCTATTGTTGAGTCAATGGCATCATGTAGCATTAGTTGTGGGGAGAAAGCCATGAGGCCATGACAACAGAGTGCCTTAAAGTAGTGGACTGCCCCTTCCTGAAATGATAGGCTTGCTCAAACTATTGCTGAGTCAATGGCATCACCTAGCATTAGATGTAGGTGGGTAGCCCATGGGCACATGACATCAGATTGCCTTGAAGTAGTGAATTGCTCCTTCCTGAAAGGATAGGCCCGCTCCTTCTCTTGTTGAGTCAATGGCATCACATAATGTTAGTTGTGGGGGGCAGGCCATGGCCACATTACAACAAATTGCCTTGAAGTAGTGGACTGCTCCTTCCTAAAAAGATAGGCCTGCTCCATCTATTGTTGAGTCAATGACATCACATAGTGTTAGTTGTGGGGGGTAGGCCATGGGCACATGACAAAACAGTGCTTTAGAGTAGGGACTTCAGAGAAAACAATGCTGACATCCCTATCAACACAGGGGTGATGTTTTGAACCAGAGAAAAGTTTAATTGACAGTACATTCCAGTTTCACTAACCTAGAGAAAATATAAAGATTTGCACTTCTGAATTTTCTCGGACTTTCTTGATGTGCATACTCTTTCTGGGTCAGTAACTCAAAGTATTGAAGCCAGAGGTTTGGCAACCAGCATTTGTAGAACAAGAAGCCAGCCCCTATAGTCCTCTTAGGAAAGCGGGGGTGTAGTCTAGTCAAATCAATTTATTAATTTAGGCAGAAATTATCAATAAAGCTGCCCTGCCCCCCTCCCCCCATTTAGCTGACGAGGCCTGGGCCCAGTACAACAGGCCCAGTTGTACTGCCTTATCAGCTGCCCTGATAGCATCTCTTGCTTAGATTGGACTAAATCAAATATAACACCCCTCCCAAATAGTTTTTACTAACAGACCTTTATTCCTGTGGCAATGTGCAAGCATGCACAGCACAGTTTTTTTACACATATGCACAGCACAATTGCATTAAGGCACACTTATTCTCTATTCTCTAGTGTGCCCATCCCCAGTGTTGTAACGTCCACGCTCCCCCTTGCCTCTCAGTCCACAGCGGACTGACATCTTTTTCTGGGATCAGCATGCTGTCCATCGTTCAACCAAGAAGAGAAGCACCATCAAGCATTGGAACAGACATTTATCGCTGGATTGAAGGTGAGTATTGTGGTAGAAGTGGGATTTGTGAATTTTAACCATGTCAGCCAAAATATTTGCAGTGGCGGGGATCGGGAGGGAGGGCATTGGGTTATTTTAGAGCTTAACTCCAGGTTTGATCTTTATTGTAACATGGACCAACATAAGTGTGCATATTGAATACTTGAGGGTTCACTTGGGAAGTTGTCAAACACTGTACACTGTAGTAGTCTGCACTACTACAGTGACAGACTTAGGGGGTTATTTACTAAAGGCAAATCCACTTTACACTACAAGTGCAAACTACAAGTTCAAAGTGCACTTGAAATTGTACTGAAAGTGCACTTGGAAGTGCAGTCGCTGTAGATCCGAGGGGGACATGCAAGGAAAATAAAAAACAACATTTTTGCTTGCACATGATTGGATAATAAAATCAGCAGAGCTTCCCCTCATTTCAGATCTACCCCTCAGATTTACAGCGACTGCACTTCCAAGTGCACTTTCACTTGTAGTGCAAAGTGGATTTGCCTTTCGTAAATAACCCCCAATATCTTCAGAGTCCTGTGCCAAGTTTCTTTCTCTATGCACACGGACCACATGGGGTTACTTGTTGGGCACTGCTGCCATTTACATTTTATTTTCAATGAATACAAGGCATTATGTGATAGGATGAGGTAGAGATTATCATGTCACCTCCCCTTCTCTCCACCTTGTCTATACACAGAATGCCTTGTATTGAAAAAAAAAGAACACAAGGTTTTCTGTGAAAGTCAGCAGTGCAGAGTGAGTGACCCCCAATGGCGACCCTAGGGGGGGGGGCAGAGGGGGACCTGACCCCCCCCAACATTATGCTGGGCCCCACCATGTGCCCCCCAAAAAAAAATTTATTTTTTATTTATTTATTTTTTTTTTTTTTACAAAAAGGCAATTTCTTTTTGTTTGTATTCATATCGGATGTGCCGCATCTTACTCGGGCCACCGCTGGGGTAACACAGTCTCTATTGAGAGGGAGAACGTCCCCAGTCAGCTCCTGCAGGTGATTCCTCCCTCCTCCCTCTGCTCGCTGACACTGCATAATGCAAGCGCTCACACAACCACGGCCGCCCGATCTGCTCCTTCCCCTGCATCCTCATTGGCAGGGAGAAGAGCGAGTTGCAGGAAGGACTCCACCAGGACTCTCAGTTACTGAAAAAACAGACTGATTTCTCCCATCCTTAGGACAGGAGAACCAGCCTGTAAATTCCAAGAGATGCCAGACCAGTGCTGTCAATAGCAGGGGCAGGACAGCAAGAGGAGGCTGGGGAACCCCACAGTGGCAGAACACCAGGGCCCGGTGGCAAGACAACCTTTGCAACCCTGATAGTTCTCCCACTGCTTTGGACCCTTATATTTTCTTGGTATGCTGGTGACATATATCTCTTGTTCTCTGTCACCCTGGGAGGGGCCCAATACAGTAAGAAGGGAGCTCACTGCAGAACATGTGAAAGGGCCGTTGTGGGATCGTATTAAAGGGGTAAAGGGCCCCAGGATAGATAAAATATATATAGATAGATCTATCTATCTATCTATCTATCTATCTATCTATCTATCTATCTATCTATCTATCTATCTATCTATCTATCTATCTATCTGCATTTTATATTGCCCCCCTATTTTTGTCCCTGTCCCCCCATGTGCCCCCCCTAAATATGAAAGCTGGAGACGCCACTGGTGACCCCCTCTGGTTAGTGTGCCGAGGGGAAGCCAAAAGATAGTGGCTATCACTGTATTAGAGCTAATTACCACAGTAAGTGTCAGCTTGCCCAGGGGCCCCTCAGGCATGAGATATCCATATTTACATTAAGCCAAGCTGGACCAATGTAAGCATGCAATAAATATTATACCCGGAGTTCAGCTTTAGCATGCTTTCTGCGAATGTATAGCCCTGCATACCATTCTCCCAATGGCTTCCCCCCTGCAGTAAGAGGATTGATGGCTAAGCTGTAATGAGATATTCAGAAATAATCCCAGAAATTTCAAGTTTAAACCGCAGTTGAAGTAGCCTTGGCCACAATGCATTATATATATTAGAGACATACATAAAATTTTTGCAGTGCAGTGTGCAGCAAGGCACAGCAAGCACCACAGCATTATACAGCACGGACTGGTTAATAAACCGACTAGACGCTTTAATAAAAATTGTTATTAGGCAGGACTGTGACAGGGGCTGATTTACTAAAGAAGTAATTTCTTACCCAGCTCTCTGTTTATTTTAGGTTCAGGGAATTCAAAAGAATAGAGTCAGCTCCGAAATGTTCCAGTCATCACAGATGCACCTCAGAATGTGTTGTTGGGACTGCGAATACCTGTGTACATGCCTTGAAGCCTCAGCATAAATTAGGCCCTGAGTGTATCATTATATGCTGCAAAATATTCCTTTACAGAGGATATAGAAATACCCATCATCATTATACAGTGTAACCAGTCCATTATGAGTTCACAAAAATACCCAGTGCTAGCATACAGCATAGAGAGCGCATGATCAGTGCATATAGAATACGGTAATTATAGAGTGCCACATGTACTGTATACTATCAGTGCATGATGATACTAAGTATCATTATACAGAGCACAGTGTACATTATCAGTGTATAGAGATACTCAGTATCTTTATACTGAACACAGTGTACAGAGATACTCAGTATCATTATACAGAGCACAGTCTTCATTATCAGTGTATAGAGATACTCGCCATCATTATACAGAGCACAGTGTTCATTATCAGTGTATAGAGATACTCATCATCATTATACAGAGCACAGTGCTCATTATCAGTGTATAGAGATACTCGCCATCATTATACAGAGCACAGTGCTCATTATCAGTGTATAGAGATACTCATCATCATTATACAGAGCACAGTGCTCATTATCAGTGTATAGAGATACTCGCCATCATTATACAGAGCACAGTGCTCATTATCAGTGTATAGAGATACTCATCATCATTATACAGAGCACAGTGCTCATTATCCGTGTATAGAGATACTCGCCATCATTATACAGAGCACAGTGCTCATTATCAGTGTATAGAGATACTCATCATTATACAGAGCACAGTGTACATTATCAGTGTATAGAGATACTTATCATCATTATACAGAGCACAGTGCTCATTATCAGTGTATAGAGATACTCGCCATCATTATACAGAGCACAGTGCTCATTATCAGTGTATAGAGATACTCATCATCATTATACAGAGCACAGTGCTCATTATCAGTGTATAGAGATACTCGCCATCATTATACAGAGCACAGTGTTCATTATCAGTGTATAGAGATACTCGCCATCATTATACAGAGCACAGTGTTCATTATCAGTTTATAGAGATCATTATACAGAGCACAGTGCTCATTATCAGTGTATAGAGATACTCGCCATCATTATACAGAGCACAGTGCTCATTATCAGTGTATAGAGATACTTATCATCATTATACAGAGCACAGTGCTCATTATCAGTGTATAGAGATACTCATCCTCATTATACAGAGCACAGTGCTCATTATCAGTGTACAGAGATACTCGCCATCATTATACAGAGCACAGTGTCCATTATCAGTTTATAGAGATCATTATACAGAGCACAGTGTTCATTATCAGTGTACAGAGATACTCACCATCATTATACAGAGCACAGTGCTCATTATCAGTGTATAGAGATACTCTGCATCATTATACAGAGCACAGTGCTCATTATCAGTGTATAGAGATACATATCCTCATTATACAGAGTACAGTGTACATTATCAGTGTATAGATATACTCATCATCATTATACGGAGCACAGTGCTCATTATCAGTGTATAGAGATACTCATCCTCATTATACAGAGCACAGAGCACAGAGCTCATTATCAGCGTACAGAGATACTCATCATCATTATACAGAGCACAGTGTTCATTACCAGTGTATAGAGATACTTGGCATCATTATACAGAGCACAGTGTTCATTATCAGTGTATAGAGATACTCACCATCATTATACAGAGCACAGTGTTCATTATCAGTTTATAGAGATACTTAGCATCAATATACAGTGCAGAGTGTGTTATCAGTTTACAGAGATGCTCAGCATCAGTTGTAGGGACCCTGACTAAGTGTTGTTGCTAAACTGTAGTCAGCCTGCGCTGGAATTATTTTAGTTCTGCATTTGCAGAGTTTTCAGTTGTTTGTTCTGCCTGCTGTTGGGGGGGGGGGGGGGCGGTGCCCCTGGCAATAGAGCATTGGCCAACCCATTGGACAGGGGTCTCCAAACTGCGGCCCATGGGTGGGATGTGGTCCTTGGTTCTCCTTTATCCAGCCCTTGAGGCACTACCTTCCACAGACACCAAAGACAGATACTATTCCTCCCAAAGATACCAACAATGGGGCACTATTCCTCCCACTGACACCAGAGATGGGGAACTAATTCTCCCAATAACACCAACAATATCATTTTTTTTAACTCCCATTGACCACCAAGCCTATGGCATTGTTTACTCCCACTGATACTGGGACAATTTCTACTCATACCGGTCACAGTCTGCCCCCCCTAAAGTTTGAAGGACAGTAAACTGACCCTTTGTTTCGAAAGTTTGGAGACTCCTTAACGAGGAGGTCAGTGGTGCATGCTGGGGGGAGATATAAAAATGTAGGGTGACCTTTTAGAAAGATTGTTTGCCCTTGCTTCCTAGATTGTGGCCAGGAGAGTAGGTTGTGTTGGAGGCCTCTGCATAGGGAGGGTGAGGCCATGAGTGGGCCTGAGTCTGGGGCCTGAAGGGCTTGCACTGCCTTACTGAAGAGTACAATCAGAAGGAGTGAAGCTGAAGCCTTGTTGAAACACCAAGACAAGGGACTTCCCTACTGAAGAATCTCCAGAAGAGCTGTGTAGCTGCTGCAGGTGGACATTGCAGGGAGTCTGGTGGCTCAGCTTTAAAGGTATTTGTGCTGTGTGAAATTGCTCAACAGTCTAAAGCATGGTTTCTCTACCATGGTTCCATGGAACCCTAGGGTTCCTGTAGAGGTTACTTAGGGGTTCCTTGAGAAATTAGCAATTTCTGCCTCTCAGATCTGTTCCCACTGACACCATTGATCTTCTTAGTTATCTTTAAGGGGGTAGTTCTTCCCAATGACCACAAGTGTAAGGAGCATTCTTCCCACTGACCATCACACTAGTGTATCATGAGTTGTAGATGTAGCCATTTTTATCAGGGGTTCCCTGAGACTGGAAAGTTATTTCATGGGTTCCTCTGTGTTGAAAAGTTTAAGAAAGGCTGTTCTAAAGCGTAGAGATTGCTGGTCTTGGCTTGATGGTTCCTATTTCTGTACTGACTGTTGTTAGGCAATATTTCTGGAAAAATTTCGGGTTGCTTTTTGGGTATCCTGTGCCCTAACCCTCTTTCCCTGGGTTTTTTGTACTTAATAAACTCTGTTGCAGTTTTAAAGTGACTGGTGGACAATTTCTTCCACCATACAATGAGTCAATAATACAGCCCTCAGGGTTGAGATCCTAGCCCAAAGAGCTGCCTTGGGGTTTCTAACTGCCTCCAAGGGGTACGTGGGTGCTGCACAGTAATACAATCCACAGTCTTGATTATCATTGGAAATGAATGGCAAGATCAGGGCAGAAATAAACAGATTGCAGGATGGGCCTTTATAAGTCCAGATGTTGAGCATTTCTAAACACTTGGAAGTATTAGGTCTTTTAGTGGGAGAAAAATCTTGTGTGCATCATTGTTTGCCTCTAGTTTCCTAGAACATGTCTTATCTTCTGATGCCTCTGTTAAGGACACTGAATTGGGAAATACACATTTCATCAGTGTGATTGTTGACTGTAAGCATTTCTCGGAAAGATTGAATCACTGGACATTTGTGCCAATGCCATGAGGCCCCGAGCAAGGCAAAGCACTGCCAACTTCGGTCAGGGACCTCAAGGGAGGCTTTACAAAGTGCAGGCGGTTGTTTCTACCATCTGTATTCAGTTTAATAGCTGGTACTGCTAACAGGCAATGTGGCTTAATATACAAATTGTAGAACACTAGACTTCAGAAAAACATCGACTTTTCGGTTCACACAGAGAAGTAAACAGTAAACAATAGAATTGAAAATCTAACATGAGATATCATTAGAAATAAAACCAAAAATAATTTTAAAGCAGAACTCCCATATGCATGGTTAAAACATATATGATTTCAGTTTTATTATCAAAACAATAAAATTACAATAAAATAGTAATTCTGTACTGCCTGTCTTGTGATTTACAGTATAATGGTGGAGGGCATGCTTCCTGATGTTGTGTATCACATGAAATGAATAGTTTGCCCATCCCTCACTGACGTCACTTCCATGCCTGCTGGTTTCTTTTTCCTCTTGCTTTGGAACACAGGCCATGGCCGTCTGGACGGCGTATAGAGGTACCCTAAAGTTGTTGATGTTGGTGCTAGCACATAGCACTTTTAAATGTGAGTGGGTATTGTTTTTTAACCTGCATTGACACTCTTATCACCTTTAGAACTGCATCCATCACAATATTTTTGAACTCTTTCATGTTTTCATCACGGTGTTTTGATTTATAATTAAGCTAATTGTTACTCATGTTTTAGTTATATTATATATAAAATCAGAGGTATTATATTCCCAATTTGATTTTAGTAAAGTATTATATATATATCTTTTGGTTATTTGAGGTAGCGCCACACCCTTTTTCTACACAGCCTGATTTACAGTATACACATCTAGACGGGTGACATGTGCCATTCCATTAAAGCAGAACATCATTTGCTATTAAGTAGAGTTTTTTTCTCTTTTTGGTAAAAGAGGCATAGTGGGAGAGACTTACTAAAACTGGTAGCCAATCAGCTTCTAACTTCAGCTTTTTTAACCACTTCAGATTTTACCGAGTTCCTGATGGGAGCATTTTTTGCGATTCGGCACTGCGCCGCTTTAACTGACCAATGCGCGGTTGTGCGACGTTACACCAAAACAAAATTAACATCCTTTTATCCCCACAAATAGAGCTTTCTTTTGGTGGTATTTGATCACCTCTGCGGTTTTTATTTTTTGCTCTATAAAAATAGAGCCACAATTTTGAAAAAAAAGCAATATTTTTTACTTTTTGCTATAATAAATATATCCAAAAAGTATTTAAAAAAAACAAATTTCTTTCTCAGTTTAGGCAGATATGTATTCTTCTACATATTTTTGGTAAAAAAAAATCATAATAAGTATATTGATTGGTCTGTGCAAAAGTTATAGCATCTACAAAATAGGGGATAGATTAATGACATTTTTATTATTCATTTTTTTTCTTATTAGTAATGGCGGTGTTCTGCGATTTTTATCGGAATTGTGACATTGCGGTGAACAGATCAGACACTTTTGACACTATTTTGGGACCATTGACATTTATACAGCGGTCAGAATTAAAAATAGCCACCGATTACTGTGTAAATCTCACTGGCAGGGAAGGGGTTAAACATTAGGGTGCGATCAAGGGGTTAAATGTGTTCCCTCAGCGTGTTCTAACTGTAGGGGGGTGGGCTACCTTTGGGCTGGAGCCCACCCCCCCACCCACCCATCATTGCCTCTTATTAGTGTCCACCTGTGTTATAGGAGGAATCCTTTTAGTTCTCCCTTATAGAGGAGTGTATTTCTCCGATGGATCAGAGAAGCAGGATTTTCCATTCTATGATTAGTGTAGGACCCACTGATATTGGGGTATTTGACATAGTAGTGGGCTTATCACTATATGGCCATATGGTGTAACTAAATCCCCATATTTTCGGAATATGCTCAGGTGTTTTTAAATAGCCTTGCAGGAGTTAAATGTCATTTTTGTATGTGTGCGCTGTAATCTTTTTTTCTTTTCAGGATGGGCTACCCAGGACATGACTGCCGATGACAAGGAGCAGTAGATCCCTGTCATGTCACTATGCAGAACAGGGAAATGCCATGTTTACATACGCATTTCCCCCGTTCTGCCTCTCCTTGTGGCGATCGCGGGCCATTGGCGGGCATCGAGACTGTGGGACCCGCGGGCACGCTCCAGAGGCGTACGTGCACCCGCTAGCCCGGGATTACGAAGGGACGTACGGGTATGCCCTTTTGCGCACCCATGCCATTCTGCCGACGTACATCGGCGTGCGGCGGTTGGGAAGCGGTTAATTAGGCTTTGACAATAAAATTTTGAAGTTGAGTAGTTTCTATACAGAACTGCACCAGATTTTTTATGCTCATGTTTTAGTAAATACCCTCCCCCCCCCCCCATTACTTTGGCGTGAGCTGCCCTTAGTAGGAAAAAAATGCCAGGATAATGGAGTTCTCATCATTGGCCACCCAATGGCCAACCACGGAAGATGTCAGATAAGGAACAAATGGTGAAGATGGCAGCAATCACAACAAAGATGTTGGAGGAGGCCAGACTAGGAGGTAGGTCTGCCATAACCATGCCCTGAAGCCCTGAAGCTCAAAAGGGGAACTTCACATTCAACACTGGCTATGTTTAATCCTTATGCTGCTAGCATTAGTAAATAGATAGGAAGGCATATCATATTTACTTGTTTTACATTTCTTCAGTTACTTCCTGGTTTCCAGGCCTAGGCAAATGATGTCATACATCCCTGGAGTCTTCAGGAGGGGAGGAGGGGTTTTCTCAGATAAGCACTCCCTCCTGCATGCCTGAGCCAAGGGCAGATGCCACATGATTCATCTGTCCTAACTCAAGACATGAATCATCTGCCTTTATTCAAGATGGCTACGGCCAGGAATGCTAGGGGGTGTTTTTCAAAGTGATTTCTCAGCAAAATAAAGCTCAGAGACATGAATGAATGGGGGAGTTTGCTTTGAATATTAAAAATAAATTAAAAAGTCTTCTTGGTTTGCAGTGCTCAGATGCAGTGTAGTTCTGCATTAATATTCTTTTTATGAAATTCATCTTTCTAGTTCAACAGTTAACCTTCCTATGTCCCCCCCCCCCCCCCCCCGTGTGTCCATCCTCCTCATTAGATAATAATCAGCATCATTACTGCTGTCTGTAATGCTTGAGTACAGAGTGATTTTACTGACCAGCTGAATTGTGTGTATCACAGGAAAGGTCGGCCAAAATGTAAAATCTATTGGCAGGTAAAACATGCACATTATTTTACTGTGTATTTGGCTGTTTGCCTGGTGTTCAACTTCAAAGCAAATGTTTCCTGATTTGGGAAAACGTTGCGCATGTGAGCATTGGTAGTAATGCTAAGGCGCGATTCACACAGGGGCAACACGACTTCAGCGAGACTTTGCACGGCGACTTCAACGCGGCTTCGACGCGACTTCAACGCGACTTCAGCGCGACTTTAGCAAATTACAACGCGACTTGAAGTCGCCTCCATGACAGGCGACTTCGGCTGTGGCCAATCACAGGACAATCAGCTCTCTGGGAGGGAGGGGTTTTCCCTGCAAAGTCGCTTGACTTTACAGAGAGATCCGACTTGGAGGCGACTTCCATTGATTTCTCTGGTACAGGTCGCCTACCAAGTCGGATCCAAGTAGTACAGGGAGTACGCTCTGAAGTCGGAGCGACTTCAGTAGTGTCTATTAAGACGCTCCCATTCACTCTCATTGAATCTCTTTCTGGGGCGACTTGGGGCGACTTGAGGGCGTACAAGTCGGATCCCAAGTCGTCCCAGTGTGAACCGAGCCTAAGTCACATTCAACTAGAATTAGTAACATTGACAATGTTTTATCTCTCATCTGAGTTGAAGGGTGCCGTTAAAGCGGTAGTAAACCGCCCCCCCCCCAATCTAGAAAATTGGGCCCCCTGCAGCGTTATGTCATGCACTGCATACTCGCACATTATGACAAACTTACCTGCACACGGAGCCCTCCAGTGCAGCGCTGTCACTGCTCCTCTGTGCTTCCATCGACACTCGGTCTTCCTTCCGGGTTTGCTGTATGAATGGCCGGGGCAGCGATGACGTCACTCCCATGCATGTGCACGAGAGCCCTGGCCCCGGCACGGAGCTCGGAAGGTATGGCATGGGTAAGTCGTCCATTCAGAGTGCATGCGCCGGTGACGTCATCAGCTGTATCCTGTGTAAATATCTCCTAAACAGTCACGTTTAGGTGATATTAACTGTACCTACAAGTAAACTTTATTATAGGGTTACCTATAGGTAAAAGTTGAAAAGTAGATTTTACTTCCACTTTTTTATCCACACAGATAACTGACTCTAATCCAGTCAATATCGTGCCATGAAATGTGTCAAGGCAAGAACAGAGAAGGTTTGAATGTTTGCAAAGCCATCTTGTTTTCATTACACAATCCAATCACTCTAGTGCCAGGAAGTCTGGGGCAAGTGTTATTTGTTCAAGTAACATAACTAAAGCTGTGTATTTCTGTCAAATTGCCAGGATAGAGATGTAAAAAACAGCACATGACATCAGGGGATGCAAGAAAATGAGAGCGAAAGAGAGCAATGAGAAAGGTTCTGCTTTAGACTATTACAGAAGTTGCTAGTGACACATTCAAAGTCTCTAATAGCCACTGGCAACAAGTCAATAGTTTCCAAAAACATGTCTGGATTTTGAAGCAACGTGTCATTGTTCTCTCTCAGTCTCTAGCAATAAGTCAGAGGTCACTAGAAACATTTCAGCATCCTCTACATGTCTCTAGAAACACTTCCAAGTTTCTTACAATCTTCTAATATGTGGCCAGTTTCTAATAGTCTCTTGAAAAAAATCAACAGTCTCTGTGGGCATTACTCCTTACCCTTGCACTCTGTACATTATGCATTCCTGACCCCGACACTCTGTGTGTTACACACCCCTAACGTTATTCACTTCTGACTTGTGTACACTGTGGGGGTTGTTTACTAAAGGCAAATCCACTTTGCACAACAAGTGCACTTTAAAGTGCACTAAAAGTGCACTTGGAAGTACAGTCGCTGTAGATCCGAGATTTCCATGCAAGGAAAATAAAAAACAGCATTTTAGCTTGCACATGATTGGATGATAAAATCAGAAGAGCTTCCCCTCATTTCAGATCTACCCCTCAGATTTAAAGCAACTGCACTTTCAAGTGCACTTGTAGTGCAAAGTAGATTTGCCTTTTGAGAATAACCCCCTGTGTGTTAGGCACTCCTGGCCCCTGCACTCTGTTAAACACCCCCTGGCCACTGCACCTTGTGCACTCCTGAACCCTGTACTCTGTGCATTATGCACTCTTGACTCCTGTACTCTGTGTATTATGCACTCCTGTCCCCTGTACTCTGTACGTTATGCACTCCTGACCCCTGCACTCTGTGTGTTAGGCACTCCTGACTCTTGTACTCTATTTGGTAGGCACTCCTGCCCCCTGCACTCGGTTTGTTACACACTCCTGACCCCTGCACACTGCACATTATGCACTCTGTTTGTTTTGCATTCTTGACTCAGAACAGAGTAGGCGCAGGGTTTATTTAACCTCCCTGACGGTATTCACGAGTGTGGCTCGGGGTTAAATTTCAGTACCATTAGCGGTAACCCCGAGCCACACTCGGGATTACATCTCAGGATCCTGGTGCAGGTTACTTGCCTTGTTCCCAGGATCCTGCGATGTCCCCCTGCTGTGTCTGCGGGCTCTGTCCTCCGCCTGAAGCCTCTCTGTGCCAGGCTCCGTTCCCTGCGAGCGTCGCGACGCACGGGGGTGGAGCCTGGCGGCAAATTCAAAAAAATGTAAAAATCATAACACATACAGTACTGTAATCTTACAGATTACAGTACTGTATGAAATCATGTCACATCCCTTTTGTCCCCAGTGCTTTGTCCTATGCCCTGCATGCAGTTTTATATTATATATACTGTTCTTTCTGCCTGGAAACTTGAGATTGTCCATAGCAACCAAAAAGTGTCCCTTTACGTCAAAAGTGGCTTTAGACCAGCTAGAAAACAGCGATAGTAAATTAGAACACTTGCAGAATTGAGCGATAGTGAATCGTGGGGAAATTTATTTTATTATTACATTATTATTTTTTATAATTATTTATATTTATTTATTATAATATAATTTATGATTTTGTGTTTCAAACTTCATCATACCCGGGATATCTACTAGACTCTTGGTGGACAGATTTAAGTGTGTTATTGCTAAGAATTACAGGCCTACAATATAAAACGCCAAATTTCTATGCAAAATAATTGTACTGCTTTGAGACGCAAAAATCTGAAATAATCATACCGCCAGGGAGGTTAATCTTTAAATCCCTACTATTGTTAGCACAATTTTTCTAAACCCATCATTTGGTGTGTCATGATTAGCTGCGCTCCTGTTCTGCCCAGCCCCATCCCCAATATAAGTGAGCATGGTTAGTATGGTGACCCCGGAATTCATTTTGAAAATGTGGTCACCTTACTCTAATAGTCTCTTGCTATGTTAGAGCAGTCTTTGCAGTCTAAGTGGTTAGCACTAGGGTTACCAGTTTGAATCCCAACCAAGATGCTACCTGCCTGGAGTTTGCATGTTCTCCCTGTGCCCGCATGGGTTTCCTCTGGGTACTCCGGTTTCCTCCCACACTCCAAAGACATGCTGGTAGGTTATATGTCTCCTGTCTAATTTGGCCCTAATATCTATATGTATGAATGTGAGTTAGGGGCCGTAGATTGTGAGCTCCTTTAGGGCAGGGACTGATTTGAATGTGTGATATATGTGTAAAGCGCTGCGTAAAATGATGGCACTATATAAGTACCTGTAATGAATAAATAATAGTCTCTTGTATTCTCCATCAGTGTGTTACAACAATAAGTCTCTTGTAATGAGTATAGTAAATCAGTAGCAAGGCTCTCCTTATTTTCCCATACCTATTATTATTTAGCCACTCCCATTTCATGTCCATTTAGCCATACCTACTTTTCACAAAGGTGCGCCATTTTCTTACCCTTCTAAAATGTGTTCTTCTTTTCCAGCTTCTAGTATTGTTGAGAGGCAGTGTATAATAATAATACAGTGTAAGAGATTAGTAGTACACCGCAGTGTTAAACTTTTTGAATGTACTAGCTTAATTTTAGACACCGCAGGATTTTTCTTAAATTATTATTGATCAAAACTCCAGAAAGCAAACACATCAAACACGGTTAGTAATAGTCCGCAATTTCCAGAAACTTTTTCCCAGCAAAGTTTATTGCTACAAACCGGGTATTATTGAATCTATTTCTCACATTCTGAGAGAATACATCTATCTAATTTCTTCCACATGTCTTAGTTTAATACAAAATTGCATTAACCAGTTATGGGATATCACTCAGCCGTAGTGGAAGATGATGTTTCCGTTATCTCAGAATAAATACAAACAAGCCGAACATCTTTACCTGCTAACAAAAAGAATTGGTTAGGGCATAGTTAAAATTGCCCCAAGAATTCACCTAGTAATACAGTAATGTCTTGTATGCATAACCATGTAAAATGGCTTCGTACATACTTTATTATGGTGGAGACTAATGCCGCGTACACACGATTGGAATTTCCGTCAGAAAAAACTTGGATGGTTTTTCTGATGGAATTCCGCTCAAGCTTGCCTTGCATACACACGGTCACACAAAAGTTCTCAGAATTTTCGACCGTCAAGAACACAGTGACGTACAACACTACGACGAGCCGAGAAAATGAAGTTCAGTGCTTCTGAGCATCTGTCAAATTGTTTCCGAGCACGCGTGATTTTTTGCGCGTCCGAATTACATAGAGAACATGCTCTCAATCTTTTGCTGGCTGGAATTCCGCCAGCAAAAGACCGATGGAGCATACATACGGTCGCATTTTCCGACAAAAAGCTCTCATCTGAGTTTTGCTGGCGGCATTTCCAATCGTGTGTCCGCGGCATAAGAGGTAATTCTTGTGTAAAAGTTGTGTGAATAGGGGAAAATGGTGATTTAAAACAAAATAAATGAAAAAAGCCTGTTGTTTACAAAGCTCAATAGCTCAAGGTGAAATTTACACAACCATGCAAATGAATCTTAGCAGTGTTGTGGGAATATTCAATAAATAGCTAACACATCAAATAAAAAAATAATAATAATATGAGTTAATTCTAGTAAAGCCAAATTGTTATGCTAGAAGAAAAGTAATATTATATTAAGGGCCAGTTCACACCAGAATGCGGTGCGGGAAACACGCGTTTTGTGCATGTTTTTTGTACTACGTTCAATAACCCCAAACACAGCGTGTCTTCCTACACCCACAGTGAAAACCCCCAGCAAAGCATGATCCAATTTGCTTACAGCAGGGGAAACAAAATTCCTTCCTGATTGCCCGAGAGGTAATCGGATATTCCCTGGATCAACTTTACCTTTAAATGTTAATACCCAGTTATATTATGTACATTTAAGAAAGAATCCAGTCTTTTTTAAAGCAATCTCCTGAGCTGGCCAGAACCACCTCTGGAGGGAGTCTATTCCACATTTTCACAGCTCTTATGCAGCGTACACACGGTCGGACTTTTCGACCGGACTTGTCCAAATCCGGCGGACAATCCGATCGTGTGTGGGCTTCACCGGACCTTCAGCGGACTTTTCCAGTCGCAAATCTGACGGACTTTAGATTTGGAACAAGTCCGTCGAAAGTCCACTGGAAAGTCTGTCAGACCAGTCCGGTCAAAAAGTCCGCCTGTGTGTACACGGCCTTACTGTGAAGAAACCTTTCCGTATTTTGAGTTGAATCCCCATTTCCTCTAGACGTAAAGAGTGCCCCCTCGTCCTCTTAAAGTGAATAACTCAACACCAAGTTCACTATATGGACCTATTATGTACATGTTGATCATATCCCCCCTTAATCTCCTCTTCTTCCTCAGTTGGGAATAAATTCAGTTCCTCTAATCTTTCCTCATAACTGAGCTCCTCCATGCCTCTTATCAGTTTAGTTGCCCTTCTCTACACTTTCTCCAGTTCTCCAATATCCTTTTTGGGAACTGATGCCCAAAACTGAACTGCATATTCCAGATGAGGTCTTACTAATGATTTGTACAGGGGCAAAATGATATTTCTCTCTCTGGAGTCCATACCTCTCTTAATACAAGAAAGGACTTTGCTCGCTTTTGAAACCGCAGCTTGACATTGCATGCTATTATTAAGCTTATGATCTACCAAAACCCCCAGATCCTTCCCCAATCCCCACCATGGATTCCCCCAATGGTACTCCCCCTAGTATGTATGATGTATGCATATTCTTCGCCTCCAAGTGCGCAACTTTACATTTATCAGCATTAAACCTCATTTGCCACCTAGTTGCCAAATTAAACAGTGCATTGAGGTCCACTTGTAAATTGGAGACATCCTGTAAGGACGTTATTCCACTGCATAGCTTGGTGTCATCTGCAAAGCCTGAAATGGTACTTTTAATCCCAGCCCCATTTCATTAATAAAGATATTAAAAAGTAAGGTTGCTGTACATTTTGTAAAGTAGTGCATGCATTACTTTTGAAGCGGTCCGAAGTGATTTCATCCTATTCAAATTGAATGGTCTGAAATTGCACTGCACACAAATCGCATTTGAATTGCACAGGAACGCGCAGCACTTTCCTGTGCAATTCATGGTGTGAACCGACCCTAATAGCATTTTTTAAAGACCTCAGTTGTGCTTGCTTTTCTCTCTGGAGAGCAGTCTGCGTTTGGATTGCTCTTCACAGGATATTTGACAGGTGGTAAGGAGGCACTGTATCGCCTCCTCAGCGCCTGTTTTAACCTCCCAAATGCTGGACTACCAAGTCACAAACTAATCTGTTGTGGGGTGGTTGCACCCCAGTTTCATGTACTTGAAGAAGTCGTGTTTAGTGGGCCTACCGAGCAGGGGGTGTAATTCCTGCCTTGGCCTCTAAGCAAAGCATTGCGGCCGCGGCATGTGTACACCCCAGAGTGCTGCCTTTTTAGCAAAAGGGGGAGCGGTCAAGGGGCGGTTGCTCCCCATCTGCTAGTGTAAACGAGCACTTAATATGATTATTTATTCCATGTGCATTGCACACTAGATTTGGTCTCCTGAGGCTTTGGCATTATTATGTGATATATTTTAAGTGGTTTGAAAGGTTAGGGTTTTGCACTATTATGTGTGGGTTTTAATAATAAACTTCCTGATGCCAAGGATGGGATGATATAACCAGTACAGGGTGGTTCCACCATGAATGGAACTAGCGGGTGGAGTACTGTACCCCTATATAATTTGGTGTGTGAGGAACCTTGAGCAATAGGAATAGGCCACCCCTTGTATATTAAATTTTTTGGGGCTATAGGTGTCTTCCACACCTATTAAACAATAGCAGGATATTATATCTACTGTCGCTTTCTAAGGAACTGTTTGGGGTTATTATTCTAAACTAGAGTGTAGCTGGCGAGTGCTGATGTGCTACATGTCCCATACCAAGTGACAGCTGATGTATGGTGGACATATGACAAGTCACTGTATCCCTTCCTTCTCTATAAATGCAACTATCTGCATCTGATAACAGATCACGAATCGCTGACAGTGGATGGCAATCTGCTAAAATGTAAAATACTATCCAGGTACCTTTGGAGGCTTAATAGGTAGATCTAATCACCTCATTCGTTGTACTATCTCTGCTGTCCTAGCTATCACCCTAATTATAATGGATTTACCAAACTTAATTATTAAGATCTTGTTTAATCTTTAATACCCATCTTCAATTAAAAGTAGCTTAAAACTCAAGGGAGTTATTGCTATAAATTTCCACAGCACCAGTTTTTTTTTTTTTTTTAGTTTTTTTTTTATGCTGGGACTAACAATAGATGGCGAGCCAACAGGATTGGACACGTCAAGATTAGGAATAATTAAGGCGTTTTATGGATGTCCAATACAGAAGTACAGTGTCTGCTGTTCCTGTAATGTAAAAGGACCAAGTTGTGGGGATATAAATCTGTTTAACAAGTTTTATTAACACCACAGCTTCTTTTTCGGCGGGAGTGCGGGGGAATGCAGTTCTGGCACCTCTAGTACTGAATGCATTTAATGGCAAGGAGTGCTGGGGTGTACTGGTGGGTCTATTGATTCTGAATGCTGGGAGATCTATTATTGTGTAGGGGTCTATTGTTGCTGGGTAGGTTTTTTGTTGCTGGTGCGCTGTTATGTTGCTGAGGGTCAATTGTTGTTGGGAGGGATCTACTATTGAGGGAGAGGTCTATGCTGGCTGCAAGGAGATCTGTTGTTGCTGCTGGGGGTCTGTTGTTGCTGGGGCGATATTTTGTTGTGGAATGTTCATTGTTGCTGGGGGGGTCTACTGTTGTGTGGGGATCTATTGGTGCTCACTGCAGGGGATCTGTTTTACTGTCTTTCTTGTTATCATTAACAAATTTCATACACATTACTTAGTAGCACAAAAAAAGATACTTGGTTCTGTATTCTCTAAAAGGGGCAGTACTTATAGGTGGATAGGGGGTGGAACCAAGGGATGGTGCTCAGAGGTAGGTAGGGGGCAGAGGCGAAGGCTGACTTAGTAGGGGGTCCTGCACCTGTTCTCTGAGGAAAAAAGCCCCGGTTAACACTAGCTCCACCCAGATCCGATGCTAGGTCCATATCGGTAGGGTAAGCCAATTGCTATATTGCCAATAGTATTTTTTGACTCTGCTTGTTGCCACAAAACTATAACAAAGGTGTCACTATCCTAAAGCTGCACTGTGCAGTTATGTGTGCATTCTACATCATAGGGAGTCCATCAGAAAAGCATAAATTCATTGTTTGACTTTGCAAAAATTGGCTAGAACTGGGGTATATGGTGTAGATGTTGTATGTTGCAGTAAGAAGATCCAAGAGTTGTAATTTGTCAGTCATCAGTGTTACTAATTAATGTATATCTATAGCCAAAAATGTGTTTTTCTTTTTTTTATAGGGTAGGGAAGGATTAGAACCCCTGCAAACTTTTTATTGCTTTCTGAGCATGCGTGCTCATTCCTCAGGTAGTACCGTCGGCCTGAGGAAGGAGCACGCATGCTTCGAACGCGTACATCACCTTGTAACCACCCACTGGTAACCACCTGACACAGCGATGTCCGGCTGACGATCTCCTTCTGCGCCCTCCACATCAAGCCTGGGACACCGGAAACCACCGGTGCCGCCAAGCTCAACAGGACCGCATTGCACCAAGCCACCCTGGACTCCTGTGACACTCTTGGTCGCTACCTAATGATGTGCCCACATACAACTGCTATCTAGTGAGTGCAACTATTTGTGAATAAAGTGTGCTTTTATAATTACTACATTCAGATTGGCGCTGCTCTTTTGTCTTTTATGTTCCTATTACCAGAGTAACTTCTGTTCCCCAGCTAGCTTCCTTTCTAGTGTGGACATCTAGATTTTCACTATTCCTGAGGTTATCACCCAGGACAAATGGACTTTTCACTTTGGACTATTCATATTAATTAACCGTTTTGTAATTTTTTAATGTTTTAAAAAAAACTCAATTGGTAAGCATCATTCCTTTACCATTTCTCTCACTTCCTATCCATGCTATATAATTATCATTGTGTATAGTTAGAAGGTTGACTTGTTTTTACCATATCCCTGCTTGTGCCTGGAAGTGCCCTGCCGCGAAAAACATTGTTGTCAGAGTTGATGGAAAGCTTCCTCTGGTCCAGTAATAACTGCCCAAGTGAGGAAGCCCCCATTTGGTAGCTTTCCTCTCACTTTCTGTTGCATCTCAGGGACAGGAAGTGTAGAGAACCATTCAAACCTGACAGAGGTTCTACCCTTCACCCCACTTTGTCATATAAATATGCTTTTTCTTGCTGTGCCTGTTAGATAGCATCACTTCCTTCTATGTCTGATGCATGTCTCTATTGGGCAGAGTAAATCTCCCCAATGGGGACAGAGACAACAATAAACATCTTGGGAAAGTGGATGATTGGTGCTGGAACTCTGAGGTTTCTTTCTATATTTATTTTATATTATTTTACCATCCAATAGCATGATAGTGGTATAGATATAGAGAATCTGGCAGCTTTTGCATACTGAAGGGTTTCCACAACTGCCTTAGGTTGAGATAGGGATATGTGAATCTAGAACTAAAGCATTGCACTGTAAACATTCAAGTCCAAATATAAGCTCATGACATGCGAAGGACAGATAACCTCCAGCATTGCCCAAACCTGCTAGACCATAAATTCCAACCTCCCCAATTACCCGATAAAAGACGTGACAAAGGTATTTTGGAGTAAAATGGCCATAGCAGCCTTTTATTTAACAAAATACAGAACTTCAAATAAATAACATACTTAAACATAACCATCGGCCATTGTTAGACTAAATCTTGGTGGTCTTTGAGGGCAACTACACACAACCTGGTCACTGCGACAAACTTTTTCTTCAAACTTAGGCCTCCAGTCGCAACACACCGACTTGGAGACGATACTCCTCATCAGCAGTGACCTACATTTTACCTATTCCTAGTTAAACCCCTCGTTAACCGGAATGTACCCGAGAACCCCATACCACAGATGGGTCCCGACCATTTTTATCTTCTAGACTTTTTCTCCTCCTCCAAAGACCCACTACTGCCAAGCTGCCACGACTGCCGCATTGGAACACCAAAAGGGAGGGTGGGAAGCTGCTTCTTCTTCAGCTCCCGGCTGGTCCCTCACAGATCACCCCTCCCCCTAAGCTTCCCGGGACCCCTCCCAGCCCTTAGCCATACCCCCTGCCTTAAAGAGCTACCTTCCTATTCTTCTCCTGCTGTTCTACTGTCCACCCCTATCATGCTGTCCCTCCGCTCATTTTCTTCTTTCTTTTTGCTCCGGGAATCCCTTTCTAATGATGGGCTGTTTGTGATGCCATCCCATATTAAGGGTCATAACTCTGCCCCTTTATCAGGGTATTAAAGAGTTGTTAATAAGAACAGCATCCATGAGTTATAGCAGCCTGCCATGTGGTGGAGTTACAGTCCCAAAAACGCATTGGCTTTAAAAAGTCTGTCATTTGAATACACGCATTTTGTCTTGAATATCCTGGAGTGGAGCTTCATTTCTAGATTTACTCAGCAATAAAAGTCTTTACAGTGCATGTCAGCTGAACTTCCTTGGCAGTCATCAGTCTTATCAAAGCACTATTGACAAAGGACAACAGGAATTTAGTTAACTTTCCTAAGCATACACTCCACTGGAAAATTGTGCTTTTGAACTGACTCTGAGAGCTGGTTCACACAGGGGCGACTTGTCAGGCGACCTAGCCGCCTGACAAGTCGCCTCCCGTTCTGTACAATGGAACCGTTCTAATCGGAGCGACGCAAGTCGCTCCGACTTAGAAAAAGGTTCCCATACTTCTTTTGGGGCGACTTGAGGCGACTTGCATAGACTTCTATACAGAAGTTGTTTTGCAAGTCGCCGTGGCAGTCGTGTGCAGGTCGCCTCAGTGAGGCGACCTGCAAGTCGTGCCGCCCCTAGTGTGAACCAACCCTTAGGGGTTGATTTACTAAAGGCAAATCAACTGTGCACTTTGCAAAAAGCAGTTGCACTCTGCAAGAGCAATTGCTCCAGAGCTTAGTAAATGAGGTAAAGATTCACTTTACAAAGAATACCCAATCACATGCAGGGAAAAAAAAAACAGCATTTTTTCTTGCACACTGCCGCCTCCCATCGTCTCGTCTCCTGCCGGCTGCTCTGTTTACTGTTCTTGAGTTTGTGAAGAACAAAAAGCCGCACAGCACAGAGCACATATTAATTCACTATCCAGTGCAACTGAGGCTGCAAAGAATGGGACTGGGGAATCTCTGTCCTCCCTTTTTCTTTCCATGTCTCAAAATTGAGACATCAGGGGTCTGTTTAGACCTCTAATATTTCACCAAAGCTCGCTAGCGGGGCTTCTTAAAAAATGTAAAAAAAAAATAATATTGTAAAAAAAAAACTAAAAACTAAAATTGTAAAAAGGAAACCCCAATAAAATAACAAAAACAAAAAACTACTGACACCGTCCACTGCCCTACTGATAATATACACACGTATGTGTGTTTGAGCTCTGGGGTGCACACCCAATGCAACAGGCTGGGCATACCTATTCCGCTCAATTACTCCAATTATCAACTCTGAATCAGTCTACTGCACCTATCTACCCCAATAGAATCTAGTGGCTAGATAAATGCCTAAAGCACATTGAAATTAAAATTTGGTGAATATATTGGTGCCATTACATCCTGCAACAGCCAGGAGTCAATTTATGTAAAATATTTTTTTAACTGTAATACTAAACTGGAAAACTTGCAAAAAAAAAGTCATGACTACTTGGGGAAAATATACAAACCCCTTGCAGATAAGCCCAATTCAATTATGAATTAAGTGCTGAAAGTCCCTATAGTTGAAGAAGATCAACGGCACTCGCTGTTTGTGTCCCTGTTGAGGAGATTCATCCTCTCTATTAGTCCAGGTGATCGTTGTCACCGGTGTGGAAGTCACCAAAACAAGAAAGCAGGGATATATTTCCATAGGGAAAAGTGACAACTGTGTAATAAAGAACTTGCCTTCCAATGTAGAGCTCTGCTCTCCCCTAACTTCCTGTTATGACTCTACATGAGAAATAAAAAAATCCTCATGGTGAAAAAAAAAATTCTCATTAAAAAAAATTAGCTATTCCGTATTGTATTCAAATATAACAAAGACATTTTGAGCTTTGGATATACTTTAATTTAAAAAAAAATACTGCAGAAAAGTGACTTAGATTTGGAGTGACACAGATATTTTCTATTTCTATTGTAGAAAAGGGTACTTAAAGTAGAACTTAAGTCAAAAAATTCCATCCTGATAGGTCACTTCATGTTGGCCCCTTTTGCAGGTATAGTAGAACATTAAAAAGAAGTGCCTATACCAGGGGTCTTGAATTAAAGCGGACCTTCAGTCATTTTTTCAACTTTCCATCTATGAAACCTTCTGCCCTTGTTGTTTTAAATTTGGATAGTAACAGATTTATTTTCTGCCAGTAAATACCTTATACAGCCCACTTCATGTTTCTTGTCTGGACATTAGCCTAGGCTTATGACATCATGCACAGCTCTCTCTTTCACTCTTGTGAGGGTTTACCAGGAAGGGAGGGGGATGAGTCATAAGAGGGCACTAAGCCTTTCCAGCAATGCTCTTAGGGCTAGCAAGCATAGTTCCATCTCCCGGGATCGGTCGTACGACCGAAACCTCGATTTGGTGCAGGAAGTGACGCCAGCGTTACCCAGAAGCCTTTACGTTTTTCGTATCCAATCATGCGTCTTGCTTCCTGAAGACGTATGATTGGATGCGAAACGCGTAGAGGCTTCTGGGTAACGCTGATGTCACTTCCTGCCCCAACCCGCACCAAATCGAGGCTTTGATCATATGACCGATCCCGGGAGACGGAACAGCGTTTGCTAGCCCTAAGAGCATTGCTGGAAAGACTTAGTGCCAGTCTACAGGCACCACACTTGTGAGTAAAAAATGTACTTACTTATTTTAATGCTTAAATAAATTATAATATGTTGTGCAATGATGGCTGTTTGCTTTTTATGAGATCCTGAGATTAATGTGGAGATGCAAGAAGTGATTACTGGCATTCAATTGGGAAATCTTCGGGCATGCTTATATGAGTGGAGTGGTTAACCCAACATAAACAAAAGGCGTCTTTTTACCTTGTTTCTGGTGAGTGTCCATTATAGAAGGTGGTGGTGTTTTACGATTGGTGAAAGTTTTCCAATCACTGATATGGATCTGTGCACGTGAGATTCGGATAACCATCTTTTGAAGAGAATTATTGGGACTGTTTTTTGTTTAACACATGATTTTATATTTTTTTCTTGATTAAGAAGGATCATTTTCTTTATAATATTGCAGTTCATTAAATATGCACTTTATTTGAATTCATGATGATGAATGACTGATAAAGATTGTTTTTGATATGTGGTAAGATAAATCTATTATTTAGGGTCAGCGCAGTTACACCTTTTTCTATAACATAGGTTTACTTTAAAGCCTAGTATTAGTCCCAAAATGAGTATTGGTATGCAACTACAGACACCAACAGGCTTTTATAGCTTCTTGCATTCTATCAGAGGGAGATTTCACCACAAGGAAAGGTGAGAATTTAGTTCTAGATTGTGCCCTCTAGGTAGAGAATAGAAAGTTCTCACGTTTGCTGCCACCTGCTAATGAAAACAATGGGGGAACAGCTATGTACTTTACTATTAGTAAGGCTGGCAAAGCCTATCGTATAGCCCACCTTTGGAAAGGAGGGGAGATAAAAAATGATAAGTAAAATTGTACAATAGTACCTTGGATTATGAGCATAATCCGTTCCAGAAGAATGCTTGTAATCCAAAGCACTCGTATATCAAAGCAAGTTTCCCCTTAGGAATCAATGGAAACTCCGATAATTCATTCCACCGCCATTGCTTGTCTATGCAGTACCGCATGTGGCCAGAGGTGGGGGGGGGGGGCCGGAGATACTCGGAAACACTCGGAGAAGTTTAGAGACCACTCGGAGACGCTCAGAAACACTTGGAAACACTCCATTCCCAAGTGTCTCCGAAGGTCTCCGAGCATCACCGGCGCCCTCGCACCTCTGGCCAAATGTGGTACTGCACACCCCAGAGGCTTGAATCCTGCTACTCTTGGGAGACAACGCTCGCAAAACAAATTAAGATTTAAAAAAAAAAAAAAACAGCTCGTACTGCGAAACGCTCGTAAAACGCGTTACTCACAATCCGAGGTTCCACTGTATGGCTACTTTGGGGTTTAGCCATTGCTTCAAAGAACAATCTTAAAAGGGTGAAAAAGAACGCACTGAAAGTGGAAGTCCGGTCAAAAGCTTGACTGTAGGATAACAGATGTAATTAACATGCCCTTCTGCCACCACTATAAACCCTTACCCCAATAATTCAGACCACACCGATATTGGAGTATAAAAGGCCGTAGCAGCCTATTTTATTTAAACAAATATATCTTAGAATATCAACACTATGGATATAAAACATATCCAACATAAAACAGCAAAACAACAACATCTGTTAAACAACCTGTCTAATTTGTCAAGCGTTGGTCTGAGCAATATCTTCATAATCATCAGTGTCCAATAACAAAAACTTACCCTGCGGTCCCATCAAATTTGTCACATAGGCCTCAAGCCGACAAGCTGGCTCAGAGACTACCTCCGTTAACCGGGAACCACCATCATGAGCCATATCAACGCTGGCTCCCAAAAAAACTCTTACTTTTTGCCATCTTTTTTCTCTTGCCCAGACCAACGCCCGCCCCTGCCACGACATATCTGCGACCATCACCTGTAGAAGAAACAATACAATACCCTACATCCTAACAATACTTTACCAATATAAGGGAGGGTGGGCGGGAACTTTCTTCAGGAAAACTGTTACTCCCCCCAGGGCGGGATGAACTTATAAAGACCCTCCTAGTGCCTCCCCCTCAGTTAACTAATATACACTCCCCCTCTGTGTTAACTCCACTGCTGCCACAGTCATGTACTCCCTCCACCTATGCATTACATGCTGTGTTCCGGTCCTTTCTAACTAAGCTTAAACCTATTGCCACCCTGATTCTAAGGCCAACACTACTATCCTCTAAAGGAAAGATGTGCATGCTCAGCTAATCTAAGGGCGCTCAGGTTCAGGTATGTAATCTCCACAGTGGCCAGCTTCAGGGGAGAGGAGAGGGCAGCAACGGCAGCTGCAATGCCTGGGTGGTGACATCACCAATAGACTTACTATGAGGCATCCGTTGTCTGTTGTCCCTCCTCTCCCCTGAAGCTGTCACTAGAAGGGATCACATGACCAGACCAGAGTGCCCCCAGATTAGGTATACACATCTTCCTAGTTCACACAGGTGTACTACAGCATACACCCATCTGAGGGCTGTGTCTGCTGCTTGGGGATGCACAGGTGTTCTGTGCATCCCAGTGCAGGCGGTCCCATTCATTTCAATTGCTCCAAATTTGATAGCCGTGCGGATGCAGGTGCAAGTCCCCGAATGCACACTGTCTGCGTCCTCCACCCTGCACTGTGGGGTTGAGTTACTAAAGGCAAATAGACTGTGCACTTTGCAAGTGCAGTTACACTTTGCAGGGAGATTTTCTCCAGAACTGAGGAAATAAGAAGCCTCACTTTGCATAGAATACCTAATAACATGCAAGAAAAATAATTAAAAAAAACAGCATTTTTTGCTTGCACATTCTTGGATGATGGAAGTCAGCAGAGCTTCACCACATTTACTAAGCTCTGGAGTAGGGATGAGCCGAACACCCCCCTGTTCGGTTCGCACCAGAACATGCGAACAGGAAAAAAGTTCGCTCGAACACGCGAACACCGTTAAAGTCTATGGGACACGAACATGAATAATCAAAAGTGCTCATTTTAAAGGCTTATATGCAAGTTATTGTCATAAAAAGTGTTTGGGGACCCGGATCCTGCCCCAGGGGACATGGATCAATGCAAAAAAAAGTTTTAAAAACGGCCGTTTTTTCAGGAGCAGTGATTTTAATAATGCTTAAAGTCAAACAATAAAAGTGTAATATCCCTTTAAATTTCGTACCTGGGGGGTGTCTATAGTATGCCTGTAAAGGGGCACATGTTTCCCTTGTTTAGAACAGTCTGACAGCGAAATGACATTTCAAAGGAAAAATTCCATTCAAAACTACCCGCGGCTATTGCATTGCCGACAATACACATAGAAGTTCATTGATAAAAACGGCATGGGAATTCAACACAGGGAAACCCCGAACCAAAATTTTTTAAAAAATGACGTGGGGTTTCCCCTAAATTCCATACCAGACCCTTCAGGTCTGTTATGGATTTTAAGGGGAACCCCGCGCCAAAAAAAAAAAAAAACGGCGTGGGGTCCCCCCAAAAATCCATACCAGACCCTTATCCGAGCACGCAACCTGGCAGGCCGCAGGAAAAGAGGGGGGACGAGAGTGCGGCCCCCCCCTCCTGAACCGTACCAGGCCACATGCCCTCAACATTGGGAGGGTGCTTTGGGGTAGCCCCCAAAACACCATGTCCCCATGTTGATGAGGACAAGGGCCTCATCCCCACAACCCTGGCCGGTGGTTGTGGGGGTCTGCGGGCGGGGGGCTTATCGGAATCTGGAAGCCCCCTTTAACAAGGGGACCCCCAGATCCCGGCCTCCCCCCCCGTGTGAAATGGTAAGGGGGTACTTACCCCTACCATTTCACTAAAAAACTGTAAAAAATGTTAAAAATGACAAGAGACAGTTTTTGACAATTCCTTTATTTAAATGCTTCTTCTTTCTTCTATCTTCCTTTATCTTCCTTTATCTTCTGGTTCTTCTGGCTCTTCTGGTTCTTCCTCCGGCATTCTCGTCCAGCATCTCCTCCGCGGCGTCTTCTATCTTCTTCTCCTCGGGCCGCTCCGCACCCATGGCATGGGGGGAGGCTCCCGCTCTTCTCTTCATCTTCTTCTTCACCCTCTTCTCTTCTTCCTTCTTCTCTTCTTCATTTTCTTCTCCGGGCCGCTCCGCACCCATGCTGGCATGGAGGGAGGCTCCCGCTGTGTGACGGCATCTCCTCGTCTGACGGTTCTTAAATAACGGGGGGCGGGGCCACCCTGTGACCCCGCCCCCCTCTGACGCACGGGTGACTTGACGGGACTTCCCTGTGACGTCACGGGGAATGCCACAGGGAAGTCCCGTCATGTCCCGTGCGTCAGAGGGGGCAGGGTCACCGGGTGGCCCCGCCCCCCGTTATTTAAGAACTGTCAGACGAGGAGACGCCGTCACACAGCGGGAGCCTCCCTCCATGCCAGCATGGATGCGGAGCGGCCCGGAGAAGAAAATGAAGAAGAGAAGAAGGAAGAAGAGAAAAGGATGAAGAAGAAGATGAAGAGAAGAGCGGGAACCTCCCCCCATGCCATGGGTGCGGAGCGGCCCGAGGAGAAGAAGATAGAAGACGCCGCGGAGGAGATGCTGGACGAGAATGCCGGAGAAAGAACCAGAAGAGCCAGAAGAACCAGAAGAAGATGAAGGAAGATAGAAGAAAGAAGAAGCATTTAAATAAAGGAATTGTCAAAAACTGTCTCTTGTCATTTTTAAAATTTTTGACAGTTTTTTAGTGAAATGGTAGGGGTAAGTACCCCCTTACCATTTCACACAGGGGGGGGCGGGATCTGGGGGTTCCCTTGTTAAAGGGGGCTTCCAGATTCCGATAAGCCCCCCGCCCGCAGACCCCCACAACCACCAGCCAGGGTTGTGGGGATGAGGCCCTTGTCCTCATCAACATGGGGACAAGGTGTTTTGGGGGGCTACCCCAAAGCGCCCTCCCAATGTTGAGGGCATGTGGCCTGGTACGGTTCAGGAGGGGGGGGCGCACTCTCATCCCCCCTCTTTTCCTGTGGCCTGCCAGGTTGCGTGCTCGGATAAGGGTCTGATATGGATTTTTGGGGGGACCCCACGCCGGTTTTTTTTTTTTTGGCCCGGGGTTCCCCTTAAAATCCATACCAGACCTGAAGGGTCTGGTATGGAATTTAGGGGGAACCCCACGTCATTTTTTAAAAAAATTTTGGCCGGGGTTCCCCTTAATATCCATACCAGACCTGAAGGGCCTGGTATGGAATTTAGGGGGACTCCCACGTCATTTTTTTTTAAATTTTGGTTCGGGGTTCCCTTGTGGGGAATTCCCATGCCGTTTTTATCAATGAACTTCTATGTGTATTGTCGGCAATGCAATAGCCGCGGGTAGATTTAAATGGAATTTTTCCTTCGAAATGTCATTTTGCTGTCAGACTGTTCTAAACACGGGAAACATGCGCCCCTTTACAGGCATACTATAGACAGCTACGAAATTTAAAGGGATATTACACTTTTATTGTTTGACTTTAAGCATTATTAAAATCACTGCTCCTGAAAAAACGGCCGTTTTTAAAACTTTTTTTTGCATTGATCCATGTCCCCTGGGGCAGGACCCAGGTCCCCAAACACTTTTTATGTCATATAAGCCTTTAAAATTAGCACTTTTGATTTCTCCCATAGACTTTTAAAGGGTGTTCCGCGGCATTCGAATTTGCCGCGAACACCCCAAATTGTTCGCTTTTCCGCGAACTTGCGAACAGCCAATGTTCGAGTCGAACATGAGTTAGACTCAAACTCGAAGCTCATCCCTACTCTGGAGCAACTGCTCTTACAGAGTACAACTGCACACACAAAGGGGTTGATTTACTAAAGGCAAATCCACTTTGCACTACAAGTGCCCTTGGAAGTGCAGTCGCTGTAGATCTGAGGGGAAGATCTGAAATGAGTGGAAGCTCTGCTGATTTTATCATCCAATCATGTGCAAGCAAAAATGCTGTTTTTTATTTTCCTTGCATGTCCCCCTCAGATCTACAGCGACTGCATTCCTAAGTGCACTTGCAGTGCAAAGTGGATTTGCCTTTAGTAAATAACCCCCAAAGTGCACAGTCTATTTGCCTTTAATAAATCAACCCCTGTATTTTGAACCCATGGCTGCCTGAATACAACTACCAGCAGGGGGCAGATTACTCCATCCATGCTGTTAGTGTGGATGGAGGAATCAATAAACAATTTTCTCTCCTTCAGCACATGGGAAAAAATCGATCCGTGGCTACCTTTGCTTCTACAGTCTGGGTGACACCAAGAGTGAAAAATCTAGCGCTTCTGGGTATGGGTGAGGATGTGACTCACCTATGTAACATGACTATGTGCCTCTTGAATAGGGCTTAGAAAAATTGAGAATTTTCATTTTAGCACAGTTTTATCAAAAATGTAAAGATTTGGGTAAAAGGTCACCATTTCAGTGAAGCACATGGGAATTAATAGAAAAAAGTGAAGAAAAGCGTATACTTTGGTAGTTTTTTATGAAGGTAATGAGCTTTAAATGGCTCTTGAAGGATATGAAAGCTCATTCCAACTATCCTCAATCTGTTTTTCTGCAAAAATAAAGATCCTTATTGGCCTTTTTATTTTACACATACCGTATATACTCGAGTATAAGTCGTTCCGAGTATAAGTCGAGGCCCTAATTTACCACAAAAAAATGGGAAAAACTTATTGACCCGAGTATAAGACGAGGGTGAGAAATGCACAGCTACTGTAAGTGGAAAAGAGGGTCAACAATGCCCATTTGCAGCATCACTGTGCCCATTTGCAGCCATAGGTCCCCTGAACTTCAAACTCGGTAGTTAGGGGTTCCTAGATGCCCCCTAGCTGCAGCCAAAATTTGGGGTCTCTGAACCCAAAGGACCCAAAATGACATTGCTGCAGATAGACACAGTTTACCGAATTTGGGGCACCGTATCTCTGGGCCACTTAGTACTAAGAACCCCAAATTTGGTGTGCAAACCCAGTGGAACTAGCACCATAAAATTTCCAAAGCTGGGGTTTCTAGCACTAAGTGGCCCCAAGATACAGGGCCCCAAATATCAGTTCAGAAAATGTCAAGCACTTTTCTGCAGCAGAAAATGACATTTTCTGAACCAGTTTTGGGGCCCTGTATCTCAGGGCCACTTGGTGCTAGGAACCCCAGCTTTGGATATGTTATGGTACCATTTCCACTGGGTTTGCACACCAAATTTGGGGTTCCTAGCACCAAGTGGCCCTGAGATATGGGGCCCCAAAATCGGTTCAGAAAATGTCAAGCACTTTTCTGCACCAGAGAATGACATTTTCCGAACCGATTTTGGGGCCCCGTATCTCGGGGCCACTTAGTGCTAGGAACTTCCGCTTTGGATATGTTATAGTACTAGGTCCACTGGGTTTGCATACCAAATTTGGGGTTTCTAGCACCAAGTGGCCCTGAGATACAGGGCCCCAAAGTCGGTTCGGAAAATGAAATTTTTTTCTGCAGAAAAGTGCTTGACTCGAGTATAAGTCGAGGGGGGCACTTTCAGCACAAAAAAATGTGCTGAAAAATTCGACTTATACTCGAGTATATACGGTATTTTCACAGATGGAAAACATGATGAATAAAGATAGATTTAAATGAAAAAAAAAGCACCAGTACACATGTAACAGTTGGATACATAAAATAAACAAAACTACCCTAAATACAGAAACACCACCTGGAGAAAAACTTTCTTTTCACCCAAATATTGCTGCTGACTGAGCAAAATGGAGAGTTTCCTCTATGTAAAACTTCACTTCCAGGTCCTGGTGTCACTTTCCCCAGCCAGTATGACCGATGAAGCAGCTAATGGAGCTTGATCTGCACTCTATTAGCTTCATCAGAGAGCAGGTGAGACATCAGGGTCTTTCAGATCCCTGAGGTCTCATTAACCACTTGCCGACCAGCCGCCGTCACTATACTGTGGCAGGTCCGCACGATCCCACGAGCCGCCATAGCTTTATGTCAGCTCCTTTAAGCGGGATAGCAGATGCGCGCATACCGCCGGAGGCGCATGCACGTGCACATTGCACTCGGGGGGTGCCGATGCTCGTGACCGGCACTCGCGATGACCGCCAGCCGTGAGCGATCGCGGCACGAGAAGCAGAACAGGGATGTGTGTGTAAAAACACATATCTGTTCTGTTCTGTTCTGAGAGGAGATGCAGATCGTGGGTTCCTAATAGCTAGGAACAACGATCTGTCATCTCCTATAGTCAGTCCCCTCCCCCTACAGTTAGAACACACACTGAGGGAACACAGTTAACCCCTTGATCGCCCCCTAGTGTTAACCCCTTCCCTGCCAGTGACATTTATACAGTAATCAGTGCATTTTTATAGCACTGATCGCTGCATAATTGTCAATCGTCCCAAAAATGTGTCAAAAGTGTCCGAAGTGTCCGCTGTAATGTTGCAGTCCTGATAAAAATCGCAGATCGCCGCCATTATTAGTAAAAAAATAAATAAATAAATAATAATGCCATAAATCTATCCCCTATTTTGTAGACGCTATAACTTTTGCGCAAACCAATCAATATACTCTTATTGCGATTTTTATTACCAAAAATATGTAGAAGAATACATATCAGCCTAAACTGAGAAAAAAAATTAGCGTTTTTTAAAAAAAAATGGGGATATTTATTATAGCAAAAAGTACAAAATAGTGTGTATTTTTTTCAAAACTGTCGCTCTTGTTTTGTTTATAGCACAAAAAATAAAAAACGCAGAGATGATCAAATACCAAACTAAGATATTAACACCAAAAGAAAGCTCTATTTGTGGGAAAAAAAAGACATCAATTTTGTTTGGGTACAGCATCGCACGACCGCTCAATTGTCAGTTAAAACGACGCAGTGCTGTATCGCAAAAAGTGCTCTGGTCATTGAGCAGCCATATCTTCTGGGGCTGAAGTTGTTAAAGAGAACCTGTCACCAAAAAAAAAAAAAATCACTTTTTGTCCTCTATGTAAAACTTCACTTCCAGGTCCTGATGTCATTTTCCCCAGCCAGTATGACCGGGGAAGCAGCGTAGTGTGATCTGCACTCTATTAGCTTCATCGAAGAGCAAGTGAGACATCAGCGTCTTTTGGACCCCCGATGTCTCATTAAAGAGAATCTGTCACCAAAAAAAACATCACTTTTTGTCCCCTCTGTAAAGCTTCCCTTCCAGGCCCTGGTGTCACTTTCCCCAGCCAGTATGACCGGGGAAGCAGCGTAGTGTGATCTGCACTCTATTAGCTTCATCGGAGAGCAAGTGAGACATCAGCATCTTTTAGACCACCTGATGTCTCATTAAAGAGAACCTGTCACCAAAAAAAATCATCACTTTTTGTCCCCTTTGTGATGAAAAGTGAAATTTGCTAAATTTTGATGAGAGCGCAAACAACCTTGTCTTTCTTCCAAGCATTCTTTTGTGGACTCTAATCCCCCCCCTCCCAATCCAAAATCAGAAGTCCAAATCAGAAGAGCAGCCAAGTGACAACCATGGTTATGGTTCCTCCATAGATTTGGCATGGTGAGTGGTGAGAATTGTCACCGTAGGAAAGGACGTTTGCTACTGTCAGGAGCACCAAGCTAAAAAAGGGGATAGAGCCTGTAAAAAAAAAAAAAAAAAAAGAAAACTAATGCAGCCACCACATCTAAAGACTGGTAAGGTACAATATATAACATTTTTGTTTTTGGGTTAAGATACAGTTCAATAGCTGCAACATATATTTATTTATTTGTTTTTTATGATTTTTTTTTTTTAAGCCAAAAGATTGCTCTAAAGGTGCACTTATCTTTTAAGACGTGCCTCAGGAAGCTCTGTTTGTAGGGACACATTTGATTACTGTGTATTTTCTTCCCACTAGACAGGATAGTCTGTTGTGAGCTGTCTGCTGTGCCATTTGCTGTTGTGAGTCGCTTAAACGACATAATATGCGCCTTCGCTATCTTACAAGGGTTTTGGCTGCTCGTCATAAAATCATACACATTGCTGGTGAAGGTTAGACTAGACATTGCTGCTTGCCTATATCAGAACAGCATGTTTTCACAACTGTGGGTCTGGTCACAGCGAATAAAAAATGATGGCATCTCCCAGCAAAAACCACACATACCCTGAAAACACGTTGGCGGGAGTTCTTATGTGTTTTTGCAAAGGCGTGCTCAGATAAATATAAACAACATACAAAGGCAAGAGCAAGAGCCAGAAAAAAAAAGTAGACTCGTTTGCCAATTTCCACTTTAATATATCTTCAATGTTACGGCACTGTGTTATATTAAAAAAAAAAATGTATTTCATTCACTTATTCATTTAAAGTGAACCTGCTCTGTGCAAGAACATTGCAATGCTTGCAATAACTGGAGCAGGTTCATTTTAAATCAAAGATTTCAATTTTTTTTTAAATATCTCCTCCTGCCCCCTGAACAATAGACAGTTGATGAGAGACAAGAAATGACACTGGCAGCAAACTAGCCTCTCGCTTGATACCTAAAATGATGATGCGTCAAGCTCCAAATCAATAACAGCGGTGTATTTAAATATAATGTACAACGCATAATCAATAAACCCCTAATAACACATATTACAGCACTGATCGCTCTGCTGGTGGATTGCAAAGTGCACTGATCAAATCAGCTAATGTTCAAATTTCACGTTTTACTAAGTATGGCAAATATAAAACCGGTGCCTATAAATGAAAAACAGTTTTTGGTGATATACTGTATCCTTAGATTTAAAGCTACTGGCGGGTTCGCCCTCTTGTTAGACATTAAGAGCTATAGTTGGATTAATTGGTGTATAATAGAGAGCGACCAGTTGAAATGGGCAGGAATAGTCATTTTTGCTGGCATAACAATTCAGAAATGGTGTAATTCAGGTGGATGTCACAGTGGAATGTTATTGAATAAGAGGGAGCTGATTGTTGTAATATAGGGCAGAAAAGTGAAAGTCCTTCTCTAGAACATATACTTAAATTCTAAAGCTTAAAGTGCACTTTTACATTATGTAAAATGTTCTGCTTGTAGTATATGTGCAGCATGCTTTTTATTTTCACAGCTGCATTTGGTTGCCTCCCTTCGGCGTTTGCATAATGCTCTGCTTTGCTGAATACTTTTGGCCAAATTTTAGACTGTCCTGCCACTCCAATCCTATCCTGGACACCAAATTGTAGACTGTCCTGCCACTCCAATCCTATCCTGGACACCAAATTGTAGACTGTCCTGCCTCTCCCATCCTATGTTGGATATTACATTTTAAACTGTCTCGCCTTTCCACTCCCATTCTGGACACCAAATTTTAGATTGTCCCACATCTCCATTCCCATTCTGGACACCAAATTTTGGATTGTCCTGCCTCTTTCATCCCATCCTGGACACCAAATTTTAGACTGTCCTGCCTCTCCCATCCCATACTGGATACCAAATTGTAGACTGTTCTGCCTCTCCCTTCCCATCTTGGACACCACATTTTAGATTGTCCTGCCTTTTTCATTCCATCCTGGAAACCAAATTTTAGTCTGTCCTGCCTCTCCCATCCCATGTTGGACACCACATTTTAGACTATCCTACCTTTCCCATCCCATCTTCTACACCAAATTTTAGACTGTCCTGTCTCTCTTATCCCATCCTGTACACCAAATTTTAGACTGTCAGGCCTCTCCTATGCCATCCTGTACACTAAATTTTAGACTGGCCCCCTTCTCCCATACCATGCTCAACATGACCTAGGAAGCTGGCCTCAGATTTTGAACTGAAGGTACAGTAAGATGGGTCTGCAGGTAGAGCAGTAAGGTGGGCACCACCGCATCCCCTAGAACTACTGTACTATCCCTTTAGTTCTCAATCTGAGGCCATCCTCCTAGCTCATGTGACCTGGTAGCAGCTCTGCATTCTGGTCTCTGACATCAAAAGAACCTTTCACTAAAGGCTTTGCTGACGTTGGTGTCCCATATAAGTGACTCAGTGGGAAAAGAACTAATATTGGAAACCTATAAAGCTCACTTTTTACATGCAAGTCTTTAATAAATTTACTGTTTTTAGATGATATAATAATGTCTGGATAGTGGTTCTCCATGAGGGCTTTTTGTGCCAAATACAAGTAAAAATTAGTTGGATCCCCTAAGTGCTGATCAAGGACTGGACAGAAGAAGGAGGTGGAAGACTGAGGTCTGATTGTGGGCAAAAAGATAAGGTGGCTTGGCTTGTAGTGATCGTGGCCCACTGGGAGGATAATCAGAATGGTAGATGAGCATGATTGGGGGGTACAGAGAAGATTAAGGAGGCAGACCAGGAAGTTGAATGTAGACAAAGAACTAGGCAGAGTGAAATGTAACTTTTGTTAAGGGGTGCATGGGAGAATGGAGAAGCCTTTAATTCTGAACAACTGGAAAAAGATGAAGAGTGGGTGCTGGTCACTGACCAGTGAGAAAAAGAGAGGAGATGTTCGCGGGAGGAGAGAAAGGAGGCAGATGTTGGGTTGACTGTATACCAGTGATAAAGGGTGCACAGTGAGAGCTGATGTTGGCTGGAGGTAGTGGGGGTTATTGGCAATAGGCAGTCCTAATACAGCAGGGACTAAGGTATATATATAAATTGTCAAGTGACATTTCATATCCGTTTCAGAATTACAGTGTCTTGGCAACAAAATGTTTTGGGGCAACAGAGAATGTCAGATACCTGGGAGCACACACGTGGCAACAAAGCAGGGACATGGACAATGGGAAGAGAGCTACAGAAAGCATGCAGCAATGGCAGAATCCTGAAGAGTGAACAAAAAGTTGCAATTCCCTTATAATAATACATAGGATGTTGGTAGAAAGGAAACTAACAGCAGGGCGCTGAGGTCAGCATCAAATAAAAATTGCTTTATTAAAATAAGCAGCACAGTTACATTGAAGTTAGCATGAAACAGCATGGGTAAGGAACACCTGGGACCAAGCAGCTGTGATCAGTGTGAGTCTGTAGGCATCACTGAGCAAACAGACTGAGGATGACAGGGAGCCAGCCAGCTCAAAGTATGGATAGTAGCGGCGGCTTTCTCAGGTACACACAAGGATGACAGCTGTCAAAATGCCCGGTGGATGTCGGAATGGGGTGTGCACGACGTGTTAGCAGGGACTTCGCCCTCTTTTTCAAATGCATCAATTGAGGTGATCCTACCCAGATCTTTTGCTGGATCTGCAGAGGTTCCAGTCTTGGTCCCTTCTCCTGCTCAGCGATCCATCCACCCAGTTGCCCCATCCCTTCCTCTACCCTGTTGATGGTCTACAGATACAAATGAAAGTTCCAATAGAACAATTGACTCTGCACTTCTCCTAGGAGCGCTGTATGTACGGTGTACTTGTTTGTTTACACTCTTTGGATTTGTTGGTAGAAAGGACATAGAATAAATGTAGAAGAAATAGGATGACTAGTGCAAAGAAAAGTAGTGGGTTTACAAAAAGTTAGTAATACAACAAAATGTTGAACAAAATATCAAATGAAAGATATGTCTTGCAATATCTACTTAGGATTGCTGTAACAATCAAATACACACTGGGGAAAGATAGAATGATCAAGTAAACAGAAAGTGTTCATTTTAAACATTCTTTGTGGAGAAGCAGACATAAAAGAATGTAGTATAGCAGTTAGTGGGGCAAAGTAATAAATGAAAATGGCGCTGTAGTTGCTTGAAAAGAAAGATACATTTTGTGCACAGAAATAATTCTGTGCAGTAAGGCTTTGCAAAATAATTGCTAAAAGAAAAAAAAAGAAAAAAAAAAAAGAACCCAAATAAAATAATATTCAAAAGAGACATTATTGAGGTGAAAAGGGCACAAAAGAAACTGGTTGCAGAGAGCTTAGGACCAAGAACTGCAGTTTGGGGAACTAGGCGGTAAACTCATAAAAGAGAACGGTGGAGAGAAAATAGAAGAATGGTATAACAAATGAGGGTGGTAAGTGAGGCACTGAGAAGAGCAAAGCATGCAGCAGAGGATGTAATGAAAGTAGCTTTATTGCAATGATAACTGCGGGTGTCATAGACAGGGACAAAGATGACCAAAACTAGTGGCAGAGATCAGATATCCAAAATATCAAAGTGGATTCAGAGCCCTCTCACATTGAGGCACTTCTAAACTGCCCATAAAACGCTAGGCGCTTTTTCAGCACTTTTGCGACTCTTTTTGGGTGCTGTTAAAGGCGCTTTTAAGGAATTTGCGGCGTGCTTTTTAAAGGACACGGGGCTCAAAAACTGCCCCAAAAACCATTTTGTGATGCTTTTGCATTCATTCCAATGGAAAGGGAATGCTCCAAAGATGCTGCATGCCGGATTTTTTTCACCGCACTGCCAGCGCACTGCCCCAGCGTGAAAGCATTCATTGATTTTAATGGAAAGCATTTTTCATGAACTTTTCGGGTGCTTTTTTTTTTTAACGCCAAAGTGCTTGAAAAACTCCTTAGTGTGAAAGGGGTCTTGGGCAGAAAGGCACTGTGAATGTTGGAATGAGCGCATATAAAGAAAGTGTAGCAGAGTTGCAAAGGCTATGAAAGAATCCAAACAGTAAAAGGCAATACGAGGGACAGCAGTGCATAAGTGATGTAACAATAAGGGCAAATGAGGCAGGGGATGGCAATGGGACGATGGGGATCATTAAAGTTTAAGGCATAGTAGAGAAATAGAGTAGTTGGGACCATAGAAAAGCAGTGAAGTGGCAGGACAGCCTGGTTCCAGAAGCAATAAAGGAGAGTGGCAGAACAATGGGGATTGGAGCACAGTAAAGGAATGTCAGTGCAGTGAGGCTCAGGGCATAGTAAAGGAGTGGCCGAGCAATGGGGATCAGAGCACAGTAGAGGAATGGCAGAGCGGTAGGGATCAGGAGATAGTCGAGGAGTGGCAGAATAATGGGAATCAGGGCACAGTAGAGGAATGGCAGTGCAGTGAGGCTCAGGGCATAGTAAAGGAGTGGCCAAGCAATGGGGATCAGAGAACAGTAGAGGAATGGAAGAGCAGTGGGGATCAGGGGATAGTCGAGAAGTGGCAGAATAATGGAAATTGCATCACAGTAGAGGAATGGCAGAGCAGTGGGGATCATGGGATAGTCGAGAAGTGGCAGAATAATGGGAATCGGAGCACAGTAGAGGAATGGCAGAGCAGTGGGAATCAGGGAATAGTAGAGGAGTGGTAGAGCAATGGGGGTTGGAGCACAGTAAAAGAGTGGCAGCACAGTGGGGATCAGGGCATAGTAGAGGATTGCTAGAGCAATGGAGATTGGAGGACAGCAGAGAAATGGCAGAGTGGGGGGGGGGGGATCAGGGCATAGCAGAGTGGCAGAGCATAGGAAATCAGTGTATAGTAGAAGAGTGACTTAGCAGTGGGGAATGAAATGCAGTAGAGAAGTGACAGAGCAGTGGGGTTTGGGCAAGAATAGAAGAATATCAAAGCAGTGGGAATTATGGCACCGAAGAAGAGTGGCAGGGCATTGGGGATCAGGCCATAGTAGAGAAGTGACAAAACAGCAGGGATGGGCACATAGCAGACAAGTAGTCTAGCACTTGGGGATCAGGGCATAGTAGAAGAGTGTCAGAACAGTATAGTAGAGGAGTGGCATAGCAGAGGGGCTGAAGCTATAGCAGAGAAGTGGCCAATAACTGGGGACTGCAGCCTAGTAAAAGAGTGGCAGGTCAGTGGGGATTTGGGCATAGTGGATGAGTGGCAGAACAACAAGGATTCGAGCAAAATAAAGAAGCAAAAAACAGGGCACAGCAGAGGAGAGTCAAAGCATTGGGAACCGGGGCATGATAATGGTGATCATAGCAGAGTAGAGGAATGGCAGGGCAATCAGGCATAGTAGAAAAGTGGCAAAGCAGCAGGGATGGGGAGGACATAGTAGATAATGGGCTGAGAAATGGGGATTGGAGCATAGTAAAGTAGTGGCAGAGCAGTGGGGATCAGGACATAGCAGGGGAGTGCCAGGGCAGTGGAAATCAGAGCATAGTAGAGGAATGGCAGAGCAACAGGGTTCAGCACATAGTAATTAATTGCAGGGCAGAGCATAAATGGCTATTCCATAGAATAGAAATAATAAAACTCTTTTACAGGGTCACCTTAAAACATAGAGTTGTATCCTCCAAGCTGGGATGCACAAAAAAAATCTCTTGATTTACTATTATGAACGTATAATACACAAGCTAGTCAAACCTAAATGTAAATGTATTAGGGAAATATAGAGAAGGATTGATTGTTAGGGTTTTAAATTACTTACCGGTAATTACTTTTTGACATTTCTATTGAAAAGGATACATTTATATATTAATTCATATTCATACTGTTGAGCTACTGTAATAAAAGCATTTGTAGCGCAGGTGGGCACTTTTGAGATTAACATTGATTTAACAATCCTAACATACCTCTAAGTCTCTGCACCTTCTTTCCAATGGTCAATTCTCTATTACTCCCAAACCATAGAAATATTTTACTAAAGGCAAGCTTTCTTTTGTCATTAAAGGTCATTAAAGGTAAACTGTGCTAAAGTCCTATTTGCTCACCTGTACGTCTGTGTGCATTGCTCTGCCCACACACATGGCGTAACACTGTCACTCAAAAATGAGTCAGGGGTGCTAAAATAATAAGTAATTAAATATATAGTCAAATGAGTTAGAATCCAGCATGATAGTATCCTTTTTTTAATATTTAAAATAACCTAATTAAAACAAAGAAAAGGTTGTATTATTAATATTCAGCACACGATTTAAAAATACTCTGTGTGTGTGTGTATATATATATATATATATATATATATATATATATATATATATATATATATATATATATATATATGTATATATATACCTGTGCTAAAAATAGTTGTAATGCATTTTTTATGTATTTATTTATGACAGTTATTTATTTAACAGTGACAATTTTAGCAGCAGTTTACATACGTTGCCATTATGTCAGTACCTGCCCTTAAGAAGCTCACAATCTAAGGTGCCTATCTCACATGCAAACAAACACAGACAAACTTACCATGGACAGTTTAGATAATAATTGAAAAAAAATTACAAGCAGGAATTTTTTTTTTACTTGTAACCTAGTACATCCTTCTTTGGGTAAAACTATCCTCAAATTCCTGCCCCACAGTCCACTGCCTCCTCTACCTATCAACCCAGGATATCTACTGGATGGAGGTCCTCCACTGATCATTGGGATCCTCACAGATAAGAGAGGAAGCCTGTGCTCCAAATGCAATACGTGCCCCGCTCCTTTGCCATGACTGGTAATACACCATGAACCGTCCTATACTGTACTGTATCAGCCTGATCCTAGTCAAATCCTGATTCAAGTGAAAGGATCTGCTCACCACTATTTAACCCATAGATGGTACACATTGTTGAAAATAATTAAAGTTTGCTATGGTCAACTTACAGACAATAAAATACATTCAAAACCTTTTTTTTACTTAAATGAACTTGTCAGATTGTTAGAATTTTAACAACGAACATTAGAGATTAAAACCAGGAGGAGATATGCTTAATAATAAAAGAACCTGCTGGCACCTTCTGATGCCTGCTTTTAATCTCTGATGTTAGTTTTTATAGTTAAAACAAGCTGATGGGTTCCCTTTAACTGACTGACTGCTGGCTGTTCTCTCCATTGATATCAACAAAGCCAGACTTTTTGAACTACGCATGGACACACTGCACCGTTCCCCGCCATTCTTACAAGACAGCAGTACACCTTACCTTGGACAACCTCACGCTAACGTGATTGCAAATAATTGGAAATATTTTCATATTCGCTGAATATGTCCTTATCAAGGTATATTAATTTATATAGAGAGAGCATTGACCATGAAAACGTACAATCTAGAGAGAACTGAAAACACAACCTTTTTATTACAAGGCAGGAACTAACTGAGACACCATGCATCATTTTCACACTTGTGTGAATGTAGCACACAGAAAGTGTAATGCAAGCAAATACATATTTTTTTCACTTCATTTGGAATAGAACAGGGGCGGATTTAATCTTCAATTTCCCCTCGCCTCTAGCTATCACTAGGACAGGAATTGAGTAGAATCACTTGAGACATTCAAGTAAATGTAAATTCTAACTGAATTACATTTCTTTTGCCAAAGCATTGTCTATTATAAATAATTTTTATTTAAAAATACTGTTTTTTTTCCCCTCTTTTTCATCCTTTGTTGCACCTTAGTGCAGCTAATTTCCTGCAAATCCATTGCATCTACTTCTAAACTTATTGCATTGATTTCAATAAAAGCTGCATGGCTTTTCTGATGGTGACAACAGTGGCCAACGCTTGTATAAAATGCGATGAACAGCCACAAGTAGTCTCCATCGGAAGCTTGTGTGACAAGGTGACAACACGAGAGTTACATATTAAAAAATGGTAACCTTGGATGACTGTTTACTATGACCTTGACATAGGTTCTAAACCTTCCCTTCTCTAGACTGCTGCATGTTATCGGGGTAAAATGTAAGAAGTATAAAGCCGATGTGTGGGGCAGGTGTTTTGGGTTTGATATAAAAGTAAGATATCATCAGCAAAAAGAGCTGTATTCATGTCTTCGGAGCCTAGGTGAATGCTCAGGGGTCAGCATTGATTTAGAGTAGGATTCTATTGCAATGATGAACAATATTGGTGACAATGGGCATCCCAGGCATATTCTGGCTGTAGGGAAAAAATAAGAAATGTTGATGAAATGTTGAAGGAAACTTTAAAAAATTAAAAGCAGGGAAAATATTTTTTTCTTGTAACCTAGTACATCCTTCTTCTTGGGTAAAAATATAATTGAATTCTTGCCCCACAATCCACTGCCTCCTCTACCTATCTGCTGGATGGAAGTCCTCCACTGATCATTTTGCCATGCCTGGTAATTCACCATGAACCTTCCCATACTGTATTGTATCAACCTGATCCTAGTCAAATCCTGATTCAAGTGAATTGATTGGAAGTTTGTGTGACAAGGTGACAACACGAGGGTTACATATTAAAAAATGTTAAACCTTGGATGACTGTTTACTATGATCTTGACATCGATTCTAAGCCTTCCCTTTGCTATACTGCTGCATGTTATTGGGGTAAAATGTAAGAAGTATAGAGCCCATGGGTTTCTACTTTTTCACAAACATGGAAGGGTGCATTTGGTTTGTTGAACAGCTAGTGACCTGAGCCAGGATCTATTGTTTTTGGGGCTGTCATCTTTCAGAAAAAGCATTTTGCTTTTTAGAGTAGTGTAAAGTAAGACTGAAAATGTACCAAAGTGATTAATAATGAAGAATATGTGGGGCAGGTGTGTTTTGGGTTTAATATAAAAGTAAGATATCATCAGCAAAAAGAGCTGTATTCATGTCTTCAGAGCTTAGGGCATGCCGGTGAATGCTCGGGGGTCAGCAATGATTTAGCGTGGGGTTTTTATTGCAATTATGAATAATAATGGTGACAATGGACATCCCAGGCATATTCTGGCTGTATGGGAAAAAAAAGGAATGTTGATGAAATTCAAATGAAGCCCACATAAGCAAGCACCTGTTTTTTAGCCAGAGCCAATTAATGCTGTCAAAAGGCTTTCTCTGTGGCTAAGGCCAAAAATGCCCTGGGTGTAAGAAAGCTCCTGGATACCATATAATGTTCCAATATCATCAGGAGTTTTCTAATATTGTAATGTTCTCCAAATTCCAACTTATTAACTCACTCCAAGAGTAACTCTTTTTAGGGATGAGCGCAAGGGAATAAAGTGAAATCTATTAAGCAATAACCTAGGTAAGGATGGTATAAAGATTCATGATCATTTTTTTCCAGTGCAGATAAAGTAGAATTATATAAATGCTATGAATAGCAGTGAGCACATAGATGGGGTGGGTTTCCCCATTGATGCCCCCCCCCCCCCCCAATTGAAAGTGAAATCAGTAACGAATTAATGTGAGTAGGTAAGGGTAAGTATTCATGTTCTCTTAGACTTCCATTTTTCTACAAATAGACATAATTAATAATAATAATAATGTCTAATGTCAATAATTAAATAATTTGGGCAAGAGAAGGGTAAACATTCATGTTCTCTTGGACCTCCTTTTTGCCAATGCAGATAAACAGTGGAACTCAATCAAAACATGAATAGCAGTGAGAACATGGACAGCGTGAGTTGCCCCATCACAAAGCAGCAGGCTATTTGATCAGTCTGCGGGGAGTCCATCCTTTGTGAGATATGTTAAAAAAAAGACAAGATAAGAAAAAAACTAAATTTTTATCCAGTGCAAAGTTACGGGAGTATATAAGGCTAAACTGGATCTGACTATGATAACCAGAATGGTGTCTCAGCTAGGGAGATAGCAGCAATCTAATGCCGCGTACACAGGAGCGGAGTTTCTGGCAGACTTGGTCCGGCGGACCGGATTCCGTCAGACAATTCGATTGTGTGGTCTCCAGCGGACTTTTTTTCCCCAAAAGTCAGACGGACCTAGAAATAAAACATGTTTCAAATCTTTCCGACGGAATCGAGTCCAGTCCAAAAAGCGGCTCGTCTGTATGCTAGTCCGACGGACGAAAACCGATGCTAGGGCAGCTATTGGCTACTGGCTATCAACTTCCTTATTTTAGTTCAGTCGTACATTATCACGTACGAATCCCTCAGACTTTGGTGTGATCGTGTGTAGGCAAGTCCGTTCGTTTGAAAGTCTGGCAGACCTACGCTGCAAAGTCCGTCAGAAAGACTGTCGGACCTAGTCTGTAGAAAAGTCAGCTCGTGTGTACACGGCATTAGAGTGTGGCAGATTATTGGCTGCCTTTGCAGTGTGTGGTCACAAAAAATGATTTCCCCAGGGGTAAGATCCCTTTCACACTGGGGCGGTTTTCAGGTGCTTTAGCGCTAGAAATAGCCTCTGCTAAGTGCCTGAAAACTGCCTCCCATTTATTCCAGTGTGCCTTTTCACAGTGGGGCGGTGTGCTTGCGGGACGGGAAAAAAAAAGTCCTGCAAGTAGCATCTTTGGGGTGGGTTGGGAGCACTGTATACAGCGCTCCCAAAACACCCCTGTCTATTGAAATGAATGGGCAGGGCTTTCAAAGCACCCAAAAAGCGATTTTTAAAAGCGCAGCAAAATGGGAGTTTTTAACCCCCTTTTTGGGGTTAAAAACGTTCCGCTATTGGCCGAAAAGCAGCGAAAAAGCACCGCTAAACAGCAGGAAGACATCTTTCACACTGGGGCCGAGCGTTAGCGGTAATGCGGTAAAGCGGTCAGCGGCGCTTTTCGGTTTTTAACCCCCCAAAAAAGGGGTTACATACTCCTGTGTTGAGGTGCTTCTGAAGCGCTTTTCAGGTGCTTCAGAAACGCTGCTCATTCATTGCAATGGGCAGGGGCATTTTGGGAGTGCGGCCCCGGTGTGAAAGGGGTCTTATTGCACTTCTCTGATTTGTTAGTGCAGTGGTGATGTGCTATTGGAAGAACTCCTTATCATGTGGAATTAAATTGAAGAGTTTATTTGTTTAGCGTATAAAGCAGCTAAAGATGAGGACAAGAGAGCTGGATAGGTGACATATGTCTTAGTTTAGTTGCCTCAACGAAGGACTGTGATTCACCTGCTGATGTGGTGAAATAGAGGACCCCCAGTATGCTAGAGAAAATGTGTTTAGCTTTTTACCCACATTCGTCAGATAACATTAAAAGCTTTATGTTGCTTGGTTACTTTGGCCATTGGCAACAAGATTTCTTTAGCTCTAGTATACACGCAGGATTTTAGTTTTCTCTGTGAAGTCCAAATAGTGATGACTGGCCATGGGGCAATTCGATCTGATTTCTGCATGCTCTCTCTACTCTGTATAGATTGCATAGACTAAGGGCTTCCAGGATGACTCAAGATCATAGATTTTGCCTGCCATTTCATGCTGGCGTTTGTGAAGGGTCTGTAACTGGGTGTAAATCTTGGAGAGTGAATCCTCTAGAATACTGATATGTTTCTCCAGTAGAGAAGCATGTTTTGTGTTGTTTCACATTTCCTTGGAGTTCCTGTAAATACAGAAAGTGTGTTTCTTGTATCGAGGATGCTAAGTTAAGTTTGATGCCACCTCATCTACTAGATTTTTTAAATCTAGAAGCAATGGAGCTGACTGTTGGGTGTGTTATAAGTCATTCCAGTCAATGGAGGCCGTTTGGTTGATGTTGGCTGTCTGAATATAATTTGGACCTAGGGCATTTCAATTGTGAGTACTTCAGCAGGATTTTGTCTATCGGTGTGTCCGGGCTTGCTCCTGGCGTGGAGGTAATCAGTCCAATGTTGGAAGGAATCTTATGTAATTTTTTTGAAACATACAGATTTTTATTCTGTGATGTGTAGCCCCCCTGGCGGTTTTCCTGAGTGTGGCTCGGGGTTAAAATTCAGTCCCATTAGCGGTAACCCCGAGCCACACTCGGGATCGCATTGCAGGATCCTGGTGCGGCGTTACTTACCTTGTCCCCGGGATCCTGCGATGTCCCCCGCTGTGTCTGCGGGCTGTGTCCTCTGCCTGAAGCCTCTCCGTGCCAGGCTCCGTTCCCTGCGAGCGTCGCGACGCACGGTGGCGGAGCCTGGCGGCAAATTCAAAAAACTGTAAAAATCATAACACATACAGTACTGTAATTTTACAGATTACAGTACTGTATGAAATTATTTCACATCCCTTTTGTCCCCAGTGCTTTGTCCTATGCCCTGCATGCAGTTCTATATTATATATACTGTTCTTTCTGGCTGGAAACTGGAGATTGTCCATAGCAACCAAAAAGTGTCCCTTTACGTCAAAAATGGTTTTAGACCAGCTAGAAAACAGTGATAGTAAATTAGAACACTTGCAGAATTGAGCGATAGTGAATTGTGGCGAAATTTATTTTATTATTATTTTATTTTTATTTTTTTAATTATTTATTTTTATTTATTATATTATAATTTATGTTTTTGTGTTTCAAACTTTATCATACCCGGGATATCTACTAGACTCTTGTTTGGACAGATTTAAGTGTGTTATTGTTAAGAATTACATACCTACAATGTAAAACGCCAAATTTCCATGCAAAATAATTGTACCGCTTTCAGCACCTAAAATCCGAAATAATCATACCGCCAGGGAGGTTAAGCACTAGATTTTTATTTGTATTATAAAAAGATAAAAAAAAATGAAAAAGAAAACTGTTTCCCTTACGTTCTGCTTTAAATATTAGCAAATAATGATAGGACAGTAAGAAAAACCCACAAAATGACCCCATTTTGGAAAAGTTATCTGCTTTTTGCCACAATTTTTTGAAAATGAAAAAACATGTCATGTATTGCCAGGATTAGAACATGACACTTGGTAATGATGCCTTAAATGTACAGGTCATACAAAGAGGGATCAGGGGGTACAGGCCACATACAAAGGCAGGATAGAGATGAAGGGTTCAATAAAAAACACCATCCAGAGCTCAACCCCAGGATTTCCCCAAACAACAGGACTATGGCAGGCAATGGTTTCAGCAATGCAGCAGTCCTCACACTGGGCGGTCCTCCAAACACTGCATACAAAACATACAGAAGAGGGTGCAAACGCCTAGTGAATCACCACCAAAACCATTTATTGAAAGCACATAACAGTGTTATACTCACAAAGTATGAATAAAATCAAGCTTGTCATATAAGACGCTCCAGCTGGTGAAGCGGGTGACTCTATGGCCACATGGTGGAAAAGTTTTGTGAGTATAACACTGTTATGTGCTTTCAAAAAAATGGTTTTGGTGGTAATGCACTAGGCGTTTGTGCCCTCTTCTGTATGTTTTTTGCAGTGAAGGGTTCAATGAATGTACAGATGTGCAGGATAAGGTAGGTGAAGGGTTAATAATATACAGGTCAAAACATATTGGAGCTGACATATACAGGAGAGGGGTGATGACAGTAGGTAAGGTGGATTTTAATATTGTTGGAGTTATATTGGAATGAACTGGTGCGGACTGGTGACTGCATTTGGATTTTATTTCTTCATACCAATAAAGATGCCGTCTATGGTGTGCGGCCGTCCAGGATCTTTTTCTTTCCTCAAGCTTGTGCAGAGCCATCACCTGTGAGTTCTATTAGGGCGGGTGTCTTGATACGGATTTGAGAGATTGGAGCGGCAATCTTTTGCTTATGGTGCGGACTGGTGGTCAGGAAGTTTTCTTTCCTCTCATGCATCCATTGGTGTGTGAGAGAAAAAGGTTCTCCCTGATCACTGGCCCGTAAGTGAAAAAGAGCTGCCAGCTACAGCTGTAGTTTACATATTGTGATTGGTCACAGTGATCACATGGCACAGAGCCACTCCCATTGGCTCTGTACCTTTTGCCTGTGATCCGCTGTGTCCAGTCACAGCACAATCACAGGTCTGTGCATGTGCAAATGCGGGCAGGAACTCTGGGAGTTAACCCTCCCAGAACAAAACTATGTTGTAGCGGCCGGTCTGCAAGATGTGAAAGTGCCATTATATATCTACGAGTGTGCAACTCTGTATTATCACATATACTGTATATTATGTTTGGGACATAAAAGATTACTTAGAATGTATAAGTAATATAGTAAAATGTTATGTAAGCAAAAAGTGAAAATATGTTATTTTAAAAAGACGTATGCCTTTTTCTATTTCTTCTTCACTCACCAAAATGACATTTTAAAGCTTGCAAAAAAAAAAAACATAATTCACTTAAAAATAAAAGACAACCCTAACTATTCTATAAAAACACTGTAACAATTATTTTTATTTTAAACTTCCTCCAATGAACTGTAAGGCTAGGTACTCCCTGATGGATTGTATAGCAACTTGCCAAATGCCTATGGCACTTTCCTGGCGTCTGTTAAGCAGTTAGTAAGCATTAAAGTAGAACTATGGGCAAAATAAAAAAATGACATATATGATGCAGTCTGTCACTAGCATCAGCACAACAGTTTTTATTTGTTTCTAACTCTCCCCTTTTGCAAAGTTCTATTACCTGTTGATCCTGCCAGAAGATCCATTATTGTTCTACTTCCTGTAAAAGGTTGCGCATTAAAATCTCAGTGCATTAAAGTCTTATGCCCCGTACACACGGTCGGATTTTCCGACGGAAAATGTGTGATAGGATCTTGTTGTCGGAAATACTGACCGTGTGTAGGCTCCATCACACATTTTCCATCGGATTTTCCGACACACAAAGTTTGAGAGCAGGCTATAAAATTTTCCGACAACAAAATCCGTTGTCGAAATTTCCGATCGTGTGTACACAAATCCGACACACAAAGTGCCACACATGCTCAGAATAAATAAAGAGATGAAAGCTATTGGCTACTGCCCCATTTATAGTCCCGACGTATGTGTTTTATCTCACCGCGTTCAGAACGATCGGATTTTCCGACAACTTTGTGTGACCGTGTGTATGCAAGACACGTTTGAGCCAACATCCGTCAGGAAAAAATCCTAGGATTTTGTTGTCGGAATGTCCGATCAATGTCCGACCGTGTGTACGGGGCATGACAGTTTGTTTTCTTTAGAAGGCAGCCGCGATCTGGGTAGAAAAGCCTGTCCCCTGCCAGCGTTCTGTAGAGACATTGCTCCCTGTTTGGAAGCAGTGGTTTCCCTGAGGCGGTCTGACATGCTCTCTGACATGCTGAGTCAGAGCTAAAGGTCTCCAATCAGCAAATAGCTTGATCTTTGCTTTTTTTAGCGCTATAGATCTCACTGAGCGGATAGGTAGTCAGAACTCTGCAGAAGGACCTCTGCGTCTCCACAGAGAGAATTTAAAGAAAACCAACCTATTGTTTTAAGGCACCAGGAATGGGTTTAGCTAATTGAAACTGAAAGTTCATTTGTTTAACCACTTGCTTACTGGGCACTTAAACCCCCCTCCTGCCCAGACCAATTTTGAGCTTCCAGCGCTGTCGCACTTTGAATGACAATTGCGCGGTCATACAACACGGTACCCAAATGAAATTTTTATCATTTTTTTCCCACAAATAGAGCTTTCTTTTGGTGGTATTTAATCACAGCTGGGGTTTTTATTTTTTGCTAAACAAACAAAAAAAGATGGAAAATTTTGAAAAAAAAAAAAAATCATGTTTAATAGTTTGTTATAAAATTTTGCAAACAGGTAATTTTTCTCCTTCATTGATATGCGCTGATGAGGCGGCACTGGTGGGCACTGATAGGCTGCACTGATGGGCACAGATAGGCACAGATAAGGCGGCACAGATAGGCACAGATAAGGCGGCACTGATAGGCACAGTTAAGGCGGCACTGATAGGCACAGTTAAGGCGGCACTGATGGGGACAGATAAGGCGGTACTGATGGGCACAGATAAGGCGGCACTGATGGGCGGCACGGATAGGTGGCACGGATAGGTGGCACAGATAGGTGGCACAGATAGGTGGCACAGATAGGTGGCACTGATGGGGGGGCACTGATGGGGGGCACTGATGGGGGGCACTGATGGGCAGTGATGGGCGGCACTGATGGGCAGTGATGGGCGGCACTGATGGGCATTTATGGGCACTGGTAGGTGACACTGATGGGCACTGATAGGTTGCACTGATGTGGGTGCTGATGGGTGGCACTGATGTGGGTGCTGATGGGTGGCACTGATGGGTGGCACTGTGGGCACTGATGGATGGCACTGTGGGCACTGATGGGTGGCACTGTGGGCACTGATGGGTGGCGCTGATTGATGGCACTGTGGGCACTGATGGGTTAATCTGGTGGGCACTGGTAGGCAGCACTGCTGCCTATTGCTGTGTGACAGATGGTTGCCGTGATCGGGACTGATGTCCCGATCACGGCCGCCGGTGATCGGGTTTTTTTTTCCTCCTCACGCTGTCAGCGCGAGGAGGAAAAATAGCCGATTACCGGCTCTGTTTACATCACATGATCAGCTGTCATTGGCTGACAGCTGATCATGTGGTAAGGGGTTGGGACCAACCCCTTACTCTGATCTGTGATCAGGCGAGTCTCATAGACTCGCTGATCACCGAGCGCGCCGCGCGCGCCCTGCAGGGGGCGCGCAGGCCGCTCGTGCACGGGACGACGTCAATGGACGTAGTCCCGGCAATTTAGATCCGCGCTGTTGCCGTCATTTGGCAATGGCCCGGATCTGAAGCAGTTAGTAGTCATCTCAGGGTCTATATTATATACAGTACTCTTGGCGGTTAAAATCAAACATAAAGGCAAAGAAATAAAAAAATGTTGTAGATGGTCTAGAATTTCTTCATGGATTAGAAATATTTCTTAATACAGCCCTTTAGGAATAAATGCATAAACCATATATACAGTATATATACACTATATAAATAGATATACTGTATATATTGTATGCACAATTCATAGTTTTAATATTTTGTCTCATAGATTCCCCAAATAATGGATTATGCCTTCTTCTTTGACAGTTGCTGAAGCATTGTATTATGGGAGAAAACAGAAAATTTGTGCAAAGTAAGCATAACCTGGATTGCCCCGCATAAGAAAATACAGAAACATTTTTACAAAGAGCTATGGTAATTTTGGAACTTGAGGGAAGGGGATATGTCAAACAGGGATAAAGGTGGATTTTTCCTTTAACATATATATAACAGGGCAGTATTACAAAGGAAATCTATAGTTTATAGCTTACAAGTTCCATGTCGACACACATAATTAACGTTGATTATTTATAAGGTGCTAGCATAATTTATTTAGCTTAACCACGTAGAAAATAATATACTGTACCCAATACAGATACTCCTACGCTGCTTAAAGAATGTATAGAAATCAGATTTCCTTAAAAGGATGTAATACACCATTGCCACATATAGCACGCAAGTCCACCCACACTGTATGCACAAAACTTCAAATAAGAGGCAAGTAATGGACATGTATTCAATGTCAGCACAAGGGAAATGTTCTCCATTTCACATATAATTATTGTGTAGTATGTAAAAAATACTGTATGCCAAGGTTGTCTATGACACAGAGTCAGTCACTTAAAAGAATGAGTACACCCTGGACTGATTACTTAGATCACTTGATAAAACATTCTAAGCTCCCAATCAACTAGCTCTGTAGAGGTCCTCCATCATCTGTCTCTCTAGAGCACCTCCACTACCTCACTCTGTAGAGGTCCTCCATCATCTGTCTCTGTACAGCACCCCATCACCCATCTCTTAAAAGCTCCCTTATCACTTTTCTCTGTCAAGCTCCCCATCATCTATCTCGGTAGAGGTCCCTTATCATTTGTCACTGTTGACATCTTCCATAACCTGTGTTTGTAGGGGTGCTCCAAAATCTGTCTCTGCGGAGCACTCCATAACCTGTCGAGCTACTCTACCTTATGTCTATGTAGAGCTCCCCCTTCTCCTGTTTCTGTAGAGCACCCCCATCACCTGTTTCTTTAGAGCTTTATAATCACCTGTCTCTGTAGAACTCCTTTATCACCTGTCTTTTGTGGTCCCCATTGCCTGCCTCTGGAGAGCTTTCTCCTCACCTGTCTCCGTAGAGCTCCTCAAAAACCAATATTTCTAGATCTCTCACATCTCCTTTATCTGTAGAGCTCCCCCGTCACCCATCTCTGTATATCTCACCCATCTCCTGTCACTGTAGAGGTCCCCCATCACATGTGTCATTTGAGGTCCACCATCACCTGTCTCTGTATAGCTCCCCTATTAACTGTCTCAGTATCAAACCTTCTGGAGTTGAGTAGAAAGACTTCCCCTCCCTAGACTCCAACTCTGTCACCTGTTTTTGTTGAGTGTCTCTATAAACTGTTCTTGTAGAACTCCTATCACTTTTCCCTGTAGTGAACTGTGGCCTCTTCAGTGTCCCTCTGTCACATGTATTAGTGTGCTGCCCCTGTGGTGCTCCCATATCACTTGTGTCTGTAGTGCTCCCTGGTGTCCTATTTCAGCAGTGCTTCCGCAGCCTTTGTGGAGCTCCTCCATCACTTAGCCTTCTAGTGCTGCCTTTAAAGTGAACTCCCATCAGCTTTCTCTTTAAGACTGCCTCTGTAGCGCTCCACCATCACCTAGCTTTTATCCATTGACTAAAACTAAATATATACTAAAATTAGTCACTCAGGGTATATATATATATATATATATATATACAGTGTGTATATATATATATATATATATATATATATATATATATATATATATATATATATATATATAATTGATGTTTTAACACTATCAAGAGTTATTAAATTTAACCCATATTTTTCACTGATTACAACCCCAAATAAATATGAAGTTAGGTTCAAGAATAAGTTGGATAATTCTAGAATTAAAGTAGAGGGCGTCTTTAAGAGCCTGAAGAGGCTACAGTTCTCTTGAGCTACAGAAGAACTTGTGATCCCTGTCAGCAGACCATTTCCCTTTGTTTGCCCAGTCCATTAAAGGAAAAAAAAAATTAAAAAAAAAAACATTATAAAATATGAAAATGCTATATTTTATTTTAAAATAATTCCCAACTAGCCTTGAGATGTCCCTTGGAAAATATGTCTCCTTCTTTAAACAGCTTATATATAATTAGTTATTAATGTCTGCCTAAAATAAAGCAGTATACATCAGTGGACCGTTCAGCTTTTCATTCTATTACAACACACAGACATAAACCTAAAGTAGAGAAAGTCTAAAAAGCCGCTATGTGCATTTTATTTAATATTGTATTTCTTTGTATTGCTTAAAAAAAGTCACTACTTAAGATCATTAAACCTCTTTTTATAGCAGCACTGAGGTTATGTCCCAAGATGGCGCCGGCTCAGCTCACAAAGGACTCCACAGCCTCCGATCTCCTTGTTTCTGACCGTTTTGCTCACAATTCTGCTCCACTGACCGAAGCTGACATGCAAAACTTGCTTAATGGCCTGTGCTCGACAATGGGCATAATGATGTGGTTAATGCTCATAACGAGCAGCAAGGGGAAGTTGACTTCTTCGCCTCCAAACTAGCAGGCTTGATGGCAAACAGCGGGATCCCTGAGTCACTGCCTGCAGCTGATTTCTCTGACATTTTCTCTGGGGCTTCATCCTCTGATGTTCTTTTTGCCTCATTGATAGCATATACAGATTCCCAAAAGCACTGGGAATTTTAGCTTCCTTCGTTGGAAGCACCATTGGAAGAGCGTCTACGGATTAGCTGTAAGACCATTGCCTCTTCTTATTTAATTCTTTGCTTTACCTTTTTCTAGGCCTAAACCTGCCCTGTACGCTAAACATTTTTAATCAATTTTGAGCTCATTAACTGGTCAATTTTTAATTATTGTTTGAAAAAAGTCTGTTTAACACCACCATTGTGTACGCATTATGCTACCAATTTTGTGTTTTTAATAAATGCATTTCTGTTAATTAATGTCAATTGTATATCTCCTTTAACGTTTTGGTCACCTAATCCTGAGCCACAGTTCTTCAGTCACTGGGTTCTGAACTCCACCAACCTATAGCCCTGAAGACTGATGACTGTACAGCATAAACCAGCTGGGGGCCACATCCCAAAAATAAAATTAAACCCAGATTTGGGCTTTAAATTGAACCAATGCTGTGCCATGGCACTTGTCGTTATCATTGTTTGTTTTGAACATAGGCAAGAAGATGGTTTTGAGATGTACTTGGAAGTGGACAAACAAGACAGCAAGGAAAGACAATGTAATTCCAAATCACATTGAAATGTTGTGGTTTGATGCCTCCTCCTCTTAGTCTGCTGCCCTGAGCTCTGCTATATGACAACCTTATGATAAATATGTATTAGACAAACCACTGCAGCAAAAAGGGATAGTGCTCAAGGTGTACAAAATATAGGAAGCTATGTTGTAATATGGAAAAATTGTCAAAGGAAAAGGTATGGAGAATATGATTGTATGGTCATTATCTAAAACAATACAGAAAAGAAGCAATTATATCTATATTATATCTTAACACACTACTACTAAATAGCTACGAAAATACTAACACGCTGAACAAAAAAATACTGAAAGTTACACCACAAATAAAGTTGATTTTTATTCATAAATAAAAAACAAAACTCAAACATGTTAAGCGAATAGTATCTAGTAATTAGGAGTATACAGTATATTAAATCCCAACACATTTCACAGACATCAATTGATGTTGCAATGATTACATAAAAACAGTTCAAACCTGTGCCATATTGCCCCATTGCAGTTATATGCTGTAGATTAGGACCCCGCTTACCAGTCCCAAAAGCATGTGTAGAAGGACAAAAAGCTGTCCACCTCACCAACTCTGAATGCCGTTTGGCTAAAGGGACTCAGAGGGGAAAGGCAGAGTGGGCAAAGTAGACTGTGCTTTCGTCTCCCACACATACTTTGGGGACTTGGTAAGTGGCCCCTAGCCCACAACATTTAATTGCAGTAGTGCAATCTGGCACACAATTGGAGCGTTACGCATTGTTTGTTGTGTGATTCTTGTGTTTTCCATTGTTGGCTGATATACAGATTATAGCATACAATTTGATATATTCCTAATTAGTAGATAATGTTTGCTGTCCTTATGTGAAACATATATATATATATATATATATATATATATATATATATATATATATATATATATATATATATAGTATATAAAAGAGAAAGAGGTCCAGGTGATCTCCAGCTGCTGGAGGTTTCTTCATCTGGAACACTCAGGGTTGACATCTTTCATTCAAATGCACTACATCACTTCCAGCTCTTCTTGTTTATTTTCCACTGTCCCCAGGTTTTACAATGATTTTACTTCTTACTATTTTACTCCTCTACTATGCCATTTTAACCACTACTCTGCCAGTCCTCTACTTTACCTTGATTCCCACTGCTCTGACTGTAAGCCATGGTTAGAGATTGGCAGGAGCTATCATCACCTCATCTGTGGGACTATTGTGTTTTTCTTTGGTTTCAATGTGTCTGAGACCCAAACTTGGGCCACATGACTCACTTGCAATTTTAGGCACTATCATAAGGGTACTCCAACCCCAAGATAAGTGACAGAAGCACAGAGCTTGGCCACTTCAAGTTCAACCAAGTGACCAGACAAAGGAACACTAAGTTCTAAGTCACCTGGAAGTAGTGATCATGGGTCACTCACAAAACCACCTCCATGGACAAAGGATGGACACTAGCCAGGCCAACTAAGGCTGCACACACACAGGATCCACTTACTTCCTTCTTTTCCCCAAGGTTTCTCTATCCAGCACCAATACCAGATTGTCCAGTCGGTTCTGGTGTTTTTATAACAAAATAAAACGTACTTGGAAGGAGAATGTAAAACAGAACAAAATAAACAGGAACTGACCCATTTCAGCCAAATCAAGCTCTATGCAACATTGTGAACATTCTTCTTCCATTGCCCATATAGGGCAAAATTTACTTAGCGATATGTTACCACGTTTGAGTATGTGGTAACATAAAGCAAAACGTTAAAAAAAAAATGCTGCAATTCACAAAGAAACACTTGTCAGCTCTCCATGGGTTTCCCCACTGAAAGCTGAAAAAAAAAGTGCTGGTTAAAAAAAATTAAAAAAAGTATGTGGAATCCCCCATGAAATCCATACCAGACCCTTATCTGAGCAGTCTGGCAGGTTATGAAAGGGGGGGACGAGGGAGCCCCCCCCCGAACCATCATGCACCAGTCCGTGACATTCCAAGGGGGCGGGGCCACTGGTTGACGTTGCCAGGTGGCCCTGCCCTTACCTATATAAGAACTGTCAAAGCAGAGAGGAGGCATACGGCCGTGGGTTGGCACAGAAGGCGGAACCTTTTTTTTTCTTTTTCCGGGTCGGCAGGCAGAGTGATTGGATTTACATCGAGGGACACTATTTTTTCATTTTTTAATAAAGGATTTGTCAAAAACTTGTCTCCTGTTTTTATTTTCTCTGTAAACATTTTTGGTGAATGGGTAGGGGTACTATGTAGGGGTACTACACTTGTTAAAGGGGGCTTCCAGAGTCGGATAAGGCCCCCGCCCGCAGACCCAGACAACCACACCTCAGGCTTGATGGGGAGATGCCCTTGTCCCCATCAATATGGGGGCAGAGCCCCCCTGCCCCAAAGCACTCACCCCCCCATGTTGAGGGCATGTGGCCAGGTATGGTTCAGGAGGGGAGGCGCTTGCTTGTCCTTACCTGACCTGCCAGGCTGCATGCTCGGATAAGGGTCTGGTATGGATTTCGGGGGGGACACCACGCCGTTTTTTTTCTTTATGTTTTCAATAGCTGGGTGCCGGCAATTGTCAGTTTTGCTGTAGCATGTTCTATATATGCTACAGATGCGCCACTTTACAGGCAGACTAAGGGGACTCCCTAGGCACTATATTTAAAGGAACTTTTCATTTTTATTGTTGCACTTTAACCACTTGCCGACCGCTGCACGCCGATGTACGTCCTAACTTTGCCGGCGGATATCATTGTTATGGCAGCAGCTAGCTGCCATAACCCCGGTATCCCTGTTTTCGTGCGGCGGTCGGCTACAAGATAAAAGTGGTCTCTGTGGCAGATTCATCACGAGATCACTTTTATCGGTGGCGGGAGTGGGCCCCCCCTCCAGCCGCGATCCGGTGCCCTCTGCCACTTACCGGAGCCGTTGGTAGCGGCGGAGGCGATCGCGTCTGTCTCCTTGCTGTGCCTGGAGACGAGTGAGGGGAAGATGGTGCCCACTCGTCTCCATGACACTGCAGGGCGGAAGCGATGTCACTTCCGCCCATACGTCTTAAAAGCATATTTTTTTCAATGTCATTTTTTTAAATTACTTTTTTTTTTATTGCATTTTAGTGTAAATATGAGATCTGAGGTCTTTTTGACCCCAGATCTCATATTTAAGAGGACCTGTCATGCTTTTTTCTATTACAAGGGATGTTTACAAAAGTGACATTTTTTTAAACAGTGTAAAAATAAATAAAATCATATAAAATAAATAAGAAAAATAAAAAAAATTTTTTTAAACCCCCTTGCGCGCAGAAGCAAACGCATACTTGAGTAGCGCCCACATATGAACATGGTGGTCAAACCACACATGTGAGGTATTGCCGCAATCGTTAGATTGAGAGCAATAATTCTAGCCCTAGACCTCCTCTGTGACGCAAAACATGCAACCTGTAGAATTTTTTAAACGTCGCTTATGGAGATTTTTGAGGGTAAAAGTTTGAACCCATTCCACGAGAGGGAGCAATTTTAAAGCGTGACATGTTGGGTATCAATTTACTCGGCGTAACATTATCTTTCACAATATAAAAAAACATTGGGATAACTTTACTATTGTCTTATTTTTTTATTCAAAAAAGTGATTTTTTTCCAAAAAAAGCGCGCTTGTAAGACTGCTGCGCAAATACGGTGTGAATAAAAGTATTGCAATGACCGCCATTTTATTCTCTAGGGTGTTAGAAAAAAAACAATATATAATGTTTGGGGGTTCTAAGTAATTTTCTAGCAAAAAAAACTGTTTTAAACATGTAAACACCTAAATTCCAAAACAAGGCTGGTCCTTAAGTGGTTAAGCATCATTAAAATCACTGCTCCTGAAAAAACTATTGTTTTTAAAATTTTTCTTGCATTGATACATGTCCCCAGGGCAGTACCCAAACCCCCATACCCCTTTCGCATGCATTAATTTCCTTTAGTGAATTGACTATAATGCCTTATTAAGCATTATTTACCGACCGTTTTTGGTGTTTCTGTCAAATACAGCATACGAGCGATAGTGAATTGACATTTGCATTATACGTTAAGTGATCACGTGACCGACATAACGCATGTGATAAGCTTTAGTGAATTGTGCCCATAGTCTCTAACAGAGCAACAACATGGCCAAACTCTCCCCCTATAACTAGAGCACTTCACCCACTTTTTCTATCTCCACTAAGGAGCAGAAACGTTCTCTAAGGTGGAACCCCAACTTGGCTATTCACATAATGTCCCACAGTTCAAACTGTCTTTCTTCTAATGGGGGTTCCTCCTCCAATGTTTTTTTGCTGCCTGAAAACACTTTGCTGGCTCCATCCACTACTTTTTTTATTCCCAAACTAAGACCGCTTGACTGACAGTTTCCTAACAACACTAAAGAGTTGTTACTAAAAAGGTCTTAATCCTTTATTTTGCCATGATCCTTACTGCTCTGCCACTACCTTACTATGTCTTGATCCCCACTGCTCTGCCAATTCTTTAATCCTAGTCCCTGCTGTTTTGCCACTTCCCTACTCCTCATTCTACTCTTTTCCATATATCTTTACCAACAACCTTCCTTCCATTATCATATATATTATATGAAGAAGATGTTATACTTTTAAAATAAGATTGCGCATTTTTGTTTTTACTGGAGGATTTTGACACTGCTACATGCATTCTACAGTCCTGTATCACAGCTCTCTACTCATAGCTCCCATCAGCTTCTGTGCTCCTGTGTTTCCGACATTCTGTGATCCACATTCTCCATAATGCTTTCCTTTATGAAATATTTTGTTCCCAAACACTGTCCTCACTGTCCCTTAAATGCCATAGTGGAGACAAATTCTGAATCACACATGAAATGTGACATTTCTCAGATTCCCCACTACACTAAGGCTGACCTTTCCCACTAAGCCCCATTCCTTAAAGCCATGATCAGCAACCATTCTTCCCCCTCTATCCCTGGTATACAGTCAGCCCTGGATCTACCTCCCCTCTCTACTCCTAAGTCCATGAGTGGCTTTCTCTCTGTCCCTTTACCCATCACAACTACTGGTCAAAGACCAGAACCTGTTTTGCATCTTTTCCCAGGGAAACAGAATCAGTTTCTAATCTACTGTCCCCTCCACTCTTCAGTAGCACACACTCTCATTTACTTTCCCCACCATTGTCATCTTCCCTGCCTCTTCAACCATGCATAGCTGCCCATATAACTATCCTACCAATGGCAAATAATCAGCTCGTGCTCAGCCTAATCCTCTTGTCCTCAATAAGATACTACACCTCCTTGTCTTTTTTCCACAAAGACCTTGACCCAATCATACTCTGCCTCCTTTCTCTTTCTTCCTTGGGCCCAGGATTTGCTCTTCCATGCTCATCAGCATGTTATGAGTAAAAAGCAAAAAGCAAAAACATCCATGTATACATTACATTGCAGTGGTTCACACCTCTTCCAATTTGTTAGAAAATTAGTATGCAGTAACAAGTCCTTGCGTATGGCCGCGCAAACTGTTTATTGGAAATATTTAAAACTATTTTTGTTCTACTATTAATTTGCTGGACATAAAGAGATCTTCCAAATGGATCCAGTTAGGTTCTAAACATCACAACTGCATAAGCGGATGTCTACGTGTGCGGTGCCACTCTATGTTCTTCTCATGTGAATCACTAGTGAAATCTTACAGTAGCTGAAAAAAAAGAGATTGTGGTCTAAAACCATAATTTAATCGTATACAGTTGACTGTGCACGACTAGCTTAAAGCTAAACGTTAGGTAGACATACAGTAAAATAATCACAATTTTATCCAATTATGTATACATTAAAAATACTGTATTAGTTAAACTCCAGTAAATATATTACGAAACCCTCCTAGTATAAAAATCAGTCTCCACCTCTGTGTTAGTTTCATGTAATCTTTGCACAGCAGGATTCATCATCCGCAATCACATGCCATCATTTTTGAGAAGACTTTTGGCCTGATAGTTCTCTGTTATCCATAATTGAACTACCAAACATCAAGTCCAGTCTAGCATTACTGCCCTTTTGAAAGCAAAATAAAAGATATTCTCCTTAAAACACCATTGGCATTGAAAGTGGTAGCATAACATAAGCCCAATATCATTTCAAAAAGAAAAAAATACTGTGACAAATGAGAAAACTATTGTTTAACAAGGCCCTAATAAAGAAAAATTTGAAAAATTGTGAACTTGTGTGTATGGGCAGGCACTCCTGTCAATCAGCATAGTGTATTGGGGGAGCATAGACACAACAATTTTGCACCTTCATGCAGATACCGTGTTGCTTATTAATTGCCCTCACAATAGAAAGAAAATAGCTAAAAGTTATGGTTGATTGTATTTACTGCAACCATTTACCATAAGAAAGGAATATCCAACTTTTAGATTTTACTGCAGTTCTTTATGTTTAAAAATGTAAAACTTTAAGGTGGATATGCAGAGGAAGTATTTAATGACCAAACAGCTTGAAAAAAAAAAATTGTGATGTTGATCATAGCACCTGATCACACTCCAAATATTATTTCCAGCACAGGTTGGAAAAACAATTGCATGCTTTCAAGGGCAGCAAACATGTTTTTATCTTAGGCCCCTTTTAGACGGGTGTTCGGTTTGTCTGTTTTCCATTCATCTGTTGGCGGATTAAAAATGGACATCAATGCATTTCTATGGAAAAACTGATGTTAACGGATGATTATCTATTTACATCCATTTACATCCGCTTCCGTCAACATCCGTTTTTTGGAACAGATCAAAGCCCTGATGTAAAACAAATCAGCTTTTCCATTGAAAAAACGGGACTGAACTGATGAAACAAATGTAACGCCCATGTGAAAGGGGGCTTATTTGGTTTTTAGATGAGTTTGATGGATAAAAAAAACCCCACTGCGGTCCCACAGCAGTCAAATGACAGAAGACTCTACCACTACTGTTGCTATAACTAGGTGACTGGTCACCTAATACTAAGCCACTGTCAGAGAGGTTACCTGGTTGGGCGCCGGGGCGCGCCGGGGCGTGTTGGCGCTCGCGTTCCTGTCCGTGCTGGGGCGCGTGTCCCTGGGGGCGCTGGTGTGTCTGGGCTGGCCGACCGTGGCGTGCGGGGTGGCGTCCGGGCGTTCGTGCGTACGCGCGTTCGCGCTAGCGCGCGTTCGCGTTAGCGCGCGTCCGCCTGTGAGCGCTGCTTGTGACGCGACCCGGTTCGGTGGGCGTGCACGCCGGTGTCGGGGGCGCGCTCGGGCGCGTGCGGGGGCGCGGCGCGCTTTGGCGAATCGGCGCGTGCACGCGCGCGGCGTTTTGGCGCCAATCGGCCTATTTAAGGTTTGCCTCTATGCTGACCCAGTGCTGCCTGATCAAACAGCTCTGTACCGTGTCCGTGATCATCCTGAGTTCCTGTTTCCCTGTTGTGCTTATCCGTTGTGACCCGGCTACCCCTTGGACTATCCTTGATTGCTGCCTGAACCCGACCCCGGCTTGTCTGACCTTGTTTCTGCCTCACCCTCTTGTACCGCTGCTGCCAGCCCGTTGCCGACCTCTGCAAGTGTGTGACCAGCCTGATCAGTTCCTGCCCAGCATCTGCTCTACCCAGTCTGAAGACCTACTGGTTGCTTGCCAGACCATTGTGCTCCAGGACCCTACTACAGGCCCTCATACCACTCCGCATTCGTGACCTCCTGTCTACTCTATCAGGGGTCCCGAATCGGATACGTAAGGGAGCCTACCCTCTGCCCAAGCGGACTCACCTGTCTGGTAAGTGTGGGACCTGACAGTATCAGGCAGCCATGACTGAGTCCGGGCAGGGGGCCTCCCCCATGGATGAACTGTGCAGGCACCTAGCGGGCCTCACTCAAGCCGTTAAAAGTCTGCAAGAAGGCTACACCAGATTGGAAGGGCAGGTCCAGGCCCTCTCAGCCTCTCCTTCAGGAGCAGCGTCCAATTCGGCTTCGGCACCCTCTGTAGTGATGCTTCCACCAGAGCCCAGAGTACCTCCACCCGAGAAGTTTTCAGGAGATCGCAGCAAGTTCCAAGCGTTCCGCAACGCTTGCGAACTGTATTTTGCCCTGCAACCCCGTACATTCTCCCTGGAAGCTACTAAAGTGGGGTTCATCATATCCTTGCTGACTGGCGAACCTCAAACCTGGGCCCACAATCTGCTGAAACAAAAGGCTCAATCCCTTGATTCCGTGAGTGACTTCTTCCTAGCCATGTCCCAACTGTATGAGGACCCTCAGCTAACGGCAACGGCTGAAGCCACTTTGCATTCCCTCCAACAAGGTCGCAGAGCGGCTGAAGATTACGCCGTGGAGTTTAGGCGTTGGAGTGCCGACACGGAGTGGAATGACGCTGCCTTGCGTCACCAATACCGGCTGGGATTATCTGACCCTCTAAAGGACGAGCTGGCACGAGTGGGGGTTCCCCAGACACTAGAGGAACTCATCAATTTATCTATCCAAATTGACCGTCGCCTCAGGGAAAGACGCTCTGAAAGATCAGTTGGTCATCCACGTCTTGCCTGGATGTTGCCCAGGGTCCCTAGTGCCCCGCACCAAGCTCCATTGGTCTCATCCGCTTCCGCCCAGGAAGGCTCGGAGCCTATGCAGTTGGGACTGCTCCGTCCCTCTCTGACCCCAGAAGAGAAGACCCGAAGACGCACACTCAACCTGTGCTTGTACTGTGGAGAGCCCGGTCATTTCGCAAGAGCATGCCCCAATAAGAGGCGTAAGTGTCTACCGTCTTCCTCATTGTGTGCACCTGTCCTACCTAGTACCGGTAGCCATTTAACACTTTCCATTGTCTTGCAGTTACCTGGAAGGAGCATCCCAGTACCGGTCATCGTTGATTCAGGGGCATGCAGTGGATTCATTGACCGGACCTTCGTTGAAACTCACCATATCCCCACTCAAACTAAAGCCCAAGGACTGGCAGTCTTTCTAGCAGACGGTTCCACCCTCCGTTCCGGACCCGTCACCCAAGAAACGGTTCCTCTTTTGGCCACCATTGGCCCGGAACATCAGGAACTATTACGCCTAGATGTCATCTCCTCTCCTCTCTTCCCAATTATCCTAGGGATACCTTGGCTACAGGCCCACAACCCTAGCATCAACTGGGCTACGGGCAAGGTTCAGTTCTCCTCCGAATATTGCAGACAAAACTGCTTACGGGGAATCCCACCAACCTCTTCCCAATGTCTGTGCATGGACTCTGAAACTAAACTCTACCAAGATCTTCCTGAACCCTACCGGGATTTCCTAGACGTGTTCAGTAAGAAGGGGGCAGAAACCCTTCCAGCACATAGACCCTATGACTGCCCAATAGAACTTCTACCGGGTACCGAAGTCCCCTTTGGTAGGATCTTTCCCTTAACTGAGCAGGAGCTGGGCACCTTGAAGACTTACATTGACGAAAACCTGAAGAAAGGGTTCATTCGTCCTTCCACGTCTCCAGCTGGGGCAGGCATCTTCTTCGTAGAAAAAAAAGATCATTCCCTACGTCCCTGCATTGATTACCGGGAGCTTAACAAAATTACCATAAAGAACAGATACCCGCTACCTTTGGTTCCTGAGCTGTTTCAGAGGTTAGGATCTGCTACCGTGTTTACTAAACTAGACCTCCGTGGAGCCTATAACCTGATCCGTATAAGAGAAGGAGACGAGTGGAAGACAGCTTTTCGTACCCGATTTGGTCATTATGAGTACCTTGTCATGCCTTTTGGTCTGTGCAACGCACCGGCAACATTTCAGCACTTTGTTAATGACGTCTTTCATGATTTACTGGATTTATACGTCATCGTTTATCTAGATGATATCTTGGTCTTCTCCGCCTCTCTGATGGAGCACCGCAAACATGTACGAACTGTACTCTCCCGGCTAAGACAGCATGGGCTCTACGCCAAACTTGAGAAGTGCGAATTTGAGCTCCAATCCATCCAATTCTTGGGTTTAATCATCTCTCCTGATGGCATTAAAATGGATCCTCAGAAAGTATCCGCTATTCTGGAGTGGCCTGCACCGACTGACAAAAAAGGGGTACAACGTTTTATTGGCTTCGCCAATTTCTACAGAAAGTTCATCAGGGGATTTTCTTCAATCATAGCTCCCATTACGGAACTCATTAAACAAGGGTGCCGGTTCCACTGGACCCCTAAAGCACAAGAGGCCTTTGGAAAACTCAAAGCGTTGTTTACCTCAGCCACTATTCTTAAACATCCCAATCCTGCCTTGCCTTTCGTCCTGGAGGTGGATGCCTCCGAAGTTGCAGTCGGAGCTGTACTGTCTCAGAGACAGGGTGCCAAAGCACTCCTGTATCCAGTGGGATTCTTCTCACGTAAGCTCTCTCCGTCCGAGAAAAACTATGATGTGGGTGATCGGGAACTTCTGGCCATTAAGGCAGCTCTGGAAGAATGGCGTTATCTCCTGGAAGGAGCAGCACATCCCATCTTGGTCTACACAGACCATAAGAATTTAGAGTACCTGAGAACGGCCAAGAGATTAAAACCCCGGCAGGCCAGATGGGCACTTTTTTTTTCGCGATTTATTTTCCACATCACGTACAGACCTGGATCCAAGAATGTTAAATCCGACGCCCTTTCCCGAATGTTCCTTGACTCTGAAAGAACCCTGTCCCCAGACACCATTCTCCCTTCTGGAAATTTCCTCGTTCTACAGGAAGACATAATCTCTCAAATCAGGCGAGCTTCCTCGAGAATGCCCCCACTTGCTGAAGCCTGTGCCAAGGATGGACTGCTCTGGTTCAAGAATAGGATTGTGGTTCCTGAGGAGCTGAAAGCACGGGTACTAAGCTTGTGCCATGACCACAAACTTGCGGGTCACTTCGGCACACGGAAAACAATTGACCTTGTCCAACGCTCCTTCTGGTGGCCTCATCTTACCAGGGATTGTAAGGCATATGTGGAGTCTTGTGATACGTGTGCCAGAAATAAGACTAGCCGGTCAAGAGCATGGGGCCTACTGAAGCCATTACCAGTCCCAGAGAGACCTTGGGCCATGATCTCTATGGATTTCATCGTGGAGCTCCCACCATCAGAGGGTTTTTCATCCATTTTTGTTGTAGTGGACAGGTTGTCTAAAATGGCCCATTTCCTCCCCATGAAGGGCACCCCCTCAGCCATGGAGACCGCCGCTATCTTCATCAAAGAAATCGTCAGACTACATGGAGTCCCGACCAATATAGTCTCGGACAGAGGCGTCCAGTTCACCTCCAGATTCTGGAGATCCCTTTGTGGTGCCCTTGAGATCGAGTTGTCCTTTTCCTCGGCCTACCACCCTCAATCCAATGGACAAACCGAGAGGACGAACCAAACCTTGGAGCAATACATCCGCTGTTTTTCAGCTTTTTCCCAAGATGACTGGGCCTCCCTGCTTCCCATCGCAGAGTTCTCTTATAACAACTCTTTACATTCAGCGACTAATCAGTCTCCGTTCTATGCCAACTATGGTTTCCACCCATCCTTCTTACCTGGAGCATTTCCTGAATGCCCTGTTCCTGCAGTTTCCGAGACCTTGAACTTTTTCTCCAATAACAATAAATTGCTACAGGAAACCATGACCAAGGCTCAGGAAGACTATAAGAGGATCTTCGACAGGAAGAGACGAGGAGAACTTATGCTAGAACCTGGCAATTCTGTCTGGCTGTCCACCGCAAACCTCAAGCTAGCTTGTCCATCCAGGAAACTGGGTCCCAAATACCTGGGTCCTTTCTTGATCAAAAGGAAGATCAACAATGTGGCATTTGAATTGGACCTCCCCAATTCCCTGAAAATTCATCCAGTATTCCACGTTTCTCTCCTAAAACCGGTCACGCCTAATTTCTTTCCTGGTCGTTGCATTGGTCCACCCAAACCGATCAAGGTTGATGGCGAAGAGGAGTTTGAAGTGGAAGCAATTCTTGATTGCAGAAGAAGGCGCAATCAGGTACAATATCTGGTGAAGTGGAGGGGCTACGGTCCCGAAGACAATTCGTGGGAACCAGAAAACAATTTGCACGCTAACGATCTCCTTCAATCCTTCAAAACCTCTCATCCCGCAAAGATGGCCCAGCTGGGCATCCGGAGTCTGCCATGGAGGAGGGGGCACTGTCAGAGAGGTTACCTGGTTGGGCGCCGGGGCGCGCCGGGGCGTGTTGGCGCTCGCGTTCCTGTCTGTGCTGGGGCGCGTGTCCCTGGGGGCGCTGGTGTGTCTGGGCTGGCCGACCGTGGCGTGCGGGGTGGCGTCCGGGCGTTCGTGCGTACGCGCGTTCGCGCTAGCGCGCGTTCGCGTTAGCGCGCGTCCGCCTGTGAGCGCTGCTTGTGACGCGACCCGGTTCGGTGGGCGTGCACGCCGGTGTCGGGGGCGCGCTCGGGCGCGTGCGGGGGCGCGGCGCGCTTTGGCGAATCGGCGCGTGCACGCGCGCGGCGTTTTGGCGCCAATCGGCCTATTTAAGGTTTGCCTCTATGCTGACCCAGTGCTGCCTGATCAAACAGCTCTGTACCGTGTCCGTGATCATCCTGAGTTCCTGTTTCCCTGTTGTGCTTATCCGTTGTGACCCGGCTACCCCTTGGACTATCCTTGATTGCTGCCTGAACCCGACCCCGGCTTGTCTGACCTTGTTTCTGCCTCACCCTCTTGTACCGCTGCTGCCAGCCCGTTGCCGACCTCTGCAAGTGTGTGACCAGCCTGATCAGTTCCTGCCCAGCATCTGCTCTACCCAGTCTGAAGACCTACCGGTTGCTTGCCAGACCATTGTGCTCCAGGACCCTACTACAGGCCCTCATACCACTCCGCATTCGTGACCTCCTGTCTACTCTATCAGGGGTCCCGAATCGGATACGTAAGGGAGCCTACCCTCTGCCCAAGCGGACTCACCTGTCTGGTAAGTGTGGGACCTGACAGCCACAATACTAAACTTAAGCACTGGGTTATCAACTCCAGCCCCCAAAGTGCTGTGGATTGATGCATGTAAAGTATAAAACATTGCTTTTTTTCCATTTTCTAAAAGTAATATTTTACTTGATGACTTTAAAAAAAGAACATGGCCACCAAAGACCCTATTTGCTGTTACTAAACAGATTCTCATCTAAGCACAAGCTTCATTGAGAGTTGAGTTGAATTCTGTTCATGTCTGCTATGCATCTTGAAGCTAACAGATGGCAGTTCTGCATTCAAAAGCAAATATGTCAGACTTGCTAAATTGTCTTTTGTACCTCGTGCAGTGCAATGGTAGGTTGTGAAAGATCTGCAGTGTTACAGTCTACGCGTTTTCATAAGTGCGTTACGTGCCAATGCTCTCTTTTGTCCTTATTTGGATACGAAGAACCTGGATATGTACAACATAGATTTTAGTTTTATTTGTTCCTGGTCAGCCATGTCTTTTTCTTTTACTTTTTCTTTTCCCGTAAGTGGTCTAGCAACTTCAAAGACAACATAATCATATTTATGTTCAGATCACTGAAGCATTAGGCTCAGATTACTCCTTTACCTACCTGTGCATGCATGCCTTTGTGGTGGAATCTTTCTGTGGATTAGCTGTATAGGCATCAGCAGGTTGATTCTCTATCAGCATGCTGTGTAAAGGGAGTTTTCCTGAATCTTCTGGCTTTTGAATCATGCAGTGTTGTGAGGGGAGATTGTTATATGTAACTATATCTTCCCAGTTAACCGCTGCTGCCTCTGTTAGCCTCTTTGCCTTGTCTTTTTCTTCTGCTATCTGTCAAGCAAAAGGCAACCTGCAGATTAGCTGCCCAGCTGGACTCAGGCTAGATTTAGGGCATGACCAGGGGGGGGGGGGTCTTCTCTGGTGCTGCCTTGAACAACCACCTGGGCATGACCTTCATATGAAGCCTAGTTGCTCTGCAGGTTTTGAAGCATCCTGATCAAAACACCAACACCTTCCTTCCCATCCTCTCAAGTTGTAAGAAAGCATTCTCAACACTGCAAGAGACGGTTTTAAATCTGAAAGAGCACTGCTGTTTTTCTGATGGTCTGTGAAAATTCTGTTACTAAAAATATTATTTGTTGGGTCCATTTAAAACTGATAACTGAAAATTACAGTAGCAGGCAATATTGACATGAGGAAGAACTTTCCTTCTTGTCTTGAAGTATATATTTGTATTTGTATCACTGGGTCCCTAACTTCTGTTGGGTCAACTAACTTAGGATCCCTAATACATGTGTCCTTAAATACAACTAAAGGCAAAACTTTTTTTTTTGTTTGTTTTGGACAGAGTGGAGATAGATTAAAACTCTGTCAGTTTTTATTGCTTTCTGTGTCCCCATTAAGGAGATTCACCCTCTCTATTTGTCCCGTTTACCATTATCATTAAACGCGAGTACAAAAACAAATTGTGGGTTGTCCTCAGAAAAGTAATAGAGGGGAAATCTTTCAATGGGGACACTAGTTCTAGGGACATGGGTGTCCCAAGAGAATTCCCTTAATTTGCAGGGATTTTTTGGGACAGGAAGCAAAGGAAAATCTCCCCAACTGGACACAGATGATAAAAATTAAACAGGGGCTATGACCCTTCCTTACTCTATCCAAATTGAAAAAAAATATAGTTCTACTTTAACACATCTGGTTACCCAATTTAACTATCTCTTTAGAATACATTTCGGGCCAAGTAGTCAGCACAGAAACAGACCCGAATTCTGTAAACTATTATGAAAGAGCAGGGCCTGAACAAACTGCAATTAAGCTCCTTGTCACATACAAGTCCAACAGATGGCAGCTACAGAACAAGAGAATCTGTTTGTCAAAGGGCAATACTCCACATTATATTTCCAAAGTTTTTCAAAGCCCCAGTTGCCAACCTGGGATGAGCTACATAAATTGACTACAACTTGACTGTGTTCCCTGTAAAATCTAAGGGAACATAGAAAAGAAAAGCACTGATCATCTGCTTTCTTATACCTTCTTCAGCAAGAACAGTTTGAGAGAAGAATGGCTAGTAAGGTGTGATATTTTACAATCTTAGACTATAGTTGAAGCTTGTAGCCTTTTTATTTTCAAAATGACTAATTATACAAGAATAAAAAGTTTGGTAAAAGTATAGTCTTAGATGTAGGTAAGTTTTCACTTTTTAACCTGCACTGGAAAAATGAGAAATTCAACTCTAATGCCCTGTACACACGGTTGGATTTTCCGACGGAGAAAATGCGATCGGATTGTGTTGTCGGAAATTCCAATCGTATGTGGGCTCCATCTGACTTTTTCCGTCAGAATTTCCGACACACAAAGTTTGAGAGCAGGATATAAAATTTTCCTACAACAAAATCCGATCCTTTAAATTCCGATCGTGTATAGACAAATCCGACGCACAAAGTGCCACGCATGCTCAGAATAAATTAAGAGACGAAAGCTATTGGCTATTGTCCCGTTTATAGTCCCGACTTACGTGTTTTACGTCACCGCGTTCAGAACGATTGGATTTTCAAACAACTTTGTGCGACCGTGTGTATGCAAGACAAGTTTGAGCCAACATCCGTCGGAAAAAAGCTGATGGATTTTGTTGTCGGAATGTCCACTCAATGTCCAATCGTGTGTACGGGGCATTATAAATACATGAGATGTGAAACAGGTAACGAAACCTACATAGAAAGTTTATTTTGCTGTGCTACCTTTATCCACAACTTGTGTAACTATATCCAAGAACAGGAAATCAAGACTGATCCTAACCATGGCACTACCTGCATAAAGTTTGCATGTTCTCCCTCCAGGTACTCCGGTTTCCTTCCACATCCAAAAGACATGCTGGTAGGTTAATTGGCTCCTGTCTAAATTGGCACTTGTATATCAAAGCATTTTTTTTACAGGGTATAAAAGAGAAGAGAGGCACCTCTAAGTGTAGCAATAAGTTGCTAAATGTTGTACCTTCATTAAATGTAACCATATTGCTACACTTAGAGGCTCTTCTCTTCTTTTTTATACTCAGCTGTGACATGACGCTACTCTTATATCAAGACATCGCTTGTATAGCAAGGCAACATGTATTAAAACATTTTGCTTGTCTTGCAAAACGCTCTCAAACCAAGTTACTCTCAAACCAAGGTTTTACTGTATGTGTATGTATGAATGTGAGCCAGGGACCTTAGATTGTAAGCTCCTTGAGAGTAGGGACTGATGTGAATGTACAATATATATGTAAAGTGCTGCATAAATTGACAGCGCTTTATAAGTACCTGTAATAATAATATTAAAAATAAAAAATTGAACCACCGTAAAGGAGGTCTGGAATAGAAAATTCCTCTTCAATGTTCGGCTTGAGTATAGGATCCACCTCCTAGTTATAAACCTGAGGACTCAGTGCTGGTAATATTGTGGCTGAGGCCTTTATTGAGGTTAAAGTTTAGATCAGCAACTGACAATTCTTATTTGAAGCTGTTTTTTTACTATATTATTAATACTTTAATAATTAAGGTAGGAAATGGCAATATCCCTAACAAAGTCATCCTTTGTGGCGATTAAGTTCCTACAGTGAATATCATACTAATGAGGCCAATATAAAGTTACTTGAATAGTAATGATGCAAGCTTCACCTTTTGCACTAATATAATGTATATATGACCCCAGATGCACTCAGAGGCTGATACAGTTACTGGTCCTTTGGAACAGCTGTCACAAGGCAGAAACCATGGTAACTATGGCAACTGTGAGATCTCTGCCTGGTTTCCATAGATACTGACTATGGTTCAGGCCTTTCAAAAACTAAGCAGTATAAATGAACTTCTTAAAATTTGCTCTGCCGACTACTCAACCTTTCGATCTGTTTCGCAGTAGATCATTCTTCCATGGTTTGCAATTTTTCTCATTTTGGGCTTTAGAGGGTTATTTTTTTTTATGGAAAGTCAGTTAAAAGGTTTTCTTATTGAGTTTGTCAGCCACTATCTCAGTTTGCATACCCAGTAGCTGATGGTGTCAGGGGTTTGATTATAAGGGACCGGGAGCAGTCCAGTTCTGATCAATTTTATCATTTGTCATACATTTGTGTATTCTTATGTTTTTTTAAATACTATGCTTTTGGCATCAGCCAAGTGTCTCATTATGAAAAAGCAGCTGGAATACATGTTCCATCATACTGTAATGTTTAAACTGTAATGTCTGATTCTAATGCTGTTGCTAATGGAACCTCTAGATTGAAAGGCACTATAAGAGATGAAGGCATCACTTATGGTGGACTGATGTTACAGTGTGGAACAAGGTGGCGTTCTTCCTCAGAAGAGGAACATTGAAAGTTCTGCTGAGAACTGACACAAGTTGGATGCAGATTACAGTCTGATAATTTTTTACTTTAGCATTCCTTTCAGAAGTTTTGAAAATTGCTCCAAGTTTTAAAAATTCAGCAAGGATGCCTAAGCACACATTTTTTTTTATTTAGGAAGCAAGCATGAACCTTGACAAGCTTGTCAACCTTTCTCAGTCTGAGGATAAAACATTCTTCATGTAATGCCCCGTACACACGGTCGGACTTTGTTCGGACATTCCGACAACAAAATCCTAGGATTTTTTCCGACGGATGTTGGCTCAAACTTGTCTTGCATACACACGGTCACACAAAGTTGTCGGAAAATCCGATCGTTCTGAACGCGGTGACGTAAAACACGTACGTTGGGACTATAAACGGGGCAGTGGCCAATAGCTTTCATCTCTTTATTTATTTTGAGCATGCGTGGCACTTTGTCCGTCGGATTTGTGTACACACACGATCGGAATTTCCGACAACGGATTTTGTTGTCGGAAAATTTTATAGCCTGCTCTCAAACTTTGTGTGTCGGAAAATCCGATGGAAAATGTCCGATGGAGCCCACACACGGTCGGAATTTCCGACAACACGCTCCGATCGGACATTTTCCATCGGAAAATCCGACCGTGTGTACGGGGCATAACACTGCAATATTTCATCAATGTCATCATCATCATTATGGTCACCACTGCCTTATCTTCAAATTGCAAAATTGGTGGCCTTATCTTATCCACCTTTAAATCAATGAGATGTTGGTTTCCGCCTCCATTTTTTTTACACTACCTTCCATCTAGTGGCACCTCAGGATTGATCCCGAAAAGCAATAAGGTTGTAATCAGGTAGTAAAGTCGATCTTGTTCTTTTCCAATCACAATTATGTCAGGGATTTCTCTAATATACAATTAAGGGAGATAACATTGCTGACACTACCTTACTGTCTACCAAGGAACCTGATATTTATTAGGCAACACACATCCCTGATCTGCTGCTGAAATACTACTAGAATGACAAGTCAGCACCAGCATATTAGGGTGCAGATTCCCCTGTACAGTACATGTCCAGGACCCTTCCCAACCCCCCATTTTTTTCTAGTTTTACCACTAATTTAAGGTACATGCAAATCAGATTTGGTTAGGTTCGTCAAAGGCAGCAGAGTGAAGATTTCATAGGTGATGCCACCATATGAAGGTGGATTAAAACCAGGAGGCTATTTACTGATGAATGAATACCACCAACTCACCACCAATGCTTCACTTTACATGCATGGAGAATTAGAAGCAGTGGCTGGCTGTTAGACATAGGTGGTATTACAGTGAGAAGGATGTAGAGAGGAAAGACAAAAGTGGTAGACATGTTGTACTATGATGATTGCAAGGTTGATTGGCCATGACATTGCAAGAATAACATTTTTTCTCATTATGGCCTAAATGTGTGTGAAAGAAAGAAAGCTTTATATTACGTTGGAGAAATTTTCACAGTCAATATAACCTACAATAGGATTGAAGTGGTTGCCCAACAACAATAATTATATATAGAAAATTACTAAACCAATAGTGTTTTGAAATTTGTGGTATGTTCATTTTCAAGGCTATTTCTTCAGGAAGCTTTTGGGACTGGAAACAAAGGTGAATTCCATTGTAAGCAACAAAGCTCCCTAAGCTAATCTCACTCCAACATGAGAATTATCAGAAAAGATGGAACTTTTTGGTGCCAAAATGATCAATGGCGTGTGATTCACAGGGACACTGCCTCAGTAATGGCTTTTGCCACAGCAGTGTAATATATGTAATATGGAGCTTTTAGAAATGTTTTTTTTTTGTTAAAATCCTCAGGACATAAGCATGCAGCACAGTTGGCATTTGGTGAGTGACTTCAGCAGCAGCTGAAAAAATGTATTTGCGTTAAGGCTGTTTTTTTGTCATCTATGGGTGAGGGGTCCTGTGTTCAATTTTGTTGAACAACGCAGCCTCTCCAGTGGGCTGGGGCTTTGAAATCCCCACTCTTCTTCCTCTTCTCAATGCAGCACCTACCAGACAGATCAGATTGATGCCCTGTGATGACATTGGCCAATCAGAATCGATCGGATCCATCCTTGAAGCGCTGCACGGAGAAGTGGGCGAAAAGTGGGCACCGCAGCAATAACTAGTCTGTCCAGCATCAAGTGAACATATAAAATGTCTTATGCCCCGTACACACGGTCGGACTTTGTTCGGACATTCCGACAACAAAATCCTAGGATTTTTTCCGACGGATGTTGGCTCAAACTTGTCTTGCATACACACGGTCACACAAAGTTGTCGGAAAATCCGATCGTTCTAAACGCGGTGACGTAAAACACGTACGTCGGGACTATAAACGGGGCAGTGGCCAATAGCTTTCATCTCTTTATTTATTCTGAGCATGCATGGCACTTTGTCCGTTGGGTTTGTGTACACACGATCGGAATTTCCGACAACGGATTTTGTTGTCGGAAAATTTTATATCCTGCTCTCAAACTTTTTGTGTGTCGGAAAATCCGATGGAAAATGTGTGATGGAGCCTACACACGGTCGGAATTTCCGACAACAAGGTCCTATCACACATTTTCCCCGTGTGTACGGGGCATAACACTTCTGCAATATTTTTTATATATACTCAAGCCCTTTTGGTTGGCTGTGGAAAAGACAAGAAAGGCATAGCAGAAGGCGAAGGGGATTTCAAGGAGCATGGCGAAATCTACAGGAAATCAACAGACAGTCACAATTGGACCATTTCTAATGCAGCACATTAAAATATGCTATGCTTTGTAACCCAATTTGTGTGATAACAGAAAATAAATAACAGGGATCCAGAGTATATTACTAATAATATAGTGCTGACATTGTCAGAAGCCCATTCAATGATTTGTACTGTTTGCATATTAATGGAGTCTTTACATGTACAACATGTTAATGTTATTGTATAGAGTGCCAACATCTCCCATGACTCTATTAAATAGGTCTTGGATAAAGCCACAAATAATAACCACAATACAAGAGTACCGAATCTACTATGCTGTAATGTATATGTGTAGCACCCTTCTAGGTAGGTGTGTGGCTGTCAGGCAAATGTAGTCCTTTTTGTTTTGATCCTCTGTAATTAGTGGAGCTGCTGTTGTTTGTTTTGCACTGACCAGGGTCCTCACAGGCTGCACACTTGACTACTTCTACCTGCCTTCTGGAAAGTACTAGAACATAGGAGTGGAGCAGGCTAAGTGAGCAGTCTGAATATGTATGAAGACCCAGACAATCCCTGAGGAGGCATGCTCAGAAGGTGGCTGAAGAGGACATAAATAATCTGGCACTGGTCATTGTCCACCAGAAGAAGCACTCCTAGGCCACCCTTCACTTTTACCAGGAGCCCAGCAGGGCCCCCAGCTACCTTAAGGCTGGGGCCCTATCTTCTGCGCTAGAGAAGGGGAATTTCACCTGGGAGACAGTCTGGAGAAGTCCATTACACAGCTGTCTGCTTGATGTTGAAAAGGGTACCACAGCACCCAAGGACTTGTGGGTACAGATCTGAGGGAGCAATCTGAGTGAATACTGTTGTTAACCCCCTGGTGCACTAAGACTGAGAATTGCCCGGCCTGGGACCATGCTTTGGTGGCCATTGCTGCCCACCTCTTAAGAACTATTGCCAGGGGACTTTTCAATAGGAATTAGTTGCTATTAGTTACTATGAGAAGCCAACCTACTTCAATCCCAGCCAAGTTACTGTAATAAATTCAAGAAAAGCAACCCCCTAGACCAGTGATGGCGAACCTTGGCACCCAAGATGTTTTGGAGCTACATTTCCCATGATGCTCAACTACACTGCAGAGTGCATGAGCATCATGGAATGTAGTTCCAAAACATCTGGGGTGCCGAGGTTCGTCATCACTGCCCTAGACTATTTATTGAGCCAGAAGTGTAGATGGTACTGTGTGCCTGGCTGCTCTTACTTTGTGGGAAAAGCATAACTGAGACAAGGTAGCAGGTCCAATCAGAGTGTCTTCTTATGTTGTTAAGCAAATTAATCTTTAAAGAGTTAAAAAATGGACTACACTCCAAGGACCAATTTGTTATTATGGTCTGCAGCCTTGAAGTTGATGCTCTTTATTCTGCTAATATGATACTCCAAAGCCATAAAAGTCACTCATAACCAGCAACACTAATTTATTGCTGGTATATAAGAGAGAACTTGATGTTAAATAAGTTGACTCTGTAGCTACATGCTAGGAAATGAATGAAAAATGCTTGCTTCTCTACTTGTGCTGGCTGCCAACATTAAAAAAAGATTCACACGGTACACCATTGCGTCTATTTATATTTATGTTGAATAGGTGGATGAAAAGGCAAATTTTCTTTGTGTTTTTATTCAAGTACATCACCTTTATCTGTAGGCAGTGTTTGAATGAACATCTAATGTTTGCCTGTTCAAATATGTAGAAAAAGTCAACAATTTCCACGGGGTGTAATTATTTTTTTTACACAACTGTACATACCTTTTATAATAAATGTCATCAGTTCCAGTACATATTTTTACAACTGTATTATGCTTTTAAGCACCAGGACAAAATACGTAAGCTAGAGAGGATTTAGAATCTTCTGCGTTAAAATTATGTTTTTTTTTCTTCGGGAAATATTCAGCAATACGTACAACCACAAACAAAACCAGCTACCATACGAAACTTAAGTGCAATTAGATTTATTGCCCTGCTAGACCAAACATATTTAATTCAATAAAGTGAAAAGAGGTAATATAACCAGAGCTTGTAGTTAAGTGATCCAATTGTATTAAAGCAACTTGTTAAATAACACTCAGAATAACAGAACAGCAACTTTTAAGGCCCATGCACACTGCCCAGCTCTTCTGAACGCCTTTTCACCTGGCAGGAAAAAAGCAGTGTTAAAATTGTGCCTAAAGCCTTGTTTTACAAGCGCAATAAGCAGGTTCAGGTGTATAGGTGTTCATTCATTTCATTGGCCAGAATATTCATTTATTCTGGACATCAAAATGAATGAACGCTCAAGTGTTAAACACTGCTAGTGTTTAGGTGCGTTTAGATGCGTTTAGCACGTTCTGCGTTTTTTTTTCTGTCAGAGTGCTCCTCTTCTAAAAGGGAAAGAGATGGGGGTTTATTCCTGCCTCTAAACGCCTGTAGGTGCCTATGTGTGAATGGAGCGGGCATATACAGATGCCATCTTCTGCAAAATTCAATGGTGAGAAAATTGACTTGCAATTTGCTGAGAATTGGACTCATCAATGTTAGATTGAGCAAAGCTGATTTGTTCCAAGTGAACAGCAATTTGCTGATTCTCCAAAATTGGCATGTGTATACTCAACAGTGTCGGAAAATTGCAATTTGTCTACAGAGAATCAGATTCAAATAATCCTCCTAATCTGCTTACCTCAAAACACACTGCTATTTGGGGGCATCAAGGTGATTGGAGCCAGAAGAAGAAAACTGGCACCAAAAGCAAAGCTTCCAGAAAGTGATACATGCTGCAGTCTATCACTAGTATTAATAGGGTAGTTTCTTTTTAGTTCCCCATACCATATTTTCATTACATGTTGATCCTGCTACTAGATCTGGTATTTTTCCACTTCCCGTAATAGGCTGTTAGGGCTCACCACCCATTGTTCTGTAAAGCAACATTGTCGCCTGTTGTTCCACTTTAAAAGTGTCAATATGTTTACTCCCCTGCAGATATTACAGAGCCTGTTCCCTGAGAATCAGCAGTACCGCCCATTCTTCAATATCTAGTTCAGCTTTTCTCAACTAGGGTTCCTTCAGATGTTGGTGGGGGTTTCTTGAGCATTGAGAAACTTCTGCCTCTTATGCCGCGTACACACGGTCCTACTTTTCGTCTACAAAAGTCCAACAGACGCTGATGGACTAAAGCTGGCTGGTAATCCGATCGTGTGTGGGCTTCTCCGGACTTTCAACTGACTTTTTTAGCCTCAAATACGACGTACTTTAGATTTGAAACATGCTTCAAAACTTTTACTTCGTACCTACGACGGACCCCGAAATCCGCTCGTCTGTGTGCTAGTCCGACGGACAAAAAGCCACGCTAGGGCACCTATTGGCTACTGGCTATGAACTTCCTTATTTTAGTCCGGTGTACGTCATCACGTACGAATCCGACCGACTTTTGTGTGGTCGTGTGTAGGCAAGTCCGGTCGTTAGAAAGTAGGCCGCAAGTCCGCGGCAAGTCCACCGAAAGTCTGCCGGAAGTCTGTCCGACAGGCTGTCCGACTTTTGTAGACGAAAAGTACGACCGTGTGTACGCGGCATTAGATGAGTGAACAATGACATCAGTCATCTTATTAGCCATCTGTAAGGGTGCAGATTCGTCCCAATGACCACCAATGTAAGGCGCATTCTTCCGAGTGACCATCACACTAATGTATAATGAACTGTAGATATTGTAATTAATAGCAGGGGTTCCATGAGCCTAAAATGTTATTACAGAGGTTCCTTTGGGTTAAGAAGGTTGAAAAAGGCTGGTCTAGTGGTACTATTCACTTTCACTTTAACAATGCATCTAACTTTCCCTGCCCTTTCTTTTTCTCAGCATCAATACCCAAAGAGATAAGTTCAAGGCAAAACAGGAAAGTGTCACTAGCCAATCACAGCCACAGCTGGCAGACTCTAACTCCCTCTTCTAAGCTGCTGATAGCCATTACTTTGCTAGTACAGGAGAAGACCGGTTGACCAATAATAATATGAATATCCCCAGGCTGTTTGGGCCCTTTCATTTGATCACTTTTGAAGCACCAGCCTACAGAATGAAAAGTTGGGAATAACAGGATCATTAAAATATGCAAGAAGTTGCCTCCTTCCCCTTTGCTTTAGCAAGTCTCTAGTACTCAGGAGTATTTATACTACCTGAACTTCTCAAGGGCCAAATAAAGAAGAGGGATCCATCCAGGGAATGTGACAGTTCAATGAGCACCTGTTAATATTATAACAGTTGACCTTTATTTTTTTTATTTCTACTGCAGATCTTCTATGTCTCCCTGTAGAAGGATAAAATATTACTAATGATGATTAACCCATTAAGGTCTGAACATAGCATTGGATTCACTGGTTTGGCAAACATTTAGTGCACCAGCAATGCTGAAGATGCCAAAGAGATGCGTTTAAGGCATGACAGGAAATAAAGTGGCCCTAGCCAATCACTGCCACAGTTGGTAGACTCTAACTTCCCCTTCTAAGCTGATCGCCATTACTATGCCAGTACAGGAGAAGTTAACCAACCATAATATGAATGTCCACAGGCTGTTTGGGCCCTTTCATTTAGTCACTTTGGAACCACCAGTCTACAGAAGGAAAGGGGGAATAGCAGGGTCATTATAATATGCAAGAAGTTGCCTCCTTCACCTTAGCAAGCCTCTATTACTCAGGGGTGGATATACTACCTGTACTGCTTAGGGGCTAAATGAAGAAGGGACATCCATCTGGGGAAAGCGACAGTTCAATGGGCACCTGGTTAATGTTATGAAAGTTTTATTTTTTTCTTCTGCAGATTGTCTATGTCTCCCTGTAGAAGGATACAAAATTACTAATGATGAATAACCCATTAAGGTCTGAGCATGGCTTTGGATCCATTGGTTTGGCGAACATTTAATGCACTAGCAATTAGACATGTGCACACTGAAATATTTCGTTTCGGAATTTCATTTTCGTCTGAAAAATAAATTTATTTAGTTACTCCCGAAATTCGTTTTTATTTATTTCGTTTTTCGTTAAAAATTGCATTCGTCCGAAAATCCAAATTGAGGTCGAATCTGTCATTGAAGGCTTATGGTGTCTGTCGAATGTTCAAAGAAGATTCGACGGAGCAGCTAAACTGTACAACGCCGTTTAGTTTACAGTATAGTTTTAGAACTTTCAACAGACACCATAAGCCAAAGTATGTGTGTACTTAGTTCTAGCTATTTTACTGCTCCTCCTCTTTGGTTACAATCAGCCAATAACATTCATCATCATCATTATTTTTATTCATCTTTTCTCCCCTACGTCGAATCTTTTCTCCCCTACGTCGAATCTTTTCTCCCCTACGTCGAATCTTTTCTCCCCTACGTCGAATCTTTTCTCTCTATGTCAAATCTTTTCTCTCTATGTAGAATAATCTTGGACTAATAGAGTTAAGGTTAGGCACATTCGACCACAGGTTTGATGGACACAGATTGTTATTGTCATCATCATGTCGAATCTCCTACCTATATCGAACTGTTGTAGCAACGAAAACGAAAATAAAGCATTTGTTTATGTCGGATCTTTTGTTTTTCGGATTCTGCACTTTCGTTATTGTTTGTTAAAACGATAACGAAAATACCTGAAATTCGGACGAAAATGCATTCGGACGAAAACGAATGCACATGTCTACTAGCAATGCTGAAGGTGTCAGTGAGGACATGGCTGGTTAAAAGATGTTAGTTGGTGACATGTGGCATTAATAAGAGACTAAGGTAAGCTGAATTTTTTGCCAATGCATATATGTGGTGCAAAAATGATGAGCATCAAAGCTGGGTCCTAACTGTTGGGTCTCAAAACAGGCTATGTTCACTACTGAAATGATTGGAATTGCTACCTTTGCCAAACAAAAGGCTCTATTTTGAGCTTGAAGATGCTACTAATGTTGCATGATATCTACACACCACAACTGACCACAATCCACAAGCTCTAGAGATCCGGCAAACCCTGCAATGAGCCACTACAGTTCACAGAGAAAGTCAAATCAGTCCATGTGACACATCAAAGCATATTCAGGGTTGATTAGGTAGGCAGATTTTGGTGCCATAAGGAGTGCACTCTGTGCCAACGCTTGTCATGGACCGGGTTGTAGAACACACTATCAAACTGGCATGCAAATAACCTTTCACTTGTCACACTGAAAAGCAGCATGACAATCCTAGCTAACATTTTAAATCTATATCTAGGGGCAGATGTATCCAAAGAATACATTTTATTAGGATCATATTAAAAGAACATTATCTGAAATATAATGCCACATTTTGGCTTAAAGGAAATCTAAGCCCACTCACAGCATTCACTTTAATTTTATAACATAAACATTGCAATAACAATACAAAGAATAGTTATTTTTGACAATGCAATATAAGGTTACTTGGAAAATCTTTAATTTTGTGAGTGTTGCCTGTCTACTGGCCACCTCTTTCCACAACTTCCTGGATTCCCTGCTTCCTTTTGCAGCTCCTCCACATCTGTTTACTTTCAATTTCTAAGGACTACATATCCCATGGTACCTTGCTGAATTCCTGTACTGATATCACCTCTGAAACTTTTCCTCTCAGCAACTCTGTAGTTCAGAAGGCAGGATCTGTGAAATGTGTGGCACAGCAGTACCTACTTCCAGGGCATAGCGACTATGGGGTTGATTTACTAAGCATAACTCTCAACATTTTGAGATGGGAATGAGGGACACCTATAGGCAAAAGTATGTAGGCATAGGACACACCCCCTGTCACGCCTCCTTATAGGAGAATTATGCAAACAAAAAAAGATTAAAGGTTAAACCCACAAGTACTTTTTTTTTAACACTAATGTTCCTTTATATTGGCTTTTACCATGTACAAATGCAGCAATTTAGAATTGGATGAAAGGTTTAGCACTGAGAAACACTTTTTGACAGATAAAATGTTTTTTTTTTTTAATTTACATTTTATATACAACTATTTTGATCAGACCAAAATGAGGAACAAATGAGGAGAAAAAAGGGACTTTGGGGTTGATTTACTAAAGGCAAATAACCTGTGCACTCTGCAAGTGCAGTTGCTCCAGAGCTTAGTAAATGATGTAAAGGTTCACTTTGCAAAGAACACCCATTTACATGTAAGGAAAAAAAAAAAAACAGCATTTTTGCTTGCACATGATTGGATGATGGAAGTCAGCAGAGCTTATGCTCATTTACTATGTTCTGGAGCAACTGCACTTGCAAAGGGCACAGTCTTCTAGTCTTTAGTAAGTCAACCCCTCTGTTCCAAACTAGGGACAGTTTGGAACTATGACTAAAGGCAAATAGACTGTGCACTTTGCATGTGCAGTTGCTCCAGAGCATTGTAAATGAGGAAAAGCTCTGCTGACTTCCATCATCCAATCATGCAAGCAAAAATGCTGTTTTTTTTTTTCTTGCATGTGATTCAGTATTCGTTGAAAAGTAAACCTTTGTCTAATTTCCTAAGCTCTGAGACCTTGCACTACCAGGCATGTTGCTGACAATGCAGATCACAGTGTCAGCAGACCAGGTACCAAGAGCAATTCTCTCGGTTTGATATACTATAGAGATAAATGCCCAGCAGCATGTAAGCTCTAATTGTTGAGGCTGTCCCTGCAGAACAAAACACATACATATACTGTATACTGTAAACATACCCTTTACAATGCGGAAAATGCAATCTATCATATACAGTTAGAAAGCTATAAAGCAAAATGTATTCTCCAGTGCAACCAGTGTAAATTTTGATGGCAACCTCCTGTACAGCAGTGCTCAAATCAGAGAAGGGAAAGCCACACTTAGATGCCTATTAGGTTCCGGGCACATGTGAACATATTGCCACGGGAGAGAGCAGAATAAGCAGAAAGATGACATCATCACTATGGCTCTCCTTCACTGTCCAATCAGCACGCCAAGAGTGTGTTCTGAACCCAATTGTGCTGCTACTGCAGCAGTGGTTGAAGCTCGGGTTGAGCTACAATGCTGTGAAAAAGTATTTGCCCCCTTTCAGATTTTTTTTGCATATTTGTCACACTTAAATGAGATTGTCAAACAAATTTTATTATTACACAAAGATAACCCGAGTAAATGCAAAATGCAGTTTTTAAATGATGGTTTCATTTATTAAGGCAATAGAGCTGTCCAAACCTGCCTGGCTTTATGCGAAAAAGTAATTGCCCCTAAACCTAATAACTGGTTGTGCCACCCTTGGCGGCAACAACTGCAATCAAGTGTTTGCGATAACTGGCAATGAGTCTTTCACATTGCTGTGGAGCAATTTTGGCCCACTCTTCTTTGCAGAATTGTTTTAATTCAGCCACATTGGAGGGTTTTCCAGCACGAACGGCCTGTGTAAGGTCATGATACAGCATCTCAATTGGATTTAAGTCCAGACTTTGACTAGGCCACGCCAAACCTAAATTTTGCTTTGTTTGAACCATCTGGAGGTGGACTTGCTGTTGTGTTTCGGATCATTGTCTTGCTGCATAACCCAAGTTTAATTGAGTTTGAGGTCACGAACTGATGGCCAGACATTCTTTAGGATTTTCTGGTAGAGCTCAGAATTCATGGTTCCATCAGTTATGGTAAGTTGTCCAGGTCCTCAAGCTCCAAAGCAGCCCCAGACCCTCACACTACCACCACCATGTCTGACTGTTGGTATGATGTTCTTGTTATGAAATGCTCTATTAGTTTTATGCCAGATGTAACGGGACGCACACCTTCCAAAAAGAAAAATTTTTGTCTCATCAGTCCACAGAATATTTATCTAAAAGTCTTGGGGATAATCAAGACGTTTTTTGGTAAATGTGGGATGAGCCTTTGTGTTCTTTTTGGTCAGCAGTGGCTTTGGCCTTGGAACTCTCCCATGGATGCCATTTTTGCCCAATCTTATTGTTGAATCATGAACACTGATCTTACCTGAGGCAAGTGAGGCCTGCAGTTCTTTATACGTTGTTCTTGGTTCTTTTATGACCTCCTGGATGAGTTGTCGTTGTGCTCTTGGAGTAATTTTTGTAGGCCGGCCACTTCTGGGAAGATTCACCACTGTTCCAAGTTATCTCCATTTGTGGATAATGGCTCTCCCCAATGTTCACTGGAGTTACAAAGCCTTAGAAATGGCTTTAAAACCCTTCCTAGACCGATACATGCTCATTACTTTGTCTCTAATTTGTTCTTGAAATTTTTAGATTGTGGCATAATCTGTGGCTTTTTGTGATCTGTTAGCATGCTTCACTTTGTCAGACAGCTTCTATTTATGTGATTTCTTGATTCAACAGGTCTGGCAGTAATCAGGCATGGCTGTGGCAAGTGAAATTGAACTCAGCTTTCCAAATAATTGTGGTTAATCGCAGTTCATTCATGATTCAGCATGGGAGGGGGAAATTACTTTTTCACATAGGGCCAGGCAGGTTTGAACAGCTTTTTTCCCCTAATAAGTGAAATAATAATTAAAAAGCTTCATCTTGGATTTACTTGGGTTATCTTTGTGTAATATTAAAATGTGTTTGATGATCTGAATCATTTAAGTGTAAGAAATATGCAAAAAAAAAAAAAAATCAGGAAGGGGGCAAATACTTTTTCACAGCATTGTATCTGGCAGGAGCACTTGGATTACAAGACTGGCTAAACAGAACTACAATTTCACTGGCAGGCAAAACTGTATGTATTTTAATTATGCTTTTATCTGCTTACCAGACCCTGGTTTTAAAGCCTAGTGGAGAAATCTACGCAGACAGCCATACATTGTACTAACAATTTATATTTTCATAGCTTTATTTCCACTTTTCTGTTACAGCATTTGTGCAGAGCGTTGAAATAAGACTGTGCAGTCCAAAAGGCACCAAATTTAGGCTGCATTCACACCTGAGTAGAGCGATTTTCACTAAAGTATATGTAAACCCTCAACTTGTAAAACAACCCGGTTCAGTTTAAAATAGAAATGAAAGGCAATACATTTTTGTATAGATATAAAAAACATTATGAACACCCTTTTTTGTCCTTTTTTTAAATAAGTGATTGCATCCCTTCTGTTCCCGGCTGCATAAGGAGCTCAGAGAGGTTTGGGAAGGAGAAACAGCAGTATGCTGATCTTCCCAGTAAATGGGCATGTCAAGTCTGATCATTGGAGGAAATCAGGCAGCTAGAGAACTGACCATGCTGTGCTCTCCTGCCTAGTGTGGTCAGTTTTTATTGGAAAAGCGAAGGGACTGACAGGAACACCAGGGATTTAACATAAAGAAAGCAATACAAAGAGAACAGGATACTTTTTCATACAAGTACATGGTACGTCAGGCACATATCAGGAATATGAAATGTTGGGTTTACATATTCTTTCATTTGTTAGTCAAGTCCATTTTAATTTGCTTATCCAACTAAGGCAGGCCATACATGGATCGAATTTTCGTTCGAATTTCGCGTGTGGGCACTAGAAGTCGGTAAGTGGATTTTCATAGGGAGCGGGATCACCGAACACTTGGGTGTGGTGGAAATTGAAGAAGAAAGTCACCATTTAAAGCGGAGTTCCACACAAAAATGGAACTTCCGCTTTTCGGAACCCTCTCCCCCTCCGGTGTCACATTTGGCACCTTTCAGGGGGGAGGGGGGTGCAGATACCTGTCAAAGACAGGTATTTGCACCCACTTCCGGCATAGACTCCCATGGGAGTCTATGCCTCTTCCCGTCCCGACCGCGCTGTCTTCTGGGACCACTAGGGACGCGCAGCGCGACTCGCGCATGCGCAGTAGGGAACCGGGAAGTGAAGCCGCAACGCTTCACTTCCTGATTCCCCCCCCTAGGATGGCGGCGTCGGCTGCCGACATCGCTGGACCCCGGGACAGGTAAGTGGCCATGTATTAAAAGTCAGCAGCTGCAGTATTTGTAGCTGCTGACTTTTAATATTTTTTTTTTTTGGCGGTGTGGGTGAACCCCCGCTTTAAGGACTGTTTTTACTTCAGCAGTTTATTTGATACGTTCCATGTTTAATATATATTCTAACCACTTGTCACTTGGTGGGCACTTATTTACATATATTTGGTCACACAATATTTCCTACAAGGAAAAGTTTGGATATATTGATTTTATTTTTGTTTTTTAGTTTGTTTCATCTCATTTTTTATTTTTATATTTCATTTTTATTTCAGCGCCACTGTGTTTTTTTGTTTCACATAGCCACATCTATTTTGCACCCAAAAAAAACACTATATACAGTACTTTGATCTTTATAGTGGCAGCTTTAGATTAGTTCACATTTATCTCAGCCTGAGGCGCAGTGGTGGTAAGTGAGTCATAAGGGAGGCATTAGTACTTGCATTACCAATAGTTGGAAATAAAAATCATACGATCTGGCATCACATGAGAAAAACTTTGTGCTTGTCCCATCGGATAATATCGGATGAACTGTCCTGATTGGCTCTTGAAAGCTGTGTAGTAACAATCAGATTATGATGCGATCGCTTGGAAAGCTGTATTTTCCGTCCAATTTTCTGATTGTGTGTACAGAGCTTAAAACTGGAAGTGTGTTACCAGATTACAAGGTGAAAATAAAGCTGGCCACACATGGATTGAAATGTGGCAACTTCAGCAGGGACAGGCCAAATTTCGATCCATGTATGGGCAATGAGGTTGTACAGAAGTTGATCTACTGATCGACTTCTGTACAACTGCCCTGCCAGATTTTCCCTGTTTGATTAGAACTGCAGGCTATAGCCTGCAACATTCATCAGTGTATTCTAACAGTGGAGAAATCTCCCTGCTGTCAGAATACATCGAATCTGTGGATGGGGGAACGTTTTTTTCGTTTGACCGCTAATTGGAAAAAAAATAGGATTTTTATAACAGCTTACCTGTAAAATAGTAGTAGTAGTTACTATGTGGGGTTATAGGCCACCTTCAGGTGATGGACACTGGCACGCCCTAAGACAAAAAGTGCACTCCCTATATAACCCCTCCCACTACTGGGAGTACCTCAGTTTTGTACCCAAGCAATACACGTGTATACCAAAGAAGGGAGGGACTTCTGTGTACCGCGATGTACCTCAAAGAAAACGATTTTACAGGTAAGCTGTTATAAAAATCCTATTTTCTTATCGTACATCACGGGGCTCAGAGCCAGAGTAGTAACTATGTGGGATGTCCCATAGCAATGGCAACTGAAGGAAGGGAAACATAACAAAAGTAGGGCACCAAGAGACTAGAGGACTTATACTGCAGCCTGCAGTACAATGTGCCCAAAGGTGATATCCTCATGACCTTTTACATTTACTTGATAGAATCTGGTGAATGTATGGACTGAAGACCAAGTTGCGGCCTTGCAGATCTGAGCCATAGAGGCTTGGTGATGCACTGCCCAAGAAGCACTAACGGCCCTGGTGGAGTGCGCTTTAATATGAAAATATGAAATGGAGGAATTTTCCTCTTTAAACCATAAGCTTGAAAAATCACTTGACGAATCAATTTAGAAATAGTAGACTTCGATGCTGCCTGTCCTCTCTTAGGACCTTCTGGCAACACAAACAAAACACTTGTTTTACGAATCTGAGTCACTTTCAAATAGACCTTGACTGCCCTCACCACATCAAGAGAGTGTAGTGACTTTTCTTCCACAGAACGAGGTTCTGGAAAAAATGAAGGCAGAACAATATCCTGGTTTAAATGAAAACCTGATACTACCTTCAGTAGGAAATTAGGATGAGGTCGCAATACAACCTTATCCTTATGAATAATCAAATATGGCTCTTTACAAGAAAGAGCAGCCAACTCTGATACTCTTCTTGCAGAAGATATGGCAACCAAGAAAACAATTTTCCTCGTCAAGAGGACCAAGGGAATATCTCGAATTGGATTCGCATTGGAACTACCGAGAATTAGACTGACATCTGGTGGTCGTTTGGAGAGTGGTGCAGACCAACTAATACTAATCAAGGCTCATATTGATTAAATCTCTGGTGGGTGAGTTTTTCATTGGGGATCCCAGCACGTGGTGTATCGCTTGGTGAATGGACTAACTACCCTCACAGAACACGAGATTATTGACTAGGGGGATGTATATCATCTTTTTATCATCTGTTTCCCGTCTTTGCACTTTATGAACTTAATTGGAAAAAAGGATCCTAATAATTGGGGTCACACAGCGCTGCTGCAATACTGAAGGAATGTTATTGACTTAACTGACTCACTATTGCCTATATATATAATATCTCGAATTGGCTCAAAAGGCTGTTTTTATAAAGCCGATAGGACTAAATTTAAGTCCCAAGGGTTCAGGGGAGATCTAACTGGGGAATTAATCCGCGTTACCCCCTGAATAAAGATACTTCTTCCAGGACTGCTCCCCAGCCCAGAAAGCTGGCATCTGCTGTTACCACCTTCCAGGTGACTGGCAGAAAGGATTTCTCTTTTTGAAGATTCTTGGATATCAACCACCAATTGAGGCTCTGACGTACATTGGGGGATAAATGCATTGGAAAGTCCAGAGCTTGGAACTTCTTGTTCCAAGTAGACAGGATACTGTTTTGTAGCAGTCTTGAATGAAACTGCGCATAAGGAACGGCCTTTCCCAACAATTTCATGCAAAGTCGAATACAAGGATTCTTCTTTGTTTTGACCAACTGAATTAGTTCCTTTATGGAACTGATCCTTTCCTGGGGCAGAAACACCCTCTTCTGAGCTGTATCTATGATCAGCCCCAAGTACTGCAATCACCTTGATGGTCTTAAGGAGGATTTTTCTAGTTTGATAATCCAACCTAGGTTTTCCAGGTAGCTGACTGCGGTGGCCAAAGTTTGGTTTAAGCGGGCTACCGATTGATCTATCAAGAGTAGATCCTCTAAGTAGGCTAGTATAGTTATACCTTTGGCCCTTAACCTGGCTAAAGGAGGAGCCAGAACCTTTGTAAACACTCGAGGTGCAGTAGCCAGACCGAAAGGTAGAGCTACAAACTGAAAATTAAGATTTTCTACTTCGAAGCGTAGAAATTTCTGATGAGCGGGGAAAATTGGCACATGGAGATAAGCATCCTTGATGTCGATTGACGCCAGAAGTTCTCCCCCTTGTAGGATGGAGACTACTGATCGGATTGACTCCATGCGAAAGGAACGGATATTTAAAAACCAGTTTACATGTTTGAGATCTAAAATGGGTCTGATATCCCCTTTTGGTTTTGGAACCGTGAACAGGTTTGAATAAAAGCCCAAACCTCGCTCTTCCAAGGGGACCTCCGATATCACTCCTTGAGATAAGAGATGATCCAGAGATAGAAAGAGAGACTTCTTTTTCATTGGATCTCTGGGAACGTTTGATCTTAGAAAACGAGGAGAGGTGAATTCTCGGAACTCTAGTTTGTAACCTAGAGAAATTGAGGAAGCCACCCAATTGTCTTGACATTGTTCCTGCCAGACCCTTGAACACTGTAGAAGCCTTCCCCCCACTCGAGCGAGCAGGGGCATCCCTTCATAAGGAGGCTGTAATATTTTGTTTTGTGGGTTTCCTCCACCAGGTCCTCCTTTGGCCCTGGGACTGACCCTGAGGTTTACCTCTAGAATCTGACAGTGGAGGCAGTCGTGACTGCCTGGAGACTGCTGCCCCTGGCACTGGAGAATAAGTACATTTAAAAGTAAAATGCTTAAACTTCTTAACCGGTAAAAGGGAACTTTTCCCATTAGAAATTCTTTGGATATACTTATCCAGATCATCTCCGAACAATCGTTCACCATGAAAAGGGAAATTGACCAAGAGCTTTTTGCATGGCGCTTCGGCTGACCAATTTATCAACCATAGGATTCTACGCACATGTACCGGCCCTAGCATGAGCCGTGAGGCCTGGAGAATAGAATCTTTCATAGCGTCTACTGTGAAACACAATGCTTCTGATATACCAGCCAAATCCTAGGCCTGCTGATCAGGAATAACTTTGAGTACATCTGTAAACTGGTCCTTTAAGGACTGAGATACTCCGATCGCTACCAGTGCAGGTTCAACGACTGAACCTGCGAGTGAAATATAGTTCTTAAAAAGGAACTCCAATTTCTTATCTGTTGGATCATTTGAGCATTGTCAACTGGACAAGTCAGGATTTTATTAAACAGAGGATATAGCAGCGTCAATTGCTGGAATTCCCCATTTCTTATAAAAGTCTTCCTCCATAGGATAAAGTATTGAAAACTTTTTTGGAGGGAAAAAATGTTTATCTGGGTGCTCCCATTCAGAATGCATAAGCTTCCTTAGCCAAGAATGGATAGGATACGGAATTTTTAGATTGGGGAGGCTTTAGTGAACCCAAACCAGAAGTGGGCTCATCGACTGACTGCGCTGCTGGCAGTAAAAATGTAGAGCGGACCAACTCAGTGAGAGATTGTACCAACAATCTTTCCTGCGAACCTGATATCTCCGTATCAGGTTCCTCAGAAGAGGAGACGTTAGCCTCTTCCTGGTCCTTAGAAAGCAAATCGTCCTCTCTTGCTCCTTGTTCCTCAGAATGAGGATCCTGAGAAATGGACGGGGACCTGCTATGCTTAGCCCCAGTCTGGAATGCAAATAAAGCATCAATTTTTCGCTCCAAGCTTAAAATGGTTGAAGAAAAAACCTCCTGGGTAATATACATTGGCGCTGCAGTGTTAAGAGCAGCTGCAACACTTGCCCCTCCTGATGGCTAACTCTGACCAGCCATATCACTCTCAGGGGAGGATGCCATGCCGTGTGACTGTAATAGTCTTACTAGAGCCCTTTTTTGGGGTGTTTTTTACCCCCCTTCCGCTCCTAGCCCGATGCACAAAGCAGAGGTACTACCAGAAGGAATGCGTCCACTGCATGAGCAATAGTCCAGCTCTATCACTGCTATTAATGCTCAGCCTGATGCTGTAAATGTGTCAAAAAGGAATGCCTGTGTCACCAAAACCTCTTAATACCACTTTTGCACTTGTGTCCCTCCAGCAGCATGAAACAGCACAAATGGTGCCTTTTAAAACCTTCTTCCCTGCGCTGAACATTGGAGGATGCCAACGCAGCGCTAAGCCCCGCCCCCCCATCATCTACGGCCCTTCCCCTGTAACTTTTAAAAACACACTTTTCCTGTGCTCCTGATCCTATGGGGATCCCAGGATGGAGGAGGGAATGGCGAGGGGGGAGCTGTAAGCCGCCGAGCGGCGTCTGTTCGTGACGTTAATTCTTTTTTCAAATTTGGCGCTTTTTCTCGGATGAGGGAGAGAAAAAAACTGCACATGGGGTGTCTGGTGGGGAAAGGGACCCCCCCAGGCTTACCGGAGGTCTTGCTGCTGGCCGGAGGAGGAAGGACTTCTGCTTCCTGGATCACATCGTGGCTTTCTGAGACGCATGGTAAGTGCTCAATACAGCCCCTAGTGGTGATCACATAGGCATGACAACATTTACAAATATAAAGGAGGCATTCATAAGAAAATTTAAAACCTTTCTTAGAAAACTCCACTTACCTTTCCCGCCGCATGGCTTTCTGTGGTAAACCAACAGACCCAATCTTCACCCTTCACGGTGGGTTCCGTTAAACCTTCAGGAGCTGGGGATCCTCGAGGAAACCCACAATCCTGGACCTGTAATAGCATCCCGCCAGTAAAACTTTATGGCCTTACTACCAAAAAGCACTGGATCCCGGGGTCCAGCTCTCTAAAAAGAGAAGCGTTACAGGCAAGACCTCCTTTCTTCAGATAAGAGGCCCGGGTATCATTCAATTTGGCCAAAAAGACACTTTGAATGAATCCGGTCTGCATGGCTAGCCCCAGCAAGGATTTCTCCAGTGGAGCTCAGCACAGCACATCTTTACTCGTGACCAACACCTTAGATACTGGCGAAAAAACTGAGGTACTCCCAGTAGTGGGAGGGGTTATATAGGGAGTGCACTTTTTGTCTTAGGGCGTGCCATTGTCCATCACCTGAAGGTGGCCTATAACCCCACATAGTAAGTACTATGGCCCTGTGTCCCGTGATGTACGATAAGAAAAACTGTATCTTCTATGGGCTTAAAGGAAGAAAAAAAGCTTAAAAAAGAAAACTAACTCAGCCACCACACTTAAAGTGTTACTAAATCCAGGAGCCTACATTCACTATATCTGGTCTCCCATAGTACACAGAACATGGAAATGCAATTAATTTAGTAAATATAAACTGCTAAATACCTTTTTTCATCAGCAGTATAAAGCAATCTTATGACTTCTATCAGTGTCTGGTTAAAGCTTGTAGGAGGAGTTTTCATTCTCCCACAATTGTCCTATGAGAATGCAGAACCCCTGACCTTTTGTCTGGACAGTGCTGATTGGCCCTGTGCTGATCACATGCACCCTCCCAAGAAAAGAAAAATAATCTCTAGCAATACACACCAAACTGAGCATGTGCAGAGTGCCCCCCGAGGCTCTGTAAATAGCTTATTTTTTGGAGACACTGGAACAAGGTGAAGATCAGAGAAGACATTTATACACAATGCAGAGGGTTAACCCCATAGGTTCCAAGCATGCTTAATTGCATATACAAACTGATTTTACTGTTGTGGGTGTAGTAACAGGATTAGTGTAGTAGGATTGCTAAGCTGCAATATATGAGATTTTTGTTTCTGGGTTTAATATCACTTTAATTCTGTTTTAATTATTCAAAACAAAATGTTCTTAGGGAATGATGAGAATTTGTTCTGCAATGCAGAAAAACAAAGATTGTACAGCGAGGTCGTTCACTACTGAAAATCAGGGACATTTCCAGAGACAAAGGTATCAAGGGAGCCATCTTCAAGCCCTGGCAATGTCTCTGAACGTGTCAGGGGCAGTTGGCATCTCTGGGCGGGCGTTGGGCAACGATCAAAAACCAAAAACAAAACAAGAAAATCTTTCTCTTGTAGGGCACATGGGCACAGAAAGAGATAGCTTCACTTTCCCCGTAACAAGTATGTAGTAATGTGTGTTAATTAATGGGGGAGTGTGAGCTCTGGCAGGCAAATTACTGGGTAACAGCACAGAGCTAATTAGTCTGATTTGTTAATAAGCGCGTGGCACCGGCCCTTTAAAAACATGGGAGGAAGGAAGGTCGTGTCTTAGGCCGACAGCTGAGCTATATCTTCTGTATGTATGCACAAGGCGCATATACAAACTGCATAGCTCCCAACTGTCCCTGATTTCGAGGGACTGTCCCTGATTTGGAGCAATGTCCCTCTGTCCCTCATTCCGCCACATTTGTCCCTCATTTTGGTTTGATCTATATATTTATTTATAAAATTCACTTTTTATCTATCAAAAAGTGTTTTCCAGCGCTAAACCTTTCATCTGATTTCTAAATTGCTGCATTTGTAAATTCCAAAAGCCAATATAAAGGAATAGTAGTGGTATAAAAAGCACTTGTGGTTTTAACCAATCTTGTTTTTTTTTTACAATTCTCCTTTAAGGGGGCGTGGCAAGGGGTGTGTCCTATGCCTGCATACTTTTGCTGATAGGTGTCCCTCATTCCCATCTCAAAAAGTTGGGAGGTATGAAACTGCGATAATGTAGACCGCACCATTCTCATATACTGTATGCCCGTGCCCTTATACCACATTCTCATATACTGTATGCTGGTGCCCTTATACCACATTCTCATATACTGTATGCTGGTGCCCTTATACCTCATTCTCATATACTGTATGGTGTTGCCCTTATACCACATTCTCATATACTGTATGCCCGTGCCCTTATACCACATTCTCACATACTGTATGCTGGTGCCCTTATACCACATTCTCATATACTGTATGCTGGTGCCCTTATACCACATTCTCATATACTGTATGCTGGTGCCCTTATACCACATTTTCACATACTGTATGCTGGTGCCCTTATACCACATTCTCACATACTGTATGCTGGTGCCCTTATACCACATTCTCATATACTGTATGCTGGTGCCCTTATACCACATTCTCACATACTGTATGCTGGTGCCCTTATACCACATTCTCATATACTGTATGCTGGTGCCCTTATACCACATTCTCACATACTGTATGCTGGTGCCCTTATACCACATTCTCATATACTGTATGCTGGTGCCCTTATACCACATTCTCACATACTGTATGCTGGTGCCCTTATACCACATTCTCATATACTGTATGCTGGTGCCCTTATACCACATTCTCATATACTGTATGCTGGTGCCCTTATACCACATTCTCACATACTGTATGCTGGTGCCCTTATACCACATTCTCATATACTGTATGCTGGTGCCCTTATACCACATTCTCACATACTGTATGCTGGTGCCCTTATACCACATTCTCATATACTGTATGGTGGTGCCCTTATACCACATTCTCATATACTGTATGGTGGTGCCCTTATACCACATTCTTATATTCTGTATGCTGGTGCCCTTATACCACATTCTCACATACTGTATGCTGGTGCCCTTATACCACATTCTCATATACTGTATGCTGGTGCCCTTATACCACATTCTCACATACTGTATGCTGGTGCCCTTATACCACATTCTCATATACTGTATGCTGGTGCCCTTATACCACATTCTCACATACTGTATGCTGGTGCCCTTATACCACATTCTCATATACTGTATGCTGGTGCCCTTATACCACATTCTCATATACTGTATGCTGGTGCCCTTATACCACATTCTCACATACTGTATGCTGGTGCCCTTATACCACATTCTCATATACTGTATGCTGGTGCCCTTATACCACATTCTCACATACTGTATGCTGGTGCCCTTATACCACATTCTCATATACTGTATGGTGGTGCCCTTATACCACATTCTCATATACTGTATGGTGGTGCCCTTATACCACATTCTTATATTCTGTATGCTGGTGCCCTTATACCACATTCTCATATACTGTATGCTGGTGCCCTTATACCACATTCTCATATACTGTATGCTGGTGCCCTTATACCACATTCTCATATACTGTATGCTGGTGCCCTTATACCACATTCTCACATACTGTATGCTGGTGCCCTTATACCACATTCTCATATACTGTATGCTGGTGCCCTTATACCACATTCTCACATACTGTATGCTGGTGCCCTTATACCACATTCTCATATACTGTATGCTGGTGCCCTTATACCACATTCTCATATACTGTATGCTGGTGCCCTTATACCACATTCTCACATACTGTATGCTGGTGCCCTTATACCACATTCTCATATACTGTATGCTGGTGCCCTTATACCACATTCTCACATACTGTATGCTGGTGCCCTTATACCACATTCTCATATACTGTATGGTGGTGCCCTTATACCACATTCTCATATACTGTATGGTGGTGCCCTTATACCACATTCTTATATTCTGTATGCTGGTGCCCTTATACCACATTCTCATATACTGTATGCTGGTGCCCTTATACCACATTCTCATATACTGTATGCTGGTGCCCTTATACCACATTCTCATATACTGTATGCTGGTGCCCTTATACCACATTCTCATCGGCATTCTGCCATGAACAGTATGAACGTGTCGGCATTAATATTCTCAAATATGTATATAAAGAAACATTACATATTAATGTGAACCTGCCAGATTTTGCAGCATTTATAAACTAATGGAAATGCTGGAAGCTGAACTCCAGGCAAGCAGCTAAATATACGTATTAAATACACATATGGCAGCTGATTTTCCTGCCAAAGGATTTGTATTTTTGTCCACCCAGTTCTGCGATTTACACAGCTCTGCACACACCAGGGTAGGAGACTTGACTTTTCTAGGCTGCATATCAGGGTCACTTATAGGTGTTGTCCCTCTCCAGCCTGTGAAGGGAAGTAGAATGGCGAGCTCCTCTCTAATGGGGCGTACACACGGTCAGACTTTTCGACCGGACTGGCCTGACGGACGGCGACGGACCAAATCCGGCGGACAATCCGATCGTGTGTGGGCTTCACCGGATCTTCAGCGGACTTTTCCAGTCGCAAATCTGACGGACTTTAGATTTGGAACAGGCTTCAAATCTTTACGTCGTAACTCCGCCGGACCCAGAAATCCGCTCGTCTGTATGCTAGTCCGACTGACAAAAAACAACGCTAGGGCAGCTATTGGCTACTGGCTATCAATTTCCTTATTTTAGTCCGGTGTACGTCATCACGTACGAATCCGTCAGACTTTGGTGTGATCGTGTGTAGGCAAGTCCGTTCGCTAGAAAGTCCGCCGGAAGTCCGTCAAAAGTCCGTCGAAAGTCCGCCGGAAAGTCTGTCGGACCAGTCCGGTCGAAAAGTCCGCCCGTGTGTACGCGGCATTAGGCTCCATTCACACCTGAGCGTAGCAATTTACTGGCATTTTTCAGGCGTATTTTTAAGCGATTTTGCAGCTTTTTGCAAGCGTTTTTAAAGCATTTTAGAAGCGTATTACAAGCGTTTTACATCTTCAGGCATTTTTGTTTAGCCAATAGAAAATACTAGGGGGAGGCGAGGAAATTAGGGGGGGGGGGAGCTGCTGTTTGAGCAGAAAACGAGAATCAAAACGATCATAAAACGCTCAAGTCAGGCATTTCTATTGAAGTCTATGGGGCCAAAAAGCTTGTAATCCAAAATTGCCAAAAAGAAGCTCATGTACTTTTCTTGAGCGACAGACATTTAGGAGACAGAACACTCATATGTGTGTATGAATGGCTCTACTACTTCTCCCTCCCTCAGTCTGAGCTCTGCTGTACAAAGACTGCAAAAAGCTGACGCCAAGTCAATCTCAGGTACTTACACATTCAGTGATGTATTGATAATTCTTGAAATTTATATCTACCTGGATAAGCTGAACTCAAGGTAGACATAAAAGACATACATTAAAGTGACACTAAACTATATCCTTATTCTCCCAAAATGATTAATACACACCCGCTACTCAATGGCCCTGTAATCTATTTTTTATTAAATTGTTTCTTACTTTTTTGCTGCCTCCCTGTAACATCCTTCATGATCCTATGAGCCTCTCCTTTTCCCTCTCAATTCCATTTGTTTGGAGCGAGTAGTGCACGTTAGTTCCATTCATGTGAACCGCTCTATGTACACTACAAATCCCATTGTCCATCTAGGTAATGATCAAGAAGGTCTTCTTCCCAAAGACTAAAGCATTACACAGTCACTTTTGCAGCACTGAGGTTTTGTACTCACTCAGCCACAGGATCATTGGTGGCCTCCTATTGATAACCACCAGGCTCTTTCCCTGTAAGGGAGAAGAAGACTCTCAATCAGCTTCAGGGCAACTTGGGCTCTCTCCCATAGCTTCCTTCCCGGCTCTCCCTCCATGAGCTCTCTCTTGACCCCTTGGATTCCTGGGATTCTCTTTGTCATGTACCCCCGCTAAGCCTAACTGGAACCTCAGTGTCTTCCTCTTGCTCCTTCTCTGGCTACTACCCAGGAGGCAAGACCCCTCAACAGGGGTCTCCTCCTGGCTGGAACTTGGAACACTTACTCACACCAGCATACTACAGTACCCCCCTGCCACGCAGGCTCAGACTATTTATGGACTCTTCTCTTACCTTCTGGGAACATCTCCCCAGGGATTGGCTGAAATCCAATAAAAATTCAGACTGCAGCCTCCCTCCCACTATGTTCCAGAGATTTCTAGAAAACAGAGAGAAGTATCAGAACAGCAGCCTGTGAAAACCTGAGCAGCCTCAACCAATCAACCCCTTCTCCACTGGTTACAGTGGAGTCAAACTAAATTTACCAAACAACCTTAGCTGAACCCAGGAAGGTGTTATGTTTATTTATGAAACCAGAAATTTGTGTCACATTAATGCACCACTTGACTCAGAGGAAGTGGGTTGAATGATGCTGGACATCTGAATGAGGAAATCTAGTGATGGAGACCATGGGAGATTTTAAAAACCTCACCACTTATACATGCAAATATTACAAAACTACTAGAAAAATTAAATTGTTGTGATGTAAGCTTGAAAAAATCTGGGTAAAGTTGTCCACATAGACTATTCTCCTCACTGCCATTGACATCATCCCTTCCATGCAGTGCTCCACAAGCACTTCAAGCCTCGCTTTCAGATCGCTCTACTGCAGGGTAGTCTTCCCGGTTACTATTGCAGATAGTAATGCATACTTATGATGTGCCTGTTTTAATTATCAACCATGAGAGTTGCTAAATGTTGTACTTTCATTAAATTTAACCATATTGCTACACTTAGAGGCGGATCTCTTCTATTTTATACACTGTAGCTCCTGCTGGATTCTGCTTCTAATCCCCTTGTGGAGGCTGCCATATGTGGATGGACATTTTAGGGGTACACAACACATAATCACATTGCTATAATCTTTTTATATGGACTATAAACTGAAGGACTTATGAATAAATGGTTGTGGAACGAATCATCTGAGATTCCATTATTTCTTATGAGGAAATTCGCTTTGATATAAGAGTACTTTGGATTACAAGCATGTTTCTGGAACGAATTATGCTTGCAATCAAAGGTTTTACTGTATTCTAGATCAGACATTTTTAACCAGGGTTCTGTAGAATCGGAGGGTTCCTTCAGGGTAGGTTAGAGGTTCTTTGAGCTGACCTTCCATCTGATGGTGCCGTCGGACTAGCATACAGACAAATGGATTTTTCGATCGGACTCGAGTCTGTCGGAAAGATTTGAAACATGTTCTATTTCTAGGTCCGTCGGAATTTTCGACACAAAAGGTCCGATGAAGGTCCGATGAAGCCCACACACGATCGGAATATCCGACGGATTAGTTCCGTCGGACCAGTACGGTCGCAAAGTCCAGTCGTGTGTACATGGCATAAGAGGGACATTCTGATCACCACTGTAAGTTGGGCATTCTTCCCACTGAATTGGTTTTAGCAGGGGTTCCCTGAGATCTGAAGAGTACTTCAAGGGTTGCCTTGGGGTATAAAGGTTGATAAATGCTGTTCTAGAGACTTGGGAAATGTTTCTCCCCTGAAGGTAACCCTACATTTTGTTTTTAAAGAGTAGACCACAAGTGCCACAAAGAAGACACAAGACCATAGAGATTATTTTTTAAATAGTGAACTTTGGAAAGGGGTTGTTTTTTTTTTTGGTGTAAGCATATTTAGTAAATATATAGAGAACTTCTTTTCTAGCACTTTGGATCAGCAGGTAAATTTTATACTTCTATGTGACACCCACAACACACAATTCTGTACTAAATTACTGGTGCACCAGTGGTAAACAAGAGCACCTGTTAATATCAGGATGGTGTTTTAAAGGGAGGGCTCTTTATTTGGGCAACCACCTGATGTTCTTAGTAGGGATGAACTGTTGGATTCATTGCTAGACCACGTTGTTACTCTCTAAGCCAATGGTCTCCAAACTGTGGCCCATGAGCTAGATGCGGCCCTTTTGCCTGCCTTTATCTGCACCTTGGATCACTATTCCTCCTACTAATATGAGGCACTATTCCTTCCACTGACACCAACAATGAGAAACCATTCCTTTTGCTGACACCACAGTGGGGCATTATTCCTCACATTAACATCAACAATGGAGTGCTATTATTACCACCAATACCAACAAAGGGTCACTATTCCTTCCACTAATACAAATGATGAAACGCTATTCTTCATCCTACTGACCACAGGCTTCATGTAATTTTTTACTCCCACTGACTACCAAACCCTGGACATTATCTTACTTATTATTTCTTTACTCCCACTGACCACCAAACCCTGGACACTCTCTTACTTATTATTTCTTTACTCCCACTGACCACCAAACCCTGGACACTCTCTTACTTATTATTTCTTTACACCCACTGACCACCAAACCCTGGAAACTCTCTTACTTATTATTTCTTTACACCCACTGACCACCAAACCCTGGAAACTCTCTTACTTATTATTTCTTTACACCCACTGACCACCAAACCCTGGAAACTCTCTTACTTATTATTTCTTTACACCCACTGACCACCAAACCCTGGACACTCTCTTACTTATTATTTCTTTACACCCACTGACCACCAAACCCTGGACACTCTCTTACTTATTATTTCTTTACACCCACTGACCACCAAACCCTGGACACTCTCTTACTTATTATTTCTTTACTCCCACTGACCACCAAACCCTGGACACTCTCTTACTTATTATTTCTTTACACCCACTGACCACCAAACCCTGGAAACTCTCTTACTTATTATTTCTTTACACCCACTGACCACCAAACCCTGGACACTCTCTTACTTATTATTTCTTTACACCCACTGACCACCAAACCCTGGAAACTCTCTTACTTATTATTTCTTTACACCCACTGACCACCAAACCCTGGACACTCTCCTACTTATTATTTCTTTACTCCCACTGACCACCAAACCCTGGACACTCTCCTACTTATTATTTCTTTACTCCCACTGACCACCAAACCCCGGACACTCTCTTAGTTATTATTTCTTTACTCCCACTGACCACCAAACCCTGGAAACTTTCTTACTTATTTCTTTACTCCCTCTGACCACCTCAAAGTTTAAAGGACAGTAAACTGGCCCTTTGTTTAGAAAGTTTGGGGACCCCTGCTCTAAGCCAATGTGAGGCCCACATTTTTAGGAAAGGGAAGGCAGGTTAGGTAAATAAATTAACTCAAGGGTCCCTACAGTAAAGAGGTGTTGCTTTCCCCAGTCTTGGCAATGCAAAGGTTCAATTAATGATTTTGTGTTCCGTATTAGTTAACCGTCAGAATTTGCACAAAATGAACCAAATATACCGACAATATACATAGATATGCAAGAAATATACAAAGTTAATGGAAACCCAGAGGGAGTCCTGATTACAATTTATGATTTATTTAGTCTAAAAAATGCACACAATGCTATGCACAATGCAACATACCAACACACAGAAATAGACTTTCTAATGCTTACACACCAGGCGGACAAACAATCGAATAGGAGGGATAATTATACCACGCAGTCTATTGTCATATTAACCTTTCACTGTAATTTGGTCGCAGTCACAGATTATCACCCACATATTGTTATCCAAACAACACCATCCTGTTTATCCAGATGTGAAGTTCTTTATCACTGGCAGACGAGTATACAAATTAGCATTCAGTGTTATATACACTGTTACCTACTGCAATAACGCGAACGCAGCTGATAACATGCACACTTCCATTCGCCCAGACATCAGAATCAAGATGTCGCTTCAGCTCTCCGATTTTATACAATGTCTTCTTCTCCTTACTCAACCCCACCTCCCCGTGTCTAGGATACCGCCACATTTTACAGTGCGTCACATCCATCCATACCTCCATTTATCTATCTATCTATCTATCTATCTATCTATCTATCTATCTATCTATCTATCTATCTATCTATCTATCTATCTATCTATCTATCTATCTATCTATCTATCTATCTATCTATCTTATCTACCTATAGCTACCTCCTTGTGTGCAGGATACTGTCATAATTCCACACATATTTTATATGTCTAGCTCTCTATAGAGAGACAGATATTTATAGCAATCTATAGCCATATCTCATTAGATCGCTAATGCATCTAATGTAATCTAGCCCTCTATTTAATATATACTGTACCTCCAGATCTATCTATCTATCTATCTATCTATCTATCTATCTATCTATCTATCTATCTATCTATCTATCTATCTATCTATCTATCTATCTATCTATCTATCTATCTATCTATCTATCTTTCTTTCTTTCTTTTCTTTCTATCTCCTCTTTCCAGTTTGGAATGCTGTGGTTCTAAACTGTGCTAAGTGGGATTCTGCACTATTCTTAAAGAAGAAGAGTGTTTACATTGCAACAGAAGTTGCACTTTGCAAATCCCTTGGTGAATGTGGTGAAATTTCATTATGCAAAGAATACCCAATTATGTGCAAGGAAAATAAAAAAACAGCTTTCACATGATTGAATGATGGAAGTCAACCAAGCTTCATCTCATTCACTAGGCTCTGCGGAAAATGATCTTGCAAAGAAAACAATCTATTTGCCTTTAGTAAAACAACCTTACTGTGCTCCAGAACGTTCAATGATGCATTAATCTGAGGATTGGGAAGGAAACCGAAGGTATGTGGTAATTTCAAGAAGTTCCAAAAAAGCTTCTTGCAAGTTGCTTGAGGTGATCAGAGCAATAGTTCATTCAGTGCTGAATCCAGATTGCCATCATCCCTTAATTTGCAAAAATATCTCAATGACCTCTTATGGGACTTTTACACAGCAATCAATGTAACACAAAATATTTTGTATGAAAATATTAATTTTATTGTTCACAATTTAAACAGACCTCCATGAGGCTCTGTTTCATGTATAAAAACAACACAGCAGTGTATATACAGATAGGATACTTGGTGGTGATACCCAATGCCATACATGACAATCAAAGATGGTTCAGTAATGGTCAATATAGGAAGGGAATCCAATCTTTGATTGAGTACTGTCTGTGATACTTTTTTATTGGCAATAACATAACATTTTTCAGGACAAGCTTTCGGGATTCTGAAATTTAGGTTTAGCAGTATGTATGTGGATGTTATCATCCTTGAACAGGAGAACAATGTATGGGAGTAGCATCTGAACCATAGGTGGCACCTGACCCCTGTATTTTAAACACCTTGTGATTCTCATGAGATGGATGCCCCTACCAATATATATTCTCCACCATGTTTAAGAAGAAGAAATAGACATGTAGTTTTGGATGGATGAATACTTGAGCTTTCTTCAAATATAAACCCATTCAGAAGCATGAAACAGGGTGAATGTGACTCATTAGACCATATTTTTTTAATTGCCTAAGGATCCAATTTGTTGTGACCTGGGAAACATGTTATTCCAAAATGCCAACCCTGCTACAAATCCCGACTATGTGAATATCAGCTGCATATGCAGTTTTCTTTGGACATTGTATGTAATTTCCTTAAGAGGTTCCTTAACAACTTAAGGACCGGAAGGATTTACCCCCTTAACGACCAGGCCATTTTTTGCGATACGGCACTGCATCGCGACAATTCGTGACAATTGCGTGGTCGTGCGACGTTGTACCCAAACAAAATTTATGTCCTTTTTTTCCACAAATAGAGCGCTCCTTTTGGTAGTATTTGATCACCTCTGCGTTTTTTATTTTTTGCGCTATAAACAAAAAAAGAGTGACAATTTTGAAAAGAAAGGAATATTCTTTACTTTTTGCTTTAACAAATATCTCCCAAAAAATATATAAAAAAACATATTTCTTCCTCAGTATAGGTCGATATGTATTCTTCTACAAATTTTTGATAAAAAAAATCACAATAAGCGTATATTGATTGGTTTGTGCAAAATTTATAGCGTCTACAAAATAGGGGATAGATTTATGGCATTTTTATTATTTATTTATTTATGTTTTTACTAGTAATGGCGGCGATCTGCGATTTTTAGCGAGACTGCGACATTGCGGCGGACACTATTGACACTTTTTTGGTACCGGTGACATTTATACAGTGATTAGTGCTATAAAAATGCACAATTACTGTATAAATGACACTGGCAGGGAAGGGGCTAACACTAGTGGTGATCAATGGGGTTAAATGTGTTCCCTGCAGGTGTTTTCTAACTGTTTGGGAGACTGTGTGACTGGGGAAACACACAGATCCATCTTCTTGCTTAGCAGAAAGACAGGAGTGTGATCTCCCCTGTCAGAATGTAGATCTGCCTTGTTTACACAGTGCGCGGAACGATCGCGGGTGGCCAGCGGACATTGAGTCCGCCGGACCCGCTAATTGGCTCCCCCGCTGGCCAATGGGAGCGCGCACGCCGCTGGACGCCTTGTCCTTTAGGGACAAAAGCAACCCCCCACATCCGCGCTGGGGGGCCTAGCAGCAGGTGCCCATGCCCCCCCGGAGGTGCCGAGGCCAGGGCAGATCAAATTGCATTGGCATCAGCTGGAGCTAATGAGGCAAGCTTTTCACCAATTGCTGATATATATAGAGCCCTCTCTCTCTCACAGCATTCAGTTGCTGGAGTTCAAACCGTCAGTTCATGCTGAGTGTAAGTAAGCAAATTTTTTACTCTCCAATACACCTAAGCCTTGAAATTCTATTATATAGCTTTGCATTTGTTTGACTATAAGGCTCTTCAGAGAGGTTTGTCTCTCTCTGCCCTTTTTTGCTGCATGAGACTATATAGTTTGCACCTCTATGGCCATTTATCTTTAAAACAGGTATGCTTTGCCTCACACATTGTCATGCTAATTTATTGCATGGAGGATTGTATTTAAATATACATATCCTTTCCTTCGATCTTTATTTCCAAATATTAAAATAGATAGGCAGATGCAAGCTCTAACCGACTCCAAATAGCCTATGATTGTTTGGTAATGAAATGCCCCTATTCTGTAATTCAGCTAACATAAGTGATATGCCTCTTTTGCCTCTCTAATGACCATTGATCCTCTGTGGGACCTGGAGCCCCTACTGAACTGATACCTGAATGACACACACTAACTAGCCATTCCTGCTGGTCTGGGCTTTTGATTATGTCCACATTTTATGTAAATGTAAAATATATTTTTGATAAATACTATTTGAGCTAATAACTTATGTATTTTGGCACAATAAAATTAATTTCACTTTGAATGGAAACATTTTCTCATTTTCCCCTTGTCTCTATGTATGTAGGATTGCTTCCACTTCTTTATCCCCCGATGAAGACTATATGAGTTGAAACGCGTTGGGTTGATTTGGTGGATATGCAATCTATTTTAAATTTTCATACCTTGTATTCCTGCTACATGTATGTTCAGCAAGAACATTTTACAGATTAGGACGTTAACTGTATAGACCAGATATGTATTTTTTAATATTGCTCAATGAAGATTTTTCATTTTTTTATATATTCCAATTGTGTGATTTCTATTGCTGCAACAAAGTCCCATGGGAGATATCTTTCCAATGGTTTACTAGGGACGGAGCAGATAACTCTCCCATGATACAATTGCCATTCATTTGTCTTAGTATCTGTATATGTATACGTGACCATGCTCTTTGCTGACCCAGTTTGACCATGTTTGCCACACATGATTCCCTTCAAATAATTTATGTATTTTGTCTCAGTGTTACGTTTGCAGTTTTAACACCAGCTATTTGCCCTTTTACAACGCTGTTAGTTGCCTTAAGTTGCTACCACAGCTCACATTCCAAAGTTTTTAAGTGGCAGACCTAATTTAAAGCTGACAGATACTGCTAATTAGCAATCAACCTAATATAATTCACCTTCGCTGCTTTGTATGTAAGTGTATTTTGCTTCAAGGTTAAATCATTATTTTCAGTATTTGCTCATATCATATCATCATCCTTATAATTTCCATCTATCTATAGCTACGGTATATATCTATATTCTCCCAGTGTCCACAATTCTACAGTACATCACATCTATCTATTGCTACCGTATCTATCTACGTATATACTGTACCTCCCTGTGTACAGAACACTACTACATTTCTGCACTAAATTATCTATCTATCTAATCAATCTCATGTATAAAGTAATCATCAAACTTACTTGTTACCTATTTTTCTTTATATAGAGATGTTAAAGCTGGACTTCCGGCACAAAAAAAAATTCCAACAAATGCAGTTTTGTATTCAATAAAAATCCTTAAATGTATTTTAAATGCAGCTTGAGTAATCACTTGAACTTGACTTGGTATCAGTTTCTTGCAATCCTCTGTACAGCAGATAGGGGAAAGAGTACCACCTGGGGCTAATCATGTGTACTGCATGCACATATGCTGACAGGACGAGAGAGCAGAGTAATGACTTTATCAGTTAGCTGCTGCTCTATCACTGTCCAATAACAGGCTGAGGGTGGAGAGGTGACCTATCTATGTTACTAAACTACTTAACTGCAGCTGCATTTCAGGGGGAGAGGAAGTCAAGAGGAACATGGTTCCTTTATGGTTTCCTAGGTCACTTGGAAAGCTATGCTGCCGCCCCATGTGACTCTAGCAGCCATCTTGGGTCTGGCAGAGCCCATTTAAGGATGTCTGGATATGCACATTTGTACAAGGTCTCATAGTTGAGATCCTGACCACACCCTACTCCATTCTCCTATGCTTTACTATTGGCTTATAACTGTTATAGGCAGTCTCACTGGCGAATGGCAAAGTGTCTGAGTTTGAAGAGCCAGGAAGGCTACTTAGATTGACAACGGGCAAACAAATTAATTTCTTTTTAACATTTGACAGTTGTTTTTGTTATTCTGTGTTATTGCCAGCAAAACAGTGGCTTAAAAAAAGTCTGCTGCATCTGTCTGCAAACAAAACTCTCTAATCTATGAAGTAGACATGTAATTGGTTTGTTACACTTACAGTAAGGCTCGGCAATGACCTTATTCCTCGGCACTGACCTCATTCTCCTTGCATAACTCCTCATCAATGAAAATTTGAACTAAAAAAAATGTTTTATTACAATAAGCTAGTAGAAATCTGGAACAACATTTACAAAATGCAAAATAACTCTATATATATAGCAGACTGAGGAAGGGCAGGGATGGTGTTTAAAAGGTAAGTTCACCTTTACCACAAAACTGCCTATGCAAGTAAGGGGCACCTGTAGATTAAAACAAAGAGATGACATCATCCTGTCCTGCCATGTTGCTAGGACGTTGCTAATACACTCCCAGGAAATACTGCTTACCCCCACCATTACAGGAGTGAGCTCTCAAACCACTACAAATGTGTGGTCCACTATCTCCTCTGATGCAGCATAGAGCTACTGAGACGGGGACAGAGATCGCAAGCAAAGGGGTTTGAATCGGCTGGCCGTGTCTTAGCAATGCCCTAACAACAGCCTTATTTAACTTCAGCCAAAGTTGCATAATTTGTTTTTATCTACAGGTGTCCCTTTACTTGAATAGACAGTTTTTTTGGTGAAATAACCATTTAAACAAAGAAAGAGTTTCACAATGTACTTTAATGAGTGACATGACCTCCAGATCTTTGGAGGAACAGAAAAGCAATAAGAGGTAATGCATCTAGGTGCACAACATGACCTGGTAGTTAGTGAGGACACCTTCTAAGACCAGTTCTAAGACCAGTTCATAAATGTATTCATCAAAACACCACATTACAGTCGGTGGTGCTGCCTTTTAATGAGCAATGAATAATGAACAATACATTTCCAAAAGTAGCTTGAGATACAGTTTAATGAGAGTCACTATACTTTAATGACGAAGAATTAAATCTTTTATTTAAAGACAAAGCCTTCAAGTCATAAAACCTCCTTTAAAATGGATGAAACACTCCTGCAATGGGTGGCAATTTTCCAAAGCAAAGCTGTTCAGTGACTGACAATGCAGCTAGTTCTCGATACTACTGTACAGAGTGCATTTAGGTAATGGGATCAATCAGTGAAAATGATATAATAGAGAAGAGAGATTTTCCTTCACTGATGAATCCACTTTACTTTGTTATTGAGGTCCCTTTGCCTGAGGTTCCTTGAAGCATCCTCTTCCACATATTTACTCTGTCTCCAAATAAATGGTAATCCTTGCAGCAATCAAGACAGCTTCCTGATGTTGGGTGATGATTACTAAAAGGAATTTCTTTCCTAAAGTTGGGTAGTGTCTAAGCACTGTTGCAAAGCATTATACGGTATCACAGAAGACAATTTTGACTCCTAACAAATGATTTTGAATGTGAGGCTCATAAGTGAATTGGGTCAGCTGTAGTATTTAAGATGTTGTACAGCTGATAGAAGGAAAACATAAACCAAGCTTTTAGACAAAGCTTATCGGTTCCAGCGAATCTACATCTCTACCATTATCTGTGCTTAAAGGCTAAGGGAACTGAACAAAAGAACAAGGTCATGAGTGTAAGCAGCTAAATTATGTTTCTCTATGTTTACTGGGCCTTCTCATGATAAAATGTTGATCATTTTAATGATCTATGTGAGCCTTGGCATATGGCCACGGTTTCTTTGTATTATAAGAGGTCAGTTGAAGTTGTTGGGACATCTTATTAAGTTGTTTTACATGTGGCTCATTCTGGAGATACTCCAAATATGTCTTACTAGAAGAGGGCCTGTTAGACCCAAACATGCTACGACACTATATCTTCCAATCTGCCTGGGAATGATCTGGAATCCATAGGCAGAGCTTGAAAACAAACTAAAATCTGATTTTGCCTGATCTTTTCTTATGGCCACTAGGAGAAGTTATAGAAACCATTTCCATTTCTTTCTACTCTAAAGCAATTAAATTCCTTCAAATGACCAGCTTATGGTTGGTGTAAATATTGGCAACAGAAGACAGTAATCTGTCCAGAGCAGCATGTGTTACAGTAAATTAAATAAAGCTCAAAATATACGTCTAATTTTTGCATTGCCCTAAAATAGAAAAAAATCTAAAAATTAAAAATGTAACTGCATAATATATTGGCCAACTAAAATTTTTGCCCTAGCTAATTAATGTTTTAAGCCAGCATGAATTTCAGTGGGTAATGAAGTATAGGAGAACAGCGTGGATTATTGGTTAGCACATATGCCATGCAGCATGGGAATTCTTGGTTTGAATCACAACCAGGACATACTAGGGTTGATTAACTAAAACTGGAGAGTGCAAAATCTAGTGCATGGTAGCCAACCAGCTTCTAACCTCAACTTGTTTAATTAAATTTTGACAAAAATTTAAATAAAAAAAAAAAAATTCAACTGGAAGCTGATTGGTTTCTCTGCAGAACTGCACTACCTGCTGGACTCCACCTATCCTCCAATGCTTTCCAACTATCCTCCAATACTGTCCACCTATCCTCCAATACTGTCTGTCCCTCTCCACATTCATACAATGATTTCTTTCACCAGCAAAACAATGCTGCTGCCTTGATTCCCAAGAGCCTGCTTACAAACTCCGAAAAGGCTGTTTGGAGAGGGGTGTTCCTACCTCAATAGAAACTGAGCTCCAAGCAGCTGCCCCTGCAAAAAAATATTATAAGCCTGATGATGTTACAAGGGACTAATAAAAGCTGTTATTACCTGGACATGCTCCAAAAGGGGAAAGGGAGGTTTGGGGGTACACGTGGGTCATGTGTGGAAAATGGACATACAAAGTTAAGAAGTAGTTCTGGGCAAAAATTCTATTAAAAACGCTATAAAATATTGTAACCATTCCAAATTCACACAATTCCTCATTTTATGTTAATCTGGACTCCTGTCACTAATGACAAGTTGAGCACAGGTCAGCAAAGAATCCCCAAGACAGTACCTTCTGCAGTATGTTCTATGTAGCTTGCTCCCCCTCCTAAGCTCACTATACACGTCACAATCTGACATGTACTGCTTCCTTTAGATCAATCAATAATTATGTAATGTAATAACTCGACTGACTACGTAAAAAAATACCTGGATAGTTAGGAAGGTCCTTATATTACATAGCTTTGTTAAATCTAAAGGAGATAACATTGTTAAGTATATGATGATCTTTAGACTTTCAAGACAGGTTTGATTGACTGGTTGCTGTGAATAACTTTGGATTTTTTTTTTAACCTAAGGCTTTCTATATGTAAGAGACAGGAAAGAGCCTGAATGTGCTTAGGAAATTCTCTCTGCATCACAACCAAGGGTTCCATGATCATATGCGCTACTGTCATGCATCTTATAGTGGTTATAAAAATGAACAAAGCATATCCTTCTAAAGTGCGTATTTGCCTTGATCCAAAGCACTTGGTGTAATTGCGGTCTGCTCTCTCATTCCTCTGCTATCTGTATAAGTCCCTTCTGACAGTCTATACTGAAACTCAGCATTCCAGGGAGACAGCCCTGCCAGCCCCCTCCCCCCACCATGCAGAATACTTGCTGTGCATGTTTCCCTATAAGATTGTGTAGAGAGATGTGTGTTCATTCCCTCTACTCAGGTATCAGATTACACTCAGCTCCCTGCTCTATGCTGTACAGTGTGTGACATCAGATCTCCACCCCCTGCCTTCTACTAAGGAATGCTGTGTAAAATGTGTGCTTTATGAGGTTGTAGAGGGATGCAGATCAACAGATACAAATTATGTAGGATCTTTGTTTCGTTTCTGTGTATCACCTGTAGCCAGTCACTTCAATGGGTATATATATGTAAGGGTTTACAACCACTTTAGGGTTTCATTTTTACTTGACTGGAATGTGCCTTTAATCCCGAGTATTTTCATATATCACGTTACAGACCATTGGGTGAACCAAACCTCCAAGGAGTGATTTCACAGTGATTGGATCCATAGTTCAATAATCAATTCCAGCTAACCAACAACGACCCTGCAGTTTGATAACTCAACTGATAAGCATATTAGTTATTTATATAACGGCTGACTGTAGATTACAAGGGGGCCTATTTATAAAACAGCAAATGCTACAGCTGACATTTCTCATTGAAAATATTGACTTTTTGGGGTATTTGTAAGGCTGTGTAGGGTAATTTCCACATTTGTATTCCTTAAGATTTGACTATAATTTAGCCCCATCAATTTTCTAAATAGATTTCACTCATTTATTTCTGCCTTGTTTCGTAGAGATAAGATTCCACCTTTAAATTGGCAAACCCATTATTTTTAATTGGACAAAATCTCAAATGGAACTTTGCTCAAGATGTAAATATTATATGCATATTTGGACCATTTAACCAGATTTCACAGTTCTTGACTAACCTGTCTATCTTTCACCATAACATACATTGCATGCGTGTCTCTCCAAAGTTCCACACCTGACTATGTCTTCCAACAAGTGATTCTGCAATTATACAGTACATGTCAACAGATCACTCTATGTCCAGTAGGCATAATGATATTCTAAAAGATATTGTCTACCTTCTAAAGCTGGCCCAAGATATCCAATGCAGATCAGAAATGCAGCCACAATCTAGCTTGCAACAGACCTTTCTTTAGACAGATAGCTCCATACATATGGAAATGTGGAGTGCCTGTTTTCCATACACAGGTTTATATCTTTTTTTATCAGCCACCTCAATGGAGAAGGATATGTTTGGAGCCAAGAACCAAGTGTTGGTTTTCACTGCATTTTAAGACATTTTATTTATCATAAAATTCTTTATATATTGAGGAATCAATGATGGTGTGACAGTATTCTTTTTAAAGGGACCCTGTATCCAGACCATTCAAGCCACACTATCCAGATCAAATCTTTCCATAGGATTACCTTTGCAATTAACACACTTTATACATGTTATTTACCTGTAAAATCCTCAATTTTTTAGACATCTAAAAGATCTAAGACGACTGCTGGGTAGAGCTGCACGATGATGGATAAAATGAGAATCACTATACTTTTGCTTAGTATAAAGATCACGATTCTCGCGGTGTAACATCATCTATAACATTATACAAAAAAATTGGGCTAACGTTACAGTTTCGTTTTTTCTTTATTAATTGAAGCATATTTTTTCCCAAAAAAAATTGCGATTGAATGACCACTGCGCAAATACAGTGTGACATAAAATATTACAACAACAGCCATTTTATTCTTTGGGTCTCTGCTAAGAAATATATATATAATATATATATATATATATATATATATATATATATATATATATATATATATATATATATATATATATATATATATATATATATATATTTGGAGATTCCAAGTAGTTTTCTAGCAAAAAATACTGATTTTAAATTGTACGCAACAAGTGTCAGAAAAAGTTTAGTCTTTAACCTCCCTGGCGGTATGATTATTTCGGATTTTAGGTGCTGAAAGCGGTACCATTATTTTGCATGGAAATTTGGCGTTTTATATTGTAGGTCTGTAATTCTTAACAATAACACACTTAAATCTGTCCAAACAAGAGTCTAGTAGATATCCCGGGTATGATAAAGTTTGAAACACAAAAACATAAATTATAATATAATAAATAAAAATAAATAATTAAAAAATAAATAAATAAATAGTAATAAAATAAATTTCCCCACGATTCACTATCGCTCAATTCTGCAAGTGTTCTAATTTACTATCGCTGTTTTCTAGCTGGTCTAAAGCCATTTTTGACGTAAAGGGACACTTTTTGGTTGCTATGGACAATCTCCAGTTTCCAGGCAGAAAGAACAGTATATATCACATAAAACTGCATGCAGGGCATAGGACAAAGCACTGGGGACAAAAGACATGTGAAATTATTTCATACAGTACTGTAATCTGTAAGATTACAGTACTGTATGTGTTATGATTTTGACATTTTTTTGAATTTGCTGCCAGGCTCTGCCCCCGTGCGTCGCGACGCTCGCAGGGAACGGAGCCTGGCACAGAGAGGCTTCGGGCAGAGGACACGGCCCGTGGACACTGCGGGGGGACATCGCAGGATCCCGGGGACAAGGTAGGTAATGCCACACCAGGATCCTGTGATGTAATCCCGAGTGTGGCTCGGGGTTACCGCTAATGGTCCTGATTTTTAACCCCGAGCCACACTCGGGAAAACCGCCAGGGAGGCTACATGGTTAAACTGACCTAAATAAAAAAAAAAGTGATAAATGGTGGTGCCAGAGAATTGTGAGAAGATTATAAAAAATGAGTGAAGCTGCCCCTTTAAAAGTGGATAAACCACTCCAAAACCATGGATAAATATAAATAAAAAGGTATGGCACTATCTCGTATTAAACCTTCATCTTTCAAAATTTGTGGCAAATTCATAAACAACAAAAAAAAGAAATAACAAAAAAAAATGAATTATATATGAAAATCATCCAATTAAAATTACTTCATATGTTTTCACAAAAAGGAAAAAAGGCCAGTCACCGTGAAAAAAGAGACACCAAGTAAAAACCTTCAAATGGTGTGCTACCACAATTTGTGCATAAACAATGCAAGCTCACCAGAACCTTGAATAAAAAAGTCTTATCAATAGATTGGATTTCTCTCAGTCAGTAGCGTGGATGGAAGCGATCCTTTTAAATTAGGATGTGCTATAAGTTAGCACCGACATGTACAGCTTGAGATAGATGTGCACGCTGTTCTATCAGCCGCGGCGTGCCTTTCAAAACAAATGGGTGAGGAACCAGAAAATCCGGATATGACGTCAGTGAAGAGCAGACATGCAGTCTCTATGCATTTCGTGTTACACGCGTCATCTGGAAGCTGGCAAGCATATGTGCTGAATAACTGTCATTAATGTGGGTTGCTAGGATGCTTGTGGATGGATGCTGGCATTGCTAGCAACCAGAGATGCATCCCTGGCCCCATTCAACTGTCAGCCAGGAGATTCCCAAGCCAAACAGTTGAAAGTAAACAAAGGGGTAGGAATGCTCAAAGACATCATTGTCCAAATATGGCCATGGCCACATTTGAGTAATGACATCAGTTAGCATCTTTGCTCCTTTGTTTACTTTTACCTTTCACCTGGTAAATTACTTGGGAAATCTCCCAGCCGGCAGCTGAATGGGTCAAGGATGTCTCATTTGTAGATAGGATGCTGTTGGCTGCAGAGCCAACAGTGTCCTAGCTAGCAAGGAACTAAACGTGTACTGAGGATGCAATGTCCACGGTATGGACACTCTGGCCTCAGTGACACCCCCTTCCATGCAAACAGTTTCCTTCACCTGTTCTGACAAGTACGTTGTACACACATTTTTTGCGGTGACATGGAGGAGCGAGGGAATTCTGAAGAATGTCTATGACAATCTATGACACTCTTTATGAATTCCCCATCCTGCATCAGACAACAGTTACTTAGGCTGAGTAAATGTCTAATGTATGAACCCTGTTGTGAATGTGAACTGTTTCTTGAAGTAAAGATGTTTTCTGTTAACATGCTACCTGACATTTGGCACACATGTAACACATGAGGCTGACACACTAGGCCAGTACATCCAGTATTTTCACTCATACTATCATCCAGGGAGCATCCAGGAAGCAAGTTTCTCTTATTGCAGCTCTTCCATTTCCACTGTATACTGGGTCTCTTTAAAGTGGAAATAAACTTTTACATAAGCCAACTGAAATCACAAGCCTCAGGTGATAATTTTAAAGCAAATCTTTTCATGTAAACTGTACCTCTTCATCTGCAACCGTCTGCTTCAGAGCCCTCTGAAGTACTATATTCAGCTTCGAGAGGGTGGAGAGCTCACACCGCAGAACAAAGCAGAGAGTGGGGTGTAATCTGAGATCTGAGTGCTTTCCACAGGAGGGAAGGGACACACCCAATTTTGGTCTCAATGGGAAACATGCATGGCCAGCAAACTGAGGCTTTCAATTATTTCCTAAGTGCTGTAAGAAGTGACAAATGCAGATTGCAGGGGAAAGGGAGGGTTAACAGAATCCAAACTAGGTGTTATTGAGTGAAAGTTTGCATTTCAAAGGTGGATTACCAGTTTAACTTTCCATAGAGAGAACAGACTAAGTTTCCTTCACAACAAAGTCAAAATTCCAGTTTTGGCGATCCACCACAAACTTGTAAAGTGGTCCACCATAATTAAAACATCATTCTATCTGTCTCTGACATGTTGAGCATAAGAAAACCAATGTTTAGTACTTCTAGTAGAGCAGACATGTCAAGTCAGAGGGGCAATTATGGCCTTAGCAACCTTTAACCCTGAACACACCACAAAGGTAAGTTCAGATGAAAGAGACTCATAAACACTGTTTTGTGGACATCCTGATGCCCCACTTCCATGTGGATTTTCAATACCACGGACAGGACCTGGGCCCTTGACAGTATGACCTGCCATGTTTCCGACAAGTTATGGGATGAAATTCTTCCGTGAAATTATTTTGTGGTAGAGTATACCATTCCTTAGGATGAAATGGGACCACTCACCTAGCATTTTGTAGGTTTCTGGTAGTAGCTTTGATCTCTCCATAGGACTGGGTCACTTATATAACTGTACTGTCTGGGTTTTTTTTTGGGGGGGGGGGGGGGGACAACTTGATCCTCTATTTATGTCTCTGCCCATTTATAGTCTTACAGTATATGAATAAGGTTCACCTTAGACCTACTTTTGGTATGCAAAATTGCCATGAACAGGCCTTTCCCCAGTCACGTCAGGGATTTGTTTCTCTTCAGTTTCTTCATCCTCATCTTCGGTTCTTGGATAGGGAGTTATTTCAATTTGCCACTGACTGCTTGACTCCTGGCAGTGAGGCATTTTAGTTTGAGAGCTTTAATTGTGTATGGTTGCGGCAGTCTCTCCGGAGATGGCCCAATTTGACAGCCTCAGTATGGATAGTGACCTTGCCTGCCTTGGTTAACACCAAGGCAGGGCCCTCCTTCTCTACAAGGGGGCATCACCTCTTTGCCCCTTGGAGCATTCATATTCTTCATTTCAACCTTGATTAATTTGTCTAGAGCCATCTTTTCTATCAGTTTCAGAGATCACCTCCCATGGAGCTATCGCTTCTGTTGCAAATGGGTCTATAGATTGTCCACCTATGATGGCCATAGGTGCATCCAATCCTGTATGTCTCTGCTCCTGACACACCAGGGCTGCTTTTAACAATTGATGTAACTTCAAACTGTGGTTGGTTCTATCCTCTTCGTGCACGATTTCCCTGACCTTGCCAGACAGCAGTCCATCTACTTAAAGATCCTTCAGTCATCCATCCACATTACTCTAGTCAGGTTGTCCTACTCAGCCCTTTCCCTTTGGTACATCTCTGCTGCTATGTCAAGCCTTTCAGTGCATAATGCAAAATACCAAAATAAGTGGGTCCTAAGGATCCTTAATGTTCCAGGAAGTGTGTTTCTGGCTTGATGACCAGGTGAAATAAAGGGGGAAAAAAGCCTAAAAAAAGAAACTAATGCAGCCACCATATCTAAGGATTAGTAGGCTGCAATATTTTAATTTTGAGTTTAATACTGCTTTAACTATCTTGTAAAAGAAAGGACTTCTACTTGGAGGTGCAGGATTAACCCTCTTGCTTCCTCTCTAGGGCGTTAATGACCAGTTCTGCCTGCTGATCAGGAGGGATCCCATCTGATCATATTAGGCCCCACAATCTGTTTGCCCAATTAGCCGAGGACTGATTGATGATGTGTACTTGCATAGTTAATGGGAGAGGAATCCTGCACACATCTAGTGGGTCATTATATCAGGTGCCTATTTAGCTCCACTCCCGTCAGCATTGACTGACATAGTCATTCCTAGATGATTCGTAGATGGCAAGGGTAACAAAATGGGTATTCGGCCGAATGACTATGCAAAGGGTAACTCTAACTTGCAGTTCACTAACCAGGTGCAAATTTGGAAGCAATAACGCAAAACAGGTTCAGAATGGTCAAAAACATGCATATACTTTAGTTTAATGAAAGCTGTACAAACGTGGACTCTTCACAGCAATGTCTTTGTGACCCAAGTACAGGTAACATGTGACTGCTTAGAATAGTCTCTGACACTTTAACAAAAGAGAGTCAAAGTGAGTATCACTACTTCAGTAAAACAGTACACAATAAAGCTTGTGATTATCTTCTTAGACAGCATGCCTCACAGAGAAGTGAAGGGCAGCTTAAACAGCTGGAGGGTTCCAAGGCCCAAGGATGAAGCACCACCCCACTGAAATTGCAGTACTCTGGCAGTTATCTGGGGAGGGGCTCCCCATAGTAGCTGGGTCTTTTGGAAAAACTGTGTGCTATTAGGCTGTTTCTGTCAGTGGTGGGCCCCCTCACCTGGCCGCAGATCACTTGCTCAGCTGCCTCTGCGTCACCAGATGTGGCCTCTCTGAGCTGCTGAGGGAGGGAAGCTGAAGAACTTATCTTCCCTTGGCGAACTCCGGGAGTTGTGAGAAAAGGGATTGTATCTGAGTACTTTTACCATTCACCATTTTTCACCATATTCACATCCCCATGTCCTAACACACAAGTCCCTTTATGTGGCACTCCTAAGACAGGTAGCACAACATAAACTGATAGAACAATGACGCAGCCTTACTAGGAGATTCTTCAATATTGGCTCTGACTTTTGACCAATTAGCGCACAGCACAGAAAAATCTTGACTGTACTATCGCCAGATTAAAAGAGTAAAGTAATTTCTGTAAGGGGGCTTTACAAACAGAAAGTGCCTAAACAAGAGACTTTGTGGAAAGATCACTAGGTTCTTTTACTTGTTCAAAGATTTTATTAAAAGGTTTTAATACAACAGAAGCATACCAGTTATTGAGAAGGCAAATCTCCACACAGAGAGGATGAGCTGCCACAGATCAACAGGATATCCAGCAAAGTAAGTTTGATATTCTAATAGAGTGGGGTTTTTAAAAATAAGGTTACATAAAGATAGCATCCGCCAAACATGAAAAAGGGGAATAGGCTTAGGGACTTTGACGTCTAGAAGTCAGTAACCGCTAAGCAGAATAGAGGGCGGAGGCGAGTAAAAGAGATGGAGAAGAGAATGGTCAGAAGGAAAAAGAAAAAGGGAAGGGGGCATCCTAGAGGTCATATGGGTCATGACTTGCAGACCAAATGGCATCATCGGTTGGTGTCCAAAAATGTCAGGGTTTGAGTAGTAAAGAGTTAAATTTTAACTATGATCCACCCAAGGTTGCCAGATTCTTTTGTACTTGCATATTCTGTCTTGCAGGGTTGCTTCAATCTTGGTAAAGACCATGGCTTGTGTAACTCTATTATTTGGAGACAAGGTGAAGGCATCCTCTAGGCTCTTGCTATCACTTGGAAGATGTGGTCATATGTTTAGCAGGGCAAAAATATCTCTTTGGATCTCAATATTGAACAACTGTGAGAGGAGGCTAAAAATTTCAGATCAGAATACGTTAACAGGGACAGGTCTGCCAAATATGAAGATGGGTTCCCAGGCCCCTGCCATCATAGAAGCAAGTTGCAGGATAGTTGGGACATATTTAGCCATCCTTGCCTGGACTAAATACCACTGTGATAGGACTTTATAGGTGGTTTCAAGAGCAGATATATTCTGTAAGGCAGTATGCCTGGCTTGCCAATCTTCCATCCAGTCCTCTGCCTCCAGCGTTGAATCCAGATCAGAAGACCAACAATCAACATATGCTAGAGGGGACATAGAGGATTTGGAGAGCAAATCTAAATACAACTTAGAGATCACTCCCCTAATGTGGTGGTCAGAACAGCAGAAGGGCTCAAATATAGTAATCTGGTCCAGATCATCAGATGAGTGTACTATAGAAATGTTTACCTAAAGGTAATCAAACACCTCTGAGTTCGTCAATTTTTTTTGCTCCTGTAAAACTGGGAATGGTTTAAATCCCAAAAAGGTGACTGGCCCCGTTAATTGCAGGTGAGTTCAATGATAGAAGTAGGAAGGGGAGACGTACTGTACGTGGGATAAAATGCCAGGTGACGCAAAAAAGAAAGCAATGGAGTGTGGGGAGATACAAGCCCAGAGGTTCATTTCAACCTACCCCAAAAAGTCAGGAAATGAAGGGTACCTTGGTTGGAAAGCACCTTATGTTTTGGCCAACATAATAACAATAATAATAGTAATAACACAGTTTAAAATGTATTTTCAAAAAGAAAAAAAAACTGTTGCTGTAACAGCTTAAAATGTGTTAGCTGGAGTTAGGCTCCTTTCACACATCACCTAGCAGGATTGAATGTGTGTTTTGCTGCAATTCTCATACGTTTTGTCGCACAACAGTCATGACATAATCATGCCACATTTGGGGTGCCATTCAGGATGACATTGCGCATTTTGCTGCCATTTGAAATAGGATTTAATTTGTTTGTCAAATACTTAATGCCATTGTAAACTCCCAAGTGTTTTTGTTGTCTTAACTAGGTCTATGTTGCTTGTTTGCATTATCTTGTAATGATGGGCTCACATGTTGTAGTGTCATGGCTAATCGATTCCCCTATGTCCATGTATTCATTCACCTAGCTTGTCCCTATTCATTAAAGGGACAGGAAACTTCTTATTCCGGTCACACTTTGTCAAATCCATGCCCTGCCATTCACTTGTGTTGCATCACAAATGTGGGAGTGCTAATGTGATGAACGACTGCATGGTGATCTGCATGACAGATTTACTGGCAAGGTCAATAGGGGAGAATCAGAAAAACATTACATAGTTAGTCTGGTTGGAAAAAGTCAATCTAGTTCAACCAATAAAATAGGCTGCATCATATACAATATGTCATTTTCTATTGTGCCCATAATTTTAACTTTAAAGGTTAGATTTAGGAATTCGATTCAGGTTTACTGTTTAGTGTAGTGAATGGGAAAATGATGTTAAAAAGAAATTCCAGGCAAAAAGCAAAATTAACTAGTAAGGTGCTAATGGCTACTAACGCTATTCAGAAATACAACAACTGTGCTAAGGTTCACTCAATTTACCTTAATCCAAGTTTCTGTTACCTTCTGCAGGAAGAATCTAGCAAACGCCTCAAATGGTCACTGGAAACACTGGAAACATACACCCAACAGGATGTGTTGAGTACATTCCTCTCGATATGCTTTCTGTACCACCAATCACATTCAGTCTTTGGAGGCAGGTTTTAGCTGTTCTATCGGTACTGGCATTTTTTTTAAGTCAAGATTTCCTTATATGAGATGCCAGGGCAGCTCCATTAGGTGTGTTTGAGAATTTCCTCCTGCATTACAAGAAGGCGTTCTCACATTACCAGATTACTAGCAAACAAAAGTGCGGTGATGCACTACAACAATGGCTGAATGGAAAATGTGGAAAATGTAAGTAGTGATCTGGTATGCTATGCTCCATGTATGAATTATAGCGCTAACTTTGTAACGTGAAGTTTCATAATTATAGTAATCTACTCAGAATTCCATTACTTTTTGGACTGTAAACATTTATTGTAAACTGCTGGTAGATTACCTTTGTTGCGGAGCATACCAATTATTGTTGGAGCTTACACTTAAAGTGTTACTAAACCCAGGAGCCTGCATTCACTATGTCTGATCTCCCACAGTACACACAGGGCAGCCATCAGAAATTCCTGGGCCCCTTACATAGCTTTAGGCCTGCCCCCCCCGAAGCCTGACCACCCACATTCCCCAGGGCTTGCCCTTGGGCCATCCCACTGAATCCAAACACCGGCCACCTCACCTTTACGCACTCAGCCCCCCCCCCTCAGTCCTGTATATATGTCAGCCCCCCTCACACCTGTATATATGTCAGCGTCTCACCCCCCACACACCTGTATATATGTCAGCGCCCCCCCACACACCTGTATATATGTCAGTGCCTCCCCCCCACACACCTGTATATATATCAGTGCCTCCCCCCCACACACCTGTATATATGTCAGTGCCTCGCCCCCACACACCTGTATATATGTCAGTGCCTCCCCCCCACACACCTGTATATATGAGCCCCCCTCACACCTGTATATATGTCAGCCCCCCTCACACCTGTATATATGTCAGCCCCCCCACACACACCTGTATATATGTCAGCCCCCCCACACACACCTGTATATATGTCAGCCCCCCCCACACACACCAGTATATATGTCATCCCCCTCACACCTGTATATATGCCAGTCCACCACACACACACACCTGTATATATGGCAGCCCCTCACATACACAAATCTGTTAACACACAAGGCTCTGGCCCCTCCCTGTACACAAACAGCCCCCTCCCTTTCCCTCACAGCCCCTACTTGTAAAGAAGGTCTTCCTACCTAGTCTCAGCTCGTTTTCACAAAGCTGACATGTTGCTGAGAGTACAAATAACACGAGGGGTGCACATGCACATAGTAGCCAGAGGTGGCAGTAAAGAGCTCGATGTCTGAGCTCAATGAGACGAAAACAGCAGAAGCTGTGAAATCGCACAGCACGGACCCCCTTCACCCATCCTGGTTTCTTTTGGCCTGGGCGGGCCCCTTGGGCCCCGGGGCCCCTTACAGTTGTAATGGCTGTACCCCCCTGATAACGGCCCTGAGTACACAGAACATGGAAATGCAATTAATTTAGTAAATATAAACTGCTAAATACCTTTTCTCATCAGCAGAATATAGCAGTCTTGTGATTTCTATCAGTGTCTGGTTAAAGCTTATAGGGGGAGTTTTCATACTGTACTGGCTGTCCTATCAGAATGCAGGACCCCTGACCCTCTGTCTGGACAGTGCTGATTGGCCCTGTGCTGATCACACCCTCCCAAGAAAAAAAAAAAAAAAAACTCTAACAATACACACCAAACTGAGCATGTGCAGCCTGACTCCATTTACTTTGTCTTATCCAGCCATATTTTGGGGCAATGCAAGGAGATGATCAGAGAAGACAGGATGAAACAGCCATTTTTTTTTACACAATGCGGAGGATTAACCCCTTAGGTTTCACAGTGAGTATAAAACACATGCTTTACTGCATATACAGACTGATTTTACTGTTGTGGGTTTAGTAACACTTTAAATAACAATGGGCTCCATTCACTAAAGCAGATCGCATGAGGTATTTAGGTGATCTGACACATTTTTCACACATATCGCACGTGATGCTGATAATGTAAATTCCCTTTATGCGATATTTACCTCAAAAAACAAAAACGCTCGGTAAATACCTTATAAAATCGCGTTAAAGTCAGTTCACTAAAGGAAATAAATAAATGCATGTGGTAAATAAGTAGTGGTCCAGGCATGCGGTATTTAAGGAATTTAAAAATATAATAGCCAATTTGGAGTAGTCTCTACCTTTTTGGCTCAGTAATCTCTCTGCACAGAAACTGAAATATGGATAAAAACACAGAAACATTGACGGTAATTTACTAAAGGCAAATAGACTGTGCACTTTGCATGTGCATTTGCTCCAGAGCTTAGTAAATTAGGTAAAGCCTCACTTTTTTTTTTTTTAACAAGAAATGGTAAAGCTTCACTTTACAAAGAAAATACCCAATCAAATGCAAGGAAAATAAAAAAAAAAATGAATTTTTGCTTGCATGATTGAATGATGGTAGTCAGCAGAGCTTCCTCTCATTTACTAAGCTCTGGAGCAACTGCACTTGTGAAGCGCACAGTCTATTTATCTTTAGTAAATCAACCCGATTACATGTAGTGAAATATATTTATTTTCTTCTGTCATTTCACCAGATTTTCAGAGACCTTTTTTGTGTTAATACAAGCCTATACATCGTTTGCTGCATAAACCTCCCAATCACTTCAAATGTAATACAACGTACATGCATATTAAAATGGTCTAATCTCTTGGTAAAACATACGTCATATGTAGTGAGACTATTTTACTTTATATTTTTGGAGATATCTTTGGCGAAAAACTTGTGTTATCAATTGGAAGGATTGGCAGATGGATATCAGAGTGACACTTTCAAGAACATCATAAAAAGATGACAAAAAAAAAAAGCCCCGATACGGCCTGCATCGGATTATTAGACGCATAAACAGTAAGTGTTGTTATTCTGGAAGAGCCCTGGCTTATGTTAAGTGGTCACTTTTGATAGAAATGCAGCTTAAAGAAAATCTTTAATTTGAAGTGAGTCTATGTTCCAATGAATGATTCCCCATTCTGGTGTGCGATTATGTCCAACCACCGCTTCTCCATTCCAGTAAGTGATTCTTCCTCCAGACGGACAAATCTGTGTTCCAACGACAGATTCCATCAACAAGTGTCTCTCCACAACTCATTGAGTGATCCTGCATTCCAGTAAGTGATTTTTTTTTTGCTCCGCCGAATGATTCTAGCACACATTAAAGGATTGTACTTTACGCTAATTCCTCCAATACATGTTTTTGCCATCCAGTGCTTGGCTCTATGTTCCAGTGAGTGACTCTGCAGTTCGATGAGTGCTTGATTCGACAGCCCGGAGAATAATTCATCTGTTCAATAAGTCCTTTTACCTTCCACAGAGTGAGCCGAACATCTCTTGAGTGGCACTGACTCTAAATGAGCAAGGTTTTTTTTTTCTTAATGCTGTGAGATAGGTTACCGTCCAGTAATTGACTCAAACTACGAATCTTGAGTGACAGTGATTTTAATAAGTGACGCTGCTGGCCAATGGGTTCTAGGCTTGGCTCTATATTATGGCCTAATCTTGACAACTCATAATTGCATTTACTGAATCAAACTACCTGTTAATGTGTCCAGGATGATATGGTGAGATGGCTATACATAAACCACATTACTTTGGGCATATTTTTTTTTTTTTTTGGTGACTGCGGTCAGGCAAGTGACCTTACTGGGTTAACCAAGATACAGGCTCTTATAATTTAATGACAGGGTTAGAGGAAATGTTTCCTAGATTGTCAGCTTCTCTGTACACATTTAGCAGCTGAGTCTTTTATCTAGCAAATTAATCCAACTACTGTCCACGGAGTCGGCAATGAATTATTTTTCTCCAGCTGTGAAGATAAATTGGCAGCGGTGTCACCTGGCTTTGTTTTAGCTTTCTCTAGATCACACTGTTAGAGATAACAAGAGTGGGTTGATCTAGTTTCTTTTCATCCTTGATATCAATGAATAAAATAATACAACTCCCTAAATTAAATGTTGGGACCACATATAGGGGCTGATGATTTTGTTTCTTTTACAAATGTCACATACTGCACAGGTAGTCACATCTCGGGGTTCCAGAACACCAGAATACATCTTTGTTGAGTCCCAGAACAATCACACAACAATCACATCTTGGGGTTCTAGAACACCAGAATATTTCTTTGTTGGATCCCAGAACAATCACACAACAATCACATCTTGGGGTTCTAGAACACCAGAATATTTCTTTGTTGGATCCCAGAACAATCACACAACAATCACATCTTGGGGTTCTAGAACACCAAAATATTTCTTTGTTGGATCCCAGAACAATCACACAACAATCACATCTTGGGGTTCTAGAACACCAGAATATTTCTTTGTTGGATCCCAGAACAATCACACAACTATCACATCTTGGGGTTCCAGAACACCAGACTATTTCTTTGTTGGGTCCCAGAACAATCACACCACAATCCCATCTTTGGGGTTCCAGAACTCCAGAATATTTCTTTGTTGGGTCTCAGAACAATCATGCACAACAATGGTTAAGAGTCATAATTGTAAAATGGTTGAGCACTACAGCTCTATGGAAAATTCCAAACACTTGTATACCCAACATTTCACCCCAGCATTCACCCTAACTGTTAAAATGCAATTAAAATTAACTTTTAAAAGTCATTTTAAAATGAAGTCTTAAAATAATTTAAAATTAACTCTTAAATGTAATTAATGTGAATTCTTAAAATGTACTTTTAAATCAAAACTAAAATCAACTTTTAAATTAAAATAAAATACATTTAATTAATTCACCATTATCAGCTAACTTTAAACCTTAACTTATCACATAACATAAAAACTGTTAACCCTAACCACTCAACCTTTGACCCTAATCCAAAACTAATATTCAGCACTAATAAACTCCTGAATAGCCACACTTACCTTAGCGGGCCTGGAACTCTTAACATCAAAAGACATTACTCCTCGCTGAAATCTCTGTGCCAAAAATGACTGATCTGACCATTACAAAAATAACCTGTTTTTTGTGTTGGGAACATTGTCATTCCATGTAAAGCTCACCGATGACAGGTTCCCTTTAATTAGATCTGCAATGCCCACTGGATAAGTGTAATCTGACAACCAGGTATATTTTCAATGCATAAAACCTCTTCCCGAGTTCCAGACAAAAATAACCAAGACGTATGTTGTTAACCTTAAATAAGCAAATGAGTTGAGCCGTATATGTCATAAAATCGCATGGGTGCGTTATCAGTGCATGAGCCTGGACATTTGGAATTTGCAGAGGGGGGGGGGGGGGGATAAAAAAGGAGCATTATGCCATGAGACACTCTGCCACTGGACATTCTTAGAAGAAAGACCACCTTCTGATGAACATATGACTGACCACTCAGTAAAGAGAGAGCCTCTGCATCAAAGTAGATGGCCATACTGGGAGACAGGCTTCCTCCCATAACCAGAGGCCAACTGGCCTGTACAGGGCTGTCTGTAATCAATTATGTATAATGTGGACTCCCAGAGAAGAGAAGAGCAGGAATAAGACCCATATGAGATAGATAGATAGATAGATAGATAGATAGATAGATAGATAGATAGATAGATAGATAGATAGATAGATAGATAGATAGATAGATAGATAGATAGATAGATAGATAGATAGATAGATAGATAGATAGATAGATAGAAGAGAAATTTTTGAAAATAGGCATAGAATAGAATAATCTTAAGGAACCCATCAATATGTATACACACAGTTCTCCTATACACACTCACTCTTCATCTTTTTAATTTCTATAGAAACAAAGATTAGAATTAAATAATATGGTTTCTTATAACACTGTAATACTTATACGGTCTAATGCACCTACATATATATTTCAATCACAGCGTGCATTACGGAATATATATTCTGCATTTTGTTTACTTGTATGCCCAGCCATATATCCCATGCATGCACATTATGTACCCACTGCATGCCTATGCAGGCATATACCGGTCTCGTGCCCCTTACCTTGTTATACTGTCTTTTTTTCCCAGATGTTTAGTTTTTTTTTTTTAGGGGTCTGGGGTAAAAGCTGGTCACCGATTCTCTTCTAGAAGACCACCTGCCGTGGACATTATTCCACAGGGGAGGAGCCTGGCAGACAAGCCCCACCTCCTGCGCTTTGTTGCCACTGTCCAAGGATGTACAATTAACACTGGCCTTTTGTCAACAAGGCAGTAGTCCACGTCTGTGTGCAGAGCTGGGTACAAATCGGCTTCTTTTTCTTTTTTTTCGAGTGGTACAATATGGTCAATGGGTATGGCAGTCCTTTTGATTTGGTGATCAGTGTGGCACGGTGCAAACAGTCCGACAATTCAAAATGTTTTTTTCTTTTCTTTTTTAATTCTTGGCTTCCGACAAGCCAACCGACTGCAGATGTTTCGGTAATATTCTTTTTTTTTTTTTCCCCCACGGAAACTCCAATTTTTATAGATTCTCAGTCTCCTAAGCTTGTATTAGCTGCCAGGCGTTTCGTGGTAAACACTCCTTTTTGATTTGGCATGTTTGTATTTGGTGGGCCTTGCCATGGGTCAGTAGGCTTCCCACTTCATATGCTTTCCATATTCGTCGCCGCTGCTGGATTCTCACCAAGCACGAGACTGGCGGCGATCCTGCAAGCTGTGTTTTTTTTTTTTTTCCTCCTTTTCTCGATTCACTGCTAGCCGCAGGATGGATGGAAGACGGTCGTTCTGCACGATGCACTGGGGGGGGGGGGTGCTGGATCCTTCTGGCCTGACCGTGTTCAAGTCCTTTCTGGCACGCTAGCCATTGCGGGATTGCTGGTAGTCAGGGATGAAGGCAAAGGGGGGGGGGGGGGTGTCAGTGGTTGCTTGTCTGAATTAAACTCGCATGGGATTCGTACATCCCCCACCTGTCAGAGGATATTAACCCTCTTGTCTACTCTTCTTTTACTGCTTGCTTAACCTGACGGCTTTCGATAAATAGTCACTGATGACCATCCAAAAGCCTCCTATCCCCAGGTGGCCCGGTCGCTGTCCAGGGTGCTAGCGAAGCTGTTTTGAGATTCTTGAAGCACCTGCTAGGTAGCCAACGCTGGTTGGTCAATGGCCACTTGTATCCGAAGGTCTGATAGCAGCAGCAGCAATCTTTGCATCCATCCTACTTAGCATGATCAGCAGCACAGGAAAGCGATCACTAGCCACGGCTATGAAAACAGAAGCCAGCCCCCTTGTTTTCTGCTCTTAGGAAGATTGTAGACACCCCTCTGTGATCTCATTATTTGTCCTGTCCTCTCTTCATATCTGTTTTTTTTTTTTTTTCGCTCCCTGTGCTGGCTATCTGAGATCTCGCTTCGTCCTCTCCATCTTTAACCTCCTGATCCTGTGCGTCGCCGGCAGTCGGTCTATTGTGCGGCGCTGGGCAGCTGTCTCGGCTATGCCCCGGCGTCTATGCTTGGCGGTCTCTGGCTACCTGTCCATCTCTTCTCCTCTGCCCCAGCATTCCTCTAGAAGACAGATCAGGCTCGATGTCTCTTTTTTTTCTTGCCAGGATCTGATGCTCTCTCTCTCTCTGCTCCTCTTCTTTGCTATTTTTTTATCCCACGTAAAGAAATAACAAAGAAAATAAATGAGAGATTGTGGGGCTGTTTCAGTCTCCCTGCCCCTCCTCCGTCTCTCCCTCCCTCCCTCTCTCTCTCTCTCTCTCTCTCTCTCTCTCTCTCTCCTTCCCTCCCCCTCACTCCTTTTAACCCTCTCTCACATTCAGATTGCTTCACCTATCCGTGTCTCTTTCATCTCAGTTGCCTTTTGTGTTGTCAGTGTTGGTACCTGGCATCCCAGACCCCCTGAGCTGCCACCCTGGATGTGTGTGTGTGTTATTGTACCACCCCCCCAATATTTCCACAGCCCCCCTCCACCTTCCCTGTCCCCCCTCTCACTCCATCCATCACTCCTAATCTCCACCCTCTGCTCCCTCCTCTCCTCCTTCTCTCGCTCACTCCATCTTTCTCCAGCTTCATCCACCTCTCCTCCTCTCTCTGTACAAACATTTCTGTCTCACTCCATCTTTTCTCCCCTCCCCTCTGTCATCCTTCTTATAGCAATCTCCCGTCCTCGCTCCATACATGTGTGTATACATATACAGTACATATAGGTACATACACCATACATATATATAGCAATCTCCTGTCCTCGCTCCATACATGTGTGTATACATATACAGTACATATAGGTACATACACCATACATATATATAACAATCTCCTGTCCTCGCTCCATACATGTGTGTATACATATACAGTACATATAGGTACATACACCATACATATATATAACAATCTCCCGTCCTCGCTCCATACATGTGTGTATACATATACAGTACATATAGGTACATACACCATACATATATATAGCAATCTCCTGTCCTCGCTCCATACATGTGTGTATACATATACAGTACATATAGGTACATACACCATACATATATATAACAATCTCCCGTCCTCGCTCCATACATGTGTGTATACATATACAGTACATATAGGTACATACACCATACATATATATAGCAATCTCCTGTCCTCGCTCCATACATGTGTGTATACATATACAGTACATATAGGTACATACACCATACATATATATAACAATCTCCCGTCCTCGCTCCATACATGTGTGTATACATATACAGTACATATAGGTACATACACCATACATATATATAGAAATCTCCCGTCCTCGCTCCATACATGTGTGTATACATATACAGTACATATACATACATACACCATACATATATAAAACAATCTCCCGTCCTCGCTCCATATATGTGTGTATACATATACAGTACATATACGTACATACACCATACATATATATAACAATCTCCCGTCCTCACTCCATACATGTGTGTATACATATACAGTACATATACGTACATACACCATACATATAACAATCTCCCGTCCTCGCTCCATACATGTGTGTATGCATATACAGTACATATATGTACACATATATACGGTATATATATATATATATATATATATATATATATATATATATATAGCAATCTCCCGTCCTTGCTTTATATACAGTACATATATACATACACCATATATATATCAATCTCCCGTCCTCGCTCAATACATGTGTGTGGAAAATATACAGTACATATATATAGCAATCTCTCATCCTCGCTCCATACATGTGTGTGTGTGTGTATATATATATATATATATATATATATACAGTACATATATACATACACCATACATATACATATATAGCAATCTCCCGTCCTCACTCCATACATGTGTGTATACATATACAGTACATATATACATACACCATACACATATAAATACATACATATTCATATATTCAATTTCAATTCGTACGAAATATGAATTTTCGTTAGGTTCGTTAACTTTTCGTAACAATTACGAATGTTCGGTATGAAGAATTTATCATTATGAGGGGCTCCCACCATCCCTGTACTGTGCTGACTTCCTGGGTTTTTAACTTTTAGGTTTGTTAACTTTTCGTAACAATTACGAATGTTCGTTATGATGAATTTATCGTTATGAGGGGTTCCCACCATCCCTGTGCAGAGTTCCCGGGTCTGTACACCCACTGTGCACATTATGAGGGTTTCCACCATCCCTGTGCTGAGTTCCCGGGTCTGTACACCCACTGTGTCCATTATGAGGGTTTTCCACCATACCTGTGCAGAGTTTCCAGGTCTGTACACCCACTGTGTCCATTATGAGGGGTTTCCACCATCCCTGTGCAGAGTTCCCAGGTCTGTACAACCGCTGTGTTCATTATGGGGGGTTCCCACTATCCCTGTGCTGAGTTCCCAGGTCTGTACACCCGCTGTGCCCATTATGAGGGGTTCCCACCATCCCTGTGCAGAGTTCCCAGGTCTGTACAACCTCTGTGTTCATTATGGGGGGTTCCCACTATCCCTGTGCTGAGTTCCCGGGTCTGTACACCCACTGTGCCCATTATGAGGGGTTCCCAACATCCCTGTGCTGAGTTCCCAGGTCTGTACACCCGCTGTGCCCATTATGAGGGGTTTCCACCATCCCTGTGCTGAGTTCCCAGGTCTGTACACCCGCTGTGCCCATTATGAGGGGTTTCCACCATCCCTGTGCTGAGTTCCCAGGTCTGTACACCCGCTGTGCCCATTCTGAGGGGTTCCCACCATCCCTGTGCTGAGTTCCCAGGTCTGTACACCCGCTGTGCCCATTATGAGGGGTTTCCACCATCCCTGTGCTGAGTTCCCAGGTCTGTACACCCGCTGTGCCCATTATGAGGGGTTTCCACCATCCCTGTGCTGAGTTCCCAGGTCTGTACACCCGCTGTGCCCATTATGAGGGGTTCCCACCATCCCTGTGTTGAGTTCCCAGGTTTGTACACCCGCTGTGCCCATTCTGAGGGGTTCCCACCATCCCTGTGCTGAGTTCCCAGGTCTGTACACCCGCTGTGCCCATTATGAGGGGTTCCCACCATCCCTGTGTTGAGTTCCCAGGTCTGTACACTCGCTGTGCCCATTATGAGGGGTTTCCACCATACCTGTGCTGAGTTCCCATGTCTGTACACCCGCTGTGTCCATTATAGGGGTTCCCACCATCCCTGTGCTGAGTTCCCGGGTCTGTACACCCGCTGTGCCCATTATGAGGGGTTTCCCCCATGTGCTGAGTTTCCGGGTCTGAGTGTACACCCACTGTGCCCATTATGAGGGGTTTCCACCATCCCTGTGCTGAGTTCCCGGGTCTGTACACCTGCTGTTCCCATTATGAGGGGTTCTCACCATCCCTGTGCTGTGCTGACTTCCTGGGTTTTTAACTTTTAGGTTCTTTAACTTATCGTAACAATTACGAATGTTCGTTATGATGAATTTATCATTATGAGGGGCTCCCACCATCCCTGTGCTTTGCTGACTTCCTGGGGTTTTTAACTTCATCATAACGAATAATCGTAATTAACGAACATTCTTATTTTGTTCGTTTCTGTTGTAACGGAATTTGGATCCGAAGTTCGTAAACGAAATTTCGTATTTCGTACAAAATTCGTATGCATAAAAATTCGTATTTCAAATCTTCACGAATGTACGAATTTCCGAAAATTCGTGCAAATTTTTGATTCGTATGAAACGAATCGCACATGTCTAATATATAGAGCAATCTTACATCCTCGCTCCGTACATGTGTGTACATATACAGTACATATACATAAATACACCATACATACATACAGTATCTCACAAAAGTGAGTACACCCCTCACATTTTTGTAAATATTTTAACATATCTTTTCATGTGACAACACTATCGGTTCACATTGAGGCAGCATGACTTGCAGCGCGCCTGCCTCAGGCGACCTGCACACGACAGGAGCGGCGACTTGCAAAACGACTTCTGTATAGAAGTCAATGCAAGTCGCCTCAAGTCACCCCCAAAGTTGTACAGGAACCTTTTTCTAAGTCTAAGCGACTTGCGACGCTCCGATTAGAACCGTTCCATTGTACAGAACAGGACGCTACTTGTCAGACGGCTAGGTCGCCTGACAAGTCATCCCAATGTGAACCGGCACTGAAGAAATGACACTTTGCTACAATGTAAAGTAGTGAGTGTACAGCTTGTATAACTGTAAATTTGCTGTCCCCTCAAAATAACTCAACATACACCCCTAAGTGAAAATGTCCAAATTGGGTCCAATTAGCCATTTCCCCTCCCCGGTGTAATGTGACTCATTAGTGTTACAAGGTCTCAGGTGTGAATGGGGTGTGTTAAATTTGGTGTTATCGCTCTCACTCTCTCATACTGGTCACCGAAAGTTCAACATGGCACCTCATGGCAAAGAACTCTCTGAGGATCTGAAAAAAAGAATTGTTGCTTTACATAAAGACGGCCTAGACTATAAGAAGATTGCCAAGACCCTAAAACTGCAGTACCAAAGCAAGACCATACAGCGGCTTAACAGGACAGGTTTCACTCAGAACAGGACTCGCCATGACTGACCAAAGAAGTTGAGTGCACATGCTCAGCATAATCTCCAGGGGTTGTCTTTGGGAAATAGATGTATGAGTGCTGCCAGCATTGCTGTGGAGGTTGAAGGGGTGGGGGGTCAGCCTGTCAGTGCTCAGACCATACACCGCACACTGCATCAAATTGGTGTGCATGGCTGTCATCCCAGAAGGAAGCCTCTCCTAAAGATGATGCACAAGGAAGCCCGCAAACAGTTTGCTGAAGACAAGTAGACTAAGGACATGGATTACTGGAACCATGTCCTGTGGTCTGATGAGACCAAGATAAACTGAGGAGTGAGGGATACAAAGTACAAAGACAAGTGATGTCTTGCCCACAGTCAAGCATGGTGGTGGGAGTGTCATGGTCTGGGGCTGCATGAGTGCTGCCGGCAACTGGGAGCTACAGTTCATTGAGGGAACCATGAATGCCAACATGTACTGTGACATACTAAAGCAGAGCATGATCCCCTCCCTTCGTGGACTGGGCCGCAGGGCAGTATTCCAACATGATAAAGACCCCAACCACATTTCCAAGACGACCACTGCCTTGCTATGGAAGCTGAGGGTAAAGGTGATGGACTGGCCAAGCATGTCTCCAGACCTAAACCCTATTGAACATCTGGTGGGCATCCTCAAATGGAAGGTGGAGGAGCGCAAGGTCTCTAACCTCCACCAGCTCTGTGATGTCATCATGGAGGAGTGGAAGAGGACTCCAGTGACAACCTGTGAAGCTCTGGTGACCTCCATGCCCAAGAGGGTTAAGGCAGTACTGGAAAATAATGGTGGCCACACAAAATATTGACACTTTGGGCCCAATTTGGACATTTTCACTTAGGGGTGTACTCACTTTTGTTGCCAGCGATTTAGACATTAATGGCTGTGTGTTGAGTTATTTTGAGGGGACAGCAAATTTACACTGTTATACAAGCTGTACACTCACTACTTTACATTGTAGCAAAGTGTCATTTCTTCAGTGTTGTCACATGAAAAGATAGAATAAGGCCCCTTTCACACGATCGGACCGTTTAGGTCCGCCTGTCAGTTTTGACCGCGGACCTGAACGGGCGCTCCATGTTAGTCTATGGAGCGTCGGATGTCAGCGGAGACATGTCCGCTGACATCCGACCCGGTCCGATCCGCTGAAGAGCAGACGGATGGCCCTACGTCTAGGTCCGTCGCTGGCGGATCGGGGGAGATCTGGCGAAAACGGACACGCTGTCCGTTTTCGTCCGATCCCTCCATAGGCGGCAGCGGCACCTGACAAGCCCCTCCCCGCTCAGTGAGCAGAGAGGGACCTGTCATCCGCCGGCTCAGCAGAGATCAACGGACAGCTCTCCCGCTGAGCCGGCGGACCGAGGCGGGCTCCGTAGAAACGGAGCCCGCCTCGTGTGAAAGGGGCCTAAAATATTTACAAAAATGTGAGGGGTGTATTCACTTTTGTGAGATACTGTGTATATATATATATATATATATATATATATATATATATATATATATATATATATATATATATATAGCGATCACCTATCCTCACTCCATACCTCTCTGTGCATAGGGGCCACCACGCTCTATACAGGTGTGAGTATACATACACAGTACATACACATATATACACCACACATATACATATAGATATAGCAATCTCCTTTCCTCGCTCCATACATCTCTCTATACATGCGTGTGTATACATCTACAGTACATATACATACACCATACATATATATCTCCCATCCGCCATACTAGGGTTGCCACCTTTTCTTCACGCCAAACCTGAACACTTTAGTCGCGCATTGAAAAAAATTTTTTTTAAGGAGGAACGCTATGGACTCTGGTGTAAATGGGAACTCAGATGTAAGGGGGGTTTCTGCTCGCCAAAGCTCCCACTTACATCAAGTTCACAGCATTTCCCCTTAAATGAGGGTTCCCAAAGCCCCCATTAAATCAGAGTCCACAGGGCACCCCTTACCTCTGAGTCCCCCTTCCCTTAGTATACTCATATGCTTGGAGGCAGGAGAAAGAAGGGATGGAGGGGGATGACTTTAGTCACAGACAGTGGATGGTGAGCTCACTCGTCTGAGGATGGAGGCTCAGGCATCGACACCTTTCATCCATGATGTATCTGCTGGTTGCTGAGCTTAAAACTTGCAGCCCACACAACCCTTTCCTGAGGCACAGAACACTGGGGATTGGAGTGTGGGTGGGCAGACAGAGGGGTAGGGACGGGAGGAGGAGCAGATCAAGCCCTCTCTTCTCTCCTGCCCATGTATGGGGGTGGGGCCTGTGTGCACATCAATGTACTCGGGCCGGCGGTTGTTGTATTTGGTTGCTTGGGGAGCCACAGTCCATTCTGAATATTGTGTCTGGGTTTCAGGTGGTCGGAAACCCGGACACATGATTCAAAACCTTGGCTGTCTGGGTGAATCACGGACGGGTGGCAACCCTACTTCATTAGGGTTGCCACATCATCCCTTGATTGATTTAATGCAGATAAGGCACCAAGTGAGTTTAATTACCACCTTAATCAGCCACAGAACCTGTGTAATTAACGTGTGTCCTGAATTAAAGGGATGATGTGGCAACCCTATACTCCATATGTCTCTGTGCATAGGGGTCACTGCGCTCTGTACATGTGTGTGCATAAAACTTGCATTGGATATACAGTACATACACCATACATATACACATATAGCAATCTCCCATCCTCACTCCATAACTCTCTGCACCACGCGCTATACGTGTGCAGGGCTGGACTGGGATAAAAATTTGGCCCTGGACTTCATCCAGACCGGCCCACTTTATTTGTGCAAACAAGCACAAAAACAGTATATAAACTATACGCAATTGTGCAAAAAAACATAAGTAGCATAACATAAGGAGTCCTCACTAACCTCTTTTACTATTTAACTTATTCTCCTCTGTATTTTTCTCATCTTTCTCACATCACTGTGTGAAGTTGAGGGCGAACCAAGAAAGCCATTACTTTGACAGGCTGTCACTGAAACCAGCCCACTGAGCCATCGGCCCACTGGGAAACTCCCTGTAGTCCCAATGGCCAGTACAGGCCTGTACGTGTGTGTATACATATACAGTACATACATACACATATACATATATATATATATATATATATATATATATATATATATATATATATATATATATATATATATATATATACACACACACAATACCAAGGTGGGACACCTCTGCCATATAGCTGATTTCCTTACACAGGATAACATCTCATGTGGCACTCCTTTTCTCCACCAGATATACACTTAGTATGTGGATCAACATGATAGAGAGATAGAAAATATTTAAACAGTTTATATGGGTGCTCTGGGTGCTGTTCACTTATTCTTATCATTAACTCTGGGAATGGAATGGATTAATTGAAGGGCTAACAAGCAGATTGGTGAAGGGGTACACCTGTGTGAACTCTGATGCTCTATATGTGTATGGAGCTAAAAATGTAGGTAAAAGATTTAGTATTATACATGCAGCTTGATAAAAGACATGTGCTGTCCGAAACGGTGCAGTAGCTTGTAACTTTTATATGCATGAAGATTGAAGTAAAGGAATTCAACTTAAACTGAGATTGCATCTCTGATTTTTTGAGATATATATATATATATATATATATATATACAGGGCTTTTTTTTCGGAGAGTAGGTGCAGGAACTCCCCCATCTGAGACACCCCTTGCCTCTGCCCCCTACCCACCTCTGACCACCGTCCCTTGATTCTACCCCCTACCCACCTACCAGTACTGCCCCTTTTAGAGAATACAGAACCAAGTCATTATGTGGTGCTATATCATTTGTATGGAACATGTTAACGATAGAAAGAAAAACAGTAAAATAGATCCCCTGCAGCCAGGAACAATCGAATCCCAGCAATATGGCCCCACACAACAATAGACTCCCCCAGCTACAAAGGACTGCACCCCAACAACAATAGATTCCCTGCAGCAACAGTGAACCACCCCAACAAAATAACACACCCAGTAACAAAATATCCACCCAAGCAACATTAGACCCCCCAGCAGCAACAACAGATCTCCCAGCAGCCAGCATCAATAGATCCTCCAGCAGCCAGTAAAAATAGACCTCTCCCTCAACAGTAGATCCCTTCCAGCAACATAACACCCCTCCAGCAACAATAGATTCCCCATCAGCAACAATAGACCCTCACACAAAATCAGATCCCCGCCAGTAACAATAGATCCCCCAGCAGCCAACATCAATAGACCCTCCAGCACACCCCACACCCCATGCTATTACATACATTCAGTGCTGGAGGTGCCGGAACAGCGTTCCCCCGCGTTCCCGCTGAAAAAAAGACCTGTATATATATATCTATATATATATATATAGATATATATAGCAATCTCCCATCCTCGCTCCATACCTATCTGTGCATAGGGGCCACTTCACTCTATACATGTGTGTGTATACATCTACAGTACATACAGATATATATACATATATAACAATCTCTCATCCTCACTCCATACATCTATGTGCATACACTGCATAGGGGCCACTGTGCTCTATACGTGTGTGTGTATACATATGCAGTACATACACATACATACATTCACCATATATACTGTACATTTACATTTGTGTATTTGTATATATATACGGTCATCTGAGACTGTAGTGCACTTCACCCTTCTGACTATTTTTATATATATATATAAATATATATATATATATATATATATATATATATATATATATATCCCATTCTCGCGCCATAGAACTCTGTGCATAGGGGCCACCGCGCTCTGTACACGTGTGTGTATACATATACAGTACATACACATACACTATATATATATATATATATATATATATATATATATATATAGCATCTCCCATCCTCGTTCCATACATCTCTGTGCCTAGGGGCCATCGCACTCTATACTCGTGTGTGTATTCATATATAGTACATATACATACATACACCATACATATTTAGAAATCTCCCATCCTCGCTCCAAACCTCTCTGTACATAGGGACCACCATGCTCTGTACATGTGTGTGTATTCATATATACAAATACACCATACATATACAGAAATCTCCCATCCCGTCTATACACGTGTGGGTATACATCTATAGTACAGACACATACATATATAACAATCTCCCATCCTCGCTCCTGTCAGTTCTGGGCATAGGGACCACCACACTCTGTATGCATGTGTATTTATATATATCTACAGTACATACACACACACACATATATATATATATATATATGTAGGAAGGCCAGTATGGTGGCCTGAATTTATGGGAGGAGCCCGGGGGGTACTTAAGCAGCCCGCTCACCTGTGGTGCTTGTCGGTTTCCTGTGCGCGATATACGTCACTAGGCCGACTATTCGATATACCAGCGTCCGCAAGTTCTTGCCTCGCAAAATTCCGTTTTCGATACCGTTCTCAAAACTTTCGAAGTCCGCGTTTTTCGTTCGTAGTTTGTACCACGCGGCTGGCTTGGCTGTCGCAGGTAAGGTCCCGTCGGACTTTTCGTTTTCATATCAGGTCACTAAACCGTAATTTCAAAAATTTTCGTTTCACTCGCTTTTCATAAACTGCAATGTATATCGCATTTTTCGTTTCATGTCATGTCACTAAACCGTACTTTCAAATTTCGTTACTCGCACTTCACTATTGTAATGTATATCGCTCGTACTTTCGATATGTTACCATTTCGACAGCACCGCGACGCAGACGTCGCTTCATTTCTAGCATGTCGGTGTTTAAAAATATGTATCAGTAAACAGCCATAGCAAATCGCAATTGCAAGTTATCGGATCAAGTCAGTTCGATACCAATCATTTCTCATTTCTGAAACATTCTAGAACTCATTTCTGACATTTCAAATCATTTCAAAACATTTCTCATTTCAGTCACCTACCGCGCTCCGATTCGAATCCAGTCGCATCAAAAAGATGCACCGATTCGTTCCGGTGTGCCCCAGTTATTTGGCCTCATTTCTATACATGCTCCAGAGTTACGTTATTGTCTGTCATTAATACCTCTGTCATGTTTTTTCACGTATCACGTTCCGTCACGAATCCAGTCGCATGCAAAAATGCACCGATTCATCTCGGCGTGCCCCAGGATTGGCCTCATTTCTATACATGCTCCAGAGTTTTGTTTGTCAGTCATTCATACCTCTGTCATGGTTATCATTTCATTTCCACCTATCACGTTCCGACATGAATCCAGTCGCATGGCAATGCACCGATTCGTCTCGGCGTGCCCCAGGATTGGCCTCATTTCTATACATGCTCCAGAGTTTTGTTTATCAGTCATTCATACCTCTGTCATGGTTATCATTTCACTTCCACCTATCACGTTCCGACATGAATCCAGTCGCATGGCAATGCACCGATTCGTCTCGGCGTGCCCCAGGATTGGCCTCATTTCTATACATGCTCCAGAGTTACGTTTTCAGTTATTCATACCTCTGTCATGGTTATCATTTCATTTCCACCTATCACGTTCCGACATGAATCCAGTTGCATGGCAATGCACCGATTCGTCTCGGCGTGCCCCAGGACTGGCCTCATTTCTATACATGCTCCAGAGTTACGTTTATCAGTAAATTCGTACCTTCTGTCATGGTTATCATTTCATTTCCACCTATCACGTTCCGACATGAATCCAGTCGCATGGCAATGCACCGATTCGTCTCGGCATGCCCCAGGACTGGCCTCATTTCTATACATGCTCCAGAGTTACGTTTATCAGTAAATTCGTACCTTCTGTCATGGTTATCATTTCATTTCCACGTATCACGTTCACACATGAATCCAGTCGCATGGAAATGCACCGATTCATTACGGCGTACCCCAGGGCTCGGCCTCATTTCTGATACATGCTTCAAAGTCCGGATCATAGCTAATCGCAGACGTCGGGGGATGGATCCATGTCTCTGCCATACAGCTTACTACCATTTCACTCCCACAACGCATCACCGTTCCAGAGCCAGTCGCATCTGACATGCACCGATTCTTTACGGAATGCCTTGCTGGTTCCAAACAGCATTTCATACCATACTAGAGCTCGGTTGGTTGCCAGTCGCAAACACGGCACAACCAATTCAAGCCTCAGTCTAATAATCATTTCTCTCATTTCATTTCATATGATGCGCCGATTCGAATCCAGATGCATCAAACAGGCACCAGATCGTCCCGGGTGCACCAATGTTTTCACTTGCCTCATTTCAATACATGCTCCAGAGCCCGGTTCTCGGTCGAATCAAAGATGACGACCAGGCCAGACCTCTGTCATGAAGTCCATTCATAATCAAGGCAAACATTTCGAATCATTTCATTGTCATACAAATCGTTGCTTCAAAAAAATCAGTTAGCAATCCCTTCACGAAGTGTCACCTTTTCGTTTTTCTCAGGTCAGTCAAAGTTCAGTAGGTCCACCCTGCACCAGGTTGGACGATATCCCCCCAGGTAAAAAAAAAAAAAAAAAAAAAAAAAAAAAAAAGGGGAATGGGAGAATAAGTCGGGTAAGTATGACTCAGCGGATCAAAGAAAAAACTTGAAATTCATCTCACCCCTAATAGGTTACAGTCAACCAGGAAATAAAAGCTCAAGAGAATCCTCACCAGAGCAACCATGTCTCAGTCCGGCAGCGAAGACCTCACGGCCCCGCTGTCACCTTCTCCGGTCTCAGAAAGCGGCAGCGTGCAATCCCTTAGGGGATGGACTATCCCCAAACTGACGGCAGAGCTCAGACGCAGAGGTGTCCCCTTCCCCGCCACAGCAAGGAAAGGCGAGCTTTTCAAACTCCTCTTTCCCCCACCAGCAGCAGGACCCAGTACCCAACAGGCATCCCTTCAGTCGATATCATCGGCCATTGCGCAATTACACACGATGGTGTCATCTCTATCCACCTCAGTTGCAGACGTCCAAACCAGGGTTGCAATTCTCGAGGCCCGACCGGCCACGGCTGTCCCCGACCCAACGGCAACTCAAAGCTTGACACCTCTTCCTGCAGGTACCTCAGGCTCAAGCCACATTGTCTACCCCTCCCACCTGGTCCCAACCAGTATCAGGAAGGACATCTTGGACGGCAAGGACGTCAACCTGGCCTCTCTCCTCATTTCCGTACATGATTTGGCAGAAAATAAAGCCTACTCCTGGGGTGACATATCAGTGGTCCTTAAAGCCAAAGACCCCAGATTGAACCGCAAGCTAACAGTCTCAGAGTTTACCCTGGCCTTTGGCATGCTCAGAGATGTCCTGTGCTCAGCCACCCCTAGCAGGCGGGAAGAGTTAGATTTGTATCTCCATACTGTGGTAGACTTGGGCCACAAGTATGGAGGTTCTGCCTTTTACGATTACCATCGTTCCTTTTCAGCCAAGGCCGCGGCCAGACTCATACAGTTCCAGGTCACGACAGATTGGAGTCTCATGGACACAGAGCTCTTCTGCCGCCACTTTGCCGGCTTACGCTCACCTCTGTGTGCGATTTGCCAGTCTTCCACCCACACTGCCACCTGGTGCGCCAATACGGCAATCAGACGGCCTTTCGAGTTTCCCTCTACCTCAGGTTCAGTACAGGGTCAGCCGATCCCTGAACCAACGCCTCAGGTGGATAGACTCGGACGCCCAGTCCGAACCGTGGGAGGGGCAGCCATCTGTAATAACTTTAATCAGGGGTCCTGCAACTTCAGCCAGTGCCGTCTACTTCACCTCTGCACCATATGTCATAGAGCCCACCCTAGGATTTTGTGTGAAGTCAAGCAACACAAGAAGGCGTGACTAAGCCGGATCAACCTCTTATGGTTAGGATGGTATCTCACTTCACATCCCACCCCTTCCCTGGCCACCTTCCTTATCCAAGGCTTCACAGCAGGCTTTCACACCGGCCTCATTTCACTACCCCACACTACTCACGAATGTGCCAATCTTCGTTCGGCAGCCATTGACGAACAAGCCATAGATCAGCTCTTGCAGGCAGAGGTGGATCGAGGTTATGTGATAGGCCCTTTCAGTTGCCCCCCTTTCAACACATGGAGAGTCAGCCCTATTGGGCTTGTCAAGGGCAAGTTTTCAAATAAATTGCGTTTGGTGTACGACTTGTCTGCGCCTCATTCTTCCCACATACCCAGTCTCAATTCCCTGATCCCCTCCGAGGAGTTTTCCCTAAAATATTCTTCCGTGGACATGGCAATACAAGCGATCATCAAAGCAGGCACAGGCGCCTGGCTCTCCAAAGCCGACATCTCGGATGCCTTCAAGCTCCTGCCCATCCACCCAGCCCTTTGGTGCTGGCATGGCATCAAGTGGAAGGAAGCATATTATTTTGCTACAAAGCTCACCTTCGGTTCGAAGAGTAGCCCGTGGCTCTTCGACACGTTCGCCCAGTCCCTCGGTTGGATACTATTACACAAGGGTCAATGCCATGAAGTCATCCATTATCTAGATGACTTCCTACTGATAGAACCACCCAGCAAGCCCCCAGGAGATCTCGACAAACTTAGGGTAATTTTTGGAAACCTCAATGTTCCTATTGCCGAGCACAAAGTCGATGGCCCAGCAAATAGCATCACTTTTCTCGGGGTCAGCTTGGATACCTGCGCAATGCAAGCCAGTCTCCCCCTCGACAAACTAACACGCATTAGGGCAGTTCTTCACGAGTTTACACACACCAAGGACTGTACCAAGAAACAGTTGCAGTCCCTCCTGGGTATGCTCAACTTCGCTATGTGAATTATTCCACAAGGCCGCACATTTGTATCACGCTTACTCAGATTTCTGTCGGAAACTCAAGACCCTGATCAGATTTTGAATTTAGACTCCGCAGCCATAGCGGACCTATCCATGTGGGAGGAATTCTTGTCCGCCTGGAATGGCATATCTCTATTCATACCTATAGTTTCGGTCCATTCACCCCAGGTGGTAACGGACGCCGCAGCCTCCACAGGTTTCGCGGCAATTTTTGGCCATCATTGGTTTTCAGGACCCTGGCCTCAACAGATACTATTGATACCCGGCTTTTCCCAAACATCTGCCCTCTTTGAGCTTTACCCCATAGTGGCAGCCGCACAACTCTGGGGCCACCACTGGACAGGACAAACTGTAGTCTTTAGCACCGACAATCAGGCCACGGCAGACATCATCAACAAAGGCAGGTCCAAGTCCCTAGCAGTCATGTCCTTCCTGCGCAGGTTGGTACAACTGTCTTTACAACATCAGTTCAATATACACTGTGCATTTATTCCCGGCAGATACAACTCAGCAGCTGACGCACTGTCACGTTTCAATTATTCCTCTTTTTTCAAACAGGTTCCCGATGCCGATCCAATGTCGGCCCCTATCCCTGTCTGGTCACAACTGACCCTGGACTAGTTCAACACTTACACGGAGCTACACAACTCATAAATCATTCCCTCTCCTACAACACACTTAAAGCCTACCAGACAGCTTGGAAGGCCTTTAACAAATTCCTCACATCCTGCCGTAAAGGACCAACAGATATCAAGCAGGTACTGGCCTTCACTGCACACTGCCACACGCAGTTGGCCTTATCCTACAATACCATCCGGCTATACCTAGCCGGCATTCAACATTTTATGGCGCTTGAAGACCCCACGAAATCTTCACTATTCACATCTCACGCTATACGAGCCGTTTTAAGGGGAATTCAGAAACAACAACCAGTCATCAGCACTAAGCGCTTGCCCATTACGGGACCCATCTTTAGGGACATGTCAACGATCCTGGCTACCTCGCCATTCGGTCTGCTCCGCAGCACGGTCTTACAAGCAGCTATATATCTAGCGTACTATGGGTTCTTGCGCCCTGGCGAATTCACCTCTAACAAATCCACAGACCGAGTACTATGCAGACGACACTTACTTAGATACCAAGACCATTTCATCCTGCACCTCGAGGTCTCTAAAACCCAGCAAACGGGCTCAGGAGCGAACATTCACCTCTACAAAACCAACAACAGCTGGTGTCCAGTCGCCGTACTCAACCGGCTCCTGTCACTCCTGCCTGAACAACCAGACAGCAGTCCCCTTCTACCGTTCCCAGTTAAACCCTTAAACGCCTCTCAGTTTGTGGAACACATAAGAATACTTCTCCGCAATCTTCATCTTAACCCTAGTCAGTATTCCGGACACTCGTTTCGCATCGGAGCAGCCTCCGCGGCATCCCGCCACGGTGTTCCAGACCACATCATCAAAAGACTGGGCAGGTGGAAATCAGCCTGCTTCGCCCGGTATATCCCCAACCCACAAACAGAGATGGCACAGGCATTCTCCAAATTGGCTCAATAAATAATTGAAAATCAATAAAATCATAACCCTACCTGAATGTTTTTGCCCCCTTATTTTGGCATACCGGCCATTAGACCAAGGCACACTTTCAGGTCCATTTCATATGGTAAGTCCACACTTTCAGGTCTATTTCCGATGGTAAGTCCTATCTTTACTGTAAGTGGTATCCACGTACATACCGGACATAGGGCTCCAACCATAAGTAGGAAGGCCAGTATGGTGGCCTGAATTTATGGGAGGAGCCCGGGGGGTACTTAAGCAGCCCGCTCACCTGTGGTGCTTGTCGGTTTCCTGTGCGCGATACCCACCCTCCCATCCCCATTTCACAGCATTTCTCAAACTATTCATTTCATTCATTTCTCTTACAGAATAATCATTTCTTAAACCAGGGTATGCCCCCTTATTTTGGCATACCGGCCATTAGACCAAGGCACACTTTCAGGTCCATTTCATATGGTAAGTCCACACTTTCAGGTCTATTTCCGATGGTAAGTCCTATCTTTACTGTAAGTGGTATCCACGTACATACCGGACATAGGGCTCCAACCATAAATATATATATATATATATATATATATATATATATATATGTTATATATATATATATATATATATAATCTCCCACCATCGCTCCTTACTTCTCTGTGCATAGGGCCATCATGATCTATACATGTGTGTATACATCTATAGTACATACACATACATATATAGCAATCTCCCAACCTCACTTCAAATATCTCTGTATATAGGGGCCACCACGCTCTATACATGTGTGTGTGTGTATACATATAAAGTACATATACATAAAGAGATCTCCAATCCTTGCTCCATACATCTCTGGGCATAGGGGCAACCGCACTCTATACTTGTGTGTGTGTGCATATACAGTACATACACATACATACACTATATGTAGTGTAACTGCATCAAAGTGATCCCTCCCTGGCCAGTCCCTACTCTATCTTGCAGATTTAACATCTCTTACTTGCTAAAATAGCTACTCTTGGGGAGTATGGACATACAGTATAAGGGGAGATTTACTAAAAGTGGAGCACTCAGAATCTGGTGCAGCTGTGCATGGTAGCCAATCAGCTTCTAGAATAAAACCTGGAAGCTGATTGGTTACTCTGCACCAGATTCTGTGTGCACCAGTGTTAGTAAATCTCCCCCCATAGTGCTAAGATGGGGGAGACACAGCTGGAGATGAAAACAGTTCTGGGTCAAAATGAAGCCATGCACATCCACAATGAAAAAAAACCCAAAGTTTAAGAGGGTGGGCAGCACCAGCAGCAAAACAAGTTATGTAGTTATCTATATATTAGGATAAATAATTATGTCCACAAAAACCCAACAAAGTGTAGCGATGGCCCCGTGGGGTCGCTGCGTGTTTCTACATCCACACATTTCACCCTGCTGGTCAGACATCCATTTTGGCAGCAATAGGAAAAGAAAATGCCACTCCAGGTGAGTGATGGAACCAGGTAGGCTGGGGAATGGACTCCTCCCAAGGGTGCTAGGCTCGGCTCGCCGGCCGTGCAATTTGGATAAAAGGAATGGATGGCGGCACACCAAGGTAGTGATGAATCTCTTTATTGTAAAATCCGTTACATGAATAACACCACAGGACAGACAAACAGGTACAGGTAGACGTGTTTCACACAGTGACGCTGTGCTTATGCGGTAATGAATAAGCGCAGCGTCACTGTGTGAAACGCGTCTACCTGTACCTGTTGGTCTGTCCTGTGGTGTTATTCATGTAACGGATTTTACAATAAAGAAATTCATCACTACCTTGGTGTGCCGCAATCCATTCCTTTTATCCATTTTGGCACACTTTCCAAGACAATGAATAGTCTCTTGCTTGTTTTTGTTGTTTTTATTAGGGGATTAAACTTGGATGGGGAAAAGGGACATGGGATGTCCGGATAATGAATACTTCTTAGAATAAAAGCAGTTGAGTCTAGATCTGACAGTCTCTTCCTCCGCACATCTCCTCCAGCACACTACTTGACATCACTTGCTTCACTTTACTGTCCAAATCTAGATTCCTGTCACATTAGCACATGGCTAGGCCTCACTCTGAATAAGTCCTAATGTTTTCCTAATAGCCCTTTACAGGCAGGGTTCTGCAGTCCCCTTTGAGGTAGCAACCATTTTAGATGAGAAGAATAAATGTGCTAACTGACACTTGGTGGACTACTGCATAGTTGGCAACATTGAAAAAAAATTTTTAGGGACACTTTTTCGGCTGTAGGCGGAGTCTTATTATAATTAGGGGGCGGGGCATGCATTTGTAGGCGTGGCACAGGGGGAAAGTAAAAATGCGGCGCGCGAAGCGTGGTGTGGTTAGAGTCTGAGATGAATGAGGGATGGAGAGGCAAAGGGGGGAAGAGGGATGGAGGGACAGCAGGCCCAGATCCTACACAACAACGGAAATATGTGTATTCTAGAAAGTTTAACAACCAGCAGATAAAGATACTCCAAACACCTGGTGTTAGCGCTTCAATCATCCTGGCACCATGGTTGTTATGGGATCAGGATGATTGAAGTGCATTATTTCTATTATTACATTGTAATATAAAATGAAATCATTCAACTCACCATAATGCCGAATCAGTGGGATCCCTGAGCGTGTCACCTGCCACGTCGCCTGCCACTAGCCGTCCGTCCTTGCATCAGGTGCCTCCAGCAGAGTCCGTCCTTTCATCATGTGTCCCAGCAGAGTCTGTCCTTGCATCAGATGTCCCCAACGGAGCCCCCCCTTACATCAGATGTCCCAGCGGAGCCCCCCTTACATCAGGTGTCCCCAGCGGAGCCCCCCCTTACATCAGATGTCCCCAGCGGAGCCCCCTTACATCAGGTGTCCCCAGTGGAGCTCCCCTTACATCAGATGTCCCCAGCGAAGCCCCCCCTTACATCAGGTGTCACCATTGGAGCCCCCCTTACATCATATGTCCCCAGTGGAGCCCCCCCTTACATCAGGTGTCCCCAGCGGAGCCCCCCCTTACATCAGATGTCCCCTGCGGAGCACCCTCTTACATCAGGTGTCACCAGCGGAGCCCCCCCTTACATCAGATGTTCCCAGAGGAGCCCCCTTACATTAGATGTCCCCAGCGGAGCCCCCCTTACATCAGGTGTCACCAGCGGAGCCCCCCCTTACATCAGGTGTCACCAGCAGAGCCCCCCTTACATCAGGTGTCCCTAGCGGAGCCCCCCTTACATCAGGTGTCACCAGCGGAGCCCCCCCTTACATCAGATGTCCCCAGGGGTGCCCCCCCCAACATCAGGTGTCCCCAGCGGTGCCCGCCCCTAACATCAGGTGTCCCCCCCCTTACCTTTCCATAACAGGCCGGCAAAGGGGCGGGGGTTAGGCGGGGTGAGGCGGAGCGGGGCACAGGGTGGGCGGCGACGCAGGAGCCTCGTCTAGCCACCCAGCCGTTCCTGGTCTCCTTAAAAATGTCTCCGCCGGCCGCGGACCTCTAGCGGGAGGGCGAAAATTTGAAAAAAAACTGATTTCTCGGGACAGTTCCCGGGAAACAATAAACTCAGGAAAAGAGTCCAAATCCCAGGAATGTCTTGGGAAATCCGGGACAGTTGGTAAGTATGCTACTGATCCCAGCACGTCTGATGCAAATCCTGTCAGCCCTCCTGGCTGCAGCGACTTGACTTCACAAAAACCCCACAGTCTCTCACTCTGGCTTAGAATTGCAGCCTCATCCCTTTAAACCTGAACACATATGAATTACACAGGTTCTGAGGCTACTTTAATGCAGATAAGGCACCAAGTGAGTTTAATTACCAACTTAATCAGCCACAGAACCTATGTAATTCATATGTGTTTGGTAGGGATGAGCCGATCACCCCCCGGTTCGGTTCGCACCAGAACCCGCGAACGGACCGAAAGTTCGCACGAACGTTAGAACCCCATTGACGTCTATGGGACTCGAACGTTCGAAATCAAAAGTGCTCATTTTAAAGGCTAATTTGCATGGTATTGTCCGAAAAAGGGTTTGGGGACCCGGGTCCTACCCCAGGGGACATGTATCAATGCAAAAAAAACTTTTAAAAACGGCCGTTTTTTCGGGAGCAGTGATTTTAATGATGCTTAAAGTAAAAAAAAAAAAAGTGAAATATTCCTTTAAATATCGTACCTGGGGGGTGTCTATAGTATGCCTGTAAAGTGACGCGTGTTTGCCGTGTTTAGAACAGTCCCTGCACCAAATGTCATTTTTAAAGGAAAAAATCTCATTTAAAACTGCTTGCGGGTTTAATGTCATGTCGGGTCATGGCAATATGGATGAAAATCAGTGAGACAAACGGCATGGGTACCCCCCAGTCCATTACCAGGCCCTTTGGGTCTTGTATGGATATTAAGGGGAACCCCGCACCCAAATTAAAATAAGGAAAGGTGTGGGGCCACCAGGCCCTATATACTCTGAACAGCAGTATACAGGCGGTGCAAACAAGACAGGGACTGTAGGTTTGTTGTTAAGTAGAATCTCTTTGTAATTTTGAACGGGTACATTTTTAACGTGTTTAGCTCCAGCCAAAAAATCTTTTTTAAGCTTTTTGGAAAACATAGGGAAGGGTTATCACCCCTGTGACATTTGTTTTGCTGTCTTTCCTCCTCTTCAGAAGATTTCACCTCACTTTTTTGTCCCAATGAAAAATGTTTTTTGAAAATTTGGGTTTTTTTGTGGAACAAGGATTGGAAAGCATCAGTGGAAAGGAGAAATTGTTTTCCCATATTAACTCTTACAGGAGAGAATTTCCCTTCCTAGGGGTAGATTTCATCTCACTTCCTGTTGTCTCCTTCCGTTTGCAAGTAGGAGTCGTTTATAAGTTAGATGTTTGAAAGTAGGGTCCTGCCCTATATACTCAGCAGAAATTTGGGCCTTAGGTGTTGCTGTGGCCACAAAACTGTAAGCCCTCACAGGGCCCTGCTGTGAAATGTTAGATCAAGAATTGTAATTACATGCCCCTGTTGAACAGGAGCTGAAAAATTAGGCCTTAGGCACTGGTGCTGGTGCCACAACACTGCAACCCCTCACAGACACTCTAGTTGGAACGCAGGAACGAGCCCTGCTGCAAAGTATTGCATCAAAAATTGTAATTACACGCCCCTGTTAGACAGGGGCAGAAAAATTGGGCCTTAGGCACTGGTGCTGGTGCCACAACACTGCAACCCCTCACAGACACTCTAGTTGGAATGCAGGAACGAGCCCTGCTGTAAAGTATTGCATCAAAAATTGTAATTACACGCCCCTGTTAGACAGGGGCAGAAAAATTGGGCCTTAGGCACTGGTGCTGGTGCCACAACACTGCAACCCCTCACAGACACTCTAGTTGGAATGCAGGAACGAGCCCTGCTGCAAAGTATTACATCAAAAATTGTAATTACACGCGGCTGAAAAATTGTGCCTTAGGCACTGGTGGTGGCGCCCAGAACCAAAAATGTTCTTACAAGCTATCAGCGTGATGATTGAGGAGGAAGAGGATAATTACTCAGGGATAGTCACTCAGCATCAGCATAGGCAGTCTTTGAAGGGATCTGAAAAAAATTATTCAGTTACATCAGCATCAGGTGCTTGGTAGCTGGTGGTGATCCAAGACTGATTCATTTTTATGAAGGTCAGCCGATCGACCGAGTCGGTGGACAGACGCACCCTGTGATCGGTTACCACGCCTCCAGCAGCACTGAATGTGCGTTCCGAAAGAACGCTGGATGCAGGACAGGCCAGTAGCTCAATTGCATACTGTGCAAGCTCTGGCCAGTGATCCATCCTCAAGACCCAGTAACCCAGAGGATTTTCGGTGGGAAAGGTGTCCAAGTCTGATCTTGCCCCTAGGTATTCCTGCACCATGTAAAACAGACGCTGGCGATGGTTGCTGGAACCGATCATACCTTGGGGCTGTGGACCAAAAAATTGTCTGAACGCATCGGTCAGACGGCCACCTTCTCCACCGCTCCTTCTTTGACTGACCGAAGCCTCAGCAACACGTTGTCCAGAAACAGGAGTTTGTAACCTCCCAGTCTCTGGGAACACGTTGCACAGACCTTTCTGCAAGGCCTCCCGAAGATGTTTCATCCTCTGCTCCCTCTGCGATGGCAAGATAAGGTCCGCAACCTTACCCTTGTAACGTGGATCAAGGAGGGTTGCCAGCCAGTATTGGTCCTTCTCCTTGATACCACGAATACGAGGATCCTTACGCAGGCTTTGCAGGATCAGGGAGGCCATGCAGCGTAGGTTTGCTGAGGCATTCAGTCCGGAGTCCTCTGGGTCACTAAGGACAACAACGTCCGCAGCCACCTCCTCCCAGCCACGTACAAGTCCATGTGTTCCTTGGGACTGATCCCTTAAAGACTGCTGATGCTGAGTGCCAGGCTCCACCTCCATACTGACACAATCTTCCTCCTCCTCCTCCTCCTCCTCGTCCTCTTGCTGTGTGATCGGCGGGCACGCAGGAACACTGTCTGGATAAAGGGGGCCTTGAGAGCTAAGGAAGTCCTCCTCTTCCTGCCTCTGTTCTGCCTCAAGTGCCCTGTCCATTATTCCACGCAGCGTGTGCTCCAACAGGTGGACAAGGGGGACAGTGTCACTGATGCATGCACTGTCAGTGCTCACCATCCTCGTGGCCTCCTCGAATGGTGACAGGACAGTGCATGCATCCCTGATCATGGCCCACTGGCGTGGGGAAAAAAAACCAAGCTCCCCTGACTCTGTCCTGGTGCCATAGTCGCACAGGTACTCATTGATGGCCCTCTGCTGCGTGTGCAGCCGCTGCAGCATGGCCAACGTTGAGTTCCACCTGGTGGGCATGTCACAGATTAGGCGGTTCTTGGGCAGGTTAAACTCCTTTTGGAGGTCCGTCAGCCGAGCACTGGCATTATATGACCGGCGGAAATGCACACAGACTTTCCTGGCCTGCCTCAGGACATCCTGTAAGCCCGGGTACCTGCCCAAGAACCGCTGCACCACCAAGTTAAGGACGTGAGCCAAACAGGGCACATGGGTCAGTTGTCCCTGTCGGAGGGCAGAGAGGAGGTTGGTGCCATTGTCGCAAACCACCATTCCTGCCTTAAGTTGGCGTGGCGTCAACCACCTCTGAACCTGCCCCTGCAGAGCTGACAGAACCTCTGCCCCAGTGTGGCTCCTGTCCCCCAAGCACACCAGCTCAAGCACCGCATGGCATCTTTTGGCCTGCGTACTTGCGTAGCCCCTTGAACGCCTACGGAGCACCGCTGGTTCCGAGGAAGAGGCCATGGAGGAAGAAGAAGAGGAGGGGGTGGAGGAGAGAGGTGTGTCACAATCAGCATTTTGGAGGCGTGGTGGCGGAACAACCTCCAACACTACTGCACCTTGTCCTGCATCCTTCCCAGCTGCCAGCAGAGTCACCCAATGCGCCGTGAAACTAAGGTAACGTCCCTGTCCATGCCTGCTGGACCATGAGTCAGCGGTAATATGCACCTTACCGCTGACCGCCCTGTCCAGCGAGGCATGGACATTGCCTTCCACATGCCGGTAGAGAGCCGGAATCGCCTTCCGTGAGAAAAAGTGGCGTTTGGGTACCTGCCACTGAGGAACCGCACATTCCACAAACTCACGGAAGGGGGCAGAGTCTACCAACTGAAAAGGCAGCAGTTGAAGTGCTAGCAATTTTGCCAAGCTAGCATTCAACCGCTGGGCATGTGGATGGCTGGGAGCAAACTTCTTTCGGCGGTGCAGCAGCTGGGGCAGGGAAATTTGCCTGGTACAATCTGACGTCGGTGTACCAAAAGCAGATTGCCCACAAGTACTTGGCTGTGACACACCTAATTCTACACCTTCATTCCTCTCACTGCAGGTCTCAGAGAGGACTGAAGGTCTAGTGGGGTTGGAAATCTCAGCTGATGAGGAGCAAGGAGAGATCCTCTTTGTTCTTTGGTGTGGGTCTTTTAGATATGCTTGCCAACGAACTGCATGGCAGGTCAACATATGTCTGGTCAAGCATGTGGTACCCAAGCGGGAGATGTTTTGGCCACGCGAGATACGTTTGAGACATATGTTGCAAATAGCAGCGGTGCGATCTGATGCACTCGTCTCAAAAAAGGCCCACACCAAAGAACTTTTTGAATAACGCGCAGAGACTGCAGCGCCCTGCACATGTGGAGCTTTGGGGTGTGATGCAGTCAATGTGCTGCCCTTAGGCTGGCCCCTGGAGGGCATCCTGCCTCGTTGGTGATGTGCCGCCTCCTCCTCCTCCTCCTCCTCCTCCTCTCTCCTATCAGGCACCCACGTTGAGTCAGTGACCTCATCATCCCCTCCCTCCTCATCACTGGAGCAAACCTGGCAGTATGCTGCAGCAGGGGGAGCATGACTGCCAGATTGCTGTCCTTCTTAGGCACCCCCTCTGTCCGTGCTCATGTTACTGCCTTCATCGAGCTCAGTATCATCATCAGAGCCTTCCAAACACTGGGCATCCTCCTGGAGCATGTACCCAACACTGTGGTCAAACAGTTCGAGGGAATCCTCAGGAGGACATGGTGGAGCTAGGGAAGGAGTCACTGATGACATTGAGCTGAGGGAAGAGGCCGCTGCTTTGCCAGACAAAGCACCCTGGGCATGGGTGAGAGAAGATGAGGAGGATGAGGACGGCTTGGTCATCCACTCGACCAAGTCTTCCGCATGTTGCGGCTCAACACGGCCAGCTGCCGAAAAAAAGGCCAAGCGTGTCCCATGGCCACGTGCTGATGAGGATGCACCGTCTCCACGACCAGCACTAGACACAGAGCCTGCTTGCCCTCTCTTATTGGCTTGTGACTGTCTGCCTCTCCTTCTTGGCCTTCCAGACATACTAATGGCCTGTAGCTGCACTAAGCTGGGATAGAACACCTGTAATTTTCTTCAGGTAGCTTTATATACTGTAACCAGACAAGCCTGCCTGTCAGTAGGAAGATAACAGGAACGGATCTAGCTGAACACTGTGAGCAGGACGCACTGCACTAAATGTAAATAGCAGGAATGGATCTAGCTGAACACTGTGAGCAGGACGCACTGACTGCACTAAATGTAAATAGCAGGAACAGATCTAGCTGAACACTGTGAGCAGGACGCACTGCACTAAATGTAAATAGCAGGAACGGATCTAGCTGAACACTGTGAGCAGGACGCACTGAGTGCACTAAATGTAAATAGCTGGAACGGATCTAGCTGAACACTGTGAGCAGGACGCACTGCACTAAATGTAAATAGCAGGAACAGATCTAGCTGAACACTGTGAGCAGGACACACTGCACTAAATGTAAATAGCAGGAACAGATCTAGCTGAACACTGTGAGCAGGACGCACTGCACTAAATGTAAATAGCAGGAACGGATCTAGCTGAACACTGTGAGCAGGACGCACTGACTGCACTAAATGTAAATAGCAGGAACAGATCTAGCTGAACACTGTGAGCAGGACGCACTGCACTAAATGTAAATAGCAGGAACGGATCTAGCTGAACACTGTGAGCAGGACGCACTGCACTAAATGTAAATAGCAGGAACGGATCTAGCTGAACACTGTGAGCAGGACGCACTGACTGCACTAAATGTAAATAGCAGGAACGGATCTAGCTGAACACTGTGAGCAGGACGCACTGCACTAAATGTAAATAGCAGGAACGGATCTAGCTGAACACTGTGAGCAGGACGCACTGCACTAAATGTAAATAGCAGGAACGGATCTAGCTGAACACTGTGAGCAGGACGCACTGCACTAAATGTAAATAGCAGGAACGGATCTAGCTGAACACTGTGAGCAGGACGCACTGACTGCACTAAATGTAAATAGCAGGAACAGATCTAGCTGAACACTGTGAGCAGGACGCACTGCACTAAATGTAAATAGCAGGAACGGATCTAGCTGAACACTGTGAGCAGGACGCACTGACTGCACTAAATGTAAATAGCAGGAATGGATCTAGCTGAACACTGTGAGCAGGACGCACTGACTGCACTAAATGTAAATAGCAGGAACAGATCTAGCTGAACACTGTGAGCAGGACGCACTGCACTAAATGTAAATAGCAGGAACGGATCTAGCTGAACACTGTGAGCAGGACGCACTGCACTAAATGTAAATAGCAGAAACGGATCTAGCTGAACACTGTGAGCAGGACGCACTGCACTAAATGTAAATAGCAGGAACGGATCTAGCTGAACACTGTGAGCAGGACGCACTGACTGCACTAAATGTAAATAGCAGGAACGGATCTAGCTGAACACTGTGAGCAGGACGCACTGCACTAAATGTAAATAGCAGGAACGGATCTAGCTGAACACTGTGAGCAGGACGCACTGACTGCACTAAATGTAAATAGCAGGAACAGATCTAGCTGAACACTGTGAGCAGGACGCACTGCACTAAATGTAAATAGCAGGAACGGATCTAGCTGAACACTGTGAGCAGGACGCACTGCACCAAATGTAAATAGTCTAGATAGAAGATAACAGGAACGGATCTAGCTAAACTGAATACAGTGTATATATATATATGCAACACCTGGGATGCATATATATACAAAATACACTGTAAGTGCAGCTAACTGACTGACTGTTCTGCCTAATCTATCTAACTCAAATCAAATGACACTGTCTGTCTCTCTCTCTATCTCTCAGCACACCGGAACACACTACACAGGGCCGCCGTGCAGGCGGCCTTATATAGTGTGGGGCGTGTACTAAATCCCCTGAGCCATAATTGGCCAAAGCCACCCTGGCTTTGGCCAATTACAGCTCTCTCTACTGACGGCGCTGTGATTGGCCAAGCATGCGGGTCATAGTGCATGCTTGGCCAATCATCAGCCAGCAATGCACTGCGATGCCGCAGTGAATTATGGGCCGTGACGCGCCACACGAATTTGGCGCGAACGGCCCATAACGTTCGCAATTCGACGGACGGTCGAACAGCCGATGTTCGAGTCGAACATGGGTTCGACTCGAACACGAAGCTCATCCCTAGTGTTTGGGTTTAAAGGGATGAGGTGGCAACGCTACTCTGGCTCCACATCCAAATTCTGGCATGTCTCTCCCAGAGCTTTCCACTGTACTTTTCACTCACCGACCCCAGCATGGATCCCTCCTGAATGACTTGCCTGGACGTGCTCCCAACTGTCCTCTTTCCTGTTCCAGGACACCTCTCAATGAATGTGTAATGAAAGGCTCCCTCCCAGCTCCTCCCACAACAGACTGACCATGGGTATATATATATAGGAGGCCTGCCCCCCTGCCAGTCCTAGTTGGGGATTGGTCAGGGCTCCCACATACACCCCATGTCACTCCAGCTCTCTGCCCTGTCTCTTTTCCAGAACCTTCTGAAAACCAGAGAAGGCACCCAAGAGCTGAAGTACATGTCAATCACCTGCTGTTACACTAAACCACTCCCCTGCCCCCAAATAAAAACAAACAGGCCTAGCTCACAGCATAGGCCTGCCTAAATTTATCTGCACTAACAGTACAAAAACAAGCCCACTACACTAGCACCTACCTACCTAATGTAGAGGGTGCTACAAAAGTAATCACTATGTAATACAAAGGAGTTACAGCTTCGTAAGAATACAGAAATAGCCAGTCCTGCACCACGCAATAGAAATGGGGACATGAATGCTCAGGTCCTAAATAGCTTCATATATACCAGTGGTCATCAACCCTGTCCTCAGGGCCCACTAACAGGCCAGGTTTTATGTATTACCTTGGGGAGATGCAGACTAGAATACTGCAATCACAGAGCAGCAAATGATATCACCTGTGATGTATTTCAGTTATCTTGCAAACCTGGCCTGTTAGTGGGCCCTGAGGACAGGGTTGATGACCACTGATATATACAACACGTGGTTACATATTGATTAGTTTGTTGGGTTTTTTTAGGATCCACCTGGTTATTTGCATAGATAACTATTTTTGCCTACTGGTGCTGTCCACTCTAAACTTTGTGTTTTTTTACATTGTGGATGTGCATGGCTTAAATTTTGATCGATAGCTGTGTTCATCTTCAGCTCTCTCTGCCCCATATTAGCACTACAATATATGTCCACACATTCAAGAGTAGCTATTTTAGCTATTTTAGCAAGTAAGAGTTCTGCAAGATAAAGTAGGGACTGGCAAGAGGGGGCTAACTTTGACACAGTTAGCCAGCTTGAGTATGTTTGGCATTGTACATGTGAACTAAAAAACCCCATTTTAAAATCAAGAGTTGGCTTGCGAAAGTATTCGGCCCCCTTGAACTTTTCAACTTTTTGCCACATTTCAGGCTTCAAACATAAAGATATAAAATTTTTATTTTTTGTGAAAAATCACCAACAAGTGGGACACAATTGTGAAGTGGAACGAAATCTTTTGGATTTTTGAAACTTTTTTAACTAATAAAAAAATGAAAAGTGGGGCGTGCAAAATTATTCGGCCCCCTTGCGTTAATACTTTGTAGAGCCACCTTTTGCTGCGATTACAGCTGCAAGTCGCTTGGGGTATGTCTCTATCAGTTTTGCACATCGAGAGACTGAAATTCTTGCCCATTCTTCCTTGCAATACAGCTCGAGCTCAGTGAGGTTGGATGGAGAGCGTTTGTGAACAGCAGTTTTCAGCTCTTTCCACATATTCTCGATTGGATTCAGGTCTGGACTTTGACTTGGCCATTCTAACACCTGGATACGTTTATTTGTGAACCATTCCTTTGTAGATTTTGCTGTATGTTTGGGATCATTGTCTTGTTGGAAGATAAATCTCCGTCCCAGTTTCAGGTCTTTTGCAGACTCCAACAGGTTTTCATCCAGAATGGTCCTGTATTTGGCTGCATCCATCTTCCCCTCAATTTTAACCATCTTCCCTGTCCCTGCTGAAGAAAAGCAGGCCCAAACCATGATGCTGCCACCACCATGTTTGACAGTGGGGATGGTGTGTTGAGTGTGATGAGCTGTGTTGCTTTTACGCCAAACATATAGTTTTGCATTGTGGCCAAAAAGTTCGATTTTGGTTTCATCGGACCAAAGCACCTTCTTCCACATGTTTGGTGTGTCTCCCAGGTGGCTTGTGGCAAACTTTAGACAAGACTTTTTATGGATATCTTTGAGAAATGGCTTTCTTCTTGCCACTCTTCCATAAAGGCCAGATTTGTGCAGTGTACGACTGATTGTTGTCCTATGGACAGACTCTCCCACCTCAGCTGTAGTTCTCTACAGTTCATCCAGAGTGATCATGGGCCTCTTGGCTGCATCTCTGATCAGTCTTCTCCTTGTCTGAGCTGAAAATTTAGAGGGACAGCCAGGTCTTGGTAGATTTGCAGTGGTCTGATACTCCTTCCATTTCAAAATGATCGCTTGCACAGTGCTCCTTGGGATGTTTAAAGCTTGGGAAATCTTTTTGTATCCAAATCCGGCTTTAAACTTCTCCACAACAGTATTACGGACCTGCCTGGTGTGTTCCTTGGTCTTCATGATGCTCTCTGCGCTTTCAACAGAACCCTGAGACTATCACAGAGCAGGTGCATTTATACAGAGACTTGATTACACACAGGTGGATTCTATATATCACCATCAGTCATTTAGGACAACATTGGATCATTCAGAGATCCTCGCTGAACTTCTGGAGTGAGTTTGCTGCACTGAAAGTAAAGGGGCCGAATAATTTTGCACGCACCACTTTTCAGTTTTTTATTTGCTAAAAAAGTTTAAAATATTCAATAGATTTCGTTCCACTTCACAATTGTGTCCCACTTGTTGGTGATTCTTCACAAAAAATTTCAATTTTATATCTTTATGTTTGAAGCCTGAAATGTGGCAAAAGGTTGAAAAGTTCAAGGGGGCCGAATACTTTCGCAAGCCACTGTATATATATATATATATATATATATATTACAGTCAGGGCCGGCTCAAGATACTGTGCTGCCTGGGTCCAAGAATGAAATGCTGCCCCCCCCCCCCAAATAAAAATAAATCACGCCCCCACATCTATTATTTTGTATCTTGATAATTAAAACTAAAATTCAATTTATCAGGAAGTCAGACTTACAGCACCTTGTCTATGTGCAAATTTATATGACATACCACTGTGTTACCGCTCCCCCATCTTGGTGCCCAAGGGCATCCATGGGTGCAGTGTGTGTCAGCACAGTGGGCCCCCACCCCTCAGGGCCTGTGTGCAGTGAACACGTTGCACCCATGGATGGTATGCCACTGGGATAGGGCAGTATAGGGGTGGGCTAGGGCAGTACAGGGGCAGGCTAGGGCAGTATATAGACAGGCTAGGGTAGTGTATCGACAGGCTAGCATCCATCAGTGCCACTTCATCAGTGCCCATCAATGTAGCCTATCAGTGTCCATTAGTGCCCCCTAACAGTGTCCATCAGTGCCACCTCATCAGTGCCCGCCAGTGCAGCCTATCAGGGTCCATCAGTGCCACCTCATCAGTGCCAATCAGTGCAGCCTATCAGTGTCCATCAGTTCTGCCTCATCAGTGCCCACCAGTACAGTCCATCAGTGCCATCTCATCAGTGCAGCCTATCACTGCCTATTAGTGTCCATCAGTGCAGCTTATCAGTACACATCAGTGCCACCTCATCAGTGCCCACCAGTGCAGCCTATCAGTGTCCATCAGTGCACCCTCATCAGTGCCCACCGGTACAGACTTTCAGTGCCTATCAGTGCCACCTCATCAGTGCTCACCAGTGCAGCCTATCAGTGCCCATCAGTGCCACCTCATCAGTGCCCACCAGTACAGCCTATCAGTGTCCATCAGTGCCTCCTCATCAGTGCCCATCAGTGCAGCCCATCAGTGTCCACCAGTGCCTCCTCATCAGTGCCCACCAGTGCAGCATATCAGTGTCCATCAGTGCCCACTAGTGCAGCCTATTAGTGTCCATCAGTGCCACCTCATCAGTGCCCACTAGTGCAGCCTATCAGTGTCCATCAGTGCCCAACAGTGCAGCCTATCAGTGTTAATCAGTGCCCACCAGTGCAGCCTATCAGTGGCACCTCATCAGTGCCCACTAGTGCAGCCTATCAATGTACATTAGTGCCTCCTATCAGTGCCCACCAGTGCAGCCTATCAGTGTCCATCAGTGCCACCTCAACAGTGCCCACCAGGGCAGCCTATCAGTGCCCTTCAGTGCCACCTCAACAGTGCCCATCAGTGCAGCCTATCAGTGTCCATCAGTGCCACCTCATCAGTGCCCACCAGTGCAGCCTATAAGTGCCCATCAGTGCCACCTCATCATTGCCGACCAGTGCAGCCTATCAGTGCCACCTCAACAGTGCCCACCTGTGCAGCCTATCGGTGCCACCTCAACAGTGCCCACCAGTGCAGCCTATCAGTGTACATCAGCGGCCTCTCATCAGTTCTCACCAGTGCAGCCTATCCTTGTCAATCAGTGCCTCCTATCAGTGTCCACCAGTGCAGCCTATCAGTGTCCATCGGTGCCACCTCAACAGTGCCCACCAGTGCAGCCTATCAGTGCCCACCAGTGCAGCCTATCAGTGCCCATCAGTGCCACCTCAACAGTGACCACCAGTGCAGCCTATCAGTGCCGCCTCATCAGACAATCCACAGGCAACCATCGCATTGGGGACCGACCAGCCAGTTAGCTCACTGCACATCTGATCCGCACTCTGGGGATGTCAGCGCTCCCGCTCTCACTGTAAACCCATTACTTAGCTGCAAGGTGTACCTGCAGCCTCGGCCTTCTCCTCCATGCAGACTGCATCAGGCACTCCCAGCCCCGCCACCTCCCCTGCTCCCAGTGGACTACAGGCATCGAGGTGGGGCCCCTAATGTGCAGGCAGTGTGGGTTCCAGGGGCAGCTTTTTTGGGCCCCAAAACAGTGACTGAGCATGGGGCATTTGCATGAAAGATGGCCCTGGCGCCGCCCCCCTTAAAGTGCCACCTGGGTCCCATGGACTCCGGGGGACCCATGGTAGGGCCCGCCCTGTATACTGTATCTTACAAAAGTAAGCACACCCCTCACATTTTTGTAAATATTTTATTATATCTTCAAGTGACAACACTGAAGAAATGACACTTTGCTACAATGTAAAGTAGTGAGTGTACAGCTTGTATAACAGTGTAAATTTGCTGTCCCCTCAAAATAACTCAACACACAGTCATTAATGTCTAAACCACTTGCAACAAAAGTGAGTACACCCCCAAGTGAAAATGTCCAAATTAGGCCCAATTAGCCATTTTTCCTCCCCGGTGTCATGCGATTCATTAGTGTTACAAGGTCTCAGCTGTGAATGGGGAGCAGGTGTGTTAAATTTGGTGTTATCGCTCTCACTCTCTCATACTGGTCACTAAAAGTTCAGCATGGCACCCTGGCAAAAAACTTTCTGATTATCTGAAAAAAAGAATTGTTGCTCTACATAAAGATGGCCTAGGCTATAAGAAGATTGCCAAGACCCTGAAACTGAGCTGCAGCATGGTGGCCAAGACCATACAGCCATTTAACAGGACAGGTTCCACTCAGAACAGGCCTCGCCATGGTTGACCAAAGAAGTTGGGTACACGTGCTCAGCATCATATCCAGAGGTTGTCTTTGGGAAATAGACGTATGAGTGCTGCCAGCATTGCTGCAGAGATTGAAGGGGTGGGGGATCAGCCTGTCAGTGCTCAGACCATACGCCGCACACTGCAACAAATTGTCTGCATGGCTGTCGTCCCAGAAGGAAGCCTCTTCTAAAGATGATGCACAAGAAAGCCTGCAAACAGTTTGCTGAAGACAAGCAAACTAAGGACATGGATTACTGGAACCATGTCCTGTGGTTTGATCAGACCAAGATAAACTTATTTGGTTCAGATGGTGTTTAGAAGTGTATGGCGACAACCAGGTGAGGAGTAGGGATGAGCCGAACACCCCCCGGTTCGGTTCGCACCAGAACCCGCGAACGGACCGAAAGTTCGCACGAACGTTAGAACCCCATTGACGTCTATGGGACTCGAACGTTCGAAATCAAAAGTGCTCATTTTAAAGGCTAATTTGCATGGTATTGTCCTAAAAAGGGTTTGGGGACCCGGGTCCTACCCCAGGGGACATGTATCAATGCAAAAAAAACTTTTAAAAACGTCCGTTTTTTCGGGAGCAGTGATTTTAATGATGCTTAAAGTAAAAAAAAAAAAAGTGAAATATTCCTTTAAATATCGTACCTGGGGGGTGTCTATAGTATGCCTGTAAAGTGACGCGTGTTTCCCATGTTTAGAACAGTCCCTGCACCAAATGTCATTTTTAAAGGAAAAAATCTCATTTAAAACTGCTTGCGGGTTTAATGTCATGTCGGGTCATGGCAATATGGATGAAAATCAGTGAGACAAACGGCATGGGTACCCCCCAGTCCATTACCAGGCCCTTTGGGTCTTGTATGGATATTAAGGGGAACCCCACACCCAAATTAAAATAAGGAAAGGTGTGGGGCCACCAGGCCCTATATACTCTGAACAGCAGTATACAGGCGGTGCAAACAAGACAGGGACTGTAGGTTTGTTGTTAAGTAGAATCTGTTTGTAATTTTGAACATTTTTAATGTGTTTAGCTCCAGCCAAAAAATCTTTTCTAAGCTTTTTGGAAAACATAGGGAAGGGTTATCACCCCTGTGACATTTGTTTTGCGTCTTTCCTCCTCTTCAGAAGATTTCACCTCACTTTTTTGTCCCAATGAAAAATGTTTTTTGAAAATTTGGGTTTTTTTGTGGAACAAGGATTGGAAAGTATCAGTGGAAAGGAGAAATTGTTTTCCCATATTAACTCTTACAGGAGAGAATTTCCCTTCCTTAGGGGTAGATTTCATCTCACTTCCTGTTGTCTCCTACCGTTTGCAAGTAGGAGTCGTTTGTAAGTTAGATGTTTGAAGGTAGGGTCCTGCCCTATATACTCAGCAGAAATTTGGGCCTTAGGTGTTGCTGTGGCCAAAACACTGTAAGCCCTCACAGGGCCCTGCTGTGAAATATTAGATCAAGAATTGTAATTACATGCCCCTGTTGAACAGGAGCTGAAAAATTAGGCCTTAGGCACTGGTACTGGTGCCACAACACTGCAACCCCTCACAGACACTCTAGTTGGAACGCAGGAACGAGCCCTGCTGCAAAGTATTGCATCAAAAATTGTAATTACACGCCCCTGTTAGACAGGGGCAGAAAAATTGGGTCTTAGGCACTGGTGCTGGTGCCACAACACTGCAACCCCTCACAGACACTCTAGTTGAAACGCAGGAACAAGCCCTGCTGCAAAGTATTGCATCAAAAATTGTAATTACACGCCCCTGTTAAACAGGGGCTGAAAAATTGTGCCTTAGGCACTGGTGGTGGCGCCCAGAACCAAAAATGTTCTTACAAGCTATCAGCGTGATGATTGAGGAGGAAGAGGATAATTACTCAGGGATAGTCACTCAGCATCAGCATAGGCAGTCTTTGAAGGGATCTGAGATTTCAAAAAAAATTATTCGGTTACATCTGCATCAGGTGCTTGGTAGCTGGTGGTGATCCAAGACTGATTCATTTTTATGAAGGTCAGCCGATCGACCGAGTCGGTGGACAGACGCACCCTGTGATCGGTTACCACGCCTCCAGCAGCACTGAATGTGCGTTCCGAAAGAACGCTGGATGCAGGACAGGCCAGTAGCTCAATTGCATACTGTGCAAGCTCTGGCCAGTGATCCATCCTCAAGACCCAGTAACCCAGAGGATTTTCGGTGGGAAAGGTGTCCAAGTCTGATCTTGCCCCTAGGTATTCCTGCACCATGTAAAACAGACGCTGGCGATGGTTGCTGGAACCGATCATACCTTGGGGCTGCGGACCAAAAATTTGTCTGAACGCATCGGTCAGACGGCCACCTTCTCCACCGCTCCTTCTTTGACTGACCGAAGCCTCAGCAACACGTTGTCCAGAAACAGGAGTTTGTAACCTCCCAGTCTCTGGGAACGCGTTGCACAGACCTTTCTGCAAGGCCTCCCGAAGATGTTTCATCCTCTGCTCCCTCTGCGATGGCAAGATAAGGTCCGCAACCTTACCCTTGTAACGTGGATCAAGGAGGGTTGCCAGCCAGTATTGGTCCTTCTCCTTGATACCACGAATACGAGGATCCTTACGCAGGCTTTGCAGGATCAGGGAGGCCATGCAGCGTAGGTTTGCTGAGGCATTCGGTCCGGAGTCCTCTGGGTCACTAAGGACAACAACGTCCGCAGCCACCTCCTCCCAGCCACGTACAAGTCCATGTGTTCCTTGGGACTGATCCCTTAAAGACTGCTGATGCTGAGTGCCAGGCTCCACCTCCATACTGACACAATCTTCCTCCTCCTCCTCCTCCTCCTCGTCCTCTTCCTGTGTGATCGGCGGGCACGCAGGAACACTGTCTGGATAAAGGGGGCCTTGAGAGCTAAGGAAGTCCTCCTCTTCCTGCCTCTGTTCTGCCTCAAGTGCCCTGTCCATTATTCCACGCAGCGTGTGCTCCAACAGGTGGACAAGGGGGACAGTGTCACTGATGCATGCACTGTCAGTGCTCACCATCCTCGTGGCCTCCTCGAATGGTGACAGGACAGTGCATGCATCCCTGATCATGGCCCACTGGCGTGGGGAAAAAAAACCAAGGTCCCCTGACCCTGTCCTGGTGCCATAGTCGCACAGGTACTCATTGATGGCCCTCTGCTGCGTGTGCAGCCGCTGCAGCATGGCCAACGTCGAGTTCCACCTGGTGGGCATGTCACAGATTAGGCGGTTCTTGGGCAGGTTAAACTCCTTTTGGAGGTCCGTCAGCCGAGCACTGGCATTATATGACCGGCGGAAATGCACAGAGACTTTCCTGGCCTGCCTCAGGACATCCTGTAAGCCCGGGTACCTGCCCAAGAACCGCTGCACCACCAAGTTAAGGACGTGAGCCAAACAGGGCACATGGGTCAGTTGTCCCTGTCGGAGGGCAGAGAGGAGGTTGGTGCCATTGTCGCAAACCACCATTCCTGCCTTAAGTTGGCGTGGCGTCAACCACCTCTGAACCTGCCCCTGCAGAGCTGACAGAACCTCTGCCCCAGTGTGGCTCCTGTCCCCCAAGCACACCAGCTCAAGCACCGCATGGCATCTTTTGGCCTGCGTACTTGCGTAGCCCCTTGAACGCCTACGGAGCACCGCTGGTTCCGAGGAAGAGGCCATGGAGGAAGAAGAAGAGGAGGGGGTGGAGGAGAGAGGTGTGTCACAATCAGCATTTTGGAGGCGTGGTGGCGGAACAACCTCCAACACTACTGCACCTTGTCCTGCATCCTTCCCAGCTGCCAGCAGAGTCACCCAATGCGCCGTGAAACTTAAGTAACGTCCCTGTCCATGCCTGCTGGACCATGAGTCAGCGGTAATATGCACCTTACCGCTGACCGCCCTGTCCAGCGAGGCATGGACATTGCCTTCCACATGCCGGTAGAGAGCCGGAATCGCCTTCCGTGAGAAAATGTGGCGTTTGGGTACCTGCCACTGAGGAACCGCACATTCCACAAACTCACGGAAGGGGGCAGAGTCTACCAACTGAAAAGGCAGCAGTTGAAGTGCTAGCAATTTTGCTAAGCTAGCATTCAACCGCTGGGCATGTGGATGGCTGGGAGCAAACTTCTTTCGGCGGTGCAGCAGCTGGGGCAGGGAAATTTGCCTGGTACAATCTGACGTCGGTGTACCAAAAGCAGATTGCCCACAAGTACTTGGCTGTGACACACCTAATTCTACACCTTCATTCCTCTCACTGCAGGTCTCAGAGAGGACTGAAGGTCTAGTGGGGTTGGAAATCTCAGCTGATGAGGAGCAAGGAGAGATCGTCTTTGTTCTTTGGTGTGGGTCTTTCAGATACGCTTGCCAACGAACTGCATGGCAGGTCAACATATGTCTGGTCAAGCATGTGGTACCCAAGCGGGAGATGTTTTGGCCACGCGAGATACGCTTGAGACATATGTTGCAAATAGCAGCGGTGCGATCTGATGCACTCGTCTCAAAAAAGGCCCACACCAAAGAACTTTTTGAATAACGCGCAGAGACTGCAGCGCCCTGCACATGTGGAGCTTTGGGGTGTGATGCAGTCAATGTGCTGCCCTTAGGCTGGCCCCTGGAGGGCATCCTGCCTAGTTGGTGATGTGCCACCTCCTCCTCCTCCTCCTCCTCTCTCCTATCAGGCACCCACGTTGAGTCAGTGACCTCATCATCCCCTCCCTCCTCATCACTGGAGCAAACCTGGCAGTATGCTGCAGCAGGGGGAGCATGACTGCCAGATTGCTGTCCTTCTTGGGCACCCCCTCTGTCCGTGCTCATGTTACTGCCTTCATTGAGCTCAGTATCATCATCAGAGCCTTCCAAACGCTGGGCATCCTCCTGGAGCATGTACCCAACACTGTGGTCAAACAGTTCGAGGGAATCCTCATGAGGACATGGTGGAGCTAGGGAAGGAGTCACTGATGACATTGAGCTGAGGGAAGAGGCCGCTGCTTTGCCAGACAAAGCACCCTGGGCATGGGTGAGAGAGGATGAGGAGGATGAGGACGGCTTGGTCATCCACTCGACCAAGTCTTCCGCATGTTGCGGCTCAACACGGCCAGCTGCCGAAAAAAAGGCCAAGCGTGTCCCATGGCCACGTGCTGATGAGGATGCACCGTCTCCACGACCAGCACTAGACACAGAGCCTGCTTGCCCTCTCTTATTGGCTTGTGACTGTCTGCCTCTCCTTCTTGGCCTTCCAGACATACTAATGGCCTGTAGCTGCACTAAGCTGGGATAGAACACCTGTAATTTTCTTCAGGTAGCTTTATATACTGTAACCAGACAAGCCTGCCTGTCAGTAGGAAGATAACAGGAACGGATCTAGCTGAACACTGTGAGCAGGACACACTGTACTAAATGTAAATAGTCTAGCTGCCTGACCGTGGTACTAATAGGATCAAAAAGAACACCTGTAATTTTCTTCAGGTAGCTTTATATACTGTAACCAGACAAGCCTGCCTGTCAGTAGGAAGATAACAGGAACGGATCTAGCTGAACACTGTGAGCAGGACACACTGTACTAAATGTAAATAGTCTAGCTGCCTGACCGTGGTACTAATAGGATCAAAAAGAACACCTGTAATTTTCTTCAGGTAGCTTTATATACTGTAACCAGACAAGCCTGCCTGTCAGTAGGAAGATAACAGGAACGGATCTAGCTGAACACTGTGAGCAGGACGCACTGTACTAAATGTAAATAGTCTAGCTGCCTGACCGTGGTACTAATAGGATCAAAAAGAACACCTGTAATTTTCTTAAGGTAGCTTTATATACTGTAACCAGACAAGCCTGCCTGTCAGTAGGAAGATAACAGGAACGGATCTAGCTGAACACTGTGAGCAGGACACACTGTACTAAATGTAAATAGTCTAGCTGCCTGACCGTGGTACTAATAGGATCAAAAAGAACACCTGTAATTTTCTTCAGGTAGCTTTATATACTGTAACCAGACAAGCCTGCCTGTCAGTAGGAAGATAACAGGAACGGATCTAGCTGAACACTGTGAGCAGGACGCACTGTACTAAATGTAAATAGTCTAGCTGCCTGACCGTGGTACTAATAGGATCAAAAAGAACACCTGTAATTTTCTTAAGGTAGCTTTATATACTGTAACCAGACAAGCCTGCCTGTCAGTAGGAAGATAACAGGAACGGATCTAGCTGAACACTGTGAGCAGGACACACTGTACTAAATGTAAATAGTCTAGCTGCCTGACCGTGGTACTAATAGGATCAAAAAGAACACCTGTAATTTTCTTAAGGTAGCTTTATATACTGTAACCAGACAAGCCTGCCTGTCAGTAGGAAGATAACAGGAACGGATCTAGCTGAACACTGTGAGCAGGACACACTGTACTAAATGTAAATAGTCTAGCTGCCTGACCGTGGTACTAATAGGATCAAAAAGAACACCTGTAATTTTCTTCAGGTAGCTTTATATACTGTAACCAGACAAGCCTGCCTGTCAGTAGGAAGATAACAGGAACGGATCTAGCTGAACACTGTGAGCAGGACGTACTGCACTAAATGTATATAGCAGGAACGGATCTAGCTGAACACTGTGAGCAGGACGCACTGCACTGAATGTAAATAGCAGGAACGGATCTAGCTGAACACTGTGAGCAGGACGCACTGCACTAAATGTAAATACCAGGAACGGATCTAGCTGAACACTGTGAGCAGGACGCACTGCACTGAATGTAAATAGCAGGAACGGATCTAGCTGAACACTGTGAGCAGGACGCACTGCACTGAATGTAAATAGCAGGAACGGATCTAGCTGAACACTGTGAGCAGGACGCACTGCACTGAATGTAAATAGCAGGAACGGATCTAGCTGAACACTGTGAGCAGGACGCACTGCACTAAATGTAAATACCAGGAACGGATCTAGCTGAACACTGTGAGCAGGACGCACTGCACTGAATGTAAATAGCAGGAACGGATCTAGCTGAACACTGTGAGCAGGACGCACTGCACTGAATGTAAATAGCAGGAACGGATCTAGCTGAACACTGTGAGCAGGACGCACTGCACTGAATGTAAATAGCAGGAACGGATCTAGCTGAACACTGTGAGCAGGACGTACTGCACTAAATGTATATAGCAGGAACGGATCTAGCTGAACACTGTGAGCAGGACGCACTGCACTGAATGTAAATAGCAGGAACGGATCTAGCTGAACACTGTGAGCAGGACGCACTGCACTAAATGTAAATAGCAGGAACAGATCTAGCTGAACACTGTGAGCAGGACGCACTGCACTAAATGTAAATAGCAGGAACGGATCTAGCTGAACACTGTGAGCAGGACGCACTGCACTAAATGTAAATAGCAGGAACGGATCTAGCTGAACACTGTGAGCAGGACGCACTGACTGCACTAAATGTAAATAGCAGGAACGGATCTAGCTGAACACTGTGAGCAGGATGCACTGCACTAAATGTAAATAGCAGGAACAGATCTAGCTGAACACTGTGAGCAGGACGCACTGCACTAAATGTAAATAGCAGGAACGGATCTAGCTGAACACTGTGAGCAGGACGCACTGCACTAAATGTAAATAGCAGGAACGGATCTAGCTGAACACTGTGAGCAGGACGCACTGCACTGAATGTAAATAGCAGGAACGGATCTAGCTGAACACTGTGAGCAGGACGCACTGCACTGAATGTAAATAGCAAGAACGGATCTAGCTGAACACTGTGAGCAGGACGCACTGCACTGAATGTAAATAGTCTAGATAGAAGATAACAGGAACGGATCTAGCTAAACTGAATACAGTGTATATATATATATGCAACACCTGGGATGCATATATATACACAATACACTGTAAGTGCAGCTAACTGACTGACTGTTCTGCCTAATCTATCTAACTCAAATCAAATGACACTGTCTGTCTCTCTCTCTATCTCTCAGCACACCGGAACACACACTACACAGGGCCGCCGTGCAGGCGGCCTTATATAGTGTGGGGTGTGTACTAAATCCCCTGAGCCATAATTGGCCAAAGCCACCCTGGCTTTGGCCAATTACAGCTCTCTCTACTGACGGCGCTGTGATTGGCCAAGCATGCGGGTCATAGTGCATGCTTGGCCAATCATCAGCCAGCAATGCACTGCGATGCCGCAGTGAATTATGGGCCGTGACGCGCCACACGAATTTGGCGCGAACGGCCCATATCGTTCGCAATTCGGCGAACGACCGAACAGCCGATGTTCGAGTCGAACACGAAGCTCATCCCTAGTGAGGAGTATAAAGACAAGTGTGTCTTGCCTACAGTCAAGCTTGGTGATGGGAGTGTCATGGTCTGGGGCTTCACTTAGGGGTGTACTCACTTTTGGTGCCAGCAGTTTAGACATTAATGGCTGTGTGTTGAGTTATTTTGAGGGGACAGCAAATGTACACTGTTATACAAGCTGTACACTCACTACTTTACATTGTAGCAAAGTGTCATTTCTTCAGTGTTGTCACATGAAAAGATAGAATAAAATATTTACAAAAATGTGAGGGGTGTACTCACTTTTGTGAGATACTGTGTATATATATATATATATATATATATATATATATATATATATATATATATATATATACAGTGGGGACGGAAAGTATTCAGACCCCCTTACATTTTTCACTCTTTGTTATATTGCAGCCATTTGCTAAAATCATTTAGGTTCATTTTTTTCCTCATTAATGTACACACAGCACCCCATATTGACAGAAAAACACAGAATTGTTGACATTTTTGCAGATTTATTAAAAAAGAAAAACTGAAATATCACATGGATCTAAGTATTCAGAACCTTCGCTGTGACACTCATATATTTAACAGGTGCAGTCCATTTCTTCTGATCATCCTTGAGATGGTTCTACACCTTCATTTGAGTCCAGCTGTGTTTGATTATACTGATTGGACTTGATTAGGAAAGCCACACACCTGTCTATATAAGACCTTACAGCTCACAGTGCATGTCAGAGCAAATGAGAATCATGAGGTCAAATGAACTGCCTGAAGAGCTCAGAGATAGAATTGTGGAAAGGCATAGATCTGGTCAAGGTTACAAAAAATTTTCTGCTGCACTTAAGGTTCCTAAGAGCACAGTGGCCTCCATAATCTTTAAATGGAAGACGTTTGGGACAACCAGAACCCTTCCTAGAGCTGGCCATCTGGCCAAACTGAGCTATCGGAAGAGAAGAGCCTTGGTGAGAGGTAAAGAAGAACCCAAAGATCACTGTGGCTGAGCCCCAGAGATGCAGTCGGGAGATGAGAGAAAGTTGTAGAAAGTCAACCATCACTGCAGCCCTCCACCAGTCGGGGCTTTATGGCAGAGTGGCCCGACGGAAGCCTCTCCTCAGTGCAAGACACATGAAAGCCCACATGGAGTTTGCTAAAAAACACCTGAAGGACAAGATGGTGAGAAATAAGATTCTTCGGTCAGATGAGACCAAGATAGAACTGCTCATCTGCTGTCCAATACAGTCCCAACAGTGAAGCATGGTGGTGTTAGCATCATGCTGTGGGGGTGTTTTTCAGCTGCAGGGACAGGACGACTGGTTGCAATCGAGGGAAAGATGAATGTGGCCAAGTCCTGGATGAAAACCTTCTCCAGAGTGCTCAGGACCTCAGACTGGGCCAAAGGTTTACCTTCCAACAAGACAATGACCCTAAGCACACAGCTAAAATAACGAAGGAGTGGCTTCACACCAACTCCATGACTGTTCTTGAATGGCCCAGCCAGAGCCCTGACTTAAACCCAATTGAGCATCTCTGGAGAATTTTTTTTTTTTGTTTTTTTTTTTGTTTTTGTTTTACTTTTTTTTTCCCCATTTCCCTAATGCATCTCAATTTTGTGTGTGTTTAATTATGAGGTTATGAGGTTTATTTTATATATTCCTTAGAGTGACACCATTTCTTTTCCTATAAAAATCAGATATCCGATTTTTTTTGATTAGTTCAGTGTAGTTTATCTAATTTTTTTTAAGTATAAGGCTCTCATGAGCAGGGCCCTCTGATTCCTCTTGTATAGTATTATATTGTAACTCTTATGTCTCCCTCAATTACGTAAAGCGCTGCACAAACTGTTGACGCTATATAAATTCTGTATTACAGTAATATAATAAATTAAAGTGATTTGTGAATGGCTTACACAAGCTACTGTCTATTACCACCCTAATTAATAAAGAACTATAGTTATGTTGTGTTTGATTTACACAATCAGGTTTAGTAATTATGATGAGATATCAGTTTTTTTTTTTAAATTCTATTGATTTAGTGTATTTTATCTATTGAAAATGATTTGTGATGGGCTTATGTGGACTGCTGTCTATGACTACCCTGATTTCTAAAGAATTATACTTTCTGTGTTTGATTCAAACAACATGATTTAGTGAATTTCTATCTAATTTTTTTTTTTTTGCTTCTAATGCAGATTTGCACATTGGTTAAAAAAAAACCTCGTTTAGATCATCAGCTCCTACTGTATACCCCAAGGATGGGCAGGCAGAGCTAAGTGGATGACATAAGATATACGTATATACAGCATGTTAGCTGCCTTTCTGCAATCATATGCATCTCTGCACATGTAAGCAGAATCTGGCTTGTTCAGTACGGCACTGCAGGAAACACAGCTGAATACTAGAAAAAATAAATACCGTCAGTAACCCATTGTAAGCAACCCCAGGTCAGCGTGTGTTATCCTGATCAGTAACAGTGAATTCTGATTGGCTGCCGCTAGCTATCACACTTTATCTTTTGGAAAAAGGCCATGTTTGTATATGGGGAACGCTGATTGGATCTGTGTACAGATAAACATCCTTATGTCATTACTACCCCCCCCCCCCTCCACCTCCTAGATGTAAGCGTTCTATTTTTAGACCTTCGCATTTTATGACTGGTCAATAAAGTCGTTTATTAAAGGCCCATCATTCGTCTGTTTGCAATAAAAGTAGCTCTGAGCCTATAGGCTGGTGAAGTCCAAGATTTTTTTTTTTTAGGTCATCTTTTACCCATCGTGGTCATAAAAATGCCATGCAGACCTTGCAGCCTTGCCTGCCTTGGAGGTGCCAAGCTTTTTATCCTGCCATGTCCTAGAGGTGCCAAGCTCAGTACAGTGACAGATGGCGGGGGGTGATGTGAGCAAGATGGAAGCAGTCCAGATTGACTCCTACAGTACTGGTACACACACTGACTCAGTGTCACCTCACCAGCAAATAACACAGCAGAGGGGGCTTGTACGCCTTCCTGAGAATTTCCTTATAGGATTCCAGAGATTAAGGGGTCATAGGCTCTAAAATCTCTGATGCCTGCCATACGGGTACAGGTCCTGTGGCTGGTTGTACTGTATATGTCCTCTCGGTTCAGACACTGCTTTGTGTTACTGTTTTCTGGTTGTGTGTATACTGTAAACCCTCGTCTCAATGTGTGCCTGTGTACCTGCGTGCGTCTGAATCAGCGTAGGCTTCAGCTTCATTGTGAGTATTAATGTCACAAGGTTAAAGATGAAAATATTAAACCATCCATCAGTTGTCACCAATTACTTTACGTACAGCGGAGAGCTGTACCCACAGCTAGTAATATACACACCATAGCTACAAGCAGTGTTATACTAATAAAACCACCCACCCAGAGGCCTGCTATAGAGCAATAGCAGCTATATCATACTGTTACTTTTTGGTTTATCCTGAGATGTATAATACACTACAATACTTATCTATATACAGTACTGTACACATCACACTGACCCCAGCAGTACGTGATTATATACGGTTACCCAAGATGGTTGAAGTATAGATCAATTCTAAAGAATTCCAGCTATAGTTACATTGGTTCAGCTTAGACCAGTGTATCCATGTACAGTGGGGAAAATAATTATTTGATCCCCTACAGATTTTGTAAGTTTGTCCACTTACAAAGAAATTAAGGATCCATAATTTATTTTATCATACGTGTATTTCAAAATGATAGAGACAGAATATCAACCAAAAATCCAGAAAAACACATGATACAAATGTTTTAAGTTGAGTTGCAGTTCAGTGAGTAAAATAAGTTTTTGATCCCCAAGCAAAACATGACTTAGTACTTGGTGGAGAAACCTTTAGAGGCAAGCACAGAGTTAAGACGTTTCTTGTAGTTGGTGACCAGGTTTGCACACATCTCAAGGGGGAATTTTGGTCCACTCTTCTTTACAGATCCTCTCTAAAACCCTAAAGCATTTATTAACCCCCCCAAAAACCCAAACACAGATTCTGTTCCTTTAAAGCATGTTATACAGCACAGTGGGGCCGGTACATGAGCCTAAGAACACCATCTCTACAGTCAAGCACGGAGGTGGAAACATTATGCTTTGGGGCTGTGTAATTTGGCACACTGTAACACCTGTAATAGCCAGGCAAGATTAGCCAAGTATGCCCTCCCCTCTGCAAACAGACCACGACAATCATGGCTGCAGAGCCCCTGACATTGTGGTCTGTTTGCGTGCCTCAGTCATCCGCACCCTGCTCTTTTGTGTCTGTCTCCTCTGTCCCCCCCTCTCTGCGTGTCACCTATTGACAGTGACGCCCCATTCCCCTCCTGCTGCAAGAATAACATATAGATTTGTATACTATCCTTTCTGTATCTTAATACAGTGACCCCCTGTCTCTGTGTTTTATTAAAAAAATACCTCCTTCACCGTATCTCACGGCAGCTCGATTGTGTTACCGGCCGCGTCTCCTTTCTCCTCTCCTCCTTAACAGGGGGGCACTGCATTAGAGACAGAACGGATAATGTAAATTTCTGAAAGAGGGTTAACAACCACTTTAGGGTTTCTTGGCGTGTCGCTTGGCAACTTGAAGTTTCAGCTCCCTCAATATATTTTCTATAGGATTAAGGTCTGGAGACTGGCTAGGCCACTTCCATGACCTTAATGTACTTCTTCTTGAGCCACTCCTTTGTTTCCTTGGCGGCATGTTTTGGGTCATTGTCATGCTGGAAGACCCATCAACGACCCATCTTCAGTGTTCTGGCTGAGGGAAGAAGGCTGGTTATGGTCATAGTCAGCATATTTCTTCCTCCAAACACGGTGAGTCGAATTAATGCCAAAGAGCTCAATTTTGGTGTCATCTGTCCATAGCACTTTGTCCCAATCCCTCTCTGAATCATTTAGATGTTCATTGGCAAACTTTAGGCGGGCCTGTACATGACCCTAAGTACACCATCCCTACAGTCAACCACGGAGATGGAAACATGATGCTTTGGGGCTGTTTCTCTGCTAAAGGTACAGACTGACTTTACCGCATTGAGGGGGATGGGGCCATGTATTGTAAAATCTTGGATGAGAACATTTTTACCTCAGACAGAACACTGAAGATGGGTAGTGGATGGGTATTTCAGCATGACAATGACCCAAAATGTACTGCCAAGGCAACAAAGGAGTGGCTCAAGAAGAAGCACATTAAAATCATGGAGTGGCCTAGCCAGTCTCCAGACCTTAAACCTATAGACAATTTATGGAGGGAGCTGAAACTTTGAGTTGACAAGCAACAGCCAAGAAACTCTAAAGGAGTTGTAAAGGCAAAAGGTTTTTTATCTATGCATTAAAATAAAAAACCTTGTGTGGCTCCCCAGCACCCCCTAATACTTACCCTGAGCCCCTTCTCTATCCAGCGACGTCCACGAGTCCCTCGGTCATCCGGGACTTTCCTTCTGATTGGCTGAGGCATAGCCGCGGCGCCATTGGCTCCCGCGGCTGTTAATCAAAGCCAGTTAGCCAACCAGGGGAGAGAGGGGACGGGCCGGGTCGGGGGTCCATGTCTGAATGGATACATGGAGCTCTTACATGGCTCAGGTGCCCCCATAGAAAGCTGCTGGTCTATGGGGGGAACTCTGCAGGAGGGAGGGACCAGGAGCAGCGAAGAGGGACCTGAGAAGAGGAGCATCCAGGCTGCTGTGTGCAAATCCACTGCAACAGGTAAGTATAACATGTTTTGAAATTTTTTTTTTTTTAAAACAAGTCTTTACAATCACTTTAAGGATTTAGAGAAGATCTGTAAAGAAGAATGAACCAAAATCCCTCCTGAGATGTGTGCAAACCTGGTACTTCTACAAGAAACATCTGACCTCTGTACTTGCCAACAAGGGTTTTTCCAGCAACTAATAAGTCATGTTTTGCTTGGGGATCAAATACTTATTTTACTCACTGAACTGCAACTCCATTTATAACATCTGCATCATGTTTTTTTCTGGATTTTTGGTTAAAATTCTGTCGCTATCATTTAAAATACACCTATGACAACAATTATAAACTCTTAATTTCTTTGTAAGTGGGCAAACTTATAAAATCTGCAGGGGATCAAATAATTATTTTTTCCCACTGTATATACCATACATGGCCGATGCCCCTGGAAACTGTAATTCACTGAAGTAGACACCACTAATCCAGTGATCTTCATTTGCCTACAGGTCCCGTGCTGAGCAGCTGCCCTGTTGCATTGTGAACAAAGGAGGTCAGCTGCTTAGCATGGGTGCCATTTACAGAATGCTTTACTTTTTCTGAATGAATGCAAAGTGTTCTCAGATTGGACGAGGTGGAGAGGTGGGGTGGTGATGGGCCCAACGGCCGACCTCCTGTGTTTATAATGCCGCAGGCCAGCCACTCAGCACAGGACTCAGAAGCAAATTGTGCCACATAAGCTGACAGAGGAACAGAAAGAGTGGCCCGTAGTATGCCCCAAAAGCAATAAATGGAGGGCCGGCATGACAGGGGTTTAATGGGGCTTGAGACTAGAGTAATGGTAAGAGGGGAGGGGAGTACGTGGTTAGGTTTTTGTTAGGGCGTTGATAAATGATTCAGGAGATATGGGTGGAGCTCTGGGGGGAAGTGAGCTGGGGAGAAAAGTGGGGTGGTTATTCAGTTGCAGGGGAAGAGCTGGAGAATCAGCTTCCCACCCTTCCTCCCTACAATTTTGGGGGGATTTGTCGTGTGGTGGCAGAGTGTAAGGTCCTTTTAGGTCATATGGGCACTTAAAAGGTATGGTGTAGGGACCCATCTGAGGTACGGCTCCCAGTTGGTAGGGACCCGTATGAGGTACGGCTCCCAGTTGATGGGGACCCCTCTGAGGTACGGCTCCCAGTTGGTAGGGACCCATCTGAGGTACGGCTCCCAGTTGGTAGGGACCCGTCTGAGGTACGGCTCCCAGTTGGTATGGGTACCTGCTAGTTGTCTCCGAGAATGGGGTTTTGCGACTGGAGGCCTGATAAGACTAGCAGGTACGGTTATGACTTTGGGCTACATTATCTTTTAATAAAGATATATGTTATGTTTTGTAAGGTTATTGACATGTTAATTATTGGTATTTATATTTGGTTAATAAAATGGCTGCTATGGCCAATTTACTCCAGTTATGTGTGGTGTGGTCATTAAAATGAATAAGGGGTGGGGTTATTGGTATAGCAGGTAACAAGCCATGGTTAATACCATAGTCAAGCAAAACGGATGGAAAACTCTGGAGATGTAATTACCAGGTGTGACCAGGATCCATCCTTTCTGCGAACCATCATCACAGGGGATGAGACCTGGTGCCACCGATTCGATCCAGAATCCCAGCGGCAATCGATGGAATGGCATTCACCGTCTTCCCTGTGACCCAAAAAGAGTCGCCTGCAAAGGTCCAAGGTCAAGACAATGTTGATCACCTTCTTTGACAACGATTGCATCATTCAAGAATGTGTGACAGCGGTTCTGCAATCGATTCCTAAAGAGGCCTTTTCTGACAGTTTCCAGATGTTTTATGAATGTTGCCAAAAGTCTGTTGTGAAGGATGGCGATTATTTTGAAGGTCAATAAAGATAACTTGTTTGTATCTACTGTTTTGTTTGTTTCCTGATACCATTTACAGAACTTTTTAGACATACCTTGCATAACCACTGACACCTATGATCTTTTTAGCTATATGTAAGGGGTGCATTTTTACCAATTATCACCAATGTAAGAGGCTCTCTTCCTTACTGACCACCAGGCTAATGTATTGTGTGCTGTAGATATAGTAATTTTTGGCAGGGGTACCCTTAGGGTTGCCACCTTTTCTTCGAGCCAAGCCTGAACACTTCAGCGGGGCTTGGCATTTTTTTTGTAGCATACACTATGAGACCGTGGGGAACAGTGGGTGTAGCCAATTGCATATAGTGCAGGTGTGTGTAATGTACAATATAGTGTATATGTAGTGTGTAATGTACAATATAGTGTATATGTAGTGTGTAATGTTCAATATAGTGTATATGTAGTGTGTAATGTTTGGTGGGGAGCCTCCCAGTGTAATTTTGGGGGTGGGGGGAGGTCTCCTGGTGTAGTATGGGGCCTGTATATAGGGAAATTATTAGTAATTAATTGTATGAATTATCAGATGTTCACATCAATGGAGGATAATAAATGACCTACTCAGATATATAAATGTTGAGTTAATCACATGCATAAACACACACACTTAAATGCATACAGATACTGAGATATATACATATGCTCAATTACATACAGTACATGCACACACACATATACACACACTCAGATACATGCATACACACTCAGATATATACAGATACATGCATACGCACTCAGATATATACACAATCAGATTCATGCATACGCACTTTAAGATATATACACAATCAGATACATGCATACACACTCAGATATATACAGATACAGTGGGGACGGAAAGTATTCAGACCCCCTTAAATTTTTCACTCTTTGTTATATTGCAGCCATTTGCTAAAATCATTTCAGTTAATTTTTTTCCTCATTGATGTACACACAGCACCCCATATTGACAGAAAAACACAGAATTGTTGACATTTTTGCAGATTTATTAAAAAAAAAAAACTGAAATATCCTAAGTATTCAGGACCTTTGCTGTGACACTCATATATTTAACTCAGGTGCTGTCCATTTCTTCTGATCATCCTTGAGATGGTTCTACACCTTCATTTTAGTCCAGCTGTGTTTGATTATACTGATTGGTATTGATTAGGAAAGCCACACACCTGTCTATATAAGACCTTACAGCTCACAGTGCATGTCAGAGCAAATGAGAATCATGAGGTCAAAGGTACTGCCTGAAGAGCTCAAAGACAGAATTGTGGCAAGGCACAGATCTGGCCAAGGTTACAAAAAAATTCTGCTGCACTTAAGGATCCTAAGAGCACAGTGGCCTCCATAATCCTTAAATGGAAGACGTTTGGGATCACCAGAACCCTTCCTAGAGCTGGCCGTCCCGGCCAAACTTAGCTATTGGTGGAGAAGAGCCTTGGTGAGAGAGGTAAAGAAGAACCCAAAGATCACTTTGGCTGAGCTCCAGAGATGCAGTCGGGAGATGGGAGAAAGTTGTAGAAAGTCAACCATCACTGCAGCCCTCCACCAGTTGGAGCTGTATGGCAGAGTGGCCCGATGTAAGCCTCTCCTCAGTGCAAGACACATGAAAGCCTGCATGGAGTTTGCTAAAAAAAACCTGAAGGACTCCAAGATGGTGAGAAATAAGATTCTCTGGTCTGATGAGACCAAGATAGAACTTTTTGGCCTTAATTCTAAGCGGTATGTGTGGAGAAAACCAGGCACTGCTCATCACCTGTCCAATACAGTCCCAACAGTGAAGCATGGTGCATCATGCCATGGGGGTGTTTTTCAGCTGCAGGGACAGAACGACTGGTTGCAATCGAGGGAAAGATAAATGTGGTCAAGTACAGGGATATCCTGGACGAAATACTTCTCCAGAGTGCTCAAGACCTCAGACTGGGCCGAAGGTTTATCTTCCAACAAGACAATGACCCTAAGCACACAGCTAAAATAACAAAGGAGTGGCTTCACAACAACTCTGTGACTGTTCTTGAATGGCCCAGCCAGAGCCCTGACTTAAACCCAATTGAGCATCTCTGGAGAGACCTAAAAATGGCTGTCCACCAACCTTTACCATCCAACCTGACAGAACTGGAGAGGATCTGCAAGGAGGAATGGCAGAGGATCCCCAAATCCAGGTGTGAAAAACGTGTTGCATCTTTCCCAAAAAGACTCATGGCTGTATTAGATCAAAAGGGTGCTTCTACTAAATACTGAGCAAAGGGTCTGAATACTTAGGACCATGTGATATTTCCGTTTTTCTTTTTTAATAAATCTGCAAAACTGTCAACAATTCTGTGTTTTTCTGTCAATATGGGGTGCTGTGTGTACATCAATGAGGAAAAAAATTAACTTAAATGATTTTAGCAAATGGCTGCAATATAACAAAGAGTGAAACATTTAAGGGGGTCTGAATACTTTCTTTCCCCACTGTACATACATGCACTCAGATACACACAAACAGGTATAAATACACTAGACACAACCACAACATACTGTGAGATGAATACATTCATATGTAGCCTGGTAATGGGAAGCCAGCTTCTCTCCTCCCCTCTCTATCCTGCTGTCCCCTCACACCCTGTGCAGCTCCTTCCTCTGCCGTCCACACACACTCATAGCTCCTCTCCAATACATTGGTCTGTCACAGTGAACAGTCCTGAGAGGGCTCCAGTAGCTGGAACTAGAAGCAAAGTATTGGTAAATGCCGCCAGGAGGTTCTGTATCCCTCCACAGAGAGAAACAAGTCCCTTGTAATTAGGGCTGTTTCCATCCTGACAAATACAAATATGTGAAGAGAGGTGAACATCTGATACATGTTATGGAAGCAAGATTCTAATTAAGCTTTTATGGGGTTGCTATGGGGGTGTTGGAAGGGTTTTTGGGGGTGCCCTGGTAATTGGTGTCCGGGTGTCAAGCAGTGAGAAACCCGGGCAGAGGATGTAAAAATAGGACTGTCCGGGTGAATCCCGGACAGGTGGCAACCCTAGGTACCCTGAGACCTAAAAGTTATTTCAAGGATTCCACTGTGTGAAAAGGTTGAAAAAGGCTGATTTAGACAAAGTAACAGGTTTACTTTACAGGTGTAAAGCTGGCCATACACATAACGGTTCACTCTTCCATGCTAAACAGCATGGACGGACGAATCTACAATTGCCAACTATTGTATTCTGACAGCTGCTCCTTCGGTTTCTCAATCTAAATGTTATTAGCTGGGTAGTGTCTACGTGGCATCCCATGGCTAGAATTTTATTAAATTCACAGGAATCAACCAAAATTCACGTTGTGTGTTACCAGCTTAAGAACACATGCCTACTTGTATGCAACATCCCCAATCACCTCATTTGTATGCTGGAGTCCCCACAGCTCATTAATTCACTGTGCAAGTTTTGACACAAATTTTGGTGCTTATACGGGGCTAAGGACTTTCCCCAGCAATATATCTAATACTGGGGTACTGCACTGGAGGATGGACATGGGATAGACAAATGCATGCCTTTATACTATTGGGTCCCTCTATAGCAGGGTTTTTATCCTGGGATTCATTGACCCCTATGTGGTCCATGGATGGGCTTCAGGGGGTCCATGCAGTTCAAATAAAAAAATAACATTTACATTCACTGTACAGCCCCCCCCCCCTTGTCCCAATCAATGGTCTCCCACTGTAAGAAAGTAAAGAAACTGCGCCCTGCCACCACTTATAACGCCAACTGCTAAGCGTCTCTTGACTTATTGTTGGCCCATGTTTACCAATTAAAGTTGGATTATCATTCCCTGCACAACCTCCTTCTTGTGCCATGCAAAGTGCTAATTCTCATTGTCTAGTAGTAGTAGTAGTAGTAGTAGTAGTAGTAGTAGTAGTAGTAGTAGTAGTAGTAGTAGTAGTAATAGTAGTAGAGCAAAATTAAAATTGTTTTGTTTAATTTGCACAAGATGATTCCATTTCATTTTTGTAACCATTACCTTTTTGCATGAAAATGAATGAGTTTTTTGTTAAGGTTGTTTACTTTATTCAAACTTTGAGTATGTCATATGTATGAGGCAATCAAATTTCAGTACATTAAGTATATATATTCATTGCATATAAAGTTGTGCTTATGTGAATATTTCTGAAGAGGGGGTCCATAGTTTCCTTCAGATTCCTAAAGGGGTCTGTGATTCAAAAAAAGGTTAAGAACCAATGCTCTAGAGCTTTGGCAGGCAAACTAGGGTGTTGAAGTAGAAAGTGAGCATGTACCCCTTGCCCTCATTGCTCTGGAGTGAATTTGTTACAACATGCACAACATACACACCAGGGCAAGACCTAAAATCCAAAGTAGCACATGTAGTGAAAAATGGTTGGCATGCTCAGGCCTCAGAACTCAAGAATGAGTAATGCACAGATTTGAGGGCCCAGGAGTGTGTATCATATAGGGTGCAGGGCTGAAGAGTGTGTATTGTGCAGTGTTCAGAAATGCATATCACAGAGGGCTTAGGAGTGCGTATCACACAGAGCTCTTAGGCCTCATGTACACTGCTGCTGGTAAACGTTTAGGAGCAGTTGGGAGTTTTTTTCAACTGCCCCTGAACTCTCCTCTATTTTATCTTATCTGTCCATCTACACAGGGTCGTTTACAGTCGTTTCTAGGCAGTTGAGTTTAGAGGCATCTTTTGGAACGCAAAAAAATGCGTTCAGAAGCTGAGTTTACAGGCATTTCAAGCGCCAAACACTGCTAAACGCGGTAATTCACATTCAGTTGCGTTTCATTTACAGGCGTTTTTAATTTTTTTAAAAACACTTCTAGACGCAAACGCGGCAAAACACGGCAAAATGTCGCTAAACGCGGTATGTAAATGCTGCAAAATGGGCGTTAAACGTGGGTTACTATCTGTCAAGTTAAATCGTTCAGGAGAGGTTGTAAAAACGTCCCGTGTACATGAAGCCTTAAAGTGCATATCACACAGGTTGCAAGGCTCAGAAGTGCATATTGTACAGTGCTCAGGAGTGCGTATGGCACAGGACACAGGGCTCAGAAGTACGTATTGCGCAGGGCTCAGGACTGCATAACACACAGGGCACAAGGGAGTGCACATTGCATAGGCCACAGGGCTCAGAAATGTGTAATGCACAGGGCACAGGCTAACACATGCGTATTACACAGGATCATAGCTCCCAACTGTCCCTGAATTCGAGGGACTGTCCCTGATTTGGAGCAATGTCCCTCTGTCCCTCTTTCCTCCTCATGTGTTCACTCATTTCGGCCTGATCTATATAGATGTATATAAAATGCACTTTTTATCTATCAAAAAGTGTTCCCCAGTGCTAAACCTTTCATCTGATTTCTAAATAGCTGCATTTGTAAATTCCAAAAGCCAATATAAAAGGAAAAGTAGTGGTAAAAAAAAGCACTTGTGGGTTTAACCAATCTTGTTATTTTGTACAATTCTCCTTTAAGGGGCGTGGCAGGGGGTGTGTCCTATGCCTTTACATTTTTGCTGATAGGTGTCCCTCATTCCCATCTCAAAAAGTTGGGAGGTATGCAGGATGCAGGGCTTAGGAGAGTCTATCACACAGGGGGCAGGTCTCAGGAGTGCATATTGCACAGGTCACAGAGCTCAGAAGTGCATATCGCACAGGACAAAAGGCTCAGGTGTGCACATTGCTTAAGGTGCAGGGCTCAGGAATGGGCAACATAGGCCAGTGCACAACTAATATTACCTTCCTCCCAAACCCCATCTCCTCCAGTACATAACTCTCCCCACAACCCCTCCCCCTCAGTACAGAGATCTTCCCCCCTACTCTTAAATCCCCCCTCTTCCCTTTAATGTGTCATATGGGCAGGGAGGGTTCTCTGTGATCCACTCTAATGCCCTGTACACACGGTCGGATTTTCCGATGGAAAATGTGTGATAGGACCTTGTTGTCGGAAATTCCGACTGTGTGTAGGCTCCATCACACATTTTCCATCGGATTTTCCGACACACAAAGTTTGAGAGCAGGCTATAAAATTTTCCGACAAAAAAATCCGTTGTCGGAAATTCCGATCGTGTGTACACAAATCCGACGGACAAAGTGCCACGCATGCTCAGAATAAATAAAGAGATGAAAGCTATTGGCCACTGCCCCGTTTATAGTCCCGACGTACGTGTTTTACGTCACCGCGTTTAGAACGATCGGATTTTCCGACAACTTTGTGTGACCGTGTGTATGCAAGACAAGTTTGAGCCAACATCCGTCGGAAAAAATCCTAGGATTTTGTTGTCGGAATGTCTGAACAAAGTCCGACCGTGTGTACGCTGCATAAGAGGTGTTGTCACTGATAAACACAGAAGTTGGGAAAGGAAGTGAGTGCAGAAACTTCCTCTACTGGCTTCAGTGTTTACCAGTGACAAGTTGGTAAGGGATTAGCACAAAGCCAATGCTGAAGGTGGTGGTACCATCACTATCCAGACTGAATAAGCACTGTATATAACTATCAATGTGTCAAATTGTCAAAATATTTTTTGTGATACAAAGACCTGAAGCTTAGATAAACACCATTGTGTACATGGCCACAGGGGGAGAAGATGCCAGATGTCATATATATATATATGTTAGGGTCTGTATTAGGAGTAGAGGGAGGGTTGGGGGTTTGGGGTTTTAATTGTAGCCAAGTCCCGGGCCTCTCCAGGTCTAATGGTGACCTCCAGAGTTAGGGACAGCTGACATCCTTCTGTGTAGAGTGGGTTACGAGGCATGGTGGGTGCAATGTAAGGTAGATTAATGGGCGCCAGACACTTCTTGAATGCAAAGAGATTTATTGCCTCTTAAATAACTGTGGGAGAGAAGGTTTAGGGCCAGGACACCCTTAAGTGGTTGGTGGTTGCAATGTTAATTGGCAGACAGCAAGACTTCTATAGGTAGACAGCCATGCAGGGAAAGGCACACAGCCGGACACCACATCTGCATGTGTAGACACGCTGTCTCCTATGGCAACAAACTTGAACAGTTTCTAACAAAGGTTGCAATGAACTCTCACTTCCTCCACAAACTCATTTTTCGATCTTCACTCAACTAAGCTCCCAGTCTCTATCACCTAAACCCGCTGATCTCTGCCACTGGATCTCCTGAGCTCTTCCAATCCTCTCACTGAGTATCTTCCTCAAGCGTCACCTGTGCGTCCCTGCTGGGTCCCTAGATTGGCACTCACAGATACTTCTCAAGCGTCACCCCGCTGGCCTGCTCGGTCCCTGGCTTGGCACACAAGACTGCTCTGCAAGCGTCACCTCAGCTGGCTGGGTCCCTGGCTTGACACCTGCCAAATGCTTCAATTCCCTATGCTTCACCATTCCCAGTTGGTGAGCATGCTGCTCTGGTACTTGCCTCGGCTACTCACAGTGGCCCCTGGTAATAAGGTGGATGGTCCCAACATGGCGACAGCTTCCCCTATACATCCAACCACGAGAGGTTCTCTGGCCGGCAGAACCGTCACTTCTGTTTAGACTGCAAGCCGCAGTCCCACCCTACGCTGCTCTCTTCCTTCTGGATAGGTCCTCAGACAGCCTAGCAGCCAGATGTCCCCGGGATAGGCCTCAGGTTCTGACCTAGCAGCCCGGGGCAGAACAACACACGTCCACCCAGACAGCCATCCAGATGGCACAGAACCCCGATCACCTGACTCCACCCAAATAAATAGGCTCTCCCAGCAGTCCAAGGGACCCAAGAAGATCCCTGCCCATTGGCTGAGATAACCTATCTATTCCTAATCTGTCTTTTCAGTGCCCTTGTCTTATCTTATGACACCAGATACCCAGCCATCTAGTGAAAGAAGAGAGAAGTGCAGATTCCAGAATTAGGGTGGAATCAATTGATCTCCTATCAATAGACCAAAGCAACTATACCTGGCAGGTAAATTTACTAGCAAACCTGCCTAAACATCAGGGTTCTACATCATGAATGACCTTGAGATAACAGCTAGTGCAGACATTTCACCATGCCTTGCCTCCTAATCATGGTCAGTTGACCAAGTTGTTCTGTCATTTTGATGACTGAGTCTCAAGTTTTTCATACAACCATTATAAAACATGTTTGTGAAGGACTTTTAGGATGATTCTAAGAGAGTGATGTATGAGTGAGAAATGTGGTCCAGATGATCTATGGCAGCCAGGAACTAAAAGCCAACTGATAGCACAAGCTACAAGTACGTGGGTTATGTCTGTTTTCTGATGGGATGGTGCTCCCCTAGAGAAGTGTGGGCTCAGGATGTGATAGACGGGTGAGGAAGAATGCTCCTCTGGGAGTGAGATGTGGTCCAGGCTAGAAACAAGGTAAATGAAGACCTGTCTCCTGGGTACAGAACACTTAGATTTTGGGTGCTGGCGAACTGGCAGTAAGTTCTGTCATGTGCTAGAGAATGTCAGCGTTAGAAACCCTCATGAGTCTAGTTTGCACGCAGAGATAGAAGCCTGGCCCCGATACAAACTTTGTGTGGTAAAGTTACAATGTTTACATGTATGTACATCATCTCTCATAGAGAATACGCGAGAGGAAGTGTCAAAGATTAATCATCTGCAAGAACAAAAGGCAACAAATGGCTGGTGACACCGTTCAGCCAAATGTGCACATGATGTTCAAGCACCACATTGCTGGTTGCACAGTGCTTGCCAGCCCGTCTGTGAAAACTTGATTGGTTTTTGCAAGCAAAGACTTATATACAAAGTTGACAGCTTAGACTCCTATGGGTATGTGCAGTTGTAAAATCCAAATATATAAAAATTGTAAAAATGTGTCTGCCATTTGTAATGTGGCCTTGGTTGTTACACTAGCTGATAGCATTTCACTACAATCAAGCTGGTGTGATATTGATGTAATTATTAGCCAAGCAACCCTTTCCACTTTATATCACAATTTCTATTTTCTGTCTTTTTTGGGGTTTTTTTTGCAGCATGCCTCAAGATCATATCAGGCATTGGGCATACATTCTGCTAAACCAATAGCTTGAGGGATGACTGGAACATAAAGTCCTTGCAGTGTTGACATTAGCGTAACTCAGTACATATGAATATTCATCAAATATTTCTCTGGCTTGGAAAAGTTTAAAGCTCATCTCCAGGCATAGCAATTTTTTTTTAAATCTTTCACTTTATAAAATTTTTTTATTACTTACGGTGATGACGTTTGAGCACCAGTGTGTATATTCGCCTGCCAGTGGGAGACCAAACCAGTGGAGATCTGAGACTGGGACTGGCACAAAGCAAGGCCCAAAAAACATGAATGAGCGGGTTTGATGAATTAAAGCGGAGACTGCAAGCCAGGCCTTCTCGTCCACATCAGTGCCTGACCTCACAATTGCGCTTCTGGAAGAATGGTCAAACATTCCCATAGACACACTCCTAAACCTTGCGGACAGCCTTCCCAGAAGAGTTGAAGCTATTATAGCTGCAGAGGGTGGGCCAACTCAATATCGAACCCTACGGACCAAGACTGGGATGCCAATAACGTTTATGTGCGAGTAAAGGCAGGCGTCCCAATACTTTTGGTAATATAGTGTACAGTATGTGCACACACCCACTGCTTCTGCACCAATTTTTCTCCACAGGAGGGGGCACTGACTGATTGAAGAATACTCTTTTTTGGTGGGCTACACTGACCAGTCTCCTGCATTTTCAGTTCAAGATGGCCAAGATGGTTGCCTCACCATCCTCCCCAACAGCAAATGTGTCCCCAGGGAGAAAAGCTCTAAATAAATAAAAAAATTGTTAATGAATAAACCTAAATTTAATCCTAGCCTACAGCGTCAACCAATCAGTAGCTCTGCCTGAACAAAGACAACTGCCACATTCAATATCCCAATTCTTGGATATTGGCATCTGATGAGTAAGTACAATGCAGTGGGCCCCCTTAGATTTAGTGCACGAAACAAGTTAGATTTTGCTGTTTCAGCGCTAGTGGCTGTGTACCCTTAGGGCAGGGCTCACTGCTTCTGCACCCATTTTTCTCCACAGTAGGGGGCACTGACTGATTGATAAACAAATTTTTTTTGGTGGGCATCACTGACCAGTCTCCAATCAGTCTCCTTCCTTTTAAGTTCACTGCTGAAATAGGCTCTCCCCTTGTCACTATATGAATTTTTACACAGTAACTGGTCATTTATACTGTATGTCAATCTTCAACTTTACAGGTTTCCAGCCAAGTGCACTCCTCCTCAATAAAAGTTTGAAGTTTAAATAGTCTTTGCCTGGCCACTTACATTCCACATATCCAAGAGTGTCTGATGACAAAAAGTGCATACTGCTAGAGGTGGTACAGTGGTACAGTGAAAGATGTGTTAAAAACTTAGGCCTGCACTAGCCTGTATGGCTAATAACATTTCCAGAGGGAAGGCTAGAAAAAATGTTAGTAGCTGCCCTTCCTAAAAATACAGGTTGGGTGCAGAATGTGCTCTTTCCCATTGGTAGTGTCTAGGTGAAGCTACAAGAATCCCGAAGTAAGATGTAAATGCTCTACTTTGCAGTCTACAGTGTGTTGTCCATCCCTGACCAAGTACCTGTTACAAACACAGCAGAATATGTCAAAATTATTTTCTTATTTGTCTACAGATGGGGTTAAACAATTACATACTTTTGTAAATTGAAAATGCAGTTCAGCACAGATTTTTAAGCAAATGACACACCCTAGTTATTCCCAATTCATGTTATTATCCTTATTTCATATAGTCCAGCGTGGCCATATTACATTATGTTTTGGAAAGTAAGGAAACATAACACATTAAACAATATTTGGCGGGTTGATAACACCACTACCTTTTTAAACTAATGTTTGAAAATATGCAGCACAATTTTCATATGGATAGCACCAGCAGAAAGAGCATTTTATACATATTTGGCAATTTAATAGCTCATTTGTAATGCCCCGTACACACGGTCAGACATTGATCGGACATTCCGACAACAAAATCCTAGGATTTTTTCCGACGGATGTTGGCTCAAACTTGTCTTGCATACACACGGTCACACAAAGTTGTCGGAAAATCCGATCATTCTGAACGCGGTGACGTAAAACACGTACGTCGGGACTATAAACGGGGCAGTAGCCAATAGCTTTCATCTCTTTATTTATTCTGAGCATGCGTGGCACTTTGTGCGTCGGATTTGTGTACACACGATCGGAACTTCCGACAACAGATTTTGTTGTCGGAAAATTTTATAGCCTGCTCTCAAACTTTGTGTGTCGGAAAATCCGATGGAAAATGTGTGATGGAGCCTACACACAGTCGGAATTTCCGACAACAAGGTCCTATCACACATTTTCCGTCGGAAAATCCGACCCTGTGTACGGGGCATTAGAGTTATGCCGCGTGCACGCGACCGGTTTTGCCATCGGAATAAACTCCGAAGGTTTCTCTGATGGAATTCCATTCAAGCAGTCTTGCCTACATACAGTCAAACCAAAGTCCGACCAAAGTCTGACCGTCCAGAACGCGGTGACGTACAGCACGTACAACGGGACTAGAAAAAGGAAGTTCAATAGCCAGTAGCCAATAGCTTCCGTCTTGGACTTGCTTCAGAGCATGCTTCATTTTTGGTCCGTCGAAACAGCATACAGACAAGCGGTTTTCCCGATAGGAATTGGTTCCGTCGGAAATATTTAGAACATGTTCTATTTCTAGGTCTGTCAGAATTTTCCAAAAAGAAAGTCTGATGAGGCACGCACATGATCGGAATAGATGATGAAAAGCTCCCGTCTGACTTTTTCTGTCGGACATTCCGCTCGTGTGTACGCGGCTTTACACATCATTAAAAAGACAAAGAGATATAGGTCCAAAAGAGGGCCTGTCCTTCTAAATGACAACAGAAAGCTATGCAATCCCAGCATGTGTTGTGAGTCTTAAAGTGAATGAGAAAATAGTTGCTGAAGGCAACTGGGTTGATTTACTAAAACTGAAGAGTGCAAAATCTGGTGCAGCTCTGCATAGAAATCAATCATCTTCCAGGTTTTATTGTCAAAGCTTAATTGAACAAGCTGAAGTTAGAAGCTGATTGGCTACTGTGCACAGCTGTACACAGCTCCCATATTTATCTCAAATCTTACCACTGATCGGTTCTCAATCATTTACTACATGCAGCCAAAGCCAGCATCTCATTGAAATGGAAAAACCCTTTCACACCTAGGATAACTATGTGGCTTCATATGGTAGAGGAAATCAGGACAATGGATGACCCACCTCATCCTCTCCTCTTAAAATAAATGTGAAATCTACCTTAGAAAGTGGTTCTACTAGAACAACTTCACCTTCTTGGATGAAGGTAAGGCCCTAATACTCAGCTGCACTTAGACAACACTGTTGCCCCTTCATTGCTGAACCAGGGGGTTCCTGTAGTTTCCCTTTGCCCACTTCCCTAGTAGCTCATTGCTTTCCTTAGCCCTCTGCCTTTCCGTCACCTTCTCTTTCCTACTTTACAACCCTTACAGCTAATAAACTACATCTGACCCACAATCTCATCGTACAATCTCCCATCCCTCACCCATTTTCTATAATTTTCCTTTTCTGTTCTTGACCTCATCTTCTACATTCCCACATATCTCTACTTCAGAAAGTGCACGTTGTATTGCTCATGCTCTCCTATTTCTAAACAGTACTTATTAGTAATGCACTTCTATTATGTCCCTGGTAAATTGCTGTGGTATCAGTTTACTTCTATGACAATCCCTCAGTTGATGTGTATTCACCAATTTTCATGTTTACTATTGATATACTTGACATGTGTATCCTATGACTGTGTACACTACAACAAAGGATTGTGCAACAAGTGTGAGAGACTTAAAAACATAGGCAGAAATGTGCATTTATGCTCACGTTTCTGGAAACGTTCTAAAACATATCAATATGATAAACACCGCACTGAAAAATTGGTGCAAAAAAGTGTAAAAAATTGTTATGAAACCTTCAAATTTTAAAAGTGACAATGCAACCCAGAATCAATGAAGAAAAAATAAAAATAGTGATTACTTTAGAATATGTGCAAAAAATCCATCAAGATATATACACTATATTACCAAAAGTATTGGGGCACCTGCCTTTACACGCACATGAACTCTAATGGCATCCCAGTCTTAGTCCGTAGGGTTCAATATTGAGTTGGCCCACCCTTTGCGACTATAAGAACTTCAACTCTTCTGGGAAGGATGTCCACAAGGTATAGGAGTGTGTCTATGGGAATATTTGACAATTCTTCCAGAAGCGCATTTGTGAGGCCGGGCACTCATGTTGGATGAGAAGGCCTGGTTCCGCAGTCTCCGCTCTCTAAAGCCGCGTACACACGGGGCAGAATGTCCGACAGAAAAAGTCAGAAGAAGCTTTTCATTGTATATTCCGATCGTGTAGGCCTCATCAGACTTTTTTTTTCGAAAATTCTGATGGACCTCGAAATAGAACATGTTCTAAATATTTCCGACGGAACCAATTCCTATCGGGAAAACCGCTCATCTGTATGCTGTTCCGATGGACCAAAAACGACGTATGCTCTGAAGCAAGTACAAGACAGAAGCTATTGGCTACTGGCTATTAAACTTCCTTTTTCTAGTCCCATCGTACGCGCTGTACATCACCGCGTTCTAGATAGTCAGACTTTGGTCGGACTTTGGTTTGACCATGTGTAGGCAAGACCGCTTGAATGGAATTCCGTCGGAGAAGCTTTCAGAGTTTATTCTAATGGCAAAACCGGTCATGTGTACAGGGCATAATTCATCCCAAAGGTGTTTTATCAGGTTGAGGTCCATACTCTGTGCAGGCCAGTCAAGTTCCCTGACCCCAAACTCACTCATCCATGTCTTTATGGACGTTGCTTTGTGCACTGGTCCAAATAATTTGGTGGGGGGGGGGGATTATGGTGTGAGGTGTTTCTCAGCAGTTGGGATTGGCCTCTTAAGTCCTGACCTCAACCTGATGGATCACCTTTGGTATGAATTAGGCCTCATTCACACTGGATGTTATACAAATGCCAGCAGCGTTAGCTGTAGAAAGCTGTAGAATGAGTTTTGTAGCATTTTTGCAGTAGCGTTTTTTTACCTGTTGCATTTTTTAACTTTCTTTAGCAAACCCATACTCTCCCAAAAGCGTATGGCTCAAGAACACTGATAAATGCTGAATAGCTGGGTTTTTCAGTGTTTTTGAGCTTTTACCAGAAAACGCCCCTGCCAAAAAATGCTGATAACAGCCTACAGTGCCTTGAAAAAGTGTTCATACCCCATGAAATTTTTCATATTTTGTCATGTTACAGCTAATAAACGTAAATGTATTTTATTGGGATTTTTTGTGATAGACCAACACAAAGTGGCACATAATTGTGAAGTGGAAGCAAAATGATAAATGTTTTTTTGAACATTTTTTACAAATAAATATGTGAAAAGTGTGGCGTGCATTTGTATTTGCCCCCCCTGAGTCAATACTTTGTAGAACCACCTTTCACTGCAATTACTGCTGCAAGTCTTTTTAGGTATGTCTCGGCTTTGCAAATCTAGTGAGGGAAACTTTTGCCCATTCTTCTTTGTAAAATAGCTCAAGCTCTGTCAGACTGGAGAGCATCTGTGAACAGCAATTTTCAAGTTTTGCCACAGATACTCAATTGGATTTAGGTCTGGACTTTGACTGGACCATTCTAACACATGAATATGCTTTGATTTAAACCATTCCATTGTAGCCCTGGCTGTATATTTAGGGTCGTTGTCCTTCTGGAAGGTGAACCTCCACCCTAGTCTTAAGTCTTTTGCAGTTTCTAACAGGTTTTCTTCTAAGATTGCCCTGTATTTGGCTCCATCCATCAACTCTGACCAGCTTTCCTGTCCCTGCTGAAGAAAAGCATCCCCACAAAATAATGCTTCAACCACTATGTTTCACGGTGGAGATGGTGGGTTCAGTGTTAGTTTTCCGCCACACATAGCGTTTTGCTTTTAGGCCAAAAACAAAATTTTGGTCTCATCTTTTATCCTATGTGTCCATGCACACATAGGCTGTTATCAGCAGTTTTTTGGCAGAGGTGTTTTCTGACTGGAAAAAAACCCAGAACTAGTGGGTTTTGAGAGGAGTTTTTAAGCTGTAAAAACGCTGTAACTGAAAAAAGCTTAAATACGCCCAAAAAACGCTGAAAAGCTTTTGTGGGAGTATAATTTTGTTAAAAAAAGCTAAACGCTACAGCTAAAAAACGCTGAAAAACTCATTCTACAGCTACAGCGCTAACGCTACTGGCATTTTTATAACGTCCAGTGTGCATAAGGCCCATCTCTATCCAGCAATGTCCACGGTTAACTCAGCCGTCCAGGACTCTCCTCCTGATTGGCTGAGACACAACAGCGGCGCCACTGGCTCCCACTGCTGTCAATCAAAATCAGTCAGCCAATTAGGAGAGAGAGGGGGCGGGACCAAGCTGTGGCTCTGTGTCTGAATTGACGCAGGGAGCTGTGACTTGGCTCGGGTGCCCCCACAGCAAGCTGCTTGCTGTGGGGGCACTCGACAGGAGGGAGGGGCCAGGAGCAGCGAAGAGGGACCCGAGAAGAGGAGGATCTAAGCTGCTCTGTGCAAAATGACTGCACAGAGCAGGTAAGTAAAAATTAGACTTTACAATCACTTTAAATCTTCTACCCTTCACTGCAACATGGCCATTGTGCCCACTGTGACATCACGATCCTCCTAATTCTTACACATCTACACATCTTCCTATTACTGGCATGATCCCAGACTCTCTCTGTTTTTGCTGGGTGGGCCTACTTTTACAGGCAGTGGAGTTGATTTATTAAAGGCAAATAGGCTGTTTACTTAGCAAGAGAAGTTGCACTTTCTAAAAGGGTTTCCCTAGTGCTTAGTAAGGCTCCATTCACACTTGTGCGACTTCAAAGTTGTGCTCACTTTGGAGCACAACTTTGAAGCAACTTTGGATGGGTGCAACTTGGATATGACTTTGGCTTTGACCAGTGATTATGGACAACTGTTGCATTGTATAACATTCAGGTACAACTTTCATACAAATTTTGAGAGTTAACATTGAAGTCTATGCCCTCAAGTTACATGAAAGTCAGATCAAAAAATTGCATGAACTACACTGAAGTCACTGCAACTTTACAGTGTGGAAAATAATTATTTGATCCCCTGCAGATTTTGTAAGTTTACCCACTTACAAAGAAATGAAGGGTCTACAATTATTATCATAGGTGTATTTTAAATGATAGAGACAGAAAAATGAACCAAAAATCCAGAAAAAACACATAAAACAAATGCTATAAATTAAGTTGCAGTTCATTGAGTAAAATAAGTATTTGATTCCCAAGCAAAACATGACTTAGCACTTGGTGGAGAAACCCTTATTGGCAAGTGTCACGGAACGTCCCACACTCCACTTGAGTGCTTCCATCAGTATACCGCTTCCTAAGTTCTGGAACACGAGTCCAATGGATCTGGCTATAGGAACCCCCAAGAACTAGACAACACCAGTCTTGGAGTACATCAGGACTAACTCTTTATTTGAGATCTCACACACATTTATACAGCAGGCTGACTCAAAGCTAACCTAATTAACATGAGCTAATTTACAAAAAAAACTTACCCAGACCAGATGACAGACTTGTGGGCACCGAGCTTCACACAGTAGTATAAACACAATAGCTGGAGCTAATTACAATTAACAATACAAACAACAATCTCCCCCCCCCTCCTCAGCCTAGTCATCAACAGTTCGTCTCCTAGCCAGTCCTGGAGGCTAATGTGATCAGCTCACTCAATTAACAGGTTGAGTTCAGAATCAACCAAACCAATAATAGTCTCTACATACATCCTGGGAGATATTGTGGACAAATATTACTGTCCCATTTTAAGTAGTCCAAGATATATTTTCTCACTCACCCTGTGCCAGGATAGCACAGGGTGACTTAGACATAAGATCTATATGGGGAGCTGAAACAAGGACATCCCCTACATTCCAAGGGACTCTGAGTTCCACGGGCCCTCCCGTCACAGCAAGCACAGAGGTCAGACGTTTCTTGTAGTTGGTTATCAGGTTTGCACACATCTCAGGAGGGATTTTGGTCCACTCTTCTTTACAGATCTTCTCTATCTTGGCTGCCTCTTGGCAACTCAAAGTTTCAGCTCCCTCCATACATTTTCTATAGGATTAAGGTCTGCAGACTGACAAGGCCACTCCATGACCTTAATGTGCATTTTCTTGAGCCACACCCTTTGTTGCCTTGGCGGTATGTTTAGGGCCATGCTGGAAGACTCATCCACGACCCATCTTCAGTGTTTTGGCTGAGGGAAGAAGGTTCTCATTCAAGATTTTACAATACATGGCCCCATCCATTGACCCCTCAATGCGGCAAAATCAGCCTGTACCTTTAGCAGAGAAACAGCCCCAAAGCATAGTGTTTCCACCTCCATGTTTGACTGTAGGAATGGTGTTCTTAGGGTCATAATCAGCATTTTTCTTCCTCCAAGAGGAGAGTTAAGATAATGCCAAAAAGCTTAATTTTGGGTCTCATCTCCCAATCCTTCTCTAAATCATTTAGATGTTCATTAGCAAACTTCAGACGGGCCTGTACATGTGCCTTCTTGAGGAGAGGGACTCGTCGTGTTGAACTGTAACTCAATTTATAACATTTTTATCATGTGTTTTTTCAGGAATTTTGGTTGATATTCTGTCTCTATCATTTAAAATACAACCATGATAAACATTATAGACCCTTCATTTTTTTGTAAGTGGACAAAATTACAAAATCTGCAGGGGATCAAATAATTATTTTCCCCACTGTAAGTCGCAAATAGATGAATGGTTATTAATGAAAACACGGGGAACGACTTGTCATACGACTTTGATGTCCAAAGTGTGAACGGAGTCTAAATATAGTGAAATGTCACTTTGCAAAGAACACCCCATCATTTGCATGGACAATATAAAATTCCCTTGCAAAGTGCAACTTTCCTTGCAAAATGAACAGACAATTTGCCTTTAGTAAATCCCCAATTTTTTATATCCCTGCTATGCACACACTACACATAAAAATGTATTATATTTATTACTGCACATCATCACTTGTACTTTTTCCATTATAAATCAAGCTTGCAGTGTCTATACCAGCTGGTGAAAACCAAACAGTTAGTGGGAGAAACTTCACTGGTCATTATACATCTTCTTTTTAAAGCGGAGTTCCACCCAAAGTGGTGACATGTCTGCTGACACCCGGTGCCATCCGATCCGGTCCTGCCCGCAAAAACCAGATGGATGGTGGTCCTATTTTCCACCCGTCTGGTGGATCAGTTTGGATAGGATTGGATGGAAACAGACAGGCGGTCCATTTCCACCCGGTTTTCCCATAGAGGAGAGTGGGACTATGTCTGTGGACGTGTCATCCTCCTGCTGCAGCAGGGATCAGCAGAGCAATCCCCCGCTGAGCAAGGGGAACCCCTTATTAAAGGGGCCTTTATTTGTTGAGTAAGTGGTAGCGCATAGAGATTTTCTTGGCAAACTGTCAATTTTTATTGCTGTCCGTGCCTCTGGAATAATCACGCTGTGTGTTTCTGTGCGATTCACTGGTAGGTCAGTGCGAGGTGATTTGAGTAAGATCAGATTTTTAAAATGAAATCCGGGGACACATTTTTTTTTTTATTGGCAAATCGTAAACGATTTTATAAGCATATTTCCAATGATATATGCAGTATAAGGTGTATGTGTTTATGGAATGATTGTATGATATATACGTTATTTCTCGCATTTCGACCATGAGATCAAAAAAACTATACTTCTTAGAATTTTTTGGGATCTGACTACCAAATGCTAAAATGATAGAGAAAAAACTTTTCAATGTAATTATATCTCTATATACTGTATCTCCCCCTCTCTGTATACTGTATCTCCCCTCTCTGTATACTGTATCTCTGCTTCTCTCTCTGTATACTGTATCTCCCCTTCTCTCTCTGTATATTGTATCTCCCCTTCTCTCTCTGTATACTGTATCTCCCCTTCTCTCTCTGTATACTGTATCCCCTCTCTCTGTATACTGTATCTCCCCTTCTCTCTCTGTATACTGTATTTCCCCTTCTCTCTCTGTATACTGTATCCCCCCTCTCTGTATACTGTATCTCCCCTTCTCTCTCTCTATACTGCATTTCCCCTTCTCTCTCTCTGTATACTGTATCTCCCCTTCTCTCTCTGTAACCTGTATCTCCCCATCTCTCTCTGTATACTGTATCTCCCCTTCTCTCTCTGTATACTGTATCCCCCTCTCTGTATACTGTATCTCCCCTTCTCTCTCTGTATACTGTATCTCCCCTTCTCTCTCTGTATACTGTATCCCCCCTCTCTGTATTATACATATACACACACACACAGTACTGTATATATATAAAAAATCTTATGGAAAGTACATTCAAATTAATTATTTAGGGATGTGAACTTTTTGTGACTCAACTTTGCGCTTTGCAACTCCAGAACTTGCACACTTCATGCTTAAATGTGATTGCCTTGGGGAAGAACTGATTCTTTATAAACTATACTTTAGTGAATTCTCTAGTGTCTTAAACTCTGGGTTTACACCAAACAACAAACATTGTTTCATGCATTTAGCTCTATGAAGCAGCTTTTACTATTTTATTAAGGTATATAGTCCCAGGCTCCAGCCACGATGAAGCAGCACCTTCCTTCCTCCCTCCTCCTCGGCTCTGTTCTGCTTTTTCTCCCACGCTGGGGTGGCTGCTGCACTGACTCCCAGGCCAGTCCCTCTTCCCTCCTGTCCCTGCTTCCTCAGAAGAACTCAGAACAACACATTAAACTTACTCTGCTCTAGCTGCGAGTCACTGTCATGCCCTGTACACAGGATCGGACTTTCTGCCAACAAAACCATGGAATTTTGTCCGAAGGGTGTTGGCTCAAACTTGTCTTGCACACACACGGTCACACAAATGTTGGCCAACAATTACGAAAGTAGTGGCGTACCATGTGGTTTTTCAGCTGTTTTGCGCCACCCTTTTGGCTCTTTCTGCTAATTTCGTGTTAGTAGAAGTTTGGCGAGTGTTGATTCGCGCCTTTCTTTTTGCGTTTTTCGTTTAGCGCTTTTCATTTTGTGCTTTTCAGTTAGTTTCTGAACGGCCGTTCGTCAACCAGCCATGTTGTGGAATCGAGGAGATAACGTGTTTTTTATTATTGGCCTTGGAGTAATTGCTTCAACATTTTTTTTTTTGGTTGAATAATGATTTGATTTGGTATATTTTCTATATTTTTGGATGTGTTTTACTTCAAATGACAGTTTGGGAGTAGGCAGTTACATTTTAAAAAATACAATGTAAAATTAACAAGGGACACCAACATAGTTGTATCTTTGATCTTATAAACTATGGGATAATGGTGTTGTGGTAACTTGCACAAATAAAAAAAAAAGAACATAATAATATTATTCTTGATATCACTATAAAAAAAAAGCCTTTGAAAGTTTGCAATAACTCCATCAGTATCACCAGCAAAGCAGCTTCATTACTATCCCATTAAAGAAGAAGAGAATATGCGCTGCATTTGGAGATTTCATAATTTGCCGCGTCACGAATGTTAATTCTCCATTACAAACGCTAGTTTACAAGACGGGCCGCTTCTGCTTCTGAGCATGCGTGTTTGTACTTGGACTTTTGTCAGACGGACTTGTGTACACACGCTTGGAAAATCCGACAACACACTTTGTTGGTGGAAAATTTTAAGACATGCTAGCCAACATTTGTCTGACAACAAATGTCCGATGGAGCATACACACGGTCGGATTTACTGCCAACAGCCTGACATCCAACATTTCCGTCAGAAAATCCGGTCGTGTGTACGAGGCTTTAGACTCAGTCAGTCACTCGGTGGCTCCCTGGGCTGCCTTCCTCCTGTCCTGTTGTTCACTGGTTCTCCCCTGCGACCCGCACCCACGTGTGCTGCCTGCCTGGGCGGTGGTGGGCGGCTGTTGTACAGACAGAGAAGAGATCACTCCGCAGCAGGACCCAACTAGAGTGGGCGGCGTCACGCCCCAGCTGGGCCTTCGATACACAGTACAGGAGGAGAGAGCAGTGTGACAAAGGGGGCGGGGCTCCGCATATTGGCCCCGTCCATCCCCAACATCAGAGCTGCGATTTGACAGCTCCACTCACTATCATTAGGTGAACAGACCCATCAGAGGCATTTTTCTAGGGGGGGGGGGCAGTATTTGACAGGACACTGTACATCCCCGGCTTGCCCACCAATCCATGGCTGTGAGGCATGCAGGGTCACACTGCTAAATACTTGAATCTGGGGACAAAAACAGGGACAGACATGGTACGGGGACTGTCCCCGGAAATCGGGGACGTCTGGTCACCCTAGATTTGAGCCCATTCATTTTAAATAGGCTCAAATCACACTGCACTGCACCAAATGTAGCGCATGAACTACTTTTGGAAGTGCACTATGACCGGATTGCATAGTACTTCTTTCCCATGCGTTTGTGACCTGCATTTGGAGTGTTGTTAAGGTAACATTGACAACCGCTGCAGATCACAACTGCAGTGTGTTTTGAACGCGGTGCGGGATACATGCACGAAATGTGGGTTCTGGTGTGAATGGGGTCTAAGAAAAGCTCAAATCAGGTTAGCCTAGAGACAGTTAGCACAAATGGTGAAATTTTTTAAAAATATTTGCAATCACTTAAAGCAGCAATATACTGTACTTACCTTAAAACAAAGCTGTTCCTGCACTGCAATTTCAGCGCTGCAGCTGTTTCCATTTTCACTTGTCTTGCTTCCGGGTTCGCGGGCTCCGGCACTGTTAGTGGCCGGAGCCGTGATGACATCACTCCCGTGCATGCACACAGGAGCCGCCGTTCATGGCACAGGCTCAGAAAGAAAGGCACCGGTGGCCGCTCCTTCAGAGCGCATGCGCCAGTGATGTCACTGGCTGCATGTAATGTAAATATCTCCTAAACGGTGCATGTTTAACCCCTTGCTTACTGGGCACTTAAACCCCCTCCTATCCAGACCAATTTCCAGCTTCCAGCGCTGACGCACTTTGAATGTCAATTGCGCGGTCATACAACACTGTACTCAAATGAAATTTTTATCATTTTTTCCCCACAAATAGAGCTTTCTTTTGGTGGTATTTGATCACCTCTGCGGTTTTTATTTTTTGTTAAAAAAATTTAAAAAGACTGAATTAAAAAAAAAAAAATTATATTTTGTTATAAAAAATTTAAAACAGGGAATTTTTCTCCTTCATTGATGTATGCTGATGAGGCGGCACTGATGGGCACCGATAGGCGGCAGTGATGGGCACTGATGGGTGGCAATAATGGGCACTGATCAGTTACACTGATAGGCAGCACTGCTAGGTGGCACTGATTGGCACTACTGGTGGGCATTGATAGGTGGCACTTGTGGGCATTGATAGATGGCACTTGTGGGCATTGATAGGTGGCACTTGTGGGCATTGATAGGTGGCACTGTGGACAATGATGGGTGGCACTGTGGGCACTGTTAGGTGGCACTGTGGGCACTGTTAGGTGGCACAGATGAGGCAGATGTGCCTCTTCCACTTCGGGACCGATGTCCCTCGCATCTGAGCCGGTGATCGGCTTTTTTTTTTACTTACGCTATCAGCGTGAGTAGAAAAAAAAAAAGATTACCGATCTTTTGTTTACATCATGTGATCAGCTGTCATTGGCTGACAGCTGATCACATGGTAAGGGGCCGGGACTGGCCCCTTACTTGGATCGGTGATCACCTGAGTCTCAGTGACTCGGTGATCATAGCGCGCTCGGCAGGGCACGTGCACAGGGGAGGCCGTCATATGACGGCCTCCCGGAAATTCAGGTCCGCGTGTGCCCGTCATTCGGCCATAGCGCAGATGTCAAGTGGTTAAACATTTAAACCATGTAGTGCAAGGACCTACCTAATTGCATACAAATTAAAACTCTTAAGGTTTGACCCCATATTATATGGTTTTGGTAGATCAGAAGGAAAAAATCTACAGAAAATTGTATAGTGTGTATCCAGCTTTACATTTAGCTAAATGTCAGCAGAGGAAGTTTACTTCCTCTTTAAACTATCGGATGACATTAAATTCACTTACATGAGCGTTTGACACTCACGCAGTAAGCGCATCATTTCACCATTCAGAAAATGATTTTCATTACTTTCAGAATGGTGAATCTACCTAGCCAGTGTTTTCTGCAAGTCCCGGGTGGAAATTCAATTTGTCACTTTAGAAATTCCGTGAATCTGATCATAGAAAGCATTTCACGCTAAAAGTGAAACACCGTTTTTTTTGTTTTTTTTTTATAAGACGCATACAATTCCCTCTAGGCGAAGAATATATTGCAAGATCTGTTGGAAATTTTATTGCAGATCCTTACCTGTTTTAGTCCTAGGTCCTAGAGACAGGGGTGTAAGCTTTGACAAGTTTGCTTTTCATCCTAATGCCGCGTACACACGGTCGGACTTTTCGTCTACAAAAGTCAGACAGCCTGTCCGACAGACTTCCGGCAGACTTTCGGCAGACTTTCGACGGACTTGCGGCGGACTTTCTAACGAACAGACTTGCCTACACACGATCACACAAAAGTCCGTCGAATTCTTACGTGATGACGTACACCGGACTAAAATAAGGAAGTTCATAGCCAGTAGCCAATAGGTGCCCTAGCGTGGCTTTTTGTCCGTCGGACTAGCACACAGACGAGCGGATTTCGGGGTCCGTCGTAGTTACGAAGTAAAGATTTGAAGCATGTTTCAAATCTAAAGTACGTCGGATTTGAGGCTAAAAAAGTATGTTGAAAGTCCGGAGAAGCCCACACACGATCGGATTACCAGCCAGCTTTAGTCCGTCTGCGTCCGTTGGACTTTTGTAGACGAAAAGTACGACCGTGTGTACGCGGCATTAGTGCTAATAGTCACATATTTAGTATTGTTAAAATAAAATCGGAGCCGCTCAGCCCTATACTTAACCAGGAACTCTGAAACTGGCCCATCAAAGACAAAAACATTTTGAAAAACATTTGTTATTTTCCTTCCACTTCACAATTATGTGCCACTTTGTGTTGGTCTATCACATAAAATCCCAATCAAATACATTTATGTTTTTGGTTGTAACATTACAAAATGTGGAAAATTTCAAGATGAATACGGTACTTTTTCAAGGCACTGTATGTGACTGACTGTGCAGCAGTGGGGAACCCTGTCACTTGCAGCCACTTTGAGGGTAGTGCTACATAATAAATGCATGTTGATTGGTTTGCGTGAAAGTTATAGTGTCTACAAAATATGGTATATACTGTATACAGGAGTTTTTGTATATTTCTTTTATATTAGTAATAGTGTTTATCAGCGACTTAGAATGGAACTGTGATACTGCGGCAGAGAATCTGACACTAACAGACAATCTGACCCTAACAGACACTTTGTGGGAACTGACTAAGTGACACTGACATCCCTAGTGACACTAATACAGTGATCAGTGCTAATAAAATACATTGTCACTGTGCTAATGACACTGGCTAGGAAGCGGTTAACATCTAGGGTTACCAAACTGTGTGACTAATAATTGTTAATGTGCTGTTTTCACTAAGCAATGTAAAAACAGCACATTAAGCAATGTTTCACTGTTTTCACTAAGCAATGTGCTGTTTTTTTCTCCCTGCTGTGCAAATTGCTGTACCGGTACAGCAGTTAGTTTAAGGCCCCTTTCACACTGGGGCGGTGGGGGTGTCGGCGGTAAAACAGCGCTATTTTTAGCGCCGCTTTACCGTCGTTTTAGCGGCGGTATTTGGCCGCTAGCGGTGCGGTTTTAACCCCCGGCTGGCGGCCGAAAAAGGGTTAAAACCGCTCGCATAGCGCCGCTACAGCGGCGGTATAGCCGCACTGCCCCATTGATTTCAATGGGCAGGAGCGGTTTAGGAGCGGTGAATACACCGCTCCTTCACCGATCCAAAGATGCTGTTTGCAGGAGTTTTTTTTCTCTCCTGCCAGCGCACCGCTTCAGTGTGAAAGCTCTCAGGCTTTCACACTGAAGAAACAGCAGCGGCAGTTTTAGGTCGGTTTGCAGGTGCTATTTTTTAGCGCAATAACGCCTGCAAACCGCCCTAGTGTAAAAGGGGCCTAAGAGATACAGCGGGCGCACTCCTGTGGCACCGGAGCTGATGCGAGTGGCCGGCAGCCATGATGTCCGCCGGCCACCCGTGATTGCTCCACTGAGAGGCAGAACGGGGATCTGCCAGTGTAAACAAACAGATCCCCGTTCTATCAGGGGAGTAGAGATAGATTGTCTGTTCCTAGTGATCAGGAACAGCGATCTCTCTGTACTCCCTGTCACTACGCTCCCCCCCACAGTTATAAACACCTCCCTAGGGAACACTTAACCCTTTGATCGCTCTCTAGTGTTAACCCCTTCCCTGCCAGTGTCATGTTTACAGTAATTAGTGCATTTTTATAGCAGTGATCGCTGTATAAATGTCACTGGTCCCAAAAAAGTGTCAAAAGTGTCCGATCTGTCCGCCGCAATGTCGCAATCCCACAAAAAATCGCTGATCACCGCCATTACTAGTAAAAAAAATAAAATAATAAAAATGCCATAAATCAATTCCCTATTTTTGTAACTTTTGCGCAAACCAATCAATATACACTTATTGCAATTTTTTTTACCAAAAATATGTAGTAGAATACATATTGGCCTAAACTGATGAAGACATTTTAAAAAAAAATTTTTTTTGCTATTTATTATAGCAAAAAGTAAAATAAATTATTTTCTTTTCAAAATTTTTGGTCTTTTTTTGTTTATAGTGCAAAAAATAAAAACTGCAGAGGTGATCAAATACCACCAAAAGAAAGTTCTATTTGTAGGAAAAAAGGGACATACATTTTGTTTGGGTACAGTGTCGCATGACCGTGCAATTGTCAGGTCTAGTGATGCAGTGCCGTATCGCAAAAAATGGCCTGGTCATTTAGGGAGTAAATTCTTCCGGGGCTAAAGTGGTTAGCTCTTCAATAAGATACAGACAATAAAACCAACACAATTTTACTTCAACTAATTGCAGCACAATGTTTTTTAGGTGAGGATGTTTTTCCAACCTTTTGAAGCCTAGGAAGACAATGATATTACTAAGCCTTATCTCTTTGAAGCACTAACACTGACTGAGGGAACATGGAAGATACAGGGAGGGGCTAGCTAACTAGCTCTAAACATGAGGGGAGGACAGTGGAAGAAACCAAAATCACATAGTAAACCAGTTGTAATAGCTGTAAACCGCCACTAGATGCCGGCATAATCCAGAGCAATCATAACCTAATGCAGTTCAATAAAATACAGAAAAATGATAGCAGTGGGACAGACATCTTCTCCTTAGAAACAACTAAAAGGTAGAAAGGATTTTTTTTTTTTTTTTTAGGTATGCTGTGTGAATGGGAACACCTAACAAACATATAGTGGAGTTTTCTCAAATGTGGCTACAAAAGTAGAAATACCCTTTAAGCAAATTGTGGTAGGAAGGAGAAATCAAATGTAGATATAGAAGTTTCCTCTGAAGCAGATGCATGGAAAATATTTATACTGTATATATACCAAATTTTTTTAGTTAAAATTTTTGTTTATTGAAATGTTACAGTGGGATCTTTATACCTTTTTAATCATTTTAGGGTCAGTGATCCATGCGTCCCCACCTTTCAGCTGTGCATTTGCAAGGAATGCCTACTTTTGATATTGATAAAGTCCTTAGAAGCTCTTCAACTTCCCCTACGTGCCTTTGAAGCACTTTTAAACTGTTGTTAAGGGGTCCACTCATATAAATGGACGTCTACACAAGAGCTTCTGAAGTTCCGTAAAAAGCGCGAGCCTTTGAAATGCTTTATTTCTCTCCTTCTTCACATCTTATAAAATGGAGTTCTACTCATGTATGAACTTTTCCATAAAGGGAGGCCACTATAGATGTGGGTAAAGGTCCTTCATAGGAAATTATTTTCATTCAGCTGACTTGGCTTTAGTTCTAAGGTATCACTATCTGCTATAAATGAGGGTGGTGGAGATACTACATTGTGCGCTATGACGATCATACAGAATAATGGGACTGATGTACAGTATAAAAAGGGAAAAGTGTGCTGCAAACCTTGGCCAGAAACCAGCTCCCCAGTGGCATTTTTCTAGTAGGAAATCCATAAACTTTTTTGTTGCTTTGTTGGGTGCACATGGCAATGCAAGAGATCCAAACATCGCCACAGAACTCCCTAGGTGCAGTAGAATGTAGCCTTCACCTGTACATGACCTACTGGTGCATTGCTCTTGATGTCTCAGCCCTGGTTCTTTCTCCCTTTGCCCTCACACTGTCATCAGACATCACCTACTGCTCAACCCACACCAAGAAGGGCCAACAGGTCCAAAGCCTGGTCACCCAGCAACTCCTGCACAGAAGAGTCATGCATACCCCTTATATTTGGTGACCCTTGCCTTCTTAATTTGTCTTACCTCTCCTTTCTAACACAGTGCCACTTGTTTATCTGTAAAGAGAACCTCTTGCCTCTTTATAGCTCTGGACAACATATTTGTCATCAGACATCACCTGGTCCTCAACCCACACCAATTGCCCGGTATTTCCCAAATAGGTGGACCAACAGGTCTTAACATAGTCTCCCAGAAGCTCCTGCAGAAATTTTACTACCTGCACAGAAGAGTCATACATAACCCTTATATTTGGTGACCTTTGCTTTCTTAACATGACTTACCATTCATCTGTAACACAGTACCACCTATTTTTATAGCTGTAGCACTATCTACCTTAGGTAGGTAGGTTGTTAGAGTAGTGTGTTTGTTACAGCCAGTGCAGGTAAATTTAGGCAGGCCTCGATTTGTTTTTGATCTGAGGGCCGGGGAGTGGTTTAGTGTAGCAGCAGTTGACTGACATGTACTTCATCTCTCTGGCGCCTCCTCTCTTTCCAGAGGCAGGGCAGAGTGTGAGAGTGGTATAGACTGTATCTGGGAGCCCTGACCAATCCCCAACTAGGAAAGGCAGGGGGCAGGCCTCCTATATATACTCATGGTCAGCCTACTGGGGAAGTTGTTGTCAGGTGGAAGAGCTGAATGATGGAGTGTTAGACTGTTGTGGCCCTTAAGGGAGCCCCGTTTTGGGGGGGGGTTAACTTGGGTCTGGAGCGCGGGATCTGGGAAGGAGCCTTTCTCTACACAGTCATTGAGAGGTGTCCTGGAACAGGAGCAGGAGGAGGACAGTGGGGAGCACTGCCGGGAGGTCATTCAGGAGGGATCCATGCCGGGTCGGTGAGTGAGAACCACAGTGAGAAGCTCTGGGAGAGACATGCCAGGATTGGATGTGAAGCCAGAGGGAGATACTGTGGTGCCGTTGGAGTCAAGTTGCTGCAGCCAGGAGGGTTAGCAGGATTTGCATTAGACTTTCTAGGATCATTAGTCCACCAAATTTCAGTTAGCACACTGTCTTTTTTCATTAATAATGGTTGCTACAACAAAGGGGACAGCAGACCCCTGCCTGCAAATGGCTATTAGTAAAATGTTGGGATTTATTCAGAGTGAGGCCTAACCATGTGCTAATGGTGACAGGAATCTAGGTGTGTACAGTAGAGAAAGCCAAGTGATCTTAAGTAGTGTGCTGGAGGAGTATGAAGTGTGCGAGACTGTCAATTTAGATTCAACCATCTTTATTTAATGTGGATGTAAACCCAATTTTTTTTTATTTTATGTCATAATGTAGAGTATACGATTTCCTATCATTTGAGCCCAGTCTTGCCACACAGAGTTAATCCAGCTCTGAGCAATCCTCTTTTATTGTTCAGTGAGATAAATCTTGACAAACAGAGAAAAACTTTGTCAAATCCTCCCCCTTACTGTGAGTGACAGGTGATTTACATATCTCGTGCACTAGCCTAAGACATGAATTATTTTTTAATTCCCTCCCCCATTCCTTTCTTCAGCAGCTCTGCAAGGATTGGCTGTTCCACACCTCAGCATGATTGGGCATGCTGAAGTCATGTGGTTACTTTCCTGCCTTTTCACTGGATGTTAGAGATAATAGCAGAAGTTCAGTGTAAGAAATATACACGAGAAAAATGCATATTGACAAGGGGAGTGTAGAGGTGGGTGGGGAGTCTACGGACATCACGACTCCACCCACCGAGCTCCAGACAACAGACCCACCCACAGAATATGCAGTTTTTCGGGTCTCATAACAGACAGAGGGGAGTCATTTGACAGGTAAAGATACATGCAGGAGGCATGGATATCCTTATAGATAACCCCTATGGCAGTAGTTTAGAAAGGATGACATTGGGTTTACATCCACTTTAACCAAGCAAGATTCATCTTTTGGGCATCCCATGTCCCTTTCCCCATCCAAGTTTAATCCCCTAAATAAAAACAACAACAAAAAAACAATTCAAAGACTGTTCATTGACTGGCAATGTGTGTCTGAAATGAATGTCTGGCCAAGCAGGGTGGATGATGTGTTGAACTAGAACACGCAGCGACCCCACGGGGGCACCGCTACGTAGCTCTGAGCAACATATTTTGGGTCTTAAAGCTCTTAAATGTTACTTTTTATTCCTTCTACTCAAGGAAGCTTCTATTGAAAAACTCCAGGCAACTAAACTAGGACATTCAAATAATTCAATGAATAGTCAATACTTTCCTAGAAATATGTTCACTATGATAAAGGCAGAGTCCACTCATTTTCAATGAAAGTAGAACTTTGGCCAGGTTATGGACATCCAAAAATTGACATACCCTTAAAGTGATTGTAAAGGCTATTTTTTTTTTTTTTTTAAATAACAAACATGTCATTACTTACCTCCACTGTGCAGTTTGTTTTGCACAGAGTGGCCCTTATCATCGTCTTCTGGGGTCCCCCGTCGGCGCTATCAGCTCCCCCCTGCATCGTATAACCCCCTAGGAGAAGCACTGTCCTGGGGGGAGTACTTCGCGGGCGCGCTTCCAAGTCCAGCATTTGAGTCCAAAGGCGCAGAATGCAGGACTCAGCCCTGCCCCCCTGGTGCCCGCGTCATTATATTTGATTGACAGCAGCGGGAGCCAATGGCTGCTCTGCTATCAATCTATCCAATCAAGAGCCGAGAACCCCGGTCAGAGAGGTATAGCACGTCTCCGCCGAGGGATTGAAGGGCTCAGGTGAGTAAAATGGGGGGGCTGGGGGGCCGGTCACTGTCAGAAGTTGTTTCACTTTCACCATAATGCATAGGAAGCATTAAGGTGAAAAAACACGAGGATTTACAACCCCTTGTATGAATTCCATACAAGACATAACTAGCCTTAAAAATCCTCCCTCCCAACTCCTAAAACCTATATTAACTAACTTGTGTAAAAAAGATCTGTGTACTTACCTATTTAAGGCCACTCTGGTCTGGTTATGTGATCTCCCCTGTGTCAGCCAGCACCGGCTGCAAGGGAGAGGAGAGAGTGCCCGATGGGCTGGCAAAGCGGTGACGTCACCAGTAGGCTCCTATGGTCCATCTGATGTCGGTGCTCCCTCCTCTTTCTTGCTGCCACTGCTGGCTGACAGAGGGGAGCCAGATCACTAACATGACCACTCATTCTCTGTATCTCAGTGCAAAAGCAACATCGTCACCCTATACAGGGCGCTCCTGATCAACAGCAAATGTTGGCAATACCCTCCACTGTATTGGTTGACAGCAGCTCCAGGAGGAACAACCAAACAGCAGGTATGCTCACCCATGGCTAAGGTGCACATGCCTGTAGGCAGGTGCAGCCTGTGTTCTCCACTGCAGGTGGCGCTAAACCCCAGTTGCAATGCAGATGGAAGAGGAAGTTGAGGGAAGCTGGGTTTCTCTATGATTTCCTCGGTCACCTGGGGCAGTGATCCAGTTGGATGCACATGCTCCATGTGACCTGGACAGCCATCTTGGGTCAAGCAGAGTCTATTTCAGACTGTGATCCCTGGATTGGGGCAATTTATGCGAGTGGACAGTTTAGGTAAAGGTGCCCAGTCTGTCAGGGACAGTGCCAGCAATAGGGAGAGGTTCCAGTGGAATAGAGAGAGAGTAGGGACTACGTCTACCTTCTCAGGTAACTCCCGTTTCCTTTGGGTCCGACCGGCCAGGCTGCACTTCACTCCTTTTGGCAGATGCTGTCGGCATCCCTGAGTCTTCTGACTGCCGTCTCTCCGCTGCACAGTTGTAAGTACACCGGAAAAGTGAGCCTCCCCGCTGGGCCCGTTTGTGCTGTCAACCTGCTGTTTCAAAACATTATTCTTTACAAATCTCCCTACCACACCACGCTGCATCTACCCACCAGGTATCTGGAAAGAAGGATACTTACACAGCTGAAGAGATATCCAAAGAGTTGGAATGCACTCATGGGAAAGTTAAGTTAAAAATGCACTTTAAAAATGGGACACTGTTAAAGCCGAAGTCCAATCTTGCCTATTTTTCCTCCTGGTTCCTCCCTTTCCCCTCATTTACATGCTAATGAAATATTTAAATAAAACTTTTCTGATTTCATAATTTACCTTATTTTTTAGACCCCATGATGTCATCACTGGGTCTCTGTGCTTCTCTCTGTGATGCAGACAGGTCATGGCTGGTGGGAGGGGCCAGCAGGGTGCTGTACATAGAATTTAAAAATATCACAGCATACTCCTCTCATGGGCCCTCAGTAGGGATGAGCCGAACACCCCCCTGTTCGGTTCGCACCAGAACATGCGAACAGGAAAAAAATTCGTTCGAACACGCGAACACCGTTAAAGTCTATGGGACACGAACATGAATAATCAAAAGTGCTAATTTTAAAGGCTAATATGCAAGTTATTGTCAATAAAAGTGTTTGGGGACCCGGGTCCTGCCCCAGGGGACATGAATCAATGCAAAAAAAAGTTTTAAAAACGGCCGTTTTTTCAGGAGCAGTGATTTTAATAATGCTTAAAGTCAAACAATAAAAGTGTAATATCCCTTTAAATTTCGTACCTGGGGGGTGTCTATAGTATGCCTGTAAAGGGGCGCATGTTTCCCGTGTTTAGAACAGTCTGACAGCAAAATGACATTTTGAAGGAAAAAACACATTTAAAACTACCGCGGCTATTGCATTGCCGACAATACACATAGAAGTTCATTGATAAAAACGGCATGGGAATTCCCCACAGGGCAACCCCGAACCAAAATTAAAAAAAAAAAATGATGTGGGAGTCCCCCTAAATTCCATACAAGACCCTTCAGGTCTGGTATGGATTTTAAGGGGAACCCTGCGCCAAAAAAAAAAAAAAAAACGGCGTGGGGTCCCCCTAAATTTCCATACCAGACCCTTATCCGAGCACGCAACCTGGCAGGCCGCAGGAAAAGAGGGGGGGACGAGAGTGCGGCCCCCCCCCTCCTGAACCGTACCAGGCCACATGCCCTCAACATTGGGAGGGTGCTTTGGGGTAGCCCCCCAAAACACCTTGTCCCCATGTTGATGAAGACAAGGGCCTCATCCCCACAACCCTGGCCGGTGGTTGTGGGGGTCTGCGGGCGGGGGGGCTTATCGGAATCTGGAAGCCCCCTTTAACAAGGGGACCCCCAGATCCCGGCCCCCCCCTGTGTGAAATGGTAAGGGGGTACTTACCCCTACCATTTCACTAAAAAACTGTCAAAAATGTTAAAAATGACAAGAGACAGTTTTTGACAATTCCTTTATTTAAATGCTTCTTCTTTCTTCCTTCATCTTCTTCTTCTTCTGGTTCTTCTGGCTCTTCTGGTTCTTCCTCCGGCGTTCTCGTCCAGCATCTCCTCCGCGGCGTCTTCTATCTTCTTCTCCTCGGGCCGCTCCGCACCCATGGCATGAGGGGAGGCTCCCGCTCTTCTCTTCATCTTCTTCTCTTCTTCATCTTCTTCTTCATCTTCTTCTTCTTCTTCTTCTCTTCTTCCTTCTTCTCTTCTTCATTTCTTCTCCGGGCCGCTCCGCAGCCATGCTGGCATGGTGGGAGGCTCCCGCTGTGTGACGGCGTCTCTTCGTCTGACGGTTCTTAAATAACGGGGGGCGGGGCCACCCGGTGACCCCGCCCCCCCTCTGACGCACGGGACATGACGGGACTTCCCTGTGGCATTCCCCGTGACGTCACAGGGAAGTCCCGTCAAGTCACCGTGCGTCAGAGGGGGGCGGGGTCACCGGGTGGCCCCGCCCCCCGTTATTTAAGAACCGTCAGACGAAGAGACGCCGTCACACAGCGGGAGCCTCCCACCATGCCAGCATGGCTGCGGAGCGGCCCGGAGAAGAAATGAAGAAGAGAAGAAGGAAGAAGAGAAGAAGAAGAAGATGAAGAAGAAGATAAAGAAGAGAAGAAGATGAAGAGAAGAGCGGGAGCCTCCCCCCCATGCCATGGGTGTGGAGCGGCCCGAGGAGAAGAAGATAGAAGACGCCGCGGAGGAGATGCTGGACGAGAACGCCGGAGGAAGAACCAAAAGAGCCAGAAGAACCAGAAGAAGATGAAGGAGAAAGAAGAAGCATTTAAATAAAGGAATTGTCAAAAACTGTCTCTTGTCATTTTTAACATTTTTGACAGTTTTTTAGTGAAATGGTAGGGGTAAGTACCCCCTTACCATTTCACACAGGGGGGGGCCGGGATCTGGGGGTCCCCTTGTTAAAGGGGGCTTCCAGATTCCGATAAGCCCGCAGACCCCCACAACCACCGGCCAGGGTTGTGGGGATGAGGCCCTTGTCTTCATCAACATGGGGACAAGGTGTTTTGGGGGGCTACCCCAAAGCACCCTCCCAATGTTGAGGGCATGTGGCCTGGTATGGTTCAGGAGGGGGGGGGGGCCGCACTCTCGTCCCCCCCTCTTTTCCTGCGGCCTGCCAGGTTGCGTGCTTGGATAAGGGTCTGGTATGGATTTTTAGGGGGACCCCACACCGTTTTTTTTTTTTTTTTTTGGCGCGGGGTTCCCCTTAAAATCCATACCAGACCTGAAGGGTCTGGTATGGAATTTAGGGGGAACCCCACGTCAATTTTTTTTTTTAATTTTGGCTGGGGTTCCCCTTAATATCCATACCAGACCTGAAGGGCCTTGTATGGAATTTAGGGGGACCCCCACATCATTTTTTTTTTTTTTATTTTGGTTCGGGGTTGCCCTGTGGGGAATTCCCATGCCGTTTTTATCAATGAACTTCTATGTGTATTGTCGGCAATGCAATAGCCGCGGGTAGTTTTAAATGAGTTTTTTCCTTCCAAATGTCATTTTGCTGTCAGACTGTTCTAAACACAGGAAACATGCCCCCCTTTACAGGCATACTATAGACACCCCCCAGCTACGAAATTTAAAGGGATATTACACTTTTATTGTTTGACTTTAAGCATTAATAAAATCACTGTTCCTGAAAAAACGTCCGTTTTTAAAACTTTTTTTTGCATTGATACATGTCCCCTGGGGCAGGACCCGGGTCCCCAAACACTTTTTATGACAATAACTTGCATATAAGCCTTTAAAATTAGCACTTTTGATTTCTCCCATAGACTTTTAAAGGGTGTTCCGCGGCATTCGAATTTGCCGCGAACACCCCAAATTGTTTGCTGTTCGGCGAACTTGCGAACAGCCAATGTTCGAGTAGAACATGAGTTCGACTCGAACTCGAAGCTCATCCCTAGTCCTGAGGCAAGCAGTAGGCTGCGTCTTGGAAGGAGCAAATATAAAAATGCCTTGATGGGTGGGTGTCAATGTCAGTCCATAATTGATAAATCAAGCCAATATCATTTCTGCCGTGTGCTCTTTTTCTAAATATATGTAGGAATACTTCCACCTCATTATCCCCTGAGAAAGACTACGCATAGTTGAAACGCGTTGGAAAACTTTTGGTGGATATGCAATTTCTTTTAAATATGCTATATTTGATTATCCCTGCCCCCTGTGAGGCCAGCAGGAGATGATTATAATCTATTAGGACACGGATTATAGGAGCGTATAGACCAGTTATTTTAATCCATTGTATAATAAAGATTTTTTCCTTTATAAACATTCTTTTTCTATTTGTGTTATTTCTATTGCTGCAACAAAGTCCCATGGGAGATACCTTTTTCAGAGAACCATGATTGATAGAAATGAAAATCCAATGAATGAAAGTGGCAGGCCAGGGAGGAAAAAGACTGGATGATGCTGGATGTACTTTATCCAAGAAACGAGGCAGGCTCTGTTTGACTTGCTACGGCTTCAAATGCACACTGTCAGAAGCTCACAGTGTGTGGTGAAATCAGAGTAAGCAATTTCAGTACAGGAGAGGAGTCTGTACAACTGTGCAAGACTGAAGGTAAAGCTAGAGTTCAGCTTTAACCACTTGCCGACTGCAATACTTATATATACGACGTAGTTTGCAAGTGGTTTACTGGGATTATGGCTAAAGATATCCCCATAACCCCGGTATTGTTTCTTGCAGTCGTCGGCTGGCTTTCCCATGAAACCGTTCCATGAGCCGATGGAATGCTTTTCCGAAGCGGCAGGAGGGGACGCCTCCCCACTCCGCCGATTGCCGGTGTTTCTCGGGCTTACCGATTCCACACCGGCTTTGCCTGGGAAACGATCCGATGGTGCAGCCAGCTGCTTCCATAGGTGATCAAATAGTGGATACTCTTTGATTCAATCTATGGCCCTGGAAGAACGGAGCAACGCCTGGTCCAGGCTGCAAATAAATAATTTTTTTAATCTTTTGCTTTTAAAGGTAAAGAAGACATTTGGGGTCTTTTTGACCCCAGATCTCTCCATAAAGATGACCTGTCATCCTTATTTCTATTACTAGGGATGTTTACATTCCTTGTAATAGGAATAAAAGTGATAAAAAAAACAAATAAATGAAAGGACCGTGTAAAAATAAAAAATAAAAAGTAAAATAACAAAAAAAAAAAGTAAAGCGCCCCTATCCTTCCGTTCTTGCGCGCAGAAGCAGACGCATACATAAGTCATGCACGCAAATGTAAACGGTATTTGCACCACGCGTGAGGCATCTCTGCGAACATTAGAGCGAGAGCAAAAATTCTAGTGCTAGACCTCCTCTGTAACCATAAACAGGTGACCTGTAAACGCATTTAAAGTGTCGCCTATAGAGAATTTTAGGCACCGTAGCTTGACGCTATTCCACAAGCATGTGCAATTTCAAAGCGTGACATGTTAGGTATCTATTTACTCGGCATAACATCATCTTTTGCATTATAAAAACAAATTTGGGTAAATATTGTGTTTTGTTTTTGTATTTTTTGCCAAAAAGTTGCGTTGGCAAAACAGATGAGCAAATACTGTGTGACATAAAAAAAATTGCAATGATCGCCATTTTATTCACTAGTTGTCTCTGATAAAAAAAAAAAATGTATAATATTTGGGGGTTGTAAGTAATTTTCTAGAAAAAAATACTGATTTAAACTTGTAAACAAACAGTGCCAGAAAAGCCTGGTCGGCAAGTGGTTGATTGCCCACCCCAGTTAACCCTTTCACTCCCTGTCAAAGTGTCACGAAGTGCAGTTTTCCGATTTTTCACTGATCACTGTATTGGCATCACTTGTGACACTAAACAGCATTAGGGCAGTTAGTGGTAGGCCCAGGTATGTTTAGGGTACCCTCCATTTATTCCCTAATAAAGGTTTAACCCCTTGATCGCCCCCAATTAACCCTTTCACTCCCTGTCACTGTGTCACTAGTATAGTGTACAGATATTTTTTCTGATCACTGTATTAGTGTCATGGGTGACATCAGTTAGGTGTTAGCGTCAGTTAGTGTCAGTGTCAATCCCAGACAGCGTCAGATTTTAACCCTTTGATTGCCAGGTATACTAACACACACACACTATATGCCTCCATTATAAGTATAGTGTCTGAACGGATCAATATATTTGATCTGATCAGAACTATATTAGCGTCCCCAGTAGTATAGTTTTCCCAAAAACGCGGCGTTAGCAGGATCAGTCCAGATGCCTGTCAGCACCTGCGCCCAGCCCACCCAAGGTGCAGGATCAATAGCGTTAGAGTCACACCTGAGCCCTGCAAGCACTAAAAGTTAATTATTTAATAGCGATTCAAGCAGTCTTTGACAACCAGGTGCTTTTTTACCTGTGAGTCACGCTAGCTGTACCTGTAAATTTAGTGGCCAAATTGTCAAACGAAAGGTACACTAGGCCTACAGGATACTGAGCATGACAGATGAGAGGGCAGGGGAAGCCTCACTGTCAGAATCACTGTCTGATTCAGGCTCATTATATGAATCTGTAGAGAGCAGCGGCACCCTGACAGATAGCTCTGACGATGGAGTAGTGGTCCCTGCTAAGGTCAGGCGTACCCGACCCCATTCTTCTGTTGCTGAGGTGCAACAACCGCATGGTTCTCGTATGGAGCAGAGAGCCAGTACTAGTGCCGCTCTACCTTCTGGTGAACTGGCAAGCACCATCGGCCTAGTACATCCTGGTCATAGACAAACCAGCACTGCAGTAACACTTGGTGACCCAATTCACCATATGCCCGTGTTCTCTGCTGCAATGGCCAGGACTCAATACGAGCAAATCTTGGGGTGACCCTGAATATGATTGGCTCCATAAAATTCGGCCCCCTCGTAAACCCGTAAACCACTTCAACCAACAATTTGCAGCCTTGTTTATCCCCAATCAAGATGTCTGTATTGATGAGTCCCTGATTAGGCTTTCTGGCCGCCTTGTGTTCAAACAGTTTCTCCCCAGCAAGCGTGCCAGGTATGGTGTCAAGATGTATAAGCTCTGTGACTGAGCCATACACTATAAATATAGTTTATTGGTTTACGAGGTAAAATATAGCAGTGTGGAGCCCCCCGACTGCCCAGACTACATAGGGAGCAGCGGCAAGATTGTTTGGGATTTGGTGTCACCCTTGTTCCGAAAGGGGTACCATTTATACGTGGACAATGTTTATACAAGCGTGCCACTTTTTAGACACTTCTTTTAATTCAATTCCCCCCTTGTTCAAGCATCGGCCTCATGTCTTGTGTAAACAGCAATTTCACCATGCATGTGAGGTATCACCACAAACGTCAGATTGAGGGCAGTAGTTCTAGCATTAAACCTCCTCTGTAAATCTAAAGTGGTAACCTGTAAAGGCCTTTAAAGGCTTTTAAAAATGTATATAGTTTGTCGCTGCTACGGGTGTGTGCGTAATTTTAAAGCATGTCGTGTGGTTTTTTTTTTTTTTTTTTTACACAAAGTTGTCACTAAATGATATATTGCTCAAACATGACATGAGTATATGTGAAATGACACCCCAAAATACATTGTATTGCTTCTCCTGAATATGAGAATACCACGTGTGAGACTTTTTGGCAGTCTAGCCGTGTACAGGACCCTGAAAAGCAATCACCGCCTTCAGGATTTCTAAGGGAGTAAAATGGTGATTTAAGTCCTCACTACCTATCACAGTTTTGGAGGCCCTCTAATGCCCAGATAGCACAACCCCCCCCCAAATGAAATCACCCCATTTTGGAAAGTAGACACCCCAAGGTATTTGCTAAGAGGCATGAAGAATATTTTGCAGCTCTCATTTGTTTTGGAAAATGAAGAAAGAAAATAATTTTTTTTTTTTCAATTTTCAAAACTTTGTGACAAAAAGCGAGATCTGCAAAATACTCACCATGCCTCTCAGCAAATAGCTTGGGGTGTCTACTTTCCAAAATGGGGTCATTTGGGGGGGGTTTGTGCCATCTGGGCATTCCATGGCCTCCAAAACTGTGATAGGCAGTGAGGAGTGAAATCAACATTGTACGCCCTTAGAAAGCCTGAAGACAGTGATTGATTTTAGGGGTCCTGTACGTGGCTAGGCTCCCAAAAAGTCTCACACATGTGGTATCCCCGTACTCAGGAGAAGCAGCAGAATTTTTTTTTGGCGTGTAATTCCACATATAACCATGGCATGTGTGATTAATATATCATTTAATGACAACTTTGTCACTTTCCTGAAACTTGTGGCAAAATATAAAATATTCCATGGACTCAACATGCCTCTCAGAAAATATCTTAGAATTCGGACCTAAAAGAATTTGGAAATAAACGAATTGCACATGTCTAATGAGCATTTAACCCTTGAAGTACAAGGGGGCCCCACTGCAAGAGTGGATTTTTTTTTAAATTCCTGGAGTTGGGCATTAATGAATTATTAATGCAACCAATACCAGTATCCAGATTTTACTTGTTATCAGCCTTCTATAATTCAGACTAGGAGAGGAAGGGGCACATCTAAGAGCTAATCAGGCTCTGCTGCATGCACATGTGCTCACACCAATGCTGCTGAGAGATGAAGAGTTCAAAGTGAGCAAAAGGATGAGCTCAGCAGTGTTCTGCTGCTAGTTCACTGTCCACTCACAAGAAGGGGGTGGCGAAGTGACCTAGCTGCATTACTTAAGCGCAGTAGCTACAAATCAGGTCACAACCTGACTGTGCTTATTGGCAGTCTTACGTAATTTCAAGAATGGATAGACAGTAATACAAATCTCTTTGGCATATAATGTATCCATTTCAAGGGTGTATTTGCCTGTTTCCCTGGAGTTCAACTTTTAATAAAAAGAACTATTCCTGGCAATAGCTTATAGCACAGTTTAAAAATAACATTGGCAAATGTTCAAACCATGCACATAAGGGCGAAATCAAAGGTTTCTAACCATGGTTAGCTTGTGTGTCACAATCAACTATAAGAGAATGGTAGTGAGCCACACTAAATATTAAAAAAAATCTTTAAAAAAGTGCTCAAAGCATTGCTGCTTATTAGAAGTGTAGAAAGTAGCAGAAGTTCAGAGAGGCAGGTACTGAGCTCCTACAGAGAGGCTTCTGGGAGGGGAGAGCCACATGGGCGGATGGAAGGTTTTACATTGACTTCTCCTTTGAAGAACACATCCACCTTCCTGGCATTGCTGATATTTTAAGGCAGTGCTAGGAAACCGTCTGCTTTTATATTTGTTCTTACATCCTTGAAAAAAAAAAAGCTTCTTGAATATTCAGCAAATAATTGTAAAAAGCAGATTGAACCCTGTAATAACCAATGAAAATACCATGAGTACAAATATAATACTTTATTAGTTCCCTGTACAGCGTTGAGTACAGCTGCTAATGGCTTGTATATAAACCTAGTGATATATGGAATACATTCTCAGTTGATTTAACTACAGAAATGAGACAGTTTAACAAGCTTTAATGAACCAACCATACTGTAAATAGTCTCCATCACTCTGTCCATTACCAGGAGAGTGACATCATTTATTACTAGCCCATTCCCTGACCCACTTATGCTCACCTTTCCCGCCCTCCAATGCTGCTCATTTCCTCTGTAGCCCTAATTCGGTGCAGAGCTGACATACCCTCCTAACCACCCAGGGCGCTACAGGACATTCCTGCGATTTCACAAAAATCCTGGTGTCCATCAGGTCCAGGATTTGTCCTGCTACTACCCTGTTTCCCCGAAAATAAGACCTAGCGTGATTGTCGGTAGGGATGAGCTTCGTGTTCGAGTCGAACCCATGTTCGACTCGAACATCGGCTGTTCGACCGTCCGTCGAATTGCGAACGATATGGGCCGTTCGCGCCAAATTCGTGTGGCGCGTCACGGCCCATAATTCACTGCGGCATCGCAGTGCATTGCTGGCTGATGATTGGCCAAGCATGCACTATGACCCGCATGCTTGGCCAATCACAGCGCCGTCAGTAGAGAGAGCTGTAATTGGCCAAAGCCAGGGTGGCTTTGGCCAATTATGGCTCAGGGGATTTAGTACACGCCCCACACTATATAAGGCCGCCTGCACGGCGGCCCTGTGTAGTGTGTGTTCCGGTGTGCTGAGAGATAGAGAGAGAGAGAGAGACAGTGTCATTTGATTTGAGTTAGATAGATTAGGCAGAACAGTCAGTCAGTTAGCTGCACTTACAGTGTATTGTGTATATATATGCATCCCAGGTGTTGCATATATATATATATACACTGTTTTCAGTTTAGCTAGATCCGTTCCTGTTATCTTCTATCTAGACTATTTACATTTAGTGCAGTGCGTCCTGCTCACAGTGTTCAGCTAGATCCGTTCCTGTTATCTTCTAGACTATTTACATTTAGTGCAGTGCGTCCTGCTCACAGTGTTCAGCTAGATCCGTTCCTGCTATTTACATTTAGTGCAGTGCGTCCTGCTCACAGTGTTCAGCTAGATCCGTTCCTGCTATTTACATTTAGTGCAGTGCGTCCTGCTCACAGTGTTCAGCTAGATCCGTTCCTGCTATTTACATTTAGTGCAGTGCGTCCTGCTCACAGTGTTCAGCTAGATCCGTTCCTGCTATTTACATTTAGTGCAGTGCGTCCTGCTCACAGTGTTCAGCTAGATCCGTTCCTGTTATTTACATTTAGTGCAGTGCGTCCTGCTCACAGTGTTCAGCTAGATCCGTTCCTGATATTTACATTTAGTGCAGTGCGTCCTGCTCACAGTGTTCAGCTAGATCCGTTCCTGCTATTTACATTTAGTGCAGTGCGTCCTGCTCACAGTGTTCAGCTAGATCCGTTCCTGTTATCTTCTAGACTATTTACATTGATTGCAGTGCGTCCTGCTCACAGTGTTCAGCTAGATCCGTTCCTGTTATCTTCCTACTGACAGGCAGGCTTGTCTGGTTACAGTATATAAAGCTACCTGAAGAAAATTACAGGTGTTCTATTTGATCCTATTAGTACCACGGTCAGGCAGCTAGACTATTTACATTTAGTACAGTGCGTCCTGCTCACAGTGTTCAGCTAGATCCGTTCCTCTTATCTTCCTACTGACAGGCAGGCTTGTCTGGTTACAGTATATAAAGCTACCTGATGAAAATTACAGGTGTTCTATTTGATCCTATTAGTACCACGGTCAGGCAGCTAGACTATTTACATATAGTACAGTGCGTCCTGCTCACAGTGTTCAGCTAGATCCGTTACTGTTATCTTCCTACTGACAGGCAGGCTTGTCTGGTTACAGTATATAAAGCTACCTGAAGAAAATTACAGGTGTTCTATTTGATCCTATTAGTACCACGGTCAGGCAGCTAGACTATTTACATTTAGTACAGTGCGTCCTGCTCACAGTGTTCAGCTAGATCCATTCCTGTTATCTTCCTACTGACAGGCAGGCTTGTCTGGTTACAGTATATAAAGCTACCTGAAGAAAATTACAGGTGTTCTATTTGATCCTATTAGTGCCACGGTCAGGCAGCTACACTATTTACATTTAGTACAGTGCGTCCTGCTCACAGTGTTCAGCTAGATCCGTTACTGTTAGTGCAGCTACAGGCCATTAGTATGTCTGGAAGGCCAAGAAGGAGAGGCAGACAGTCACAAGCCAATAAGAGAGGGCAAGCAGGCTCTGTGTCTAGTGCTGGTCGTGGAGACGGTGCATCCTCATCAGCACGTGGCCATGGGACACGCTTGGCCTTTTTTTCGGCAGCTGGCCGTGTTGAGCCGCAACATGCGGAAGACTTGGTCGAGTGGATGACCAAGCCGTCCTCATCCTCCTCATCCTCTCTCACCCATGCCCAGGGTGCTTTGTCTGGCAAAGCAGCGGCCTCTTCCCTCAGCTCAATGTCATCAGTGACTCCTTCCCTAGCTCCACCATGTCCTCCTGAGGATTCCCTCGAACTGTTTGACCACAGTGTTGGGTAAATGCTCCAGGAGGATGCCCAGCGTTTGGAAGGCTCTGATGATGATACTGAGCTCGATGAAGGCAGTAACATGAGCACGGACAGAGGGGGTGCCCAAGAAGGACAGCAATCTGGCAGTCATGCTCCCCCTGCTGCAGCATACTGCCAGGTTTGCTCCAGTGATGAGGAGGGAGGGGATGATGAGGTCACTGACTTAACGTGGGTGCCTGATAGGAGAGAGGAGGAGGAGGAGGAGGAGGAGGAGGAGGCGGCACATCACCAACGAGGCAGGATGCCCTCCAGGGGCCAGCCTAAGGGCAGCACATTGACTGCATCACACCCCAAAGCTCCACATGTGCAGGGCGCTGCAGTCTCTGCGCGTTATTCAAAAAGTTCTTTGGTGTGGGCCTTTTTTGAGACGAGTGCATCAGATCGCACCGCTGCTATTTGCAACATATGTCTCAAGCGTATCTCGCGTGGCCAAAACATCTCCCGCTTGGGTACCACATGCTTGACCAGACATATGTTGACCTGCCATGCAGTTCGTTGGCAAGCGTATCTAAAAGACCCACACCAAAGAACAAAGAGGATCTCTCCTTGCTCCTCATCAGCTGAGATTTCCAACCCCACTAGACCTTCAGTCCTCTCTGAGACCTGCAGTGAGAGGAATGAAGGTGTAGAATTAGGTGTGTCACAGCCAAGTACTTGTGGGCAATCTGCTTTTGGTACACCGACGTCAGATTGTACCAGGCAAATTTCCCTGCCCCAGCTGCTGCACCGCCGAAAGAAGTTTGCTCCCAGCCATCCACATGCCCAGCGGTTGAATGCTAGCTTGGCAAAATTGCTAGCACTTCAACTGCTGCCTTTTCAGTTGGTAGACTCTGCCCCCTTCCGTGAGTTTGTGGAATGTGCGGTTCCTCAGTGGCAGGTACCCAAACGCCACTTTTTCTCACGGAAGGCGATTCCGGCTCTCTACCGGCATGTGGAAGGCAATGTCCATGTCAGCGGTAAGGTGCATATTACCGCTGACTCATGGTCCAGCAGGCATGGACAGGGACGTTACCTAAGTTTCACGGCGCATTGGGTGACTCCGCTGGCAGCTGGGAAGGATGCAGGACAAGGTGCAGTAGTGTTGGAGGTTGTTCCGCCACCACGCCTCCAAAATGCTGATTGTGACACACCTCTCTCCTCCACCCCCTCCTCTTCTTCTTCCTCCATGGCCTCTTCCTCAGAACCAGCGGTGCTCCGTAGGCGTTCAAGGGGCTACGCAAGTACGCAGGCCAAAAGATGCCATGCGGTGCTTGAGCTGGTGTGCTTGGGGGACAGGAGCCACACTGGGGCAGAGGCTCTGTCAGCTCTGCAGGGGCACGTTCAGAGGTGGTTGACGCCACGCCAACTTAAGGCAGGAATGGTGGTTTGCGACAATGGCACCAACCTCCTCTCTGCCCTCCGACAGGGACAAATGACCCATGTGCCCTGTTTGGCTCACGTCCTTAACTTGGTGGTGCAGCGGTTCTTGGGCAGGTACCCGGGCTTACAGGATGTCCTGAGGCAGGCCAGGAAAGTCTGTGTGCATTTCCGCCGGTCATATAATGCCAGTGCTCGGCTGACGGACCTCCAAAAGGAGTTTAACCTGCCCAAGAACCGCCTAATCTGTGACATGCCCACCAGGTGGAACTCAACGTTGGCCATGCTGCAGCGGCTGCACACGCAGCAGAGGGCCATCAATGAGTACCTGTGCGACTATGGCACCAGGACAGGGTCAGGGGAGCTTGGTTTTTTTTCCCCACGCCAGTGGGCCATGATCAGGGATGCATGCACTGTCCTGTCACCATTCGAGGAGGCCACGAGGATGGTGAGCACTGACAGTGCATGCATCAGTGACACTGTCCCCCTTGTCCACCTGTTGGAGCACACGCTGCGTGGAATAATGGACAGGGCACTTGAGGCAGAACAGAGGCAGGAAGAGGAGGACTTCCTTAGCTCTCAAGGCCCCCTTTATCCAGACAGTGTTCCTGCGTGCCCGCCGATCACACAGGAAGAGGACGAGGAGGAGGAGGAGGAGGAGGAAGATTGTGTCAGTATGGAGGTGGAGCCTGGCACTCAGCATCAGCAGCAGTCTTTAAGGGATCAGTCCCAAGGAACACATGGACTTGTACGTGGCTGGGAGGAGGTGGCTGCGGACGTTGTTGTCCTTAGTGACCCAGAGGACTCCGGACCGAATGCCTCAGCAAACCTACGCTGCATGGCCTCCCTGATCCTGCAAAGCCTGCGTAAGGATCCTCGTATTCGTGGTATCAAGGAGAAGGACCAATACTGGCTGGCAACCCTCCTTGATCCACGTTACAAGGGTAAGGTTGCGGACCTTATCTTGCCATCGAAGAGGGAGCAGAGGATGAAACATCTTCGGGAGGCCTTGCAGAAAGGTCTGTGCAACGCGTTCCCAGAGACTGGGAGGTTACAAACTCCTGTTTCTGGACAACGTGTTGCTGAGGCTTCGGCCAGTCAAAGAAGGAGCGGTGGAGAAGGTGGCCGTCTGACCGATGCGTTCAGACAATTTTTTGGTCCGCAGCCCCAAGGTATGATCGGTTCCAGCAACAATCGCCAGCGTCTGTTTTACATGGTGCAGGAATACCTAGGGGCAAGATCAGACTTGGACACCTTTCCCACCGAAAATCCTCTGGGTTACTGGGTCTTGAGGATGGATCACTGGCCAGAGCTTGCACAGTATGCAGTTGAGCTACTGGCCTGTCCTGCATCCAGCGTTCTTTCGGAACGCACATTCAGTGCTGCTGGAGGCGTGGTAACCGATCACAGGGTGCGTCTGTCCACCGACTCGGTCGATCGGCTGACCTTCATAAAAATGAATCAGTCTTGGATCACCACCAGCTACCAAGCACCTGATGCTGATGTAACCGAATAATTTTTTTTGAAATCTCAGATCCCTTCAAAGACTGCCTATGCTGATGCTGAGTGACTATCCCTGAGTAATTATCCTCTTCCTCCTCAATCATCACGCTGATAGCTTGTAAGAACATTTTTGGTTCTGGGCGCCACCACCAGTGCCTAAGGCACAATTTTTCAGCCCCTGTTTAACAGGGGCGTGTAATTACAATTTTTGATGTAATACTTTGCAGCAGGGCTCGTTCCTGCATTCCAACTAGAGTGTCTGTGAGGGGTTGCAGTGTTGTGGCACCAGCACCAGTGCCTAAGGCCCAATTTTTCTGCCCCTGTCTAACAGGGGCGTGTAATTACAATTTTTGATGCAATACTTTGCAGCAGGGCTCGTTCCTGCGTTCCAACTAGAGTGTCTGTGAGGGGTTGCAGTGTTGTGGCACCAGCACCAGTGCCTAAGGCCCAATTTTTCTGCCCCTGTCTAACAGGGGCCTGTAATTACAATTTTTGAAGCAATACTTTGCAGCAGGGCTCGTTCCTGCGTTCCAACTAGAGTGTCTGTGAGGGGTTGCAGTGTTGTGGCACCAGCACCAGTGCCTAAGGCCCAATTTTTCTGCCCCTGTCTAACAGGGGCGTGTAATTACAATTTTTGATGCAATACTTTGCAGCAGGGCTCGTTCCTGCGTTCCAACTAGAGTGTCTGTGAGGGGTTGCAGTGTTGTGGCACCAGCACCAGTGCCTAAGGCCCAATTTTTCTGCCCCTGTCTAACAGGGGCGTGTAATTACAATTTTTGAAGCAATACTTTGCAGCAGGGCTCGTTCCTGCGTTCCAACTAGAGTGTCTGTGAGGGGTTGCAGTGTTGTGGCACCAGCACCAGTGCCTAAGGCCTAATTTTTCAGCTCCTGTTCAACAGGGGCATGTAATTACAATTCTTGATCTAATATTTCACAGCAGGGCCCTGTGAGGGCTTACAGTGTTGTGGCCACAGCAACACCTAAGGCCCAAATTTCTGCTGAGTATATAGGGCAGGACCCTACTTTCAAACATCTAACTTACAAACGACTCCTACTTGCAAACGGAAGGAGACAACAGGAAGTGAGATGAAATCTACCCCTAGGAAGGGAAATTCTCTCCTGTAAGAGTTAATATGGGAAAACAATTTCTCCTTTCCACTGATGCTTTCCAATCCTTGTTCCACAAAAAAACCCAAATTTTCAAAAAACATTTTTCATTGGGACAAAAAAGTGAGGTGAAATCTTCTGAAGAGGAGGAAAGACAGCAAAACAAATGTCACAGGGGTGATAACCCTTCCCTATGTTTTCCAAAAAGCTTAGAAAAGATTTTTTGGCTGGAGCTAAACACGTTAAAAATGTTCAAAATTACAAACAGATTCTACTTAACAACAAACCTACAGTCCCTGTCTTGTTTGCACCGCCTGTATACTGCTGTTCAGAGTATATAGGGCCTGGTGGCCCCACACCTTTCCTTATTTTAATTTGGGTGCGGGGTTCCCCTTAATATCCATACAAGACCCAAAGGGCCTGGTAATGGACTGGGGGGTACCCATGCCGTTTGTCTCACTGATTTTCATCCATATTGCCATGACCCGACATGACATTAAACCCGCAAGCAGTTTTAAATGAGATTTTTTCCTTTAAAAATGACATTTGGTGCAGGGACTGTTCTAAACATGGGAAACACGCGTCACTTTACAGGCATATTATAGACACCCCCCAGGTACGATATTTAAAGGAATATTTCACTTTTTTTTTTTTTACTTTAAGCATCATTAAAATCACTGCTCCCGAAAAAACGGCCGTTTTTAAAAGTTTTTTTTGCATTGATACATGTCCCCTGGGGTAGGACCCAGGTCCCCAAACCCTTTTTAGGACAATACCATGCAAATTAGCCTTTAAAATGAGCACTTTTGATTTCGAACGTTCGAGTCCCATAGACGTCAATGGGGTTCTAACGTTCGTGCGAACTTTCGGTCCGTACGCGGGTTCTGGTGCGAACCGAACCGGGGGGTGTTCGGCTCATCCCTAATTGTCGGTGATGGCTGCAATATAAGCCCTACCCCCAAAATAAGCCCTAGTTAAAGTCCTTGTAGGTCTTATTTTCAGGGTAGGGCTTATTTTCGGGGAAACAGGGTAGGGCTTATTTGGGGGGTAGGGCTTATATTGCAGCCATCACCGACAATCATGCTAGGTCTTATTTTCGGGGAAACAGGGTAGTTCCAGCATACAGCAGTGAATATACACCCACTTTATCAGGTACACTTTGCTAGTATCGGGTTTGACCCCCTTTTGCCTTCAGAACTGCCCTCATTCTTCCTGGCATAGATTCAATGAGGTGTTGAAAACATTCCTCAGAGATTTTGGTCCATACTGACATGATAACATCACACAGTTGCTTTAGATTTGTCGGCTGCACCTCCATGATGTGAATCTCCCGTTTCACCACATACCAAAGGTGTCCTATTGGATTGGGATCTGGTGACTGTGGAGGCCATTGCAGTACAGTGACCTCATTGTCATGTTCAAGAAACCAGTGATGTGATTTGAGTTTTGTGACATGGTGCATTATCCTGCTGGAAGGAGCCATCAGAAGATGGGGACACTGTAGTCATAAAGGGATGGACATGGTCAGCAACAATACTCAAGTAGGCCGTGGAGTTTAAAAGATGCTCAGTTGGTACCAAGGGGCCCAAAATGTGCCAAGAAAATATCCCCCACACCATTATACCAACACCACCAGCTTGAACCATTAATACAATGCCGGATGGATCCATGCTTTCATGTTTATGCCAAATTCTGACCCCACCATCTGGATGTCGCAGCTGAAATCGAGACTCATCAGAGCAGGCAACATTTTTCCAATCTTCTACTCTCCAATTTTGGCGAGCCTGTGTGAATTGTAGCCTCAGTTTCCTGTTATTAGCAGACAGGAGTGGCCCCCCGGTGTGGTCTTCTGCTGCTGTAGCCCATCAGCTTCAAAGTTTGATGTGTTGTGCATTCAGAGATGGTATTCTGCATATCTTTGTTGTAACGAGTTGTATCATCTTGAACCAGTCTCACCATTCTCATCTGACCTCAACAAGGCATTTTCCTCCAAACATCTGCCACTTACTGGATATTTTTTCTTTTTTGGACCATTCTCTGTAAACCCTAGAGATGGTTATGTGTGAAAGTCCCAGTAGATCAGCCGTTTTTGAAATACTCAGACCAGCCCGTCTGGCACCAACAACCATGCCATGTTCAAAGTCACCTAAATCCCCTTTCTTCCCCATTTTGATGCTTGGTTTGAACTTTAGCAAGTCGTCTTCACCACGTCTAGATGCCTAAATGCATTGAGTTGCTACCATATGATTGGTTGATTAGCAATTTGTGTTACCAAGCAATTGAACAGGTGTACCTAAGAAAGTGGCCAGCGAGTGTATACTGGCACTTACTGTATTACTTACAGTGGGGACGGAAAGTATTCAAACCCCCTTAAATTTTTCACTCTTTGTTATATTTCAGCCATTTGCTAAAATCATTTAAGTTAATTTTTTTCCTCATTAATGTACACACAGCACCCCATATTGACAGAAAAACACAGAATTGTTGACATTTTTGCAGATTTATTAAAAAAGAAAAACTGAAATATCACATGGTCCTAAGTATTCAGACCCTTTTCTGTGACACTCATATATTTAACTCAAGTGCTGTCCAGTTCTTCTGATCATCCTTGAGATGGTTCTACACCTTCATTTGAGTCCAGCTGTGTTTGATTATACTGATTGGACTTGATTAGGAATGCCACACACCTGTCTATTTAAGACCTTACAGCTCACAGTGCATGTCAGAGCAAATGAGAATCATGAGGTCAAAGGAACTACCTGAAGAACTCAGAGACAGAATTGTGGCAAGGCACAGATCTCGCCAAGGTTACAAAAAAATTCTGCTGCACTTAAGGTGTCTAAGAGCACAGTGGCCTCCATAATCCTTAAATGGAAGACGTTTGGGATGACCAGAACCCTTCCTAGAGCTGGCCGTTCGGCCAAACTGAGCTATCAGGGGAGAAGAGCCTTGCTGAGAGAGGTAAAGAAGAACCCAAATATCACTGTGGCTGAGCTCTAGAGATGCAGTCAGGAGATGGGAGAAGGATGTAGAAAGTCAACCATCACTGCAGCCCTCCACAAGTCAGGGCTTTATGGCAGAGTGGCCCGACAGAAGCCTCTCCTCAGTGCAAGACACATGAAAGCCTGCATGGAGTTTGCTAAAAAAAACACCTGAAGGACTCCAAGATGGTGAGAAATAAGATTCTCTGGTCTAATGAGACCAAGATAGAACTTTTTGGCCTTAATTCTTTTTTTTTTTTTTTTTTTTAGATTTTCCTTGTCAAAAGAAGTTTATTGAGTATACAATATTATAAAGATACATAAAGTAAGTTTACAAGGATCTATAAAGTAAGCTCATTGTTTTACAGTAGGGTTTATATAGGTAAATATCATGAAATTTCAAATATTAAACATTGGGTTCACGTAAACCTAAATTAAAGATATATATCATTTCCTTAGTTACTTTTGTAGGTATTTAAATGATTTATACCTACTATACATATTGTTTACAGGTAGAGTGTATATAGGTCAAATAAATTCTGATAATGAGCTTTAATCGTAAGGTGGAGAAAAGGAAAGAGAAAGAAGAAAAAGGGTAGAAAGGTAGAGGTATGGTCCACAAGGTTGTCCCGCTCGTCAGTTTATTATTCTTTTTAGTTCTCTTTGAAGCCTTAGAATGGGTGTCTCTGTAAGTCATTTAATCTGTTACCATGGCAACAGGACAGAGTCATTGAAATTTGACAGGAACTGTTGTTTTATCCAAGGATGCCAAAGTTTTTCAAATTTTGGAATTTGATTTTGATCGATGGCTACCATCTTAGCATGGGACATTGTATTATTCATTCTGTGAATTGTTTCTGCTAGTACCAATGTAGGAGATTTCCATGCCTTGGCCACTGTTTGTTTTGCAGCCGTTATTAGTTGGATCATAAGTTTGAATTGAGAGAGTGTTAACCATTCCGGTTTTAGATTAAGTAAAATTATATATGGATCTGGTTGTATTATTTTTTTAAATATTTTAGATGCAATCACGAAGACTTCCTTCCAGAAGGTTTGGATTACTGGGCACGTCCACCATATGTGTAAATGTGTGCCTATTTCTGGGCATCCTCGAAAACAAAGAGCTGAGGTATTAGGTGAATATTTTGCCACTCTAGCGGGTACAAGGTACCAGCGAGTTAGGACTTTATAATTTGTCTCCAGTGCTAAGATGTTGGGTGAAGATGACTTAGATGTGAGCCATATGTTAGACCAGTCCGTGTCTTCTAAAGTTCGTCCCAGGTCCTCCTCCCACCTCTGAACGTAAGAGGGTCTATTAAGATTTGCTACTCCATATAATTGATTATAAAGTGATGAAATTGTACCTTTAGCAAATGGATCTTTTGTACAGATTGATTCAAAAATGGATAATTGGGATAATGGTGTATCCCCCTTTAGGAATGGTGTATAGAAATTTTTGATTTGGAGATATCTAAATATCTCAGAGTTTGGTAGATCATATTTTTCTCTAAGCGATGGGAATGAAAGGAATGATTTAGATGCTATGAAGTCATTTAGTGTCTGAATGCCTGATGTTATCCAAGCTTTAACCACTTGACGACCGCCTCACGCCGATGTACGTCGGCAAAGTGGCACGGACAGGCAAAATCACGTACAGTGTACGTGATTTGCCTTCCGCGGGTGGGGGGTCCGATCGGACCCCCCCCGGTGCCCGAGGCGGTCGTCGTTTGTCCAGCGGCGATCGGTGATGAGGGGGAGACCATCCGTTCGTGGCCCCCCCCTCGCGATCGCCGCCGGCCAATGAGAATCTTCCTTTGCTGCTGTATGCTAAACAGCAGCAAAGGAAATGATGTCATCTCCCCTCGGGTCGGTATTTTCCGTTCCGGCCCGAGGAGAGAAGACATCAATGTGAGTGCACCAACACACACACACACAGTAGAACATGCCAGGCACACAAAACACCCCGATCCCCCCCCCGATCGCCCCCCGATCCCCCCCCAATCACCCCCCCCCCCCCTGTCACAAACTGACACCAGCAGTTTTTTTTTTTTTTTTTTTTTTTCTGATTACTGCATGGTGTCAGTTTGTGACAGTTACAGTGTTGGGACAGATACTGTTACCCCCCTGTAGGTCTAGGGTACCCCCCTAACCCCCCCTAATAAAGTTTTAACCCCTTGATCACCCCCCCTCACCAGTGTCACTAAGCGATCATTTTTCTGATCGCTGTATTAGTGTCGCTGGTGACGCTAGTTAGTGAGGTAAATATTTAGGTTCGCCGTCAGCGTTTTATAGCGTCAGGGACCCCCCTATACTATCTGATAAATGTTTTAACCCCTTGATTGCCCCCTAGTTAACCCTTTCACCACTGATCACCGTATAACCGTTACGGTTAACGCTGGTTAGTTTGTTTATTTTTTATAGTGTCAGGGCACCCGCCGTTTATTACCGAATAAAGGTTTAGCCCCCCGATCGCCCGGCGGTGATATGCGTCGCCCCAGGCAGCGTCAGATTAGCGCCAGTACCGCTAACACTGACGCACGCAGCATGCGCCTCCCTTAGTGGTATAGTATCTGATCGGATCAATATCTGATCCGATCAGATACTATACTAGCGTCCCCAGCAGTTTAGGGTTCCCAAAAACGCAGTGTTAGCGGGATCAGCCCAGATACCTGCTAGCACCTGCGTTTTGCGCCTCCGCCCAGCCCACCCAAGTGCAGTATCGATCGATCACTGTCACTTACAAAACACTAAACGCATAACTGCAGCGTTCGCAGAGTCAGGCCTGATCCCTGCGATCGCTAACAGTTTTTTTGGTAGCATTTTGGTGAACTGGCAAGCACCAGCCCCAGGCAGCGTCAGATTAGCGCCAGTACCGCTAACACCCACGCACGCACCGTACACCACCCTTAGTGGTATAGTATCTGATCGCATCAATATCTGATCCGATCAGATCTATACTAGCGTCACCAGCAGTTTAGGGTTCCCAAAAACGCAGTGTTAGCGGGATCAGCCCAGATACCTGCTAGCACCTGCGTTTTGCCCCTCCGCCCGGCCCAGCCCACCCAAGTGCAGTATCGATCGATCACTGTCACTTACAAAACACTAAAAGCATAACTGCAGCGTTCGCAGAGTCAGGCCTGATCCCTGCGATCGCTAACAGTTTTTTGGTAGCGTTTTGGTGAACTGGCAAGCGCCAGCGGCCTAGTACACCCCGGTCGTAGTCAAACCAGCACTGCAGTAACACGTGGTGACGTGGCGAGTCCCATAAGTGCAGTTCAAGCTGGCGAGATGGCAAGCACAAGTAGTGTCCCGCTGCCACCAGAAAGACAAACACAGGCCCGTCGTGCCCATAATGCCCTTCCTGCTGCATTCGCCAATCCTAATTGGGAACCCACCGCTTCTGCAGCGCCCGTACTTCCCCCATTCACATCCCCAACCAAATGCAGTCGGCTGCATGAGAGGCATTTTTATGTCCTCCCGAGTACCCCTACCCAGCGAACGCCCCCAAAAAGATGTTGTGTCTGCAGCTAGCGCGGATATAGGCGTGACACCCGCTATTATTGTCCCTCCTGTCCTGACAATCCTGGTCTTTGCATTGGTGAATGTTTTGAACGCTACCATTCACTAGTTGAGTATTAGCGTAGGGTACAGCATTGCACAGACTAGGCGCACTTTCACAGGGTCTCCCAAAATGCCATCGCATTTTGAGAGACCCGAACCTGGAACCGGGTACCGTTATAAAAGTTAGTTACAAAAAAAGTGTAAAAAAAAAAAAAATATGAAATAAAAAAAAATAGTTGTTTTATTGTTCTCTCTCTCTCTATTCTCTCTCTCTATTGTTCTGCTCTTTTTTACTGTATTCTATTCTGCAATGTTTTATTGTTATTGTTATTATGTTTTATCATGTTTGTTTTTCAGGTGTGTAATTATTTACACTTTACTGTGCTTTATTGTTAACCATTGTTAACCATTTTTTTGTCTTCAGGTACGCCATTCACGACTTTGAGTGGTTATACCAGAATGATGCCTGCAGGTTTAGGTATCATCTTGGTATCATTCTTTTCAGCCAGCGGTCGGCTTTCATGTAAAAGCAATCCTAGCGGCTAATTAGCCTCTAGACTGCTTTTACAAGCCGTGGGAGGGAATGCCCCCCCCCCCCCCACCGTCTTCCGTGTTTTTCTCTGGCTCTCCTGTCTCAACAGGGAACCTGAGAATGCAGCCGGTGATTCAGCCAGCTGACCATAGAGCTGATCAGAGACCAGAGTGGCTCCAAACATCTCTATGGCCTAAGAAACCGGAAGCTACGAGTATTTCATGACTTAGATTTCGCCGGATGTAAATAGCGCCATTGGGAAATTGGGGAAGCATTTTATCACACCGATCTTGGTGTGGTCAGATGCTTTGAGGGCAGAGGAGAGATCTAGGGTCTAATAGACCACAATTTTTTCAAAAAAGAGTACCTGTCACTACCTATTGCTATCATAGGGGATATTTACATTCCCCGAGATAACAATAAAAATGATTAAAAAAAAAAATATGAAAGGAACAGTTTAAAAGTAAGATTAAAAAAGCAAAAAAATAATAAAGAAAAAAAAAACAAAAAAAAAAACACCCCTGTCGCCCCCTGCTCTCGCGCTAAGGCGAACGCAAGCGGCGGTCTGTCGTCAAACGTAAACAGCAATTGCACCATGCATGTGAGGTATCACCGCGAAGGCCAGATCGAGTGCAGTAATTTTTCCAGTAGACCTCCTCTGTAAATCTAAAGTGGTAACCTGTAAAGGCTTTTGAAGGCTTTTAAACATGTATTTATTTTGTTGCCACTGCACGTTTGTGCGCAATTTTAAAGCATGTCATGTTTGGTATCCATGTACTCGGCCTAAGATCATCTTTTTTATTTCATCAAACATTTGGGCAATATAGCGTGTTTTAGTGCATTAAAATTAAAAAAAGTGTGTTTTTTCCCCAAAAAATGCGTTTGAAAAATCGCTGCGCAATTACTGTGTGAAAAAAAAAAATGAAACACCCACCATTTTAATCTGTAGGGCATTTGCTTTAAAAAAATATATAATGTTTGGGGGTTCAAAGTAATTTTTTTGCAAAAAAAAAAAACTTTTTCATGTAAACAATAAGTGTCAGAAAGGGCTTTGTCTTCAGGTGGTTAGAAGAGTGGGTGATGTGTGACATAAGCTTCTAAATGTTGTGCATAAAATGCCAGGACAGTTCAAAACCCCCCCAAATGACCCCATTTTGGAAAGTAGACACCCCAAGCTATTTGCTGAGAGGCATGTCGAGTCCATGGAATATTTTATATTGCGACACAAGTTGCGGGAAAGAGACAAATTTTTTTTTTTTTTTTTTTTTTTTGCACAAAGTTGTCACTAAATGATATATTGCTCAAACATGCCATGGAAATATGTGAAATTACACCCCAAAATACATTCTGCTGCTTCTCCTGAGTACGGGGATACCACATGCGTGAGACTTTTTGGGAGCCTAGCCGCGTACGGGACCCCGAAAACCAAGCACCGCCTTCAGGCTTTCTAAGGGCGTGAATTTTTGATTTCACTCTTCACTGCCTATCACAGTTTCGGAGGCCATGGAATGCCCAGGTGGCACAAAACCCCCCCAAATGACCCCATTTTGGAAAGTAGACACCCCAAGCTATTTGCTGAGAGGTATAGTGAGTATTTTGCAGACCTCACTTTTTGTCACAAAGTTTTGAAAATTGAAAAAAGAAAAAAAAAAATGTTTTTTCTTGTCTTTCTTCATTTTCAAAAACAAATGAGAGCTGCAAAATACTCACCATGCCTTTCAGCAAATAGCTTGGGGTGTCTACTTTCCAAAATGGGGTCATTTGGGGGGGTTTTGTGCCACCTGGGCATTCCATGGCCTCCGAAACTGTGATAGGCAGTAAAGAGTGAAATCAAAAATTTTCACCCTTAGAAATCCTGAAGGCAGTGATTGGTTTTCGGGGTCCAGTACGCGGCTAGGCTCCCAAAAAGTCCCACACATGTGGTATCCCCATACTCAGGAGAAGCAGCTAAATGTATTTTGGGGTGCAATTCCACATATGCCCATGGCCTGTGTGAGCAATATATCATTTAGTGACAACTTTATGAAAAAAAAAAAAAAATAAAAATAAAAGTGTCACTTTCCCGCAACTTGTGTCAAAATATAAAATATTCCATGGACTCAATATGCCTCTCAGCAAATAGCTTGGGGTGTCTACTTTCCAAAATGGGGTCATTTTGGGGGGTTTTGTGCCATCTTGGCATTCCATGGCCTCCGAAACTGTGATAGGCAGTGAAGAGTGAAAGCAAAAATTTACACCCTTAGAAATCCTGAAGGCGGTGATTGGTTTTCGGGGCCCCGTACGCGGCTAGGCTCCCAAAAAGTCCCACACATGTGGTATCCCCATACTCAGGAGAAGCAGCTAAATGTATTTTGGGGTGCAATTCCACATAGGCCCATGGCCTGTGTGAGCAATATATCATTTAGTGACCACTTTTTGTAAATATTTTTTTTTTTTTTTTTTTTTGTCATTTTTCAATCACTTGGGACAAAAAAAATAAATATTCAATGGGTTCAACATGCCTCTCAGCAATTTCCTTGGGGTGTCTACTTTCCAAAATGGGGTCATTTGGGGGGCTTTTGTACTGCCCTGCCATTTTAGCACCTCAAGAAATGACATAGGCAGTCATAAACTAAAAGCTGTGTAAATTCCAGAAAATGTACCCTAGTTTGTAGACGCTATAACTTTTGCGCAAACCAATAAATATACGCTTATTGACATTTTTTTTACCAAAGACATGTGGCCGAATACATTTTGGCCTAAATGTATGACTAAAATTTAGTTTATTGGATTTTTTTTAGAACAAAAAGTAGAAAATATCATTTTTTTTCAAAATTTTCGGTCTTTTTCCGTTTATAGCGCAAAAAATAAAAACCGCAGAGGTGATCAAATACCATCAAAAGAAAGCTCTATTTGTGGGAAGAAAAGGACGCAAATTTCGTTTGGGTACAGCATTGCATGACCGCGCAATTAGCAGTTAAAGCGACGCAGTGCCAAATTGGAAAAAGACCTCTGGTCCTTAGGCAGCATAAAGGTCCGGGGCTCAAGTGGTTAAAAGAATTTGGGTAGATCCATGCCGGATAACAGGCTGGATTTCTGATAAAAGAAAGGAGAGGATTGTGTGGAGATTGTAACTGATATTTGGTTTTTAGTTTATCCCAGAGAGATAAGAAGTGTTTAGTTATGGGATTATGAATTTTAAAGCGGTCTTTCGGATCAAGCCATAATAAGTTTGATATTAATAGAGGGTCATTTTCTGAAGCCTCTATAAATACCCATAATGGGGTTTCCTGTTTTGCATGGTATTTGGACAGACTGGCCAAATGTGCTGCTCTGTAGTAGTTAGTAAAATTAGGGTATCCCAGGCCTCCTTTATTTTTGGGAAGATGTAGTGTGTGTATAGGTATACGTGGTTTAGAAGAGCCCCATATAAACGAAGTTGCTCTTTTTTGTACTATTCTCAAAAAATAGGAAGGAATTGGAATAGGGAGGACTCTGAATAGATAAAGCAATTTGTGTAGAATAGTCATTTTGATTGCATTAATCTTCCCTATCCAGGATAAAGGAAGTTGCGACCATTGTTTTATTAGATTTGTGATCTGTCTTAATACAGGAGGATAATTGGTTGAGAATAAGTCAGAATGAGATGCTGTTAAATGAATTCCAAGATATGGGATTGATTTTTCTGCCCATGTGAATGGGAGTGCAGCCCTAGCCGGGATCAATTCCATGTTTGTGAGTGAAATATTAAGCACTAGGCATTTCTTAGGATTAATCATAAGGCCGGATAGGGCTGCAAATCCATCAAGAGCTGGTATTAAGTTAGGACCAGAGACCTGTGGTGATGATAGAAAAAGTAATATATCGTCTGCAAATATACATAATTTGTGTGTAATACCTCCTACTTCAATGCCAGTTATAGTTTGGTTTGTTCTGATGTATTGGGCCAGGGGTTCGAGTATAAGGGCAAATAATAAGGGAGATAATGGGCAACCCTGTCGTGTACCTCTTTCGATATTAAAGGCTTCAGATTTGTATCCAGCATATTTTATATAGGCTTTGGGTTTATTATATAATGCTTTGATCCATGTTAAAAAGTGGGGTCCAAAACCCCATTTTTGTAATGAATATTGCATATATTGCCAGGATACTGTGTCAAATGCCCTCTTAATATCGAGAGATAGAAAACATAAAGGGATTTTCCGTTTTTTAGCAATATGTGCCAATAACACTGCCCTGCGTATATTATCGCCTGCCTGTCTATTTGGCATGAAGCCTACTTGATCTCTATGTATTAATTTTCCTATAATGCTATTGAGGCGTTTTGCTATTATTTTTGCTAATAATTTAATATCAAGGTTTAACAGAGAGATAGGCCGATAATTCACACAGGAAGTATCATCAGAAAGGGGTTTTGGGATCATACAAACAATTGCCATTAGTGTTTCTTGCCGAAAAGAATGTCCATCTAGAAGTTTGTTAAAAGTTTCAGTGAGAATGGGAGAGAGTATTTCTGAGAATGTTTTATAGTATAAAGCCGAGTAGCCGTCTGGGCCTGGTCTTTTGTTAAGTTTTAGGTCTTTTATGGCGTTAGCAACTTCATCTATAGTTATAGGCTCATCCAAACTGCTTTTTTGATTCTGAGATAACTCAGGTAAGGTCATTTTTGAGAAGAAGGATTCAGCCTCTGTAGGATTAAATTCATTGTTTGTCTTGTATAAAGTTGCGAGATGTGAGTGAAATTTATGGACTATTTTAACTGGATTACAAGTATAAACATTTTTTGATAATTTCAAACGTATTGGTTTGAAAGATTTGTTAGTTGAATTTAATGCCCGGGCCAAATATGTACCTGGTTTGTTTGTATTCATGTAGAAATTGTGTTTGGAGCGTTTGAGGGATTTATCAACTGACTCAGTGAGAAATAGATCGTATTCCAATCTAGATTTTTCCAGATGAGATTTTGTACTCTGAGATGGATTATCTTGGAATGATATGTAGGCTGCATTAAAATTGAGTTCTAGTTTTTTTGCTAGATTTTTGCGTTCCCGTTTAAATAGTGCCATTTGTCTTTGTATTGTACCACGCAGGACAGGCTTATGAGCTTCCCACAGTGTTATTGGGGAGATGTCTGTTGTATTATTAATTGATATGTATTCCTTTAAAGCTTGTTCAATGGCCATCTGATGTAGTGGGTGTTTGAGCATTATGTCCGGTAAGTACCACGTTGGGTCATGCGCTTTTGGTATGGCTGAGGCTATAGTAGTGTATACTGCATTATGGTCAGACCACGGAATCGGAATTATATCTGATGCAATAATTTCTGGTAGCATTCCTATTGTTAGAAAAATATGATTTATTCTGGTGGAGGTTTGATGAGGGTGCGAGAAATAAGTGAATTTCTTTTTCATTGGGTTACTTTCTCTCCACGAATCTACCAGATTGTATTTGGAAAGAAGTTGAGAAAAAGGTAATCTAGAGGTTATTTTGGATGGTGTAAAAGGTGATTTATCTAGAAATGGGAGGATGACCTGGTTCGAATCCCCACACATTATCACTGTTCCTATTTTGTGTGTATTAATCACTTGTAATATATGTGAGAGGAATGGTGTAGGTTGTTTGTTAGGAGCGTAGTAGGAAATCACTGTGATTGCTGTATCCATTATATAACCCATGAGTATCAGGTATCTACCTTCTGGGTCTTTAATTTCTGATGATAAGGTGAATGGTGTGGATCGGTGAAATGCAATTAGAGTTCCCCTTTGCTTGGTACAGGCAGAAGACGTGTAAATTTGTTGATAAAAAGGAGAAATATATTTTGGAGTAGAATCTTTGGTGAAGTGTGTTTCTTGGAGGCATACTATGTGAGCCTTCTTATTATGGAAAGTACGGAAGGCTTTGGTCCTTTTTTGAGGGACATTTATTCCCTGAACATTCAGGGAAAGTATATTCAGTGGTGCCATGGCAATAGATCAAATAGTTTTGACTTACTTTTTGTTATGCAGAGCTGACTGCGCAGATCAACCTGTGTGGACTGAAGAGATGAATAGATAGAAAAGAAACCAGTGAATTCTGGAGTAAAGAGTAAACAAAAAACATATGAGATTAGATGATACATTGTATAAATTATTTTTTGCAAGTAATCACAATTTATCAGTGAAAGAGAATAAATATCTCTCTCAGGGGAATAAGTGCCTTCGTCACACTCCCACATAATATGGTTGGGAGAATGAGGAGGGCTAATGGGGGTACACGGATCTTCCGCTTACAGGAGAGAAGTGCTATGTCAAAAGACATCAAAATGATGTTTCATTAATTGGAGTGCAGAATATAGTTTTTGTTGAAATTATTTATTCCAGGGTGGTTGTATATGGTTAGTCTTGCCCTAGGCTAAATAATTCAGTTAGAAAGGTATTGTTGATAACTTTGGTATTGATGAAGATAGTTTGAATTATTTTGGGATTTTAACCCTTTTAGAGTAAACAATTACATATTTTATTCATATGTAACTGTTTAGATATGTTAACTCATAAAATTGAGGTTGTATTGCCTCAGATTGGAATAAACAAAAACATAATTCTAGGAACTAGTTAGGTAATAATATATTTGTTTTAAGAAAAAAAAGAAAAAGCTTCCATTACTTCTGGATTATTGAACATATTTGTCCTAAAAAGTAATAAATCTATTGTTATTACCTGATAATATATAACTGAACAAGAATTTCCTTATTTCACTTATATATTCTAAGGCTATATGAATCAGAAGTAATAAGAAATATAACTGGAATGTAACATGATCCCACACAGTGTGTGACTATCAGAATGCAGTTACATTCAGTTATAAATACAGGTTTTTTTATAGAGAACCATCTCTTAGTATAATAAATGAAGAGATATCAGGAATTAGGATGTCAGTCCATTGAATCTTCTTGGTCCATGGATGATGTGGCATAACGGCCTCTTTTGTGAGAATGATGATTCCCATTTTGTTCTGGAATTTTCTGGGTGCTGCCTGAAGGTGAAGATGCCATTCTTCTGCGTGTGGGAAAGTTGCTGCTTGTGGGTTCTGTCAGATTTAATTTTAAAAGGGTTTGTTGTAGTTCATCTGCTGATCTGCTTCTGTAAATTGTACCTTGGTAGTTAAATCTGACTGAAAAGGGGAAGCCCCATTGATACATAATGTTGTGGCGTTGCAGTTCCATTAGTTTCATGGATCATCTTTTAGTAATAGTAAGTTGGGATAGGTCAGCAAAAATTTGATAATTGTGTCCTTGAAAATTAAGTTCCTTTTTTTCTCTTGCAGCAATTAGTATTTGTTCTTTCGTTCTGTAATAATGAAATTTTGTGATTATATCACGTGGGGGTCCATCTTTCTTTTTGGCTGTGAGGGCTCTGTGTACTCTGTCCAGTTCTAAACGTTCAATAGGGATATCTGGCTTTAGTTCTTGTAATAGAGCAGTAATAGTAGATTGCAGGTCTGTCACAGTTTCAGGTATTCCCCTTATGCGCAAGTTTGAACGTCTGGCTCTATTTTCGTAATCTTCGAGCTTAGTTTGAAGTATTAAATTCTCTTCTTTTAATTGTTCCAATTCTGTTATATTTTCTTGGGTTGTAATTTCAATTTCATCCATTTTTATTTCTAATGCCGCGTACACACGAGCGGACATTACGGCGGACTTTTCGACGTACTTTCCGACGGACTTTGTGAATGAACGGACTTGCCTACACACAATCCACCAAAGTCCGTCGAATTCGTACGTGATGACGTACGACCGGACTAAAACAAGGAAGTTCATAGCCAGTAGCCAATAGCTGCCCTAGCGTGGCTTTTTGTCCGTCGAACTAGCATACAGACGGCGGACTTTTCGACCGGACTCGATTTCAACGGATAAATTTAAAACAAGTTTCAAATCTAATTCCGTCGAACTTTTGAGAAAACAAAGTCCGCTGGAGCCCACACACATCGAATTGTCCGACGAAATCCAGTCCGCCGGGCAAAGTCCGCCGTAATGTCCGCTCGTGTGTACGCGGCATAAGGCTGCGGTGCGGTTTCCCAGCTCTCTTATTTCTTTGGTTAGGCTTTTTGTTATTTGGTCTGAGGTTTGTTTTAATGCCTTATGAAGCATCTTTTCAAATTGTAATAATATTACTGGGGATGCTGAGGAGGCTTGTGGAGAAGTTTGTGAGAGGATTTGTTCTGTATCTGACTCAAATGGAGAGTCTTGCTGTGACATTTTCTGTCTGTGAGAGCGCCCTGATGCTGTATCTTGTGAGGTGACTGGAGCTGCTTCAGCTGCAGTGAGTGCCTGTGAGCTCTTTGTGAGGTGATTTTTATTTCTGCTACAATTTCCTCCCAGTACCATATTTCCTGCCCAAACTTTCACAGTTTGTTCCCAGGGGCAAAAAGGTTCAAATGGATACCTTTTGAGCCTGCAGGTTCCGCTTTGTCCTTCTCTTCTCTCCTCAGCGGTGTGGAGCTCTAACAATGCATGTCTGCTCTCTTTGGCCTTAATTCTAAGCGGTATGTGTGGAGAAAACCAGGCACTGCTCATCACCTGTCCAATACAGTCCCAACAGTGAAGCATGGTGGTGGCAGCATCATGCTGTGGGGGTGTTTTTCAGCTGCAGGGACAGGACAACTGGTTGCAATTGAGGGAAAGATGAATGCCGCCAAGTACAGGGATATCCCGGACGAAAACCTTCTCCAGAGTGCTTAGGACCTCAGACTGGGCGGAAGGTTTACCTTCCAACAAGACAATGACCCTAAGCACACAGCTAAAATAACGAAGGAGTGGCTTCACAACAACTCTGTGAGTGTTCTTGAATGGCCCAGCCAGAGCCCTGACTTAAACCCAATTGAGCATCTCTGGAGAGACCCAAAAATGGCTGTCCACCAACGTTTACCATCCAACCTGACAGAACTGGAGAGGATCTGCAAGGAGGAATGGCAGAGGATCCCCAAATACAGGTGTGAAAAACTTGTTGCATCTTTCCCAAAAAGACTCATGGCTGTATTAGATCAAAAGGGTGCTTCTACTAAATACTGAGCAAAGGGTCTGAATACTTAGGACCATGTGATATTTCAATTTTTCTTTTTTAATAAATCTGCAAAAATGTCAACAATTCTGTGTTTTTCTGTGAATATGGGGTGAATATGGGGTGCTGTGTGTACATTAATGAGGAAAAAAAATGAACTTGAATGATTTTAGGAAAAAAAATTGCCTGGTCATGAAGGGGAGTAAACCTTCTGGAGGTCAAGTGGTTAAAGAAAAACTGCAGCCTTTTCGACCCCCCCTTAATTTTTTTCCCTGTCTATCTTTTACATTCTTCAGCACAGTAAGCATAGTAACCTAGCCAGTGGGTCCCACGTTGAGCTACTGGGATCATCCTCTCTGCAGCTGCTGCACGGGTCCGGTGCCACCATGTTGTCTGTGACAGGCGCAGGCTCCACTAGGCCCACCCCCTCCCCTTTACTGAATGGGACTATATGTCATGCATCCCAGGAGGCACCGGGGCACTGCGTCATTCGCCTAGGCAAATTCTGGAAGCCAGGGGGTGGGCTTAGCCTTTGATGGAAAGTAAACCATGTAAGTAAGCAAACAAATGAAAAAAACCCAATATTGGTGATGCGGAGGGAGGAGCAGGATGGAGAGGAGGAGAGTGCCGCAGGATGCTAACGGTTGGCTTCAAGCTTGCAAACAATGTAGGCTCCATTCACACTGGGGCTGATTAAAAAACACAGAAGGGGACCTGGCTATTAATTTGGCTGGGACATGCATTTACAGAACAGGCATGGGTGTTTTTTAAAAGATTCAACATTGGACTAGTGGCATACCTACTTTTCTTCCTTTTCACAGGTTGAATACAGATTTATCTCATGAATTTGGCAACCAGGAGATTTAATAAAAAAGGAAAATGGAGGGCTCCATTACAACCCTGGCACATAAAGAAAAACAATATTATGCATACCATATCTGCTCAATTGTGAAGCTTTATAACAGCAGCCAAGTGCTTGCATGGTGAAACTCGGCACTGGATCATACATTGGACTAAGCACACTCTATGAAAAGTTGCAACACCCGCCACATTCCTACTTTATGATTATTATACAGGATTTATATAGCGCCAACAGTTGACACAGCGCTTTACAATATAAAAGGGAGACAATACAGTTACAATACAATACAAGAGGATTAAGAGGGCCCGGCTCAGAAGAGCTTACAATCTAAAAGGGTGGGGCAGGTGGTACAAAAGGTCATAACCTAGGGGAATGAGCTGATGGAAGTGGTAAAAGATTCCCTGAAGAGACGAGTTTTAAGGGATTGTCTGAAGGCAGCTAGAGTAGGAGATAGCTGGGCAGGTTGAGGTAGAGAGTTCCAGAGGATGGGAGAGGCTCTGGAGAAATCCTGGAGACGAACATGGGAGGAGGAGACAAGGGAGCTTGAGAGTAGGAGGTCTTGAGAAGAGCGAAGAGGACAGTTTGGGTGATATTTGGAGACACGATTGGTGATGTAGCTCGGGGCAGAGTTGTGAATGGCCTTGTATGTTATGGTTGGTATTTTGAATTGAATTCGCTGGGCGATCTGGAGCCAGTGTAGGGATTGGCGGAGAGGGATAGCAGACACTGAGGTAAGGTGGATAAGTCTGGCAGCAGCATTCATGATAGACTGAAGAGGGAAAAGTCTATGGAGAGGTAGGCCAATGAGAAGGCACTAGTCAAGGCGAGAGATAACAAGGGAGTGAATAAGTAGCTTGGTGGTATCATTTGTTAAAAAGGGGCGTATTTTAGAGGGCAATTATGAATGCGAATATGTAAAATCCAGGCATTAGAGTAATAGTATGAAATGAGACAAATCGTTGCTCCAGGTAAGTTATATAATCCACCAAAAAGGAAGGGCTGGGTGCTAGCTACGGCTCGCAACCGTGAACATGTAGACCAAGGGAGAAAAATAAGCTGCACACCAACATCCCGTCCAATAGGTTTATTGAAAGACTGCCACCAGGACTAAAACAACGGACCAAGGGGTGACGACGTTTCACACATACATTGTGCTTCTTCAAAAAAGAAGAAGCACAATGTATGTGTGAAACGTCGTCACCCCTTGGTCCATTGTTTTAGTCCTGGTGGCAGTCTTTCAACAAACCTGTTGGACGGAATGTTGGTGTGCAGCTAATTTTTCTTACTTGGTCTAGAGTAATAGTATAGCATTACAAGGATGCTATGTTTATTGAATTACCCCTTAGAGCCCTTGCACACTGGGGCGGTTTGCAGGCGCTATTGCGCTAATAATAGCGCCTGCAAACCGACCCGAAAGTGCCGCTCCTTGCATTCCAGTGTGAAAGCCCCAAGGGCTTGCACACTGGAGCGATGCGCTGGCAGGACGGTAAAAAAAGTCCTGCCAGCAGCATCTTCGGAGCGGTGAAGGAGCGGAGTGTATACCGCTCCTTTACCGCTCCTGCCCATTGAAATCAATGGGACGGCGCGGCTATACCGCCGCAAAGCGCCTCTGCAGAGGCGCTTTGCGGTGGTTTTTAACCATTTCTCGGCCGCTAGCGGGGGGTAAAACCGCCCCGCTAGCGGCCGCATACCGACGGTAAAACGCCGCTAATAATAGCGGCGTTATTTACTGTATTTAATGGAACACCTACAATGTTTAGAGAACATCAACAAGCTCTGCAGCTTACAGGCACAGACTGAAGAGACAACCCTAATGTTGACATGTGACTCAGCCTCCAGCTGTGGCTCTCTAGGAAAACATTTTCCGCTTGAGCACAGATCAGTGCATCTATTCAGGTCTAGAACCACTTCATAAAGGAAATTAAAGCCTGTTTAAAAGGGTGCATACACTACATAATAGGAACCATTTTCTGTGACTAGAAGGGTATGTAAAGGATATGTTCAGCATTCATGATTTCTCAAAAGAGAGGATAGGAAAAAAAAAAAAGGTTGCCCGTAACCACCAATTAAAAAAACGAAAAAAAATATATATACAGTGTTTTTTTTTATTATAAGTATTTTTTTGGTTAAATAAAATAAATAAATAAAAGGGATTACAAAATGTAATAGCACAAGATAAAGTAAGGAACTGCAGTTAGCAAAAATTGTACGTTTTTTTTATTTTATTAATTAGGCTCAGATTTAAAACAAATAAAACATACAATTTTTTTTCTTTTTAATTAGATGAAATAAAAAATTTTGAGTGTAAATTTCTTACTAACCACTTTCAGCCAATAGTTAGCAAAAACGAGTTTCTGGGGGCTCAGATAACAATGACTGTTGTGAAATGTGTTTGAATAGAAGGGAGATCAGAATTCATATTTTTAGCATTACTTGAAGAGGGGGACACATCCCTCACCTCTAGCAGAAATAACTTTTGTGTTATGCAGCGTACACACGGGCGGACTTTTCAGCAACAAAAGTCCTACGGTCTTTCCGACGGACTTTCAACGGACTTTTGAACAAACGGACTTGCCTACACACGATTACACCAAAGTCCGATGGATTCGTACGTGATGACCTACGACCGGACTAAAATAAGGAAGTTCATAGCCAGTAGCCAATAGTTGCCCTAGCGTCGGTCTTCGTCCGTCAACGTAAAGATTTGAAACATGTTCTAAATCTAAAGTCCGTCAGATTTTTGACCGAAAAAGTCCGCTGCAGGTCTGATAAAGCCCACACACGGTTGAATTGTCCGCTGGACTCGGTCCGTCGAAAAGTCTGCTCCTGTGTACGCGGCATTAGAGACAAAGCTACCTTTAGAGGGGGACCCACTGCAAGGGCATTTTTGTCTCCAGCCAGGAATTTTGCTTCAAAATTTCTTGTTACAAAAGAACACCAGAGGGCATGATCTAAGTGCAGCATAATGAATCTATTAATAAGAAAAATGGCCACTCACATGTTATAGGAGTGAAATTATCTTCTTGTTATGTCTAGAGAAAAAAACAAGTACAAATATACACTATATTGTCAAAATTATTGGGACACCTGCCTTTACACTCACATGAATTTTAATGGCATCCCAGTCTAATGCCCTGTACACACGGTCGGATTTTCCGATGGACAATGTCCGATCGGAGCGTGTTGTCGGAAATTCCGACCGTGTGTGGGCGCCATCGGACATTTTCCATCGGATTTTCCGACACACAAAGTTGGAGAGCAGGAGATAAAATTTTCCGACAACAAAATCCGTTGTCGGAAATTCCGATCGTGTGTACACAAATCCGACGGACAAAGTGCCACGCATGCTCAGAATAAATAAAGAGATGAAAGCTATTGGCCACTGCCCCGTTTATAGTCCCGACGTACGTGTTTTACGTCACCGTGTTCAGAACGATCGGATTTTCCGACAACTTTGTGTGACCGTGTGTATGCAAGACAAGTTTGAGCCAACATCCGTCGGAAAAAATGCTAGGATTTTGTTTTCGGAATGTCCGATCAAAGTCCGACCGTGTGTACAGGGCATTAGTCTGTAGGGTTCAATATTGCGTTGGCCCACTCTTTGCAGCTATAACCACTTCAACTCTTCTGAGAAGGCTGTCCACAAGGTTTAGGAGTGTGTCTATGGGAGTGTTTGACCATTCTTCCAGAAGCGCATTTGTGAGGTCAGGCACTGATGTTGGGCGAGAAGGCCTGGTTCACAGTCTCTGCTCTAATTCAGCCCAAAGGTGTTCTATCGGGTTAAGTTCAAAACTCTGTGCAGGCCAGTCAAGTTCCTTCACCCCAAACTTGCTCATCTATGTCTTTATGGACCTTGCTTTGTGCACTGGTGCGCAGTCATGTTGGAACAGGAAGGGACCATCCCCAAACTGTTCCCACAAAGTTGGGAGCATGAAATTGTCCAGAATGTCTTGGTATGCTGGCCAAGCCCAACCCCTGAAAAACAACCCCACACCATGATCCCTCCAACAAATGATTTGGGCCAGTGCACAAAGCAAGTTCTTTTTTAGACTTTTTTTTTCATTTTTTTCACTTGTTAATATTGCCAGTAAGTCTTTTTTTTTTTTTCAACAAACCAAGCTGTCCAGAAACAGTGGCAATTGAAGGCTTAACTTTAACATTGACAGAGATGCCTTTATCCCAAACCATGGCAGCCGCTCCATTTGGGGCAGAGGGGTGCCGCCCCCCCAATCCATGTGCCCGGCCCCTAATCTACATGCAGGGTGCTGGACGCATGGGTTTCAATGGGTTTTTTTCTATTTTGAAGCACATGATTAGAGCTCGAGGCTCTAATTGGCTTCAAAAAACGGCGAGCTTGGGGCGCAGAGCACTGTGCCCTGAGCCTACCCCAGTTGTGTGACAATAGCGAATTAATATTTGCTATTGTTTTCCTGCTTCTCCTCCTGGCCAATCAGGATGCGGGTCTTAAGACCCGATTAGCCGAGAGGAGAAGTGATTGTATTGGCTGGGATCGGGGGGAGGCACCGAGAAGGAGACGCAGGGGGAAGCTGTCGAAGCTGCCCGCAGCCTAGATAGGGTAAGTGCTGGGCTGACGGGCAGACCACCCCCCCCCCCCCCCCAAAAAATACATCGTCAGCTGCCACTGCCCAAAAAGAAGAAAAATCTGTAACTGCATCAATAGTGTTAGCTGGAATTTGGTTGTAATTTGTTGGTGAAATTCATGACCAGTATAGATCAGATGTTACCAACCTTCTATGTCTGCCCAACCATCGTACTCAGCCTACCCCTTATTGTTACTTCCAATTAATGAGACCATACCTGAAACGGAGTACAAATGGCCATAGCAGCCTTCTTTATTAACAAAACACTTATTAAAATTAACATTATTTTCCCATAAACATCTGAAACAACATAACAATTTTCAGCCTGATTGGTCTTTTGACGGCACCCAGAAATCCAATACTATTCCATTTCTTCACTGCGGGCCCTTTTACCATAATAGGTCTCCAGCCATGAACACCAGCTCAGAGACAACTGCCACTACGCACAGTGCAACCATTACCATATTCCAGTTAACCCTATTTAACTGGAATACACCAGGGGGGCACATACCACCGATTAGTACCCCACACTTCCATCTCTAAAGTATTTACTTACACCGTAAAAAGACGAACCACCGCCACCGCCTAAAAGAGGGACATCTTAACCTTGCAGGCCCCTCCACACCCGCAATGCCCTTTGAATTCCATCCAGTAACCCCAGGGACCATAAATCTATTCCCACTGCAGATAAATGAACTCCACCCCCTCTCAGGTACAGCCTAGTATCAGATCAGATCATAATTCCAAATGGCGGATAACCATGCCACCATTCTGAATAAAAAAGCTCCCCACCACTTTATTAACCTTTATGCGAGTTTTGTTGATTCAGACAACCGACCTCGCCATGCGCCAAGTCGTCCGAGCCACCATGTAGGACCACAAGACCATCATATTGGGGAAGGCCATACGGAGCCGAAGGAAATTGATTTTGATGTCCAAAATGAGCTCCCTACTGGAACGAACCCCCAGATCGTTCCCACCGACAATATGTCAGGTGGCCTGTCAAGGCGTGCAAAATGATGCACCTCAGGCCCAACCCTGCTCCACATCATCCCTGGTACCCTCAACCATTGAACACACGCCTCCCTCCTGGAAATCCCCAGCTGCCTCCCATCAGATCTAACGTCCGCTTGCCTGGCCCCTCCACAAAACATAGGAGTAGCCCAAGATCCAGACGAGGCGTGGCTGCACTCCATCTGAAAGAAAAGAAAAAACTACTGGATAAAATCAATCTCCACAGGAATACTCACCCAACATGACAAGAACCACACTATACACCAGCCGTCCGTAGGACACCTTCCCCTGATTAAATGCTAAATCACCCAACGAATGTAGGAAGGGAATCTCTTGGAGTCCCATCTGCCATTCTGCCTAACAGTCGCCTCGTCCAGCCTGCACAGAGCGGCCCTACGTGGCCTCCCTGATGTGGAAGGAGTGCGAAACATACTGTTTTTCTTCCAAGCCCCCTGCCCTAAGCCCCTTCCTGAAGATGGCTATGAACTGAAACCTGGACAGCAGAGATCCACCCCTATGTATTAGAAACAGACCCTCAACGACCGGGCGCCTATCCATAAACTCCCGCACCACCCTTACAGGACAGACTGGGGACCTGGCCGTGTAAACAGTTGCACCCTCACCCCCTTGTCCGCCTGGCCTGTTTTTGGCCTGCGCAGAAAAACTTGCAATCGGTCCTTACTACAGAGCACATGCTGTACCAATATTCCCACCGTGACCTTACGAGATGGGCTGACCAGCTCGCTGATCCGGAACGCCCCAAAAAATGCCAGGGAAAAAGCTGCCTTGAATAAGACAACCTCGTATATGGAGGAACATAGTGAGCCCAATCCCTCAAAAATGGCCTGTAAATTACTAAAGGACACAGGCCGCCTTACGTCTTTGTGCTTATTTGACTTCTGATATCCTTTTACTGCCTGCCGAACCCAAAAATCCTTCGTAAAATCCACCCCACCCTGTAACTTAAAGAAGAATGCCAACCCTTCCAGTTTCCGCTCCAGAGCAGACACCGACACTCCTTGCTCCATGTTCCTAGAAACAAAATGCTCCACACCAGCTAAACGTAACACCTCCATACATTCCCATCATACCTTGGAGTAGGCCATCCAAGTGGCCTCACTCACCGACCTTCTGATCCATCCCGACGACTCCAAGGCAATCCCCCACAGCCACCCGGGACAAGGGACTCCCCATTTTCGCTGCCGCTGGTGCAAGTTCCCGAAACCTGTCCCACTGAAACCGAGACAAGTATGCTGTGCACCTACCGTATTGTCTACCCCCGGTAGGTGCACAGCATACAAATATACAGTATCTCACAAAAGTGAGTACGCCCCTCACATTTTTGTAAATATTTTATTATATCTTTTCATGTGACAACACTGAAGAAATTACACTTTGCTACAATGTAAAGTAGTGAGTTTACAGTTTGTATAACATTGTAAATTTGCTGTTCCCTCAAAATAACTCAACACACAGCCATTTAGCCATTTTCCCTCCCCGGTGTCATGTGACTCATTAGTGTTACAAGGTCTCAGGTGTGAATGGGAGCAGGTGTGTTAAATTTTCACTCTCACTCTCTCAAACTGGTCACTGGAAATTCAACATGGCATCTCATGGCAAAGAACTCTCTGAGGATCTGAAAAAAAGAATGGTTGCTCTAATAAAGATGGCCTAGGCTATAAGAAGATTGCCAAGAACCTGAAACTGAGCTGCAGCACGGTGGCCAAGACCATACAGCAGTTTAACAGGACAGGTTCCACACAGAACAGGCCTCGCCATTGGTCGAACAAAGAAGTTGAGTGCACATGCTCAGCATCATATCCAGAGGTTGTCTTTGGGAAATAGACGTATGAGTGCTGCCAGCATTGCTGCAGAGGTTGAAGGGGTGGGAGGGTCAGCCTGTCAGTACTCGGACCATACGCCACACACTGCATCAAATTGGTCTGCATGGCTGTCGTCCTAGAAGGAAGCCTTATCTAAAGATGATGCACAAGAAAGCCCACAAACAGTTTTCTGAAGACAAGCAGACTAAGGACATGGATTAATGGAACCATGTCCTGTGGTCTGATGTGAGCAAGATAAACTTTTGGTTCAGATGGTGTCAAGCATGTGTGGCGACATCCAGGTGAGGAGTACAAAGACAAGTACATCTTGCCTACAGTCAAGCATGGTGGTGGGAGTGTTATGGTCTTGGGCTGCATGAGTGCTACCAGTACTGGGGAGCTACGGTTCATTGCGGGAACCATGAATGCCAACATGTACTGTGACATACTGAAGCAGAGCATAATCCCCTCTCTTCGGAGACTGAACCGCAGGGCAGTATTCCAACATGGTAACGACCTCAAACACACCTCCAAGACAACCACTGCCTTGCTAAAGAAGCTGAGGGTAAAGGTGATGAACTGGCCAAGCATGTCTCCAGACCCAAACCCTATTGAGCATCTGAAGAGCATCCTCAAACGGAAGGTGGAGGAGCGCAAGGTCTTCAACATCCACCAGCTCTGTGATGTCGTCATGGAGGAGTGGAAGAGGACTGCAGTGACAACCTGTGAAGCTCTGGTGAACTCCATGCCCAAGAGGGTTAAGGCAGTGCAGGAAAATAATGGTGGCCACACAAAATATTGACACTTTGGTCCCAATTTGGACATTTTCCCTTAGGCGTGTACTCACTTTTGTTGCCAGTGGTTTAGACATTAATGGCTGTGTGTTGAGTTATTTTGAGCTGACAGCAAATTAACACTGTTATACAAGCTGTACACTCACTACTTTACATTGTAGCAAGTGTCATTTCTTCAGTGTTGTCACATGAAAAGATATAATAAAATATTTAAAAAAATGTGAGGGGTGTACTTACTTTTGTGAGATACTGTATGTTCAACTGAAGGCAGCATAACACCATATACCGCAACAGCCTGATGACGGGTTGTGATGACGCTGAGATGCGGTCAATAACTTGAACCACTCCCATGTTGTTGCAATTCAAACAGATTTTCAAGTTTTGAAACGACTTGTCCCATATTTCCAAGGCCAGTACTACCAGAAAAAGAAGCAAACCCGCGTCTATCCAGGAACTGCTCAACCAATCAAGGTTCCGCACTCCAATGACCCTGGTAAAAGGCCCCATAGCCTGAAGACCCAGCTGCTTCCGTAAACAGCTCCAGGTCAAAATTACTGACCGGCCCTGACATCCATACCGATCGTCCATTATAGTGTTCCAAAAAGGAGTGCCAAACCCTCATATCCTTCTGATGCTCCTGCTTGAGCTGGATAAAATGGGTAGGGGGTCTAACCCCCGCTGTGGCAGCTGACAGCTGTCGGCAAAAGACCCTGCCCATGGGAATAATGCAGCACGCAAAATTCAGCTTACCTAACAGGGATTGTAGCATCCACAGCTGGATCTTGCAGAGCCCCAAAATCCCACGTATCTCTGTCTTTAAGGCCACCAATTTGTCCTCTGGCAGACGACTCTCCATGGTGTCCGAGTCGAGGACTATTCCTAAGAAACTTAGCATGGTAGTCGGGCCCTCCATCTTGTCTGCAGCCAATGGAATTTCCGAACCTGCCTGCAATTGTGCTGCAACGTGAACAAGAGTATTGCACACATCTTCGACGAGAGATGTCCCACGCAAAGGAAATCATCCAAATGAATTCAACCCCGATATATCACGGACCACCCATTCCACAAAAGAACTGAACTTCTCGAACAGAGCACAGGAAACCGAGCAGCCCATGGGCAAGCAGCGATCTACATAGAAACTGTCTTGCCAACAGCACCCCAGAAGTCGGAAAATATCCGGGTGGACAGGGAGTAACAGAAAAGCAGATTCGATGTCCACTTTTGACATCAGAGCCCCCTTCTCGTACCTGAGCCCCCAGCCAACTGCTGCATCAAAAGAAGTGTACGAAACCGTACATGCCTCCGGATCTATGGCATCGTTGACCGAACCCCCCCTCGGGAAAGACAGGTGGTGTATAAGGCACCACCCCCAGCTGTGAAATCACCAAATCCGGCAGTGACTTAACCTCCCATGTGACCTCCCATGTGACCCAATGCCAATTCTTTAGCCAGTTTCTCTGTCACTACCCCCGGATGCTGTAATGCGGAATGCAAATTCTGCTCCATAGGCGGCACTGTAATCAATGAACCTGGGATCCTAAAGCTCTCCAAAAAACCCTTCCTCAGTACCCGCGCAGCCTCTCTGTTTGGATATCTATTTAGGAAAGGTTGCATCCTTTCCCCCTTCACTGGCGCCCTCCCTTTTATTTGCAGACTCTCCGGACCGGCCCTTAGCTTTTTGAAAACAACAGGAGCCTGAATGGGCACCTCCGCACCCGGAGCACTCGTGTCTAAAATGGCAGGAACCCCCAAACTTTCAAGATCCCTCGTGGGATCTCTGTACTGCCAACAGAGACCCCACTTCTTAGCGGCCGGTTGTCCCGGGGAAGCTGAACCACTGACCCCTCCTGGCCTCCTGCCCCCAGACCCCCCATAGACTCTATGAGCCTCACCCACCGCATCCATCCATGAAAGAAAAGAGCGCTGAACAGTGTTCAGGGTTCTTCTCCCTATGATGCTAGCCATAATGGCAAATGCCTGCAGCCAATTGGCGAAAGTCTGAGGGATCAACCTATACCGCCGTCTTTCCTCATCTTCCTTCTTAGTGTCATCGGGCTTAACCCTATCCAGGTTATATTTTTCAAGCAGCATCAGGGAGAAAATCTCTACGTACTCACCTTTGCAGATCTTATCCTGGACGTCCTGTTTCAAATGGGCCCCTAACGGCCCTTCAAAACACACATAGACCTCACATTTTGCAGCGTTGGTGAGCCGCACCGCATCTACCTTTCCCAGGGCCTCCTGCGACGAGCCGGCCTTGGCCCTTGACTCCACAACTGCAGCCCCTTGCGCTGTCGGGGATACGACTGACCCCACGGTAGAAGGGGAAACCGCTGTAACCCATGGGAAGGGAGAGGGTATCCCACTGGGCCCTGTACCAGAAATGTCCGCCTATCCTCTGCTACTTAAATGGACCCATGGCGAAACGCTGCACTAGGTGCCGCAGCCCCCCAACAAATCCCTCGGCGGGACCCGCCGCTACCCACCGCTACCCTCTGCGTGGCTACCCCCGCTACTGCTGCGTTCCCATCAACGACCCCCAACAAGCTCCCCAAAACTTTTCCAGCATTAGAAAATAAGTTAGCAGACTTACCAGGCTGACCAGAGGTGCTCCTGACAGCCGCAGCTCCAGAATCCCTCAGTGCAGGATGACCCTGCGATTCCTCCTCCTCCGAGTAAGACAGCTCACCCTCCGACCGTACTTCTGGCAATGGCAGCTCCTCCTCCTGAAGCAATGGGAGAAAGAGATAAAACTGCGCTATTTTGAAAAAATACAAAAACTAAAGCAGCTACATATAAATGTGACTAAAATTTGTAAACTCAGGGTGAATATGAATGTAGCGCTAATGGAAGCTGTGTGAAGCAGCTAGAGATCTAAAAATTGTAAAGAAATGGTAATAATGAAAAAACATGTGAATAAACATGTGAAAGATCTAAACATGTGGATCTAAAAAATACCAAAACACTGGTGAAAATGAAAAGGTAAATCTCAAACAAAAAAACAATGATGGTATCAAAAAAATGGTCTGTCTAGTGATGGACAACCAAGTGTAAGCAGTAAGGAAAATGTCCTGACAACTAGTGTCCCAAAAGCTGAAGGTTTGTGGGGAAACCAAGGAGTCCGCCAGCTGGTAAGCATCTTCAAGTGAGCAATCAGAAACATCAGTTATATTGTTGTCAGCAGATATCACAAAACAGGAATGAAATGAATACTCTTACCGGAGCGTGTGGCTCTGGATGTCAGTGACACCAGATCAATCAAGCATGGATGGAATCAGCACGAGGTATCCTAGGATAATCAATAGGAAACTGGAGCCGATTTGGGTGTCCACAGAAGGCGGCATCTGTCCGATAAACAGGTCACAGATGGAACAATCCTTGGGCTAGAAATGGCTGGATCAATGGAACAAACGGGTTCATAGTGGAAAAATATGTGGAAAGAAAAAGGCGGACTCCAAATAGTGTAGATCAAAAACAACTCTGGTTTAATTTGCATAAAAACAGCATACAGCAGCAATAAAATGTGATCATTGCTGACACTGGTTTTCCTGAGGATAACTGAGTGGGCCTGGCCGTCGTGGATCCGCGCTGTGCTTGGCTCTGCCTCCCAGCATTGGATCCGCCCACCAAACTGGTGATGTGACCGCCTCCACGTCTCGAACGCGGGCCGTGGTCTCACCTCTCCTGCCCCACTTCCCCCTTTTTTGGCCACGTCAGGTGACGGCCTCTCCCGCGCCAAGACTACCCCCGTCCCATACGTCAGAGGGGGAGGAGTCCGCATGCTCCGGGCAAGCGGAGGAGGCGTGCGCACTGTACCTGACTACCCGCTCACCAAGCTCTGCCTCCGCCGAGGATTCGGTCCAGGCCCACCACCCATGGAAACCAGTGGGTGCTTCACGGTGTGCTTGACGGTCCCATAAGGGACTCCTAATGTGGCGCTAAGCTCGGGGGGCCGATCCGGGCAAAAAACGCTCCAGCAGACTAGACCGTTGCGCTCGTGGGATGTCCCACCCCCCCCGTGGCTGATCCGGATGCCTGGTCCCCCGACAGGGCTGCGACATGGCTTTGCAGCCACTCAGGCCCCTTAGATGCTGATACCACCTGTAGCTGGGCCAGGATCCTGTCAACGTCTGCCATGCTTTCTATGGATGTGACAAGCAGCAGTGTGGAAACTGCCTGCCTTGTCACCTGTCCCTCCACTGATGCCTGGGAGACCCCCACCTCTGCCTTAAATAAACTATCATGCCCCTCCCCATCCTGTTGCTCCCGGCCAATACCAACTCTCCCACTTTTTCCACTTACACTGCCTTAACCTCGATAGTTGCCAACCCTTATCACCCTGTCATGCCAGCCCCTGCCCTGGGCCTTACTTTTAAATCTGCTAGTACACTTAACACTACCCTCACCACAGGATGACAATGCTACTGTCCAAAAGTGTCTCCGTTGCTCCTCCATCCAGAGTGGAGACACCCTAATACCCTGTACACACTTTAGGATTTTCCGACGGAAAATGTTCTATGGGAGCTTGTTGTCAGAAATTCTGACTGTGTGTGGGCTTCATTGGACATTTTCCATCTGAATTTCCAACACACAAAATTTGAGACCTGAATCTCAAATTTTCCGAAAAATTGTGTGTCTATTGAACTTCTTGGCTCGTCGTACGTGTTTTACGTCACCGCGTTCTTGACGTTCAGAATTTCCGACAAGATTTATGTGACCGTGTGTATGCAAGACAAGTTTGAGCCAACATCTGTCGGAAAAAAAACATGGATTTTGTTGTCGGAAAATCCTGCTGTGTGTACAGGGCATAAGTGTGTTGCATGCCAAATCACCAGGTAAAAGTAATAAAAAAAAGACTAAGAGAAGAAAACAAATGTAGCCACCACATTTTTGTTTTTGGGTTTAATACTGCTTTAGAACCAATCCTCCTTACAGTACTATATGCATTGGCTGTTATTTCTAGCTGAATTCATCACATGAACTGCTCTCTTCAGGTCATGCCACAGCATCTCACCTGGGATGAGGTCTGAACCTCAGCCAACTTACAATACAACTTTGTTTCTGTTTATGCCAATCAAAATCTCCTCTTGCATCTCAGGTCATGTTGGGTCATCACCCATCTACAATTCAGCTTAAAGTGTAGCTATGGGCAAAATATAAAAAAATGACATACATGATGCGGTCTGTCACTAGCATTAACACAGCAGTTTTTTGTTTTTCTCAATTCCCAATGTAACTAGTTTTATCACCTTTTGATTCTGCCAATAGATATGCTATTTGTGGACTTCAACAGACTGACAGCCTGTTTATTCTGCACTGTAGGAATATCCGCAAAACTTGAACATGAACTGCAAATCTTGCATTACAATATGATGCCTTTAATAGCAGAATACTATATTGATCCTAAGAGAAAGATCAATAGTTTCTTGAACATTTAGTTCTAAAATCAGGATTTATTGCATCTTTCAATTAAATGTATAAATAAAAGGATAATGCAGGTGAAATAAAGAGGAAACGCTCTTGTTACAGGGTAACGTTTTTGTAGCTATCAATTTTAAGGGCGCTGAGCCAACCTTGGCATTTAGATGCTAAAGCAGAGTTCCAGGCTTTTTTTTAATTAAAATTCAGCAGCTACAAAAAGTTTAGCTGCTGACTTTTAATAAACAGACACTCACCTGTCCTCACTCAAAACTAAGCAGCCACTCCCCCCCAAAAAATGACATGTCAAATGTAAGGGGGCGAGGAGTGCTTAAAGTGGAAGTTCCACTTTTGGGTGGAACTCCGCTTTAAGTCCCAGATCTCATTTCTAAATGCAGTTCTGGGGGCCATCCCAGGTCCCATTACTACAGGCTGTCTCAGGACCCTTATCACTGCTATGTTTTAAAGTATTACGTAAAACAACATTAGAGAGATTTTTATGTTCTTACATTTAAAAAAAGATCAGGAATTCAAGGTCTGTTAATTCGAAATTTTTCGCCAGTTGTGTATGCAAACATATTATTTTTGATTCCAGTTATGTTCTATTAAACATCAAAATAGGTTTACAAGAACTAAATAATGGTTTAGAACAGGGGTATGGAATTAAAGCTCACAGAGGTCAACAAAATGTTCTTCCAGCAGAGGTCTGAATGGCATGTTTGTGTGATGTGTAATGCCTCCGATCCTTTACATCAAAGGATTTAATGCAATCCCCTTCTTAGATCAGGGTCATCAGTTCCCCCTACATAGTCCTCCCACTTTACATCACATCCTCCCCTTTACAACAGTGTCCTAAGTCTACCCATTGACCTCAATGTCCTCCGTCACATCAGTCCTTCCTTTTACATCACAATCCCCCTTTACATCCATTTCCCCCTTCACATCAAAGTCCCCCTTCACATTATAGTCCTCCCCTTTACATCGCAGTCCTCCCCATTACACCACAGTCCTCCCCTTTACACCACATTCCTCACTTTACATTACAGTTCCCTCTCCAAATCACAGTCCCCTTTCACATCACAGTTCCCCTTTACATCCATTTCTCCCCTTCACATCACTGTTTCCCTTTACATCCATTTCTCCCCTTCACATCAAAGCCCCCCTTCACATCAGTTCTCCCCTTCACATTACAGTCCATCCTTTACATCCATTTCCTCCCTTCATATAAAAGCCCCCCCCCTTCACATCACAGTCCTCCCCTTTAAATTACAGTTCCGCCTCCAAATCACAGCCCCCTTCATATTACAGTCCCCCCTTCACATCCAATTCCCCCTTCACATGAAAGTCCCCCTTTCACATCACAGTCCTTCCCCTTACATCACAGTCCTCCCCTTTACATCACAGTCCTCCCCTTTACATTACAGTTCCCTCTTCAAATCACAGGCCCCTTCACATCACAGTTCCCTTTTACATCCATTTCTCCCTTCACATCAAAGTCCCCCTTCACATCACAGTCCCCCTCTTTACATTACAGATCCCCCCTCCAAATAATAGCACCCCTTCACATCACAGTCTCCCCCATCACAGCCAATTCCTCCTTCACATCACAGTCCTCCCCTTTACATAACAGTCTTACCCTTTACATTACAGTTCCCTCTCCAAATCACAGTCCTCCTTCACATCAGAGTCCCCCCTTTACATACATTTTGACCTTTCATATCAAAGTCCCCCCATTCACATCACAGTCCTCCCCTTTACAATACAGTCGACTCTTTACACTCTACATCCTACATCCATGCCCTAAGTCCTACATCCATGCCCTAAGTCCCCCCAATGACATCAAAGTCCCCCTTCACATCACATTCCACCCTTTAAATCAAAATTCCCTCTCCAAATCACAGTTCCCCTTCACATTACAGTCCCCCCTTTACATCCAATTTCCCCCTTTACATCCAATTTTCCCCTTTATATCACTGTCCCCCCTTTACATCACAGTTCCCCTTTACATCAATTTCCCCCCTTCACATCAAAGTCCCCCCTTCACATCACAGTCCTCCCCATTGCATCACAATCTTCCCTATTACATCACAGTCCTCCCTTTTACATCTAGGGATGAGCTTCGAGTTCGAGTCAAACCCATGTTCGACTCGAACATCGCATGTTCGACCGTTCGTTGAATTTCAAACATTATGGGCCATTCGCGCCAAATTCGACTGGTGCGTCACAACCCATAATTCAATGCGGCATCGCAGTGCATTGCTGGCTGATGATTGGCCAAGCATGCACTATGACCCGCATGCTTGGCCAATCATGCACTATGACCCGCATGCTTGGCCAATCACAGCGCCGTCTGTATAGAGAGCCATAATTGGCCAAAGCCACGGTGGCTTTGGCCAATTATGGCTCAGGGACTTTAGTACACTCCCCACACTATATAAGGCCGCCTGCGTGGCGGCTTTGTGTAGTGTGTTGCAGCGGCGGCGGAGAGATAGACAGAGAGACAGTGTCATTTGATTTAAGTTAGATAGAGTAGGCAGGCGAGTCAGTTAGCTGCACTTACGGTGTATTGTGTATATATATATGCATCCTAGGTGTTGTGTATATATATATATATATATATATATATATATATATATATATATATATATACACTGTATTCAGTTTAGCTAGATCCGTTCCTGTTATTCTCTTCCTACTGACAGGCAGGCAGGTGTTTTTACAGTATTTACAGCTACCTGAAGAAAATTGCTGGTGTTCTTCTGATCCTATTAGTCCTATTAGCTACAGTATTTACAGTTAGTGTAGTGCGTCCTCTGCACAGTGTGCACCTAAAGCTACCTGAAGAAAATTGGTGGTGTTCTTCTGATCCTATTAGTACCGCAGGCAGCTTCAGTATTTACAGTTAGTGTTGTGCGTCCTCTGCACAGTGTGAACCTAAAGCTACCTGAAAAAAATTGGTGGTGTTCTTCTGATCCTATTAGTACCACAGGAAGCTGCAGTATATACAGTTAGTGTAGTGCGTCCTCTGCACAGTGTACACCTAAAGCTACCTGAAGAAAATTGGTGGTGTTCTGATGATCCTATTAGTACCACAGGCAGCTGCAGTATTTACAGCTAGTGTAGTGTGTCCTCTGCACAGTATGCACCTAAAGCTACCTGAAGAAAATTGGTGGTGTTCTGATCCTATTAGTACCGCAGGCAGCTGCAGTATTTCCAAGTTAGTGTAGTGCGTTCTCTGCACAGTGTGCACGTAAAGCTACCTAAAGAAAAATGGTGGTGTTCTTCTGATCCTATTTGTACCGCAGGCAGCTGCAGTATTTCTAAGTTAGTGTAGTGCGTTCTCTGCACAGTGTGCACGTAAAGCTACCTAAAGAAAAATGGTGGTGTTCTTCTGATCCTATTTGTACCGCAGGCAGCTGCAGTATTTACAGTTAGTGTAGTGTGTTCTCTGCACAGTGTGCACCTAAAGCTACCTGAAGAAAATTGGTGGTGTTCTTCTGATCCTATTAGTACCGCAGGCAGCTGCAGTATTTACAGTTAGTGTAGTGCATCCTCTGCACAGTGTGCACCTAAAGCTACCTGAAGAAAATTGGTGGTGTTCTTCTGATCCTATTAGTACCGCAGGCAGCTGCAGTATATACAGTTAGTGTAGTGCGTCCTCTGCACAGTGTGCACCTAAAGCTACCTGAAGAAAATTGGTGGTGTTCTTCTGATCCTATTAGTACCACAGGCAGCTGCAGTATTTACAGTTAGTGTAGTGTGTTTTCTGCACAGTGTGCACCTAAAGCTACCTGAAGAAAAATGGTGGTGTTCTTCTGATCCTATTAGTACCGCAGGCAGCTGCAGTATTTACAGTTAGTGTACTGTGTCCTCTGCACAGTGTGCACCTAAAGCTACCTGAAGAAAATTGGTGGTGTTCTTCTGATCTTATTAGTACCACAGGCAGGCAGCTGCAGTATTTACAGATAGTGTACTGCGTCCTCTGCACAGTGTGCACCTAAAGCTACCCAAAGACAATTGCTGTTGTTCTGATCCTATACCACAGGCAGGCAGCTACAGTATTTACAGTTAGTGTACTGTGTCCTCTGCACAGTGTGCACCTAAAGCTACCTGAAGAAAATTGGTGGTGTTCTTCTGATCCTATTAGTACCACAGGCAGGCAGCTGCAGTATTTACAGTTAGTGTACTGAGTCCTCTGCGCAGTGTGCACCTAAAGCTACCTAAAGACAATTGCTGTTGTTCTGATCCTATTAATACCACAGGCAGGCAGCTGCAGTATTTACAGTTAGTGTACTGTGTCCTCTGCACAGTGAGCACCTAAAGCTACCTGAAGACAATTGCTGGTGTTCTCATACTAATAATACTACAGGCAGGCAGTTGATTCTGCTAGCTGCAGTATCAGTTTATATATACATCCCAGCTTTGTGCAGCTACATCTCACTGCAGGCCATTAGTATGTCTGGAAGGCCAACAAGGAGAGGCAGACAGTCACAAGCCAATAAAAGAGGGCAAGCAGGCTCTGGTAACCAGCTAGAGGAAGGCAGTAACGTGAGCCCAGAGAGAGGGGGTGCCCAAGAAGGACAGCAATCTGACAGTTATGTTCCCCCAGCTGCAGCATACTGCCAGGTTTGCTCCAGTGATGAGGAGGGAGGGGATGATGAGGTCACTGACTCCACGTGGGTGCCTGATAGGAGAGAGGTGGAGGAGGCACATCTCCAATGAGGCAGGATGCCCTCCAGGGGCCAGTTTAAGGGCAGCACACCGACTGCTTCACACCGCAGAGCTCCGCATGTGCAGGGCGCTGCTGTCTCTGCGCGTTATTCAAAAAGTTCTTTGGTGTGGGCCTTTTTTGAGACGAGTGCATCAGATTCCACCACTGCTACGTTGGCAAGCGTACCTAAAAGACCCACACCAAAGAAAAAAGCGGACCTCTCCTTGCTCCTCATCAGCTGGGATCTACAACCCCACTATACCTTCAGTCCTCTCTGAAACCTGCACTGAGAGGAATGAAGGTGTAGAATTAGGTGTGTCACAGCCAAGTACTTGCAATCTGCTATCGGTACACCAACGTCAGATTGTACAGGCAAATTTCTCTGCCCTAGCTGCTGCACCGCCAAAAGAAGTTCGCTCCCAGCCATCCACATGCCCAGTGGTTGAATACTAGCTTTGCTAAATTGCTAGCACTTCAACTGCTGCCTTTTCAGTTGGTAGACTCTACCCCCTTCCGTGAGTTTGTTGAATGTGCAGTTCCTCAGTGGCAGGTTCCCTAACGCCACTTTTTCTCACGGAAGGCAATTTCGGCTCTCTACCGGCATGTGGAAGGCAATGTCTTGGCCTCGCTGGACAGAGCGGTCGGTGGTAAGGTGCATATTACTGCTGTCTCATGGTCCAGCAGGCATGGACAGGGACGTTACCTATCTTTAACTGCACACTGGGTAACTCTTCTGGCAGCTGGGAAGGATGCAGGACAGGGTGCAGTAGTGTTGGAGGTTGTTTCGCCACCACGCCTCCAAAATTCTACTAGTGGTGATTCTGCCACACCTCTTTCTTCCACCCCCTCCTCTTCTTCTTCCTCCATGGCCTCTTCCTGTGCTGATTTGTCCTCGGAACCAGCGGTGCTCCATAGGCGTTCAAGGGGCTACGCAAGCATGCAGGCAAAAAGATGCCATGCGGGGCTTGAGCTGGTGTGCTTGGGGGACAAGAGCCACATTGGGGCAGAGATTCTGTCAGCTCTGCAGGGGCAGGTTCAGAGGTGGTTGACGCCATGCCAGCTTAAGGCAGGTATGGTGGTTTGCGACAATGACACCAACCTCCTCTCCGCCCTCCGACAGGGACAACTGACCCATGTGCCCTGTTTGGCTCACATCCTTAACTTGCAGCGGTTCTTGGGTAGGTACCCGGGCTTACAGGATGTCCTGAGGCAGGCCAGGAAAGTCTGTGTGAATTTCCGCAGGTCATATAATGCCAGTGCTCGGCTGGCTGACCTTCAAAAGGAATTTAACCTGCCCAAGAACCGCCTAATCTGTGACATGCTCACCAGGTGGAACTCAACGTTGGCCATGCTGCAGCAGCTGCACACTCAGTAGAGGGCCATCAATGAGTACCTATGCGACTATGGCACCAGGACAGGGTCAGGGGACCTTGTTTTTTTTCCCCACGCCTATGATCAGGGATGCATGCACTGTCCTGTCACCATTTGAGGAGGCCACGAGGATGGTGAGCAGTGACAGTGCATGCATCAGTGACACTATCCCTCTTGTCCACCTGTTGGAGCACACGCTGCGTGGAATAATGGACAGGGCACTTGAGGCAGAACAGAGGGTGGAAGAGGAGGACTTCCTTACCTCTCAAGGCCCCGTTTATCCAGAAAGTGTTCCTGCGTGCCCGCTGATCACACAGGAAGAGGAGGAGGAGGATTGTGTCAGCATGGAGGTGGAGCCTGGCACTCATCATCAGCAGCAGTCTTCAAGGGATCATTTACAGTCTGAAGAAATCCATGGACTTGTACGTGGCTGGAAGGAGGTGGCTGCAGATCATGTCGTCCTTATTGACTCAGAGGACTCTGGACCAAATGCCTCAGCAAACCTACGCTGCATAGCCTCCCTGATCCTGCAAAGCCTGCGGAAGGATCCTCGTATTCGTGGTATCAAGGGGAGGGGTGATTACTGGCTGGCAACCCTCCTTGATCCACGTTACAAGGGTAAGGTTGTGGACCTTATCTTGCCATCGCAGAGGGAGCAGAGGATGAAACATCTTCTGGAGGCCTTGCAGAGATGTTTGTGCAACGCGTTTCCAGAGCCTGGAGGTTACAGTTTCCTGATCCTCCTGGACAACCTGTTGCTGAGGCTTCGGTCAGTCACAGAAGGAGCGGTGGAGAAGGTGACCGTCTGACCGATGCGTTCAGACAACTTTTTAGTCCGCAGCCCCAAGGTCTGATCGGTTCCAGCAACCATCGCCAGCGTCTGATTCACATGGTGCAGGATTACCTAGGAGCAAGATCAGATTTGGACACCTTTCTCACCGAAAATCCTCTGGGTTACTGGGTCTTGAGGATGGATCACTGGCCAGAGCTTGCACAGTATGCAATTAAGCTACTGGCTTGTCCTGCATCCAGCGTTCTTACAGAACGCACATTCAGTGCTGCTGGAGGCATTGTAACCGATCACAGGGTGTGCCTGTCCCCCGAATCGGTCGATCGGCTGACCTTCATAAAAATGAATCAGTCTTGGATCACCAGCTACCAAGCACCTGATGCTGATGTAACCAATTGAATTTTTTTTTAATGTGAGATCCCTATAAGACTGCCTATGCTGATGCTGAGTGACTATCCTGTTATGCTGAGTCACAATCCTCTGCCTCCTCAATTTTCATGCTTGTAAGGACATTTTTGGTTCTGGGCACCGCCACCAGTGGCCAAGGCCCAATTTTTCTGCCCCTGTTTATCAGGGGCATGTAATTACAATTTCTGATGCAAAGCTTTGCAGCAGGGCTCATTTCTGCGCTCCAACTAGAGTATCTATGAGGGGTTGCAGTGTTGTGTCACCAGCACCAGTGCCCAAGGCCCAAATTTTCAGCCCCTGTTAAACAGGGGTGTATAAATACAATTTTTGATGCAATACTTTGCAGCAGGGCTCATTTCTGCGCTCCAACTATAGCATCTGTGAGGGGTTGCAGTGTTGTGGCACCAGTGCCCAAGGCCCAATTTTTCTGCCCCTGTTCAACAGGGACATGTAATTACAATTCTTGATCTAATATTTTACAGCAGGGCCCATTCCTGCACCCACCAAGAGTAACTGTGAGGGCGTACAGTATTGTGGCAACACCACCACCACCACCACCAAAGGCCCAATTTTTCTGCCCCTATTCAACAGGTGCATGTAATTACAATTCTTGATATAATATTTCACAGCATGGCCCATTCCCGTGCCCACCAAGAGTAACTGTGAGGGCTTACAGTGTTGTGGCAACACCACCACACCACCACCAAAGGCCAAATTTTTCTACCACTGTTCAACATTGGCATGTAATTACAATTCTTGATCAAATATTTCACAGCACGGCCCGTTTCTGCGCCCACCAAGAGTAACTGTGAGGGCTTACAGTGTTGTGGCAACACCAACACTTAAGGCCCCAATTTTTGTAGAGTATATAGGGCAGGCCCCTACTTTCAAACATCCAACTTACAAACGACTCCTACTTGCAAATGGAAGGAGACAACAGGAAGTGAGATGAAATCTACCCCTAGCAAGGGAAATTATCTCCTGTAAGAGTTAATATGGGAAAAATGTGTCTCCTCTTCACTGATGCTTTATCACCAATCCTTGTTTCACTAAAAACCCTAATGGGGCGTACACACGGTCGGACTTTTCAGCTACAAAAGTCCGACAGCCTGTCCGACAGACTTCCGGCGGACTTTCGGCGGACTTGCGGCAGACTTTCTAACGAACGGACTTGCCTACACACGACCACACAAAAGTTCGACAGCCTAGTACGCGGTGACGTACACCAAGTCCGGCGAGACTATAAAACGGAAGTTCAATAGCCCATACGACACCCTTTGGGCTCCTTCTGCTAATCTCGTGTTGATCTCGTGTTAGTAGAAGTTTGGTGAGAGACGATTTGCGCTTGTGAGACTCGTATTTTTCAGTTCGTTTTAACTGTTGTTCAGTCTGTGCTTGTGAGGTTTGTATCTGCTTTTCAGTGCGTTTGGTCAGTTGGCATTGAGAAATCTTTGTTTTATTGTCCGCTCGTTCCTGATTTTCAGGTCGCTCTTCACAGGCCTTGCTGTTCTTCAGTGCGTTCTGTTAAGTGCGTTCTGACCAGCCAACCGTTTTGAAGCCATGTTACCTGTACGTACTCGTCGTCGAGCTTGTGCATTGTATGTGTTTGGTGCTGTAGTTTATTCTTCAGACCAAGACCAGTCCATGAACAGGGCGAGGAAGAGTTCATGGACCAAGAATTGGTTGCTCCAGCGTGACCAGTTCTGTCACGTGCCATTGCTCCGTGAGATCCGTGAGAATAATCCTGAGGATTTCAGGAACTTTCTCCGGATGACGGACCCCGTTTTTGACCGTTTGGTGGCTTTGCTGACCCCCTATATCAGCAGGCAGGATACCTGCATGAGGCAAGCCATCACTCCGGAGCAGAGGCTAGTTGCCACGTTGCGGTACTTGGCGACAGGGAGAAGCCTGCGGGACCTCAAGTTCTCAACAGGCATCTCCCCCCAGGCTCTGGGGATCATTATCCCAGAGACCTGTTCTGCCATCATCCAGGTCCTGCAGAAGGACTTTATTAAGGTAAGATTTTTTTCTTTTATTAGCATCACATGTTCTTTTATTTAATCTTTGATAATGTAATGTATTTCTTAGCTCAAACACTACTTACCATCATTGCAATATAGTGTGAATGTCTCCTTTTTCTCCTCACGCATGCTGGATTTTTTTCCTGTTCTTTTTTGTCATGCATGTATATTTGCCTTCAATAACCTCCCCAGCATACAATGCTGGGCACATATCCACCTAGTCTACTCAGTTTGAATGTATTTAGTCAGCTGCATTGTATTTTGTTTCCCCTAAACTCTATCCAAATAGTGTGCTTATAATTAGCAATTAGCTTGATTTCCCAACCCCCCCCCCACCTAAACTCTATCCAAATAGTGTGCTTATAATTAGCAATTAGCTTGATTTCCCAACCCCCCCCCCACCTAAACTCTATCCAAATAGTGTGCTTATAATTAGCAATTAGCTTGATTTCCCCAAACCCCCCCCCCACCTAAACTCTATCCAAATAGTGTGCATATAATTAGCTTGATTTCAACCCCCCCCCCTAATAATTTGCTAGAATGTTCTGTGGTGTTTATTTTTAAAAAGCAAATATATGTTGCACTTTGCAAAATGCATGTGCACTCTACAAGTGCATTTGCTCCAGTGCTGATTTCCATCATCAAATCATATGCAAGCCACAAAGTGTTTTCATTAATTGCCCTTGCATGTGATTGTGTACTCCTTGCAACATGAAAGCCTTTTTACCTTACCTCATTTACTTCAAGCTGGGGAGCAACTGCATTTGCAGAGTGCGACAACTGCAGTCTTGTAGCCTTTTTAGTCCATAAATCCCTGCGTGTCCTAAAATTAATATTTTTTTGGAATTTCACCACCCCCTAAAATGTAATCAATGTTCCATCAGAGGGGGTGAGCAATCTGATAAGTGTGCCTTTCCATATTATTTCTTCCAGAAGATTTAAATTATTTAATGTTATACTGATGCTGGGTAATAATGTTTTTAATTGTATAATTTTCTTGCAATGTTATATTCAAAATTACTGATTTTTGTTTTCTTGTTTGATTCCCCAGTTTCCTTCAACGCCACAGGAATGGCAGACTGTGGCATCCCATTTTGCCACCCGTTGGGACTTTCCCAATTGTGGAGGGGCTATAGATGGGAAACATGTCCACATCGTGCCACCACCCCATTCGGGGTCATACTATTTTAATTATAAGGGGTTCCACAGTATTGTTTTAATGGCGGTGGTGTCGGCACACTATGAATTTCTATATGTGGACGTGGGGAAGAATGGCCGGATGTCGGATGGAGGAGTATTTGCCCAGACGGAGTTCTGCCAGCGTCTCCAGAGTGGTGGCCTGGGATTGCCACCTGATGCGGATAACGTGGAAGGACTCCCCTTTGTCTTCATTGCCGATGAAGCCTTCGCTCTGAGCAAGCACCTCATGAGGCCATTCCCCCAAAGAACCCTCACCCCGGAGAGGAGGGTTTTTAATTTCCGGCTGGCCAGAGCTAGAAGAGTGGTTGAGAATGCGTTCGGGATTCTGGCCAGCCGGTTCCGCCTGTTTCAAACCTCCATTAATTTGGCGGAATACAAACTTAATTTTATAATTTTATCGTGCTGCATCCTGCACAACTTTTTGCACAAACATTCTCCAAATTATATGGTGCCAGTTGGGCCTGAGGCCGGACTTATCGGTGACAATCTTACGGGCCTGGATACTGTCCGTACTGGCTTGGCCCCCCAAAGTGCCCGTCAAGTTAGACAGCAATATGTTAATTATTTTATGGGTAGGGGGGCCATTGCAATGGGCCAGGATAACTAAAGATTTAAAATAAAAACAATCTTGATGAAATCTTGAATTATATTTATTGCTTGCCTTTCTTTTGGGCTTTCTCCTAGGTTATGGTCGAGCAGTTGTAGTGCCAACTGTATTTTCCTTGTAAATTTCTAAATAAGCTCCATTGCCACTGTAAACAACTTTTTTCAATTTATAAACAAACTGATACTGAGCACTGAAATAACAAACCACACATTTATTTAATTCCTAAGCAGATGTTTTTAATCTTTGGTATCCATTCAGTTATGCATTTAGTATAAAATGTTCCTAGCCAAAAATATAATGATATATTAATAAATTTAGAATAATATAATTATAGTTAAAGATTTTTAGATAATCAAAAATAAAATTTGTTGGGCATTTTGATTTTAGCAAACAGGCCTTTTTTTTTTTTTTTGGTTTTTTAAAATCCGTTTTTTTTTTTTGTTTTTTTTTGTAAAAAACTTTTTTTGTTGTTTTTTGGTTTTTAAAATCCCTTTTTTTATTTATTTATTTTTTTTAATCCTTTTTTTTTTTGTTTTTTTTTAAAACATTTTTTGTATTTTTTTTTTATTTTTTTGTATTTTTTTTTTTTTGGTGTTTTCTAAAAACAGGCCTCCTTTTTTAAATGTTGTTAAACAGGCATATCATTTAACAGAAAATAATAAAGAGAAGGCCCAGAATGGGGTCAGCAAACCAGGAAATGAAGGACATGATCGATGTTTTGGGGTTTCAAAAAGGGCATTTAGATTCGACCCAAAACATCAATCATGTCATTCATTTCCTGCTGCATACGATCCAGCCGATTACGCATTTGATCGATCTCCCCATTCCAGGCCATTATTTGAGCAATTAGCCGTTGGGCACTGTCTGTGGTGAAATAGTCACTTGGACCTAAAGTATAATGAAAAAAAAGATGTGTTTAGAAATATGCACACATACATAGTTTACCTTACCATAAAGCTGGTGTCTCAGACACTGACCTGGTGGGGTGCCCATGTCGCATACTTCCTGAACATCCTCGGGGGTGGCGCTGTTGCTTGACTCAAGCACAACCAGATCACCTAAAATAGAGTAGAAAAATTACATAAAAGAAAAGGCAGCCATGCACAGATTACCGTAAGCTGGTGTGTCAGACACTCACCTGGTGGGGTGCCCATGTCGCCCACCTCTCCTTCCTCCACATCCTCACTGGGGCTTGGGCTGATTTCCCAAGTATGTTCTTTTGCTTGGGGGGACTGGGTTCTTCTTGTTGGCTGAGTGATTTTTCCCCTATGTGAAGCAAAAAATTAATATACTTAGCACACAGATATTTTAGTACATAGTAATCTTCAAACATTTGTAGTGAAGTGGTGTACAAATTGTCTGTTTGTGTAGAGTTTCTAGTTGACTTAAAGATTTTAATTTCTAAAGACATATCGGATAGATAGATATCTCGATATCTAGATATCAATATCTAAATATAGTTAAAAATCTTTTGATCTCTCTCTCTCTATATCTATAACTAAATCTAAATCTAAATATCAAACAAAATCTAAATATAAAAATATATATTAATTTAAATATTAAAAAACAATTAAATAAATTTCTATATCTATCTATATCTATATCTACCTATATATCTATATACATACATATATATATATATATATATATATATATATATATATATATATATATATATACATATATATATATATATAGATATAGATATAGATATAGATATATATATAGATATATAGAGATAGATATATAGATATATCTATATATATCTATCTATCTATATATATATATATATATATATATATATATATATATATATATATATATATATATATATATATATATATATATATACATATATATCTATATATCTATAGATATGTAACGAGGTTTATTAAAAGATCGTTTCAAACGATGCAAAAAATCGTATAGGAATGAAAAGCACATGGAGCAGTATACGAGGTAATCAACACAAGATGAAAACACAAGTACTTACTTTTTTTCAGCACTTTACGGATCCGTCTGTACTGATCCGGCTCCCTGAGTTTGAGGTCGGACCATCTTTTTCTAATTTGATCCTTGGAGCGCTGTACCCCAAAATAAGCCTGTAAAGTCTTCACCACCTTCGCCATTATTTTGGCTTTGCGCAAATTTGGCCGGGCGTACGGCCCATACTTCCCATCATAGTCCTTTTTTCTAAGAATGGCCACCATTTCCACCATCTCTTTAAAGGACATATTGGAGGCCTTAAATCTAGGCATCACAGATCTTGACGTTCCGGCCTCCGGGCTTTCTTCGCTACCTGAGGTAGTACACACCTGATGTGTCTCCGCCATTATTCACCCCACTACGCACCGTAAATAAAAATGGGCGGAGAACATGAGTTAAAATTGAACGTCAGGGGTGGGCGACGCAGGCGGAGTTTCACACATGCGTAGTGTATAAAGAGGGGCCTTGTGCACGTGTCGTACGTACGTTCTGTGCGTAGAATTAAGGGGCGGAGAACATGAGTTAAAATTGAACGTCAGGGGCGGGCGACGCAGGCGGAGTTTCACACATGTGTAGTGTATAAAGAGGGGCCTTGTGCACGTGTCGTACGTACGTTCTGTGCGTAGAGTCAAGGGCGGGTTATATGCGTAAACAAAAAGAACGTCAGGGGCGGGCCAAGTAGGCGTAGTATTACGCATGTGCAGTGTATAAAGAGGGGCCTTGTGCACGTGTCGTACGTACGTTCTGTGCGTAGGTGATAGTGGACCGGGACGCTACTAAACGAAGGTAATTTTAAATTTATACTTTTGGTCAAGACTTTGTAGCAAGTGACCTATATGCCTTGACAGATTGATGAGGCCTACATAGGGATAAGATGATGAGGGTTTAGCAGAAACCTAATAAGTGTTTTTTGTCTTGTGACTTTATCTTTTACAGACATTATGAATCCCCTATTTAAGGATCCAGAGTTCCTTACTGCTTTTATTTCTAAATATAGAGAGATGAGGAATTTGTGGGAGGTGAAACACCCTCAGTATTATGCAAAGCATGTGAGGAAGTCAATGCTGGAGAGACTTCTGTCCTTTGTCCAGACGACCATCCCAGAAGCAACAATGGAGACATTGCTCAAGAAAATTGGGGTCTTGAGGAATATGTATAAGAGGGAGCATAAGAAGATCCAGGAATCAATGAGATCAGGAGTAGGGATGAGCTTCGTGTTCGAGTCGAACCCATGTTCGACTCGAACATCGGCTGTTCGACCGTCCGTCGAATTGCGAACGATATGGGCCGTTCGCGCCAAATTCGTGTGGCGCGTCACGGCCCATAATTCACTGCGGCATCGCAGTGCATTGCTGGCTGATGATTGGCCAAGCATGCACTATGACCCGCATGCTTGGCCAATCACAGCGCCGTCAGTAGAGAGAGCTGTAATTGGCCAAAGCCAGGGTGGCTTTGGCCAATTATGGCTCAGGGGATTTAGTACACACCCCACACTATATAAGGCCGCCTGCACGGCGGCCCTGTGTAGTGTGTGTTCCGGTGTGCTGAGAGATAGAGAGAGAGAGAGACAGTGTCATTTGATTTGAGTTAGATAGATTAGGCAGAACAGTCAGTCAGTTAGCTGCACTTACAGTGTATTGTGTATATATATGCATCCCAGGTGTTGCATATATATATATACACTGTATTCAGTTTAGCTAGATCCGTTCCTGTTATCTTCTATCTAGACTATTTAGTGCAGTGTGTCCTGCTCACAGTGTTCAGCTAGATCCGTTCCTGCTATTTACATTCAGTGCAGTGCGTCCTGCTCACAGTGTTCAGCTAGATCCGTTCCTGCTATTTACATTCAGTGCAGTGCGTCCTGCTCACAGTGTTCAGCTAGATCCGTTCCTGCTATTTACATTCAGTGCAGTGCGTCCTGCTCACAGTGTTCAGCTAGATCCGTTCCTTGTATTTACATTTAGTGCAGTGCGTCCTGCTCACAGTGTTCAGCTAGATCCGTTCCTGCTATTTACATTCAGTGCAGTGCGTCCTGCTCACAGTGTTCAGCTAGATCCGTTCCTGCTATTTACATTCAGTGCAGTGCGTCCTGCTCACAGTGTTCAGCTAGATCCGTTCCTGCTATTTACATTCAGTGCAGTGCGTCCTGCTCACAGTGTTCAGCTAGATCCGTTCCTGCTATTTACATTCAGTGCAGTGCGTCCTGCTCACAGTGTTCAGCTAGATCCGTTCCTGCTATTTACATTCAGTGCAGTGCGTCCTGCTCACAGTGTTCAGCTAGATCCGTTCCTGCTATTTACATTCAGTGCAGTGCGTCCTGCTCACAGTGTTCAGCTAGATCCGTTCCTGCTATTTACATTCAGTGCAGTGCGTCCTGCTCACAGTGTTCAGCTAGATCCGTTCCTGCTATTTACATTCAGTGCAGTGCGTCCTGCTCACAGTGTTCAGCTAGATCCGTTCCTGGTATTTACATTTAGTGCAGTGCGTCCTGCTCACAGTGTTCAGCTAGATCCGTTCCTGCTATTTACATTCAGTGCAGTGCGTCCTGCTCACAGTGTTCAGCTAGATCCGTTCCTGCTATATACATTTAGTGCAGTACGTCCTGCTCACAGTGTTCAGCTAGATCCGTTCCTGCTATTTACATTCAGTGCAGTGCGTCCTGCTCACAGTGTTCAGCTAGATCCGTTCCTGCTATCTACATTCAGTGCAGTGCGTCCTGCTCACAGTGTTCAGCTAGATCCGTTCCTGCTATTTACATTCAGTGCAGTGCGTCCTGCTCACAGTGTTCAGCTAGATCCGTTCCTGGTATTTACATTCAGTGCAGTGCGTCCTGCTCACAGTGTTCAGCTAGATCCGTTCCTGCTATTTACATTCAGTGCAGTGCGTCCTGCTCACAGTGTTCAGCTAGATCCGTTCCTGGTATTTACATTTAGTGCAGTGCGTCCTGCTCACAGTGTTCAGCTAGATCCGTTCCTGCTATTTACATTCAGTGCAGTGCGTCCTGCTCACAGTGTTCAGCTAGATCCGTTCCTGCTATATACATTTAGTGCAGTACGTCCTGCTCACAGTGTTCAGCTAGATCCGTTCCTGCTATTTACATTCAGTGCAGTGCGTCCTGCTCACAGTGTTCAGCTAGATCCGTTCCTGCTATCTACATTCAGTGCAGTGCGTCCTGCTCACAGTGTTCAGCTAGATCCGTTCCTGCTATTTACATTCAGTGCAGTGCGTCCTGCTCACAGTGTTCAGCTAGATCCGTTCCTGGTATTTACATTCAGTGCAGTGCGTCCTGCTCACAGTGTTCAGCTAGATCCGTTCCTGCTATTTACATTCAGTGCAGTGCGTCCTGCTCACAGTGTTCAGCTAGATCCGTTCCTGCTATATACATTCAGTGCAGTACGTCCTGCTCACAGTGTTCAGCTAGATCCGTTCCTGCTATTTACATTCAGTGCAGTGCGTCCTGCTCACAGTGTTCAGCTAGATCCGTTCCTGCTATTTACATTCAGTGCAGTGCGTCCTGCTCACAGTGTTCAGCTAGATCCGTTCCTGCTATTTACATTCAGTGCAGTGCGTCCTGCTCACAGTGTTCAGCTAGATCCGTTCCTGCTATATACATTCAGTGCAGTACGTCCTGCTCACAGTGTTCAGCTAGATCCGTTCCTGCTATTTACATTCAGTGCAGTGCGTCCTGCTCACAGTGTTCAGCTAGATCCGTTCCTGCTATTTACATTCAGTGCAGTGCGTCCTGCTCACAGTGTTCAGCTAGATCCGTTCCTGCTATTTACATTCAGTGCAGTGCGTCCTGCTCACAGTGTTCAGCTAGATCCGTTCCTGCTATTTACATTCAGTGCAGTGCGTCCTGCTCACAGTGTTCAGCTAGATCCGTTCCTGCTATTTACATTCAGTGCAGTGCGTCCTGCTCACAGTGTTCAGCTAGATCCGTTCCTGGTATTTACATTCAGTGCAGTGCGTCCTGCTCACAGTGTTCAGCTAGATCCGTTCCTGCTATTTACATTCAGTGCAGTGCGTCCTGCTCACAGTGTTCAGCTAGATCCGTTCCTGCTATATACATTTAGTGCAGTACGTCCTGCTCACAGTGTTCAGCTAGATCCGTTCCTGCTATTTACATTCAGTGCAGTGCGTCCTGCTCACAGTGTTCAGCTAGATCCGTTCCTGCTATTTACATTTAGTGCAGTCAGTGCGTCCTGCTCACAGCGTTCATCTAGATCCGTTCCTGCTATTTACATTTAGTGTAGTGCGTCCTGCTCACAGTGTTCAGCTAGATCCGTTCCTGTTATCTTCCTACTGACAGGCAGGCTTGTCTGGTTACAGTATATAAAGCTACCTGAAGAAAATTACAGGTGTTCTATCCCAGCTTAGTGCAGCTACTGGCCATTAGTATGTCTGGAAGGCCAAGAAGGAGAGGCAGACAGTCACAAGCCAATAAGAGAGGGCAAGCAGGCTCTGTGTCTAGTGCTGGTCGTGGAGACGGTGCATCCTCATCAGCACGTGGCCATGGGACACGCTTGGCCTTTTTTTCGGCAGCTGGCCGTGTTGAGCCGCAACATGCGGAAGACTTGGTCGAGTGGATGACCAAGCCGTCCTCATCCTCCTCATCCTCTCTCACCCATGCCCAGGGTGCTTTGTCTGGCAAAGCAGCGGCCTCTTCCCTCAGCTCAATGTCATCAGTGACTCCTTCCCTAGCTCCACCATGTCCTCATGAGGATTCCCTCGAACTGTTTGACCACAGTGTTGGGTACATGCTCCAGGAGGATGCCCAGCGTTTGGAAGGCTCTGATGATGATACTGAGCTCAATGAAGGCAGTAACATGAGCACGGACAGAGGGGGTGCCCAAGAAGGACAGCAATCTGGCAGTCATGCTCCCCCTGCTGCAGCATACTGCCAGGTTTGCTCCAGTGATGAGGAGGGAGGGGATGATGAGGTCACTGACTCAACGTGGGTGCCTGATAGGAGAGAGGAGGAGGAGGAGGAGGAGGAGGTGGCACATCACCAACTAGGCAGGATGCCCTCCAGGGGCCAGCCTAAGGGCAGCACATTGACTGCATCACACCCCAAAGCTCCACATGTGCAGGGCGCTGCAGTCTCTGCGCGTTATTCAAAAAGTTCTTTGGTGTGGGCCTTTTTTGAGACGAGTGCATCAGATCGCACCGCTGCTATTTGCAACATATGTCTCAAGCGTATCTCGCGTGGCCAAAACATCTCCCGCTTGGGTGCCACATGCTTGACCAGACATATGTTGACCTGCCATGCAGTTCGTTGGCAAGCGTATCTGAAAGACCCACACCAAAGAACAAAGAGGATCTCTCCTTGCTCCTCATCAGCTGAGATTTCCAACCCCACTAGACCTTCAGTCCTCTCTGAGACCTGCAGTGAGAGGAATGAAGGTGTAGAATTAGGTGTGTCACAGCCAAGTACTTGTGGGCAATCTGCTTTGGGTACACCGACGTCAGATTGTACCAGGCAAATTTCCCTGCCCCAGCTGCTGCACCGCCGAAAGAAGTTTGCTCCCAGCCATCCACATGCCCAGCGGTTGAATGCTAGCTTGGCAAAATTGCTAGCACTTCAACTGCTGCCTTTTCAGTTGGTAGACTCTGCCCCCTTCCGTGAGTTTGTGAAATGTGCGGTTCCTCAGTGGCAGGTACCCAAACGCCACTTTTTCTCACGGAAGGCGATTCCGGCTCTCTACCGGCATGTGGAAGGCAATGTCCATGCCTCGCTGGACAGGGCGGTCAGCGGTAAGGTGCATATTACCGCTGACTCATGGTCCAGCAGGCATGGACAGGGACGTTACTTAAGTTTCACGGCGCATTGGGTGACTCTGCTGGCAGCTGGGAAGGATGCAGGACAAGGTGCAGTAGTGTTGGAGGTTGTTCCGCCACCACGCCTCCAAAATGCTGATTGTGACACACCTCTCTCCTCCACCCCCTCCTCTTCTTCTTCCTCCATGGCCTCTTCCTCGGAACCAGCGGTGCTCCGTAGGCGTTCAAGGGGCTACGCAAGTACGCAGGCCAAAAGATGCCATGCGGTGCTTGAGCTGGTGTGCTTGGGGGACAGGAGCCACACTGGGGCAGAGGTTTTGTCAGCTCTGCAGGGGCAGGTTCAGAGGTGGTTGACGCCACGCCAACTTAAGGCAGGAATGGTGGTTTGCGACAATGGCACCAACCTCCTCTCTGCCCTCCGACAGGGACAACTGACCCATGTGCCCTGTTTGGCTCACGTCCTTAACTTGGTGGTGCAGCGGTTCTTGGGCAGGTACCCGGGCTTACAGGATGTCCTGAGGCAGGCCAGGAAATTCTCTGTGCATTTCCGCCGGTCATATAATGCCAGTGCTCGGCTGACGGACCTCCAAAAGGAGTTTAACCTGCCCAAGAACCGCCTAATCTGTGACATGCCCACCAGGTGGAACTCGACGTTGGCCATGCTGCAGCGGCTGCACACGCAGCAGAGGGCCATCAATGAGTACCTGTGCGACTATGGCACCAGGACAGGGTCAGGGGAGCTTGGTTTTTTTTCCCCACGCCAGTGGGCCATGATCAGGGATGCATGCACTGTCCTGTCACCATTCGAGGAGGCCACGAGGATGGTGAGCACTGACAGTGCATGCATCAGTGACACTGTCCCCCTTGTCCACCTGTTGGAGCACACGCTGCGTGGAATAATGGACAGGGCACTTGAGGCAGAACAGAGGCAGGAAGAGGAGGACTTCCTTAGCTCTCAAGGCCCCCTTTATCCAGACAGTGTTCCTGCGTGCCCGCCGATCACACAGGAAGAGGAGGAGGAGGAGGAGGAGGAGGAGGAGGAAGATTGTGTCAGTATGGAGGTGGAGCCTGGCACTCAGCATCAGCAGTCTTTAAGGGATCAGTCCCAAGGAACACATGGACTTGTACGTGGCTGGGAGGAGGTGGCTGCGGACGTTGTTGTCCTTAGTGACCCAGAGGACTCCGGACCGAATGCCTCAGCAAACCTACGCTGCATGGCCTCCCTGATCCTGCAAAGCCTGCGTAAGGATCCTCGTATTCGTGGTATCAAGGAGAAGGACCAATACTGGCTGGCAACCCTCCTTGATCCACGTTACAAGGGTAAGGTTGCGGACCTTATCTTGCCATCGCAGAGGGAGCAGAGGATGAAACATCTTCGGGAGGCCTTGCAGAAAGGTCTGTGCAACGCGTTCCCAGAGACTGGGAGGTTACAAACTCCTGTTTCTGGACAACGTGTTGCTGAGGCTTCGGTCAGTCAAAGAAGGAGCGGTGGAGAAGGTGGCCGTCTGACCGATGCGTTCAGACAATTTTTTGGTCCGCAGCCCCAAGGTATGATCGGTTCCAGCAACCATCGCCAGCGTCTGTTTTACATGGTGCAGGAATACCTAGGGGCAAGATCAGACTTGGATACCTTTCCCACCGAAAATCCTCTGGGTTACTGGGTCTTGAGGATGGATCACTGGCCAGAGCTTGCACAGTATGCAATTGAGCTACTGGCCTGTCCTGCATCCAGCGTTCTTTCGGAACGTACATTCAGTGCTGCTGGAGGCGTGGTAACCGATCACAGGGTGCGTCTGTCCACTGACTCGGTCGATCGGCTGACCTTCATAAAAATGAATCAGTCTTGGATCACCACCAGCTACCAAGCACCTGATGCTGATGTAACTGAATAATTTTTTTCAGATCCCTTCAAAGACTGCCTATGCTGATGCTGAGTGATTATTCCTGAGTAATTATCCTCTTCCTCCTCAATCATCACGCTGATAGCTTGTAAGAACATTTTTGGTTCTGGGCGCCACCACCAGTGCCTAAGGCACAATTTTTCAGCCCCTGTATAACAGGGGCCTTTTTATTACAATTTTTGATGTAATACTTTGCAGCACGGCTCGTTCCTGCATTCCAACTAGAGTGTCTGTGAGGGGTTGCAGTGTTGTGGCACCAGCACCAGTGCCTAAGGCCCAATTTTTCTGCCCCTGTCTAACAGGGGCGTGAAATTACAATTTTTGATGCAATACTTTGCAGCAGGGCTCGTTCCTGCATTCCAACTAGAGTGTCTGTGAGGGGTTGCAGTGTTGTGGCACCAGCACCAGTGCCTAAGGCCCAATTTTTCTGCCCCTGTCTAACAGGGGCGTGTAATTACAATTTTTGATGCAATACTTTGCAGCAGTGCTCGTTCCTGCGTTCCAACTAGAGTGTCTGTGAGGGGTTGCAGTGTTGTGGCACCAGCACCAGTGCCTAAGGCCCAATTTTTCTGCCCCTGTCTAACAGGGGCGTGTAATTACAATTTTTGATGCAATACTTTGCAGCAGGGCTCGTTCCTGCGTTCCAACTAGAGTGTCTGTGAGGGGTTGCAGTGTTGTGGCACCAGCACCAGTGCCTAAGGCCTAATTTTTCAGCTCCTGTTCAACAGGGGCATGTAATTACAATTCTTGATCTAATATTTCACAGCAGGGCCCTGTGAGGGCTTACAGTGTTTTGGCCACAGCAACACCTAAGGCCCAAATTTCTGCTGAGTATATAGGGCAGGACCCTACTTTCAAACATCTAACTTACAAACGACTCCTACTTGCAAACGGAAGGAGACAACAGGAAGTGAGATGAAATCTACCCATAGGAAGGGAAATTCTCTCATGTAAGAGTTAATATGGGAAAACAATTTCTCCTTTCCACTGATGCTTTCCAATCCTTGTTCCACAAAAAAACCCAAATTTTCAAAAAACATTTTTCATTGGGACAAAAAAGTGAGGTGAAATCTTCTGAAGAGGAGGAAAGACGCAAAACAAATGTCACAGGGGTGATAACCCTTCCCTATGTTTTCCAAAAAGCTTAGAAAAGATTTTTTGGCTGGAGCTAAACACATTAAAAATGTTCAAAATTACAAACAGATTCTACTTAACAACAAACCTACAGTCCCTGTCTTGTTTGCACCGCCTGTATACTGCTGTTCAGAGTATATAGGGACCTTTCCTTATTTTAATTTGGGTGCGGGGTTCCCCTTAATATCCATACAAGACCCAAAGGGCCTGGTAATGGACTGGGGGGTACCCATGCCGTTTGTCTCACTGATTTTCATCCATATTGCCAGGACCCGACATGACATTAAACCCGCAAGCAGTTTTAAATGAGATTTTTTCCTTTAAAAATGACATTTGGTGCAGGGACTGTTCTAAACATGGGAAACACGCGTCACTTTACAGGCATACTATAGACACCCCCCAGGTACGATATTTAAAGGAATATTTCACTTTTTTTTTTTTACTTTAAGCATCATTAAAATCACTGCTCCCGAAAAAACGGCCGTTTTTAAAAGTTTTTTTTGCATTGATACATGTCCCCTGGGGTAGGACCCGGGTCCCCAAACCCTTTTTAGGACAATACCATGCAAATTAGCCTTTAAAATGAGCACTTTTGATTTCGAACGTTCGAGTCCCATAGACGTCAATGGGGTTCTAACGTTCGTGCGAACTTGCGGTCCGTTCGCGGGTTCTGGTGCGAACCGAACCGGGGGGTGTTCGGCTCATCCCTAATCAGGAGCATCAGCAGATGATGTTTATGTACCCAGGCTGTGGTACTACAATCAACTCCGTTTTCTTGATGACCAGACTGAAGCCAGGGCATCACTTTCAACCCTTCCCTCCACCCTTCCCTCCACCCTTCCCTCCACCCCAGCAAAGGCTGATGAGGAGCAAGCTGGGTCTTCCATCCTGGATGAACCGGATATGACCATCTGGAGTCAGGTAAATTATTTTAACAAATATTTACTGTACTAATATTAATGATGTTAACTGGATGTTATAATTGTCTAAAATAATTTTGCCCTCAAAATTGTGTATACATATCAATTGACAGTAGTGGCTAAATATGTTTGGCACCTGCTTGAAAAAATTAGGGTGTCTGATTAGACTCTTTTATTAAAGAGATGTATTCACATTGAATTTGCTAGTCCTGAGAAGCAAATTGTGTGTCATTGATGAACCCAAAAAAATATACTAAAACTATGTCCTTTTTTTATACACAGGATGAGTCCATCCAGGAGGAATGTGTGGAAAGTGGCAGGCAGGAGGAGACCGGGCCCATGGACAGCCTGGAGGAGGCCGGATTCTCCATCATCCTGGAGGAGGCTGGGCCCAGTGTCAGGCAGGAGGTGGCTGGTCCCAGAGAGGTGGCTGGGCCAAGTGAGGTGGCTGGGCCCAGTAGGAGCCTGACCGAATCCCAAGTGCCTCCCCTCCGCCTTCCCAAAAAAAGGGCCAGGAAGGGGACGGTCACACATGAGGCATCCCTGCGCCTCATGCAAGAGGCCACCTGTTTTTTAAGGAGCCCCCCCGAAGCGGAAGAGTCCTATGGCTGCTACTTATCCAGCAGGCTTCTTCAAATGGATTGGGAGCAGCGCCTCATTTGCGAGTGAATATTTGGGGAAACAATCCAGAAGGGGCTGCAGGGCACGCTAACACGAAACACCCAACTACATGAGGCAGCCCCCCTTCCTCCTCCTCCTCCTCCTCCTCCTCCTGCCACAACTGAAACACCAGAGCCACAGCCTCCAAAGAAGGCTGCAGGGAAGGCTGCAGGGCAGCGTGGAGGAAAGGCTGCAGGGAGGTGAAGAAAGTGATGACCTGGGTTCAGTCTGGTCTGACAGAAGACGCAGGCTGTTGTAGTACCACAGTCTGGGGACATTTATATCATCTGCTGGTGCTGTTGATCTCTGGGATTCTTGGACCAGATTGTGCTCCCTCTTATATGGACTCCTCAAGATCCCAATTTTCTTGTCCACAGACTTTTTCCAGCGTTGACTTCCTCTTTATTTTATTTAGACCATGAATAAATGGATCTTTTTTGAGTTTATGAAAAGACTTTATGTGTTTTATTTTAAATCATTGATTTTAGACACAATGTTAAATTAACAAGGGACAACAATCTCATTGAGTTTGCAAAAACACACCAAAAATACATTAATAATGTTAATAATGTTCGAGTGGTAAGTCTTTAAAAAAAAAAAGATACATAACCAAAAACGGTTCTTTGGGTTAACTTTATATACAAAAAATAAAAAATCACTATAAAAACAAAAATAATAAAGGGTTCTTTGTGGTAACTTTACAAACATAAAAAAAAAATAAGAAAATAAAAATAAAAATGGGTTCTTTGTGGTAACTTTACAAACACCAAAAAAAATAAAACAAAAAAATATAAAAATGGGTTCCCTGTGGTAACTTTACAAACACAAAAAAAAAATAATAAAATATATAGATAAACAGAAAAAAGTTCCACAACAATCATAAAATAAATATCTGGATAAAAATTACAAGAAAAGATGACTCCACCAAAAAAAAAAAAAAAGTGTAAAAAGTATTATTAGTATGGAAACATTGTTTTTAAAAAGCATACCATATCATTCATGAGATCAAAGAGAAAAAGAATCCAGAAATCAGTTTGGGAGAACTCTGTTTGAATATGAACAGCAAAACATCTTCGTTCTTTATAGCATTCGTAAAGAAGACATTAAATGCGCTGCATTCAACGATCACAGATTTTGCAGCGTGAGGAATGTGCTACCTACAATACGAACACTAGTTTTACTAGACCGAGTGCTTCCGTTTAGTTTTTGCTTATGAGCATGCATCGTTTTTTTGTCCGTCGGACTAGCATACAGACAAGCGGATTTCGGGGTCCGTCGTAGTTACGACGTACAGATTTGAAGCATGTTTCAAATCTAAAGTCCGTCGGATTTGAGGCTGAAAAAGTCCGCTGAAAGTCCGGAGAAGCCCACACACGATCGGATTACCAGCCAGCTTTAGTCCGTCGGCGTTCGTTGGACTTTTGTAGCTGAAAAGTCCGACCGTGTGTACGCCCCATTCGTTTTCAAAAAAAATTGTCATTGGGACAGGGGTGATAACCCTTCCCTATGTTTTCCAAAAAGCTTAAAAATAATTTTTTTGGCTTGAGCTACACTTTAAAAATGTACCAGTTCAAAATTACAAACAGATTCTACTTAACAACAAACCTACAGTCCCTGTTTGCACCGCCTGTATACTGCTGTTCAGAGTATATAGGGCCTGGGGGCCTCACGCCTTTCCTTTTTTTAATTTGGGTGCAGGGTTCCCCTTAATATCCATACAAGACCCAAAGGGCCTGGTAATGGACTGGGGGGTGGGGGGTACACATGTCGTATGTCTCACTGATTTTCATCCATATTGCCAGGACCCAACATTACATTAAAGCCTCAAGTAGTTATAAATGACTTTTATTCCTTTAAAAATGTAATTTTGTGCAGGATCACTTTACAGGCATACCATAGACACTCCTCAGGTACGATATTTAAATGAATATTTCACTTTTTTTTTTCACTTTAGGCATCATTAAAATCACTGCTCCCAAAAAAACGTTTGTTTTTAAAACTTTTTTTTGCATTGATACATGTCCCCTGGGGCAGGACCCGGGTCCCCAAACCCTTTTTAGGACAATAACTTGCATATTAGCCTTTAAAATTAGCACTTTTGATTTTGAACGTTCGAGTCCCATAGACTTCAATAGACTTCTAAAGTTTGTGCAAGTTCTCCCACTTAAAAAGATGAGAGAGGCCTGTAATTGTCATCATAGGTATACCTCAACTATGAGAGACAAAATGTGGAAACAAATCCAGACAATCAGTCTGCTTTTTTAAAGAATTTATTTGCAAATTATGGTGGAAAATAAGTATTTGGTCAATATCAAAAGTTCATCTCAATACTTTGTTATATATCCTTTGTTGGCAATGACAGAGGTCAAACGTTTTCTGTAAGTCTTCACAAGGTTGTCACACACTGTTGCTGGTATGTTGGCCCATTCCTCCATGCAGATCTCCTCTAGAGCAGTGATGTTTTGGGGCTGTCGCTCGGCAACACGGACTTTCAACTCCCTCCAAAGGTTTTCTATGGGGTTGAGATCTGGAGACTGGCTAAGCCACTCCAGGACCTTGAAATGCTTCTTACGAAGCCACTCCTTCGTTGCCTGGGCGGTGTGTTTAGGATCATTGTCATGCTGAAAGACCCAGCCACGTTTCATCTTCAATGCCCTTGCTGATGGGAGGAGGTTTGCACTCAAAATCTCATGATACATGGCCCCAGTCATTCTTTCATGTACATGGATCAGTCATCCTGTTCCCTTTGCAGAGAAAAAGCCTCAAAGCATGATGTTGCCACCCCCATGCTTCACAGTAGGTATGGTGTTCTTTGGTTGCAACTCAGCATTCTCTCTCCTCCAAACACGACGAGTTGTGTTTCTTCCAAACAGTTCTACTTTAGTTTCATCTGACCATATGACATTCTCCCAATCCTCTTCTGGATCATCCAAATGCTGTCTAGCAAACCTCAGATGGGCCTGGACATGTACTGGCTTAAGCAGGGGGACAAGTCTGGCACTGCAGGATCTGAGTCCCTGGCGGCGTAGTGTGTTACTGATGGTAACCTTTGTTACGTTGGTCCCAGCTCTCTGCGGGTTATTCACTAGGTTCCCCCGTGTGGTTCTGGGATTTTTGCTCACCGTTCTTGTGATCATTTTGAACCCACAGGGTGAGATCTTGCGTGGAGCCCCAGATCGAGGGAGATTATCAGTGGTCTTGTATGTCTTCCATTTTCTAATTATTGCTCCCACAGTTGATTTCTTCACACCAAGCTGTTTGCCTATTGCAGATTCAGTCTTCCCAGCCTGGTGCAGGTCTCCAATTTTGTTTCTGGTGTCCTTCGACAGCTCTTTGGTCTTCACCATAGGGGAGTTTGGAGTGTGACTGTTTGAGGTTGTGGACAGGTGTCTTTCATACTGATAACAGTTCAAACAAGTTCCATTAATACAGGTAATGAGCGGAGGACAGAGGAGCCTCTTAAAGAAGAAGACACAGTTCTGTGAGAGCCAGAAATCTTGCTTGTTTGTAGGTGACCAAATACTTATTTTCCACCATAATTTGCAAATAAATTATTTCAAAAATCAGACAATGTGATTGTCTGGATTTGTTTCCACATTTTGTCTCTCATAGTTGAGGTATACCTATGATGACAATTACAGGCCTCTCTCATCTTTTTAAGTGGGAGAACTTGCACTCGCAATTGGTGGCTGACTAAATACTTTTTTGCCCCACTGTAAAAGTCCCCCTTCACATAACAGTCCTGCCCTTTACATTACAGTTCCCTCTTCACATCACAGTTCCCCCTCACATCCATTTCCCCATTCACATCAAAGTCCCTCCTTTACATCACAGTCCTCCCCTTTACATTACAGTTCGCTCTTCAAATCACAGTTCCCCTTTACATCCATTTCTCCCCTTCACATTAAAGTCCCCCTTCACATTAGTTCTCCCCATTACATTACAGTTCCCCCCTCCAAATCACAGACCCCTTCACATCACAGTCCCCCCTTCACATCCAATTCCCCCTTCACATGAAAGTCCCCCTTTTACTTCACAGTCCTTCCCTTTACATCACAGTCCTCCCCTTTACATTACAGTTCCCTCTTCAAATCACAGGCCCCTTCACATCACAGTTCCCTTTTACATCCACTTCTCCCTTCACATCATAGTTCCCCTTCACACCACAGTCCCCCTCTTTACATTACAGATCCCCCCTCCAAATAATATCACCCCTTCACATCACAGTCCCCTCTTCACATCCAATTCCTCCTCCACATCACACTCCTCCCCTTTACATCACAGTCCCCCCTTTACATTACAGATCCCCCTCCAAATAATAGCACCCCTTCACATCACAGTCCCCTTCTTCACATCACACTCCTCCCCTTTACATCACAGCCCCCCCCTTTACATTACAGATCCCCCATCAAATAATAGCACCCCTTTACATCACAGTCCCCCCTTCACATCACACTCCTCCCCTTTACATCACAGTCCACCCCCCTTTACATTACAGATCCCCCATCAAATAATAGCACCCCTTCACATCACAGTCCCCCCTTCACATCACAGTCTTCCCCTTTACATCATAGTCTTCCCCTTTACATTACAGTTCCCTCTCCAAATCACAGTCCCCCTTCACATCAGAGTCCCCCCTTTACATACATTTTCCCTCTTCACATCACAGTCCTCCCCTTTACATTACAGTTCACTATTTACATCCTAAGTCCTAAATCCATGTCCTAAGTCCCCCCATTGACATCACAGTCCCCCTTCACATCACATTCCACCCTTTAAATCACAATTCCCTCTACAAATCACAGTCCCCCTTCACATTACAGTCCCCCCTTTATATCCTATTTCCCCCTTTATATCACAGTCCTCCTTCACATCACTTTCCCCCCTTTACATCACAGTTCCCCTTTACATCAATTTCCCCTCTTCACATCAAAGTCCCTCATTCACACCAAAGTCCCCCCTTCACATCACAGTCCTCCCCATTACATCACAATCTTCCCCATTACATCACAGTCCTTCCCTTTACATCGCAGTCCTCCCCTTTACACTACATGCCTCCCTTTACATTACAGTTCCCTCTACAAATAACAGTCCCCTTTCACATCACAGTCCCCCCTTTTACATTCAATTTCACCCTTTATATCGCAGTCCCTTCACATCCAATTGCTCTGTCACATAAAAGTCCCCCTTCACATCACAGTCCTGCCCTTTACATTACAGTTCCCTCTCCAAATCAGTGTCCCACTTCACATGACAGTTCCCCCTCACATCCATTTCCCCCCTTCACATTAAATTCCCTCCTTCACATCACAGTCCTCCCCTTTACATTACAGTTCCCTCTCCAAATCACAATAGCCATTCACATCACAGTTCCCCTTTACATCCATTTCTCCCCTTCACATCAAAGTCCCCCTTCACATGAAAGTCCCCCTTTCACTTCACAGTCCTTCCCTTTACATCACAGTTCTCCCTTTTACATTACGGTTCCCTCTTCAAATCACAGTCCCCCTTCACATCACAGTTCCCCTTTACAACACAGTTCCCCTTTACATCCATTTCGCTCCTTCACATCCCGGTCTCCCCTTCACTTCACAGTTCTCCCCTCAATATTACAGTTTACCCTTTACATGACAGCCCCCCTCCCCTTCACATCACCCCCTTACATTTACAGTAGTGTTCTCAGCCCCCTTCATAGCAGTGTCCTTAGCCCCCCCCCACCATCAGATCACTCCCCTCATCCTTTCCCTTTCACAGCAGCGTTTTTAGTCTCCTTCACTGTCTTACCTTACACAGGGTAGAGGGAGGGCAGAAGCTGCCCAACTTTTCACGTTCTAAAATCAGGATTTATTGCATCTTTCCATTAAATGTATAAATAAAAGGATAATGCAGGTGAAATAAAGAGGAAAAACTCTTGTTACAGGTTAATGTTTTTGTAGCTATCAATTTTAAGGGTGCTGAGCCAACCTTGGCATTTACAGTCAGGTCCACGAATATTGGAACATCGACACAATTCTAATCTTTTTGGCTCTATACACCACCACAATGGATTTGAAATGAAACAAATAAGATGTACTTTAACTGCAGACTTTCAGCTTTAATTTGAGGGTATTTACATCCAAATCAGGTGAACGGTGTAGGAAATACAACAGTTTGTATATGTGCCTCCCACTTTTTAAGAGACCAAAAGTAATGGGACAGATTAACAATCATCCATCAAACTTTCACTTTTTAATACTTGGTTGCAAATCCTTTGCAGTCAATTACAGCCTGAAGTCTGGAACGCATAGACATCACCAGACACTGGGTTTCATCCCTGGTAATGCTCTGCCAGGCCTCTATTGCAACTGTCTTCAGTTCCTGCTTGTTCTTGGGGCATTTTCCCTTCAGTTTTGTCTTCAGCAAGTGAAATGCATGCTCAATCGGATTCAGGTCAGGTGATTGACTTGGCAATTGCATAACATTCCACTTCTTTCCCTTAATAAACTCTTTGGTTGCTTTCGCAGTATGCTTCGGGTCATTGTCCATCTGCACTGTGAAGTGCGTCCAATGAGTTCTGAAGCATTTTGCTGAATATGAGCAGATAATATTGCCCAAAACACTTCAGAATTCATCCTGCTGCTTTTGTCTGCAGTCACATCATCAATAAATACAAGAGAACCAGTTCTATTGGCAGCCATACATGCCCATGCCATGACACTACCACCACCATGCTTCACTGATGAGGTGGTATGCTTTGGATCATGAACAGTTCCTTTCCTTCTCCATACTCTTCTCTTCCCATCACTCTGGTACAAGTTGATCTTGGTCTTATCTGTCCATAGGATGTTGTTCCAGAACTGTGAAGGCTTTTTTAGATGTTGTTTGGCAACCTCTAATCTGACCTTCCTGTTTTTGAGGCTCACCAATGGTTTACATCTTGTGGTGAACCCTCTGTATTCACTCTGGTGAAGTCTTCTCTTGATTGTTGACTTTGACACACATACAGTGCCTTGCAAAAGTATTCGGCCCCCTTGAACTTTTCAACCTTTTGCCACATTTCAGGCTTCAAACATAAAGATATAAAATTGAAATTTTTTGTGAAGAATCACCAACAAGTGGGACACAATTGTGAAGTGAAACGAAATCTATTGGATATTTTAAACTTTTTTAGCAAATAAAAAACTGAAAAGTGGTGCGTGCAAAATTATTCGGCCCCTTTACTTTCAGTGCAGAAGACTCACTCCAGAAGTTCAGCGAGGATCTCTGAATGATCCAATGTTGTCCTAAATGACTGATGGTGATAAATAGTATCTACCTGTGTGTAATCAAGTCTCTGTATAAATGCACCTGCTCTGTGATAGTCTCAGGGTTCTGTTGAAAGCGCAGAGAGCATCATGAAGACCAAGGAACACACCAGGCAGGTCCGTAATACTGTTGTGGAGAAGTTTAAAGCCGGATTTGGATACAAAAAGATTTCCCAAGCTTTAAACATCCCAAGGAGCACTGTGCAAGCGATCATTTTGAAATGGAAGGAGTATCAGACCACTGCATATCTACCAAGATCTGGCTGTCCCTCTAAACTTTCAGCTCAGACAAGGAGAAGACTGATCAGAGATGCAGCCAAGAGGCCCATGATCACTCTGGATGAACTGCAGAGAACTACAGCTGAGGTGGGAGAGTCTGTCCATAGGACAACAATCAGTCGTACACTGCACAAATCTGCCCTTTATGGAAGAGTGGCAAGAAGAAAGCCATTTCTCAAAGATATCCATAAAAAGTCTCGTCTAACGTTTGCCACAAGCCACCTGGGAGACACACCAAACATGTGGAAGAAGGTGCTCTGGTCCGATGAAACCAAAATCGAACTTTTTGGCCACAATGCAAAACGATATGTTTGGCGTAAAAGCAACACAGCTCATCACACTCAACACACCATCCCCACTGTCAAACATGGTGGTGGCAGCATCATGGTTTGGGCCTGCTTTTCTTCAGCAGGGACAGGGAAGATGGTTAAAATTGAGGGGAAGATGGATGCAGCCAAATACAGGACCATTCTGGATGAAAACCTGTTGGAGTCTGCAAAAGACCCGAAACTGGGACGGAGATTTATCTTCCAACAAGACAATGATCCCAAACATACAGCAAAATCTACAAAGGAATGGTTCACAAATAAACTTATTCAGGTGTTAGAATGGCCAAGTCAAAGTCCAGACCTGAATCCAATCGAGAATCTGTGGAAAGAGCTGAAAACTGCTGTTCACAAACGCTCTCCATCCAACCTCACTGAGCTCGAGCTGTTTTGCAAGGAAGAATGGGCAAGAATTTCAGTCTCTTGATGTGCAAAACTGATAGAGACATACCCCAAGCGACTTGCAGCTGTAATCGCAGCAAAAGGTGGCTCTACAAAGTATTAACGCAAGGGGGCCGATTAATTTTGCACGCCCCACTTTTCATTTTTTTATTAGTTAAAAAAGTTTCAACAATCCAATAGATTTCGTTCCACTTCACAATTGCGTCTCACTTGTTGGTGATTCTTCACAAAAAATAAAAATTTTATATCTTTATGTTTGAAGCCTGAAATGTGGCAGAAGGTTGAAAAGTTCAAGGGGGCCGAATACTTTCGCAAGGCACTGTACACCTACCTCCTGGAGAGTGTTCTTGATCTGGCCAACTGTTGTGAAGGGTGTTTTCTTCACCAGGGAAAGAATTCTTCGGTCATCCACCACAGTTGTTTTCTGTGGTCTTCTGGGTCTTTTGGTGTTGCTGAGCTCACCAGTGCGTTCTTTCTTTTTAAGGATGTTCCAAACAATTGATTTGGCCACACCTAATGTTTTTTCTATCTCTCTGATGGGTTTGTTTTGTTTTTTCAGCCTAATGATGGCTTGCTTCACTGCTAGTGACAGCTCTTTGGATCTCATATTGAGAGTTGACAGCAACAGATTCCAAATGCATATAGCACACTTGAAATGAACTCTGGACTCTTTTGGTCCCTTAAAAAGTGGGAGGCACATATACAAACTGTTGTAATTCATACACCGTTCACCTGATTTGGATGTAAATACCCTCAAATTAAAGCTGCAAGTCTGCAGTTAAAGTACATCTTGTCTGTTTCATTTCAAATCCATTGTGGTGGTATATAGCGCCAAAAAGATTAGAATTGTGTCCATGTCCCAATATTTATAAACCTGACTGTAGATGTTAAAGCAGAGTTCCAGGCTTTTGTTTTTTATTAAAAGTCAGCAGCTACAAAAAGTTTAGCTGCTGACTTTTAATAAACAGACACTCACCTGTCCCACGGTCCAGCGATGTGACTGCACGGAGTCTCGCTCCTCTCCCCCTCCTCTCTGCATCGTCTCCATGGAAACTGTGGGCATTCGGCCATGACAGCTTGCGGCTTCATGGCCAGGCGCACACTGCGCATGCGCGAGTTGTGCTGTGCTCTCCCAGTGGACAGGCAATTTTCTTAGACCTGTGACGTGTCCCAGAGGATTGCCGAGAGGGAGGGGCCGCCTAGGGGGAAAGGAGGAGTCGCCTAGGCAGCCGTAGTTGGAAGCAGGAAGTGGGACAGGAGGTCTCACTCAAAACTAAGCCACTCCCCCCCCCCAAAAAAAAATGACATGTCAAATGTAAGGGGGCGAGTTCTGGGGGCCATCCCAGGTCCCATTACTACAGGCTGTCTCAGGACCCTTTTCACTGCTATGATTTAAAGTATTACGTAAAACAACATTAGAGAGATTTTTATGTCCTTACATTTTAAAAAGATCAGGAATTCAAGGTCTGTTAATTCAACAATTTTCGCCAGTTGTGTATGCAAACATATTAATCTTTGATTCCAGTTATGTTCTATTAAACATCAAAATAGGTTTACAAGAACTAAATAATGGTTTAGAACAGGGGTATGGAATTAAAGCTCACAGAGGTCAACAAAATGTTCTTCCAGCAGAGGTCTGAATGGCATGTTTGTGTGATGTGTAATGTCTCCGATCCTTTACATCAAAGGATTTAATGCATTCCCCTTCTTAGATCAGGGTCATCAGTTCCCCCTACATAGTCCTCCCACTTTACATCACATCCTCCCCTTTACAACAGTGTCCTAAGTCTCCCCATTGACATCAATGTCCTCCGTCACATCAGTCCTTCTTTTTACATCACAATCCCCCTTTACATCCATTTCCCCCTTCACATCAAAGTCCCCCTTCACATCACAGTCCTCCCCTTTACAATACAGTCCTCCCCTTTACATCACAGTCCTCCCCATTACATTGCAGTCCTCCCCTTTACACCACATTCCTCCCTTTACATTACTGTTCCCCAGGGGCGGACTGACCATTGAGCCACTCGAGCACTGCCCGAGGGCCCTGGGCCACTAGGGGGCCCCATCAGGGTTGCCAGCCTCAGTAAAACCAGGGACAGTATGTATAAATCTGTGTTTTTTTACATCTGTCTGTGTATACTGTGTGTACATGTATATGTATACTGTGTGATTGTATACTGTGTGTGTGTATACTGTGTGGCCCCATAATCTCAGATTGCCTGGGGGCCCCATAATCTCCTATTGCCCGGGGGCCCCATGAGTTATCAGTCCTCCCCTTTACATCAGAGTCCTCCCCATTACATCACAGTCCTCCCCATTACATCGCAGTCCTCCCCTTTACACCACATTCCTTCCTTTACATTACTGTTCCCTCTCCAAATCACAGTCCCCCTTCACATCACAGTCCTCCCCATTACATCACAGTCCTCCCCTTTACATCACAGTCCTTCCCTTTACATTGCAGTCCTCCCCATTACACCACATTCCTCCCTTTACATTACAGTTCCCTCTCCAAATCACAGTCCCCTTTTACATCACAGTCCCCCTTTTACATTCAATACCTCCCTTTATATCAAAGTCCCCCCTTCACAACACAATCCCCCCTTTACATCACAGTTCTCCCCTTTATATTACAGTTTACCCTTTACATCACAGCCCCCCTCCCCTTCACATCACCCCCTTACATTTACAGTAGTGTTCTCAGCCCCCTTCATAGCAGTGTCCTTAGCCCCCCCCCCCCCCCCCCCTCCATATCACTCCCCCCACCCTTTCCCTTTCACAGCAGTGTTTTTAGACTCCTTCACTGTCTTACCTTACACAGTGTAGAGGGAGGGCAGGAGCTGCCCAACTTTTCAAGTTTACAAGCTGGTGATTGGTAGCTTGGAGAGCCCTGCATCCTAGCAACCAATCATTCACTTGTTAACTTAAAAAGTTAACTTGGGCAGCTCCAGCCTTTCATCCACACCTGCTATGCCCCCCTTCCTCTGCCCTGCTGCAAATATGGGAGGAAGCAGCAGAAAGAACTACACAGCAGCCCAGCAAGAGAGAGACCAGGCTCCTAAATGATGGTCCGGATGGGAGACTGATGCTGGGTCCAGATATGGACCATGGTCCACCATTTAGTGATGCCTGGTTTAAAGCAACGAAGGAAGGAGATTGGCAGGATCTTCCATTTACTTCTGATGGAAGAAGTACGTGAAAAGGATAGAGATTAATGGGTGCAGCTGCGCAAAGTAACCTGCGCAAAGTTACTTCAGCTTCTTCAATTAGGCTGGGTTCACATAAATGTGAATTGGATGCGTTTTAAACTGCATCCGATTTGCATGACATGTGATTGTGGCCGACTCACAATGGAGCTGGTTCACACATATCCGGGGAGAATGCGGTGCAGTTTCAAAAAGCTCAAAGCTCAATTTAAAGTTGAACTTATTCCTTCCCTTCTGTCTTGCACCATTGAACAGGCTCCTCTCCTGTACTGAAAATGCTTACTTTGATTTCACTGCACACTGTGAGATTCTCACAATATGCATTAGAAGCTGCAGCAAGTCTGATAGAGCCTGCCTTATTTCCTGGCTGGCTTAGCATCATTTAACGCTTTCCTCCATAGCCTTACTCAGGGCTGTTTTTTAGCAGGAATGGGGGAGAACACAGTTCCAGACCCCCAGCACTAAATGTCTGCAATGGCAAGGGGTGCTGGGGTGTGCTGGAGGGTCTATTAATGCTGGCTGCTGGGGGATCTATTGTTGATGGAAGAGATCTATTGTTGATGGAGGGGATCTATTTTTGCGTGGCGGTCTATTGTTGCTGGGGAGGTCTATTGTTGCCGGTGGGGGATATATTGTTTCTGGGGTGTTCAATAATTGCTGAAAGAGATCTACTGTTGACGGAGGGGGTCTATTGTTGCTAACTGCTGGAGAGTCATTGATGCTGGCCGCTGAGAGATCTGTTGTTGCTGCTGGGGTGGCATTTTGTGGTGGGGGTCCATTGTTGTTGGGGGGTCTATTGTTTCTACATGGATCTATTGTTGCTCGGGCGGTCTATTGCTGCTGGCTGTTAAGGAGCTATTTTGCTATTTTTCTTGCTATTATTAACACATTCCATAGAAATTACTTAGCACCACAAAATGATACTTGGCTCTGTATTCTTTTACCACTTCAGCCCCGGAAGATTTGGCTGCTGAATGACCGGGCCATTTTTTGCGATTCTGCACTGCGTCGCTTTAACTGACAATTGCGCGGTTGTGCGACGCTGCACCCAAACAAAATTGACGCCCTTTTTTTCCCACAAATAGAGCTTTCTTTTGGTGGTATTTGATGGCTTCTGCGGTTTTTAGTTTTTGCGCTATAAACAAAAAAAGAGCGTCAATTTTGAAAAAACACAATATTTAGTAATTTTTGCTATAATAAATATCCCCATTTTTTTTTAAAAAAAAGCTAATTTTTTCTCAGTTTAAGCTGTTATATATTCTTCTACATATTTTTGGTAAAAAGTGATTGGTTTGCGCAAAAGTTGTAGCGTTAACAAAATAGGGGATAGATTTATAGCATTTTTATTATTTTTATTTTTTTTTACTAGTAATGGTGGCAATCTGCAATTTTTATCGTGACTGCGACATTATGGCGGACACATCACACAATTTTGACACATTTTTGGGACCATTGGCATTTATACAGCGATCAGTGCTATAAAAATGCACTGATTACTGTAAAAATGTCACTGGCAGGGAAGGGGTTAACACTAGGGGGCGATCAAGGGGTTAATTGTGTTCCCTGGGAGGTGATTCTAACTGAAGGGGGAGGGGACTGACTAGAGGAAGTGATGGATCGTGGTTCATAGCTGATAGGAACACGCGATCTGTCATTCCTCTCAAAGCAAAACACGGATTTGTGTGTTTACACACACACTTCCGTGTTCTGTCCCCCATGCTTGCGATCGCTCGTGGCCGGCGGGATCGTGCCGACCTGCTGCAGTGAAATGACAGTGGCTGGTCGGCAAGCGGTTAAAAGGGGTGCAACTGGGAGGTAAGTAGGGGATGGAACCAAGGAACAGTGCTCAGAGGTGGGTAGGGGGCGGAGACAAGAAATGACTCAAAAGGGGAGGGGGGTTCCTTCCCCTATTTTCTGAGAAAGAAAACCCTGGCCTTACTAGCCCTGGCTGGTCCCTTTCATTCGTAGGACTGCAGTTCTTTCAATTATGGAGACTCGCCATCACATGTGGGAGGTACTTAGAGTGCTCTGCTAGCAAATAGAGTCTCAATCCTACAAACTGACACCCAGCCATCAAGACATTTTTGAGATTTGTATAACTCCTCTCAAAAGGCAGCCCCTGATTGCATGCGGACTGAGGACTTGTGAGAGGAGCACTGAGGAAGGGTGCTGTAATGTTTTCAAGCAGTTATGTACAGCATCCTGCTGACCCCACCACCAACTACACTATATTACCAAAAGTATTGGAACGCCTGCCTTTACACGCACATGAACTTTAATGGCATCCCAGTCTTAGCCGGTAGGGTTCAGTATGGACTTGGCCCACCCTGTGCAGCTATAACCACTTCAACTCTTCTGGGAAAGCTGTCCACAAGGTTTAGGAGTGTGTCTATGGGAATGTTTGACCATTCTTCCAGAAGTTCAGGCACTGATGTGGATGAGAAGACCTGGCTTGCAGTTTCCGCTTTAATTCATCCCAAAAGTATTCTATCCAGTTGAGGTCAGGACTCTGTGCAGGCCAGTCAAGTTCCTCCACCCCAAACTAGCTCATCCATGTCTTTATGGACATTTCTTTGTGCACTAATCCATATCATTTGGTGGAGGGGGGATTATGGTGTGGAGTTTCTTTTTCAGGGGTTTTTCCTAGGATTTTTTCCGACGGATGTTGGCTCAAACTTGTCTTGCATACACATGGTCACACAAAGTTGTCGGAAAATCCGATCATTCTGAACGCGGTGACGTCAAACACGTACGTCGGGACTATAAACAGGGCAGTGGCCAATAGCTGTCATCTCTTTATTTATTCTGAGCATGCGTGGCACTTTGTCCGTCGGATTTGTGTACACACGATCGGAATTTCTGACAACGGATTTTGTTGTTGGAAAATTTTATATCCTGCTCTCAAACTTTGTGTGTCGGAAAATACGATGGAAAATGTGTGATGGAGCCTACACACGGTCGGAATTTCCGACAACACGCTCCGATCGGACATTGTCCATCGGAAAATCCGACCGTGTGTATGGGCATAAGACTGGGATGCCATTAAAGTTCATGTGCGTGTACAGGCAGGTATCCCAATACTTCTGGTAATATAGTGTATGATCTAAACAGAAAATGTGGAACCCACCTCTCCTGATTATAAACAACATGCTGCTAGCCCAATAATGTATGTAACAAAAAGCAAGATACTCCCAATGGCTTATACGCAGCTTACAAGTAATGAAAAATACTTTTTTTATATAAAAATATTGTTTTTATTTTTAATGGGTAAAATTGCATCAATAAAAGCAGCAATAACAAAAAGAGAAAGGGGGTGGGAAGGGGAACATGTGGAAAAGGAGGAACAACAGCAAGAGCTCTGGTGTACACAAAAATAAACATATTAGATGTCTATATAACATTTCAACACATTTCAATCATAATTTTGTATACGATCTTCAGGGGGATACAGACATCTATAAAAAGGAATAGAACGGTAATTCTAAGCGTTTGTAGTGCCACATCCAATATTAAAGCCAAAGCAGGAAGAAACCCCCTATGGTGGACTTTTTAGGCACACTTAGTAAAAGTAGAAATATTTTAGAGTAGTTTAGTAAGAAATTGTTTTATTAATTATAAAACATATTGAATAAAATACATATAAAAATAGAATGTATTATCAATTCATGACATTATCACCACATCCTAAAATGACAAATATGATCCTGTTGCAACCAACGCGTTTCAGAGTACAGATATCTCCTTCTTCAGGGGTGTATGTTGAAGAGGAAAATATATCTATAATATAATTTGAAGAACAGTAAGTATCTAACAGTGAAAGTACATTGTGAGTAGCAATTGCAGGATTAGTTTGCAAATACACTTACATCTACTTTTGGATGACGTAGTAAATTAACATTCCATCATATTACATTTTAAAACAAGAAAGAGAAGAACATCAAAAGGGGACTGTGCTTGCTGAGTTCCTGCTTCGATATCACAACTAGGGATGAGCCGAACACCCCCCGGTTCGGTTCGCACCAGAACCCGCGAACGGACCGAAAGTTCGCACGAACGTTAGAACCCCATTGACGTCTATGGGACTCGAACGTTCTAAATCAAAAGTGCTCATTTTAAAGGCTAATTTGCATGGTATTGTCCGAAAAAGGGTTTGGGGACCCGGGTCCTACCCCAGGGGACATGTATCAATGCAAAAAAAACTTTTAAAAACGGCCGTTTTTTCGGGAGCAGTGATTTTAATGATGCTTAAAGTAAAAAAAAAAAAAGTGAAATATTCCTTTAAATATCGTACCTGGGGGGTGTCTATAGTATGCCTGTAAAGTGACGCGTGTTTCCCATGTTTAGAACAGTCCCTGCACCAAATGTCATTTTTAAAGGAAAAAATCTCATTTAAAACTGCTTGCGGGTTTAATGTCATGTCGGGTCATGGCAATATGGATGAAAATCAGTGAGACAAACGGCATGGGTACCCCCCAGTCCATTACCAGGCCCTTTGGGTCCTGTATGGATATTAAGGGGAACCCCGCACCCAAATTAAAATAAGGAAAGGCCCTATATACTCTGAACAGCAGTATACAGGCGGTGCAAACAAGACAGGGACTGTAGGTTTGTTGTTAAGTAGAATCTCTTTGTAATTTTGAAGGGGTACATTTTTAACGTGTTTAGCTCCAGTCAAAAAATCTTTTTTAAGCTTTTTGGAAAACATAGGGAAGGGTTATCACCCCTGTGACATTTGTTTTGCTGTCTTTCCTCCTCTTCAGAAGATTTCACCTCACTTTTTTGTCCCAATGAAAAATGTTTTTTGAAAATTTGGGTTTTTTTGTGGAACAAGGATTGGAAAGCATCAGTGGAAAGGAGAAATTGTTTTCCCATATTAACTCTTACAGGAGAGAATTTCCCTTCCTAGGGGTAGATTTCATCTCACTTCCTGTTGTCTCCTTCCGTTTGCAAGTAGGAGTCCTTTGTAAGTTAGATGTTTGAAAGTAGGGTCCTGCCCTATATACTCAGCAGAAATTTGGGCCTTAGGTGTTGCTGTGGCCACAACACTGTAAGCCCTCACAGGGCCCTGCTGTGAAATATTAGATCAAGAATTGTAATTACATGCCCCTGTTGAACAGGAGCTGAAAAATTAGGCCTTAGGCACTGGTGCTGGTGCCACAACACTGCAACCCCTCACAGACACTCTAGTTGGAACGCAGGAACGAGCCCTGATGCAAAGTATTGCATCAAAAATTGTAATTACACGCCCCTGTTAGACAGGGGCAGAAAAATTGGTCCTTAGGCACTGGTGCTGGTGCCACAACACTGCAACCCCTCACAGACACTCTAGTTGGAACGCAGGAACGAGCCCTGCTGCAAAGTATTGCATCAAAAATTGTAATTACACGCCCCCGTTAGACAGGGGCAGAAAAATTGGGCCTTAGGCACTGGTGCTGGTGCCACAACACTGCAACCCCTCACAGACACTCTAGTTGGAATGCAGGAACGAGCCCTGCTGCAAAGTATTGCATCAAAAATTGTAATTACACGCCCCTGTTAGACAGGGGCAGAAAAATTGGGCCTTAGGCACTGGTGCTGGTGCCACAACACTGCAACCCCTCACAGACACTCTAGTTGGAATGCAGGAACGAGCCCTGCTGCAGAGTATTACATCAAAAATTGTAATTACACGCCCCTGTTAAACAGGGGCTGAAAAATTGTGCCTTAGGCACTGGTGGTGGCGCCCAGAACCAAAAATGTTCTTACAAGCTATCAGCGTGATGATTGAGGAGGAAGAGGATAATTACTCAGGGATAGTCACTCAGCATCAGCATAGGCAGTCTTTGAAGGGATCTGAAAAAAATTATTCAGTTACATCAGCATCAGGTGCTTGGTAGCTGGTGGTGATCCAAGACTGATTCATTTTTATGAAGGTCAGCCGATCGACCGAGTCAGTGGACAGACGCACCCTGTGATCGGTTACCACGCCTCCAGCAGCACTGAATGTGCGTTCCGAAAGAACGCTGGATGCAGGACAGGCCAGTAGCTCAATTGCATACTGTGCAAGCTCTGGCCAGTGATCCATCCTCAAGACCCAGTAACCCAGAGGATTTTCGGTGGGAAAGGTGTCCAAGTCTGATCTTGCCCCTAGGTATTCCTGCACCATGTAAAACAGACGCTGGCGATGGTTGCTGGAACCGATCATACCTTGGGGCTGCGGACCAAAAAATTGTCTGAACGCATCGGTCAGACGGCCACCTTCTCCACCGCTCCTTCTTTGACTGACCGAAGCCTCAGCAACACGTTGTCCAGAAACAGGAGTTTGTAACCTCCCAGTCTCTGGGAACGCGTTGCACAGACCTTTCTGCAAGGCCTCCCGAAGATGTTTCATCCTCTGCTCCCTCTGCAATGGCAAGATAAGGTCCGCAACCTTACCCTTGTAACGTGGATCAAGGAGGGTTGCCAGCCAGTATTGGTCCTTCTCCTTGATACCACGAATACGAGGATCCTTACGCAGGCTTTGCAGGATCAGGGAGGCCATGCAGCGTAGGTTTGCTGAGGCATTCGGTCCGGAGTCCTCTGGGTCACTAAGGACAACAACGTCCGCAGCCACCTCCTCCCAGCCACGTACAAGTCCATGTGTTCCTTGGGACTGATCCCTTAAAGACTGCTGATGCTGAGTGCCAGGCTCCACCTCCATACTGACACAATCTTCCTCCTCCTCCTCCTCCTCCTCGTCCTCTTCCTGTGTGATCGGCGGGCACGCAGGAACACTGTCTGGATAAAGGGGGCCTTGAGAGCTAAGGAAGTCCTCCTCTTCCTGCCTCTGTTCTGCCTCAAGTGCCCTGTCCATTATTCCACGCAGCGTGTGCTCCAACAGGTGGACAAGGGGGACAGTGTCACTGATGCATGCACTGTCAGTGCTCACCATCCTCGTGGCCTCCTCGAATGGTGACAGGACAGTGCATGCATCCCTGATCATGGCCCATTGGCGTGAGGAAAAAAAACCAAGGTCCCCTGACCCTGTCCTGGTGCCATAGTCGCACAGGTACTCATTGATGGCCCTCTGCTGCGTGTGCAGCCGCTGCAGCATGGCCAACGTTGAGTTCCACCTGGTGGGCATGTCACAGATTAGGCGGTTCTTGGGCAGGTTAAACTCCTTTTGGAGGTCCGTCAGCCGAGCACTGGCATTATATGACCGGCGGAAATGCACACAGACTTTCCTGGCCTGCCTCAGGACATCCTGTAAGCCCGGGTACCTGCCCAAGAACCGCTGCACCACCAAGTTAAGGACGTGAGCCAAACAGGGCACATGGGTCAGTTGTCCCTGTCGGAGGGCAGAGAGGAGGTTGGTGCCATTGTCGCAAACCACCATTCCTGCCTTAAGTTGGCGTGGCGTCAACCACCTCTGAACCTGCCCCTGCAGAGCTGACAGAACCTCTGCCCCAGTGTGGCTCCTGTCCCCCAAGCACACCAGCTCAAGCACCGCATGGCATCTTTTGGCCTGCGTACTTGCGTAGCCCCTTGAACGCCTACGGAGCACCGCTGGTTCCGAGGAAGAGGCCATGGAGGAAGAAGAAGAGGAGGGGGTGGAGGAGAGAGGTGTGTCACAATCAGCATTTTGGAGGCGTGGTGGCGGAACAACCTCCAACACTACTGCACCTTGTCCTGCATCCTTCCCAGCTGCCAGCAGAGTCACCCAATGCGCCGTGAAACTTAAGTAACGTCCCTGTCCATGCCTGCTGGACCATGAGTCAGCGGTAATATGCACCTTACCGCTGACCGCCCTGTCCAGCGAGGCATGGACATTGCCTTCCACATGCCGGTAGAGAGCCGGAATCGCCTTCCGTGAGAAAAAGTGGCGTTTGGGTACCTGCCACTGAGGAACCGCACATTCCACAAACTCACGGAAGGGGGCAGAGTCTACCAACTGAAAAGGCAGCAGTTGAAGTGCTAGCAATTTTGCCAAGCTAGCATTCAACCGCTGGGCATGTGGATGGCTGGGAGCAAACTTCTTTCGGCGGTGCAGCAGCTGGGGCAGGGAAATTTGCCTGGTACAATCTGACGTCGGTGTACCAAAAGCAGATTGCCCACAAGTACTTGGCTGTGACACACCTAATTCTACACCTTCATTCCTCTCACTGCAGGTCTCAGAGAGGACTGAAGGTCTAGTGGGGTTGGAAATCTCAGCTGATGAGGAGCAAGGAGAGATCCTCTTTGTTCTTTGGTGTGGGTCTTTTAGATATGCTTGCCAACGAACTGCATGGCAGGTCAACATATGTCTGGTCAAGCATGTGGTACCCAAGCGGGAGATGTTTTGGCCACGCGAGATACGCTTGAGACATATGTTGCAAATAGCAGCGGTGCGATCTGATGCACTCGTCTCAAAAAAGGCCCACACCAAAGAACTTTTTGAATAACGCGCAGAGACTGCAGCGCCCTGCACATGTGGAGCTTTGGGGTGTGATGCAGTCAATGTGCTGCCCTTAGGCTGGCCCCTGGAGGGCATCCTGCCTCGTTGGTGATGTGCCGCCTCCTCCTCCTCCTCCTCCTCCTCCTCTCTCCTATCAGGCACCCACGTTGAGTCAGTGACCTCATCATCCCCTCCCTCCTCATCACTGGAGCAAACCTGGCAGTATGCTGCAGCAGGGGGAGCATGACTGCCAGATTGCTGTCCTTCTTGGGCACCCCCTCTGTCCGTGCTCATGTTACTGCCTTCATCGAGCTCAGTATCATCATCAGAGCCTTCCAAACGCTGGGCATCCTCCTGGAGCATGTACCCAACACTGTGGTCAAACAGTTCGAGGGAATCCTCAGGAGGACATGGTGGAGCTAGGGAAGGAGTCACTGATGACATTGAGCTGAGGGAAGAGGCCGCTGCTTTGCCAGACAAAGCACCCTGGGCATGGGTGAGAGAGGATGAGGAGGATGAGGACGGCTTGGGCATGTTGCGGCTCAACACGGCCAGCTGCCGAAAAAAAGGCCAAGCATGTCCCATGGCCACGTGCTGATGAGGATGCACCGTCTCCACGACCAGCACTAGACACAGAGCCTGCTTGCCCTCTCTTATTGGCTTGTGACTGTCTGCCTCTCCTTCTTGGCCTTCCAGACATACTAATGGCCTGTAGCTGCACTAAGCTGGGATAGAACACCTGTAATTTTCTTCAGGTAGCTTTATATACTGTAACCAGACAAGCCTGCCTGTCAGTAGGAAGATAACAGGAACGGATCTAGCTGAACACTGTGAGCAGGACGCACTACACTAAATGTAAATAGCAGGAACGGATCTAGATGAACGCTGTGAGCAGGACGCACTGACTGCACTAAATGTAAATAGCAGGAACGGATCTAGCTGAACACTGTGAGCAGGACGCACTGACTGCACTAAATGTAAATAGCAGGAACGGATCTAGCTGAACACTGTGAGCAGGACGCACTGACTGCACTAAATGTAAATAGCAGGAACGGATCTAGCTGAACACTGTGAGCAGGATGCACTGCACTAAATGTAAATAGCAGGAACGGATCTAGCTGAACACTGTGAGCAGGACGCACTGACTGCACTAAATGTAAATAGCAGGAACAGATCTAGCTGAACACTGTGAGCAGGACGCACTGACTGCACTAAATGTAAATAGCAGGAACGGATCTAGCTGAACACTGTGAGCAGGACGCACTGACTGCACTAAATGTAAATAGCAGGAACAGATCTAGCTGAACACTGTGAGCAGGACGCACTGACTGCACTAAATGTAAATAGCAGGAACGGATCTAGCTGAACACTGTGAGCAGGACGCACTGACTGCACTAAATGTAAATAGCAGGAACGGATCTAGCTGAACACTGTGAGCAGGACGCACTGCACTAAATGTAAATAGCAGGAACAGATCTAGCTGAACACTGTGAGCAGGACGCACTGCACTAAATGTAAATAGCAGGAACGGATCTAGCTGAACACTGTGAGCAGGACGCACTGCACTAAATGTAAATAGCAGGAACAGATCTAGCTGAACACTGTGAGCAGGACGCACTGCACTAAATGTAAATAGCAGGAACAGATCTAGCTGAACACCGTGAGCAGGACGCACTGACTGCACTAAATGTAAATAGCAGGAACAGATCTAGCTGAACACTGTGAGCAGGACGCACTGACTGCACTAAATGTAAATAGCAGGAACGGATCTAGCTGAACACTGTGAGCAGGACGCACTGACTGCACTAAATGTAAATAGCAGGAACGGATCTAGCTGAACACTGTGAGCAGGATGCACTGACTGCACTAAATGTAAATAGCAGGAACGGATCTAGCTGAACACTGTGAGCAGGACGCACTGCACTAAATGTAAATAGCAGGAACGGATCTAGCTGAACACTGTGAGCAGGACGCACTGCACTAAATGTAAATAGCAGGAACAGATCTAGCTGAACACTGTGAGCAGGACGCACTGCACTAAATGTAAATAGCAGGAACAGATCTAGCTGAACACTGTGAGCAGGACGCACTGCACTAAATGTAAATAGCAGGAACGGATCTAGCTGAACACTGTGAGCAGGACGCACTGACTGCACTAAATGTAAATAGCGGGAACAGATCTAGCTGAACACTGTGAGTAGGACGCACTGCACTAAATGTAAATAGCAGGAACGGATCTAGCTGAACACTGTGAGCAGGACGCACTGCACTAAATGTAAATAGCAGGAACGGATCTAGCTGAACACTGTGAGCAGGACGCACTGACTGCACTAAATGTAAATAGCAGGAACGGATCTAGCTGAACACTGTGAGCAGGACGCACTGCACTAAATGTAAATAGCAGGAACGGATCTAGCTGAACACTGTGAGCAGGACGCACTGACTGCACTAAATGTAAATAGCAGGAACGGATCTAGCTGAACACTGTGAGCAGGACGCACTGACTGCACTAAATGTAAATAGCAGGAACAGATCTAGCTGAACACTGTGAGCAGGACGCACTGACTGCACTAAATGTAAATAGCAGGAACGGATCTAGCTGAACACTGTGAGCAGGACGCACTGACTGCACTAAATGTAAATAGCAGGAACGGATCTAGCTGAACACTGTGAGCAGGACGCACTGCACTAAATGTAAATAGCAGGAACAGATCTAGCTGAACACTGTGAGCAGGACGCACTGCACTAAATGTAAATAGCAGGAACGGATCTAGCTGAACACTGTGAGCAGGACGCACTGCACTAAATGTAAATAGCAGGAACAGATCTAGCTGAACACTGTGAGCAGGACGCACTGCACTAAATGTAAATAGCAGGAACAGATCTAGCTGAACACTGCGAGCAGGACGCACTGCACTAAATGTAAATAGCAGGAACGGATCTAGCTGAACACTGTGAGCAGGACGCACTGCACTAAATGTAAATAGCAGGAACGGATCTAGCTGAACACTGTGAGCAGGACGCACTGACTGCACTAAATGTAAATAGCAGGAACGGATCTAGCTGAACACTGTGAGCAGGACGCACTGCACTAAATGTAAATAGCAGGAACAGATCTAGCTGAACACTGTGAGCAGGACGCACTGCACTAAATGTAAATAGCAGGAACGGATCTAGCTGAACACTGTGAGCAGGACGCACTGACTGCACTAAATGTAAATAGCAGGAACAGATCTAGCTGAACACTGTGAGCAGGACGCACTGCACTAAATGTAAATAGCAGGAACAGATCTAGCTGAACACTGTGAGCAGGACGCACTGCACTAAATGTAAATAGCAGGAACGGATCTAGCTGAACACTGTGAGCAGGACGCACTGCACTAAATGTAAATAGCAGGAACAGATCTAGCTGAACACTGTGAGCAGGACGCACTGCACTAAATGTAAATAGCAGGAACGGATCTAGCTGAACACTGAGCAGGACACACTGCACTAAATGTAAATAGCAGGAACGGATCTAGCTGAACACTGTGAGCAGGACGCACTGCACTAAATGTAAATAGCAGGAACGGATCTAGCTGAACACTGTGAGCAGGACGCACTGCACTAAATGTAAATAGCAGGAACGGATCTAGCTGAACACTGTGAGCAGGACGCACTGACTGCACTAAATGTAAATAGCAGGAACAGATCTAGCTGAACACTGTGAGCAGGACGCACTGCACTAAATGTAAATAGCAGGAACAGATCTAGCTGAACACTGTGAGCAGGACGCACTGCACTAAATGTAAATAGCAGGAACGGATCTAGCTGAACACTGTGAGCAGGACGCACTGCACTAAATGTAAATAGCAGGAACAGATCTAGCTGAACACTGTGAGCAGGACGCACTGCACTAAATGTAAATAGCAGGAACGGATCTAGCTGAACACTGTGAGCAGGACGCACTGACTGCACTAAATGTAAATAGCAGGAACGGATCTAGCTGAACACTGTGAGCAGGACGCACTGCACTAAATGTAAATAGCAGGAACAGATCTAGCCTAATCTATCTAACTCAAATCAAATGACACTGTCTGTCTCTCTCTCTATCAGCACACCGGAACACACTATACAGGGCTGCCGTGCAGGCGGCCTTATATAGTGTGGGGCGTGTACTAAATCCCCTGAGCCATAATTGGCCAAAGCCACCCTGGCTTTGGCCAATTACAGCTCTCTCTACTGACGGCGCTGTGATTGGCCAAGCATGCGGGTCATAGTGCATGCTTGGCCAATCATCAGCCAGCAATGCACTGCGATGCCGCAGTGAATTATGGGCCGTGACGCGCCACACGAATTTGGCGCGAACGGCCCATAACGTTCGCAATTCGACGGACGGTCGAACAGCCGATGTTCGAGTCGAACATGGGTTCGACTCGAACACGAAGCTCATCCCTAATCACAACCATCACAAGGAATATTAGAACCACATGGTATGTTTTTTCCAGTGAGCCGATTCTCCGCCCTTACTAAACACCACAGAGGGGAGATGGCCAGAGGAACTCACTGGGGTCAAAAATAGATAGATCCTACAATGGAAGGTATAGATAATTCTGGGGTATAATAAGAAATGAAGAAATTATGTTGTATATTTAGTAAATAAATCCTTAAATGATATCTAATTATAAATACTTTTATGTATACCTGAATATTGTAGGTAACAAGTAGCCAAGGCAGGAGAAGGGCTCTATTATAAAAAGAGCTGATCTCAACTGGAAAGGTATAATAAACTGAAAATTAGTCGTTTATAGGGTCATTTAAAAAATAAATAGTTTAGAAAAAATACAGGATAATAAGAGAAATAGAATGAAACTATCATAGAGAGATGAAACGCAGTATAATATTTCCATATGGTGATTATAGTTAACCATATGTTAAATATCTGTTGTATACAATTTATATTATTTCAGTCTTAAACACTGGCTGGATGGATTAGCCATATCCTATAGTTACTATTCATTAAATATAAAGACAGAAAGGGGGGGGGGATAGTACTTTGTATAGTTTCAGTGAGGCTTAATAGAAGAAGATACAAGTGGGCATTTCTACCTTTAAGCAGGATCTCCAAATGAGCAGCAGCACGTCCTGACATCCAGTTAGCAAATGTAGTGGGTGCAGGACGTGCTAGGAGTTGTGTGTTATATACCCTTCTCATTCCAACCAGCTGGCGCAGGTGATTGCGACAGCTGGCGTGCTTGGAGAGAGAGAGAGGGGGAGCAGGTCTCTCCGTGATGGCCCCCCTGGGCCGTGTGCGCGCTGCACCACCCCTAGTGCACATGTGCAGAGCGCCGGCACGTCTGAATGATGGCACCCACACAACGCCCACCGACACGGACGGCATCACCGGAGGACTGCGCCTGTCCACGGGAATAGCAAGATGGAGGCCAGACGAAGGTAAAAAAATGTCTGTAGCCTCACAATCGTCGCCACGAGAAGAACGGCTCGGGCGGCTTTGTGTGCCGGCGGTCCTAATGGCCTCTCTGTGGAAAAAGGGGGTGAAAAATATGACTGCAAATGAAAAATAAACCATATCAAAGCAACAAATATAGTTATAGAATGTACATATTGCATGAAGTGCAGATACATTAATATTTAAATATCACAAGGATCTAAACAAGCAGCAGCAGCACATATATTATTTTTTAAACAGCAATGAGACTTATTTCAACAGGGAAATATTATTATGTTACACCATAACAGAATTAGAAAGTGCAAAATATAATACAAATAAACAGAAATGAATAGGGGAACAAAAAGAACGGGAGGGGGAAAGAAAGGGCCATGTAAATTATAGATATATCTGAACGTACAGTATATCCCAAGCATAGAAGAAGAGTTTGATGAAAATATAAGATTCCAATTATCGATGCATATAATTTACTTTTCCATTCCTCCAGATGAAAAACCTTCAAGGAATGGTTTAAAACAAATGGCTTTGTTTAACCCTGTTGGCTGTGTGGCTTTCAGCTTATGGATCCACCGCAGCTGGAGGAATGGAAAAGTAAATTATATGCATCGATAATTGGAATCTTATATTTTCATCAAACTCTTCTTCTATGTTTGGGATAAACTGTACGTTCAGATATATCTATAGTTTCCATGGCCCTTTCTTTCTCCCGTTCTTTTTGTTCCCCTTTTCATTCATTTATTTGTATTATATTTTGCACTTTCTAATTCTGTTACGGTGTAACATAATAACATTTCCCTGTTGAAATAAGTCTCATTGCTGTTTAACCCCTTGCCGACCAGCTCCCGACGATGTACGTCGACACAATGGCACGGCTTGGCAAATGGGCGTACAGGTACGTCCCCTTTAAAGTGCGGCATAGTGGACGCGCACACGCCCGCCGCGTACTCCGTGAGCGTGCCCGGGGGTCCTACGGCCTCGATGTCCACTGGGGGCCCGCGATCGTGTCACGGAGTGCCAGAACAGGGAGATGCCTATGTAAACAAGGCATTTCCCTGTTCTAGCAACATGAGAGATCTACTGCTCCCTCTCATCGGGAGCAGTGATCTCTGTCATGTTCTAGTGAGACAATCCCCCTACAGTTAGAATCACTCCCTAGGACACACTTGATCGCCCACTAGTGTTTAACCCCTTCCCTGCCAGTGTCATTTACACAGTAATCAGTGCATAGCACTGATCGCTGTATAAATGACAATGGTCCCAAAATAGTGTCAAAAGTGTCCGATGTGTCCGCCATAATGTCGCAGTCATGATAAAAATCGCAGCTCGCCGCCATTACTAATAAAAGACAATTTATAATAAAAATGCCATAAATCTATCCCCTATTTTGTAGACACTATAGCTTTTGCTCAAACCAATCAATATACGATTATTGCCTTTTTTTTTTTTTTTACCAAAAATATGTAGACGAATACATATCGGCCTAAACTGAGAAAGAAATTTGTTTATTTTTTAAAATTTTTATATAATTTTTTTGAGATATTTATTATAGCAAAAAGTAAAAAATATTGTTTTTTTTTTTCAAAATTTCGCTTTTTTTGTTTAGAAGGGCAAAAAATAAAAACCGCAGAGGTGATCAAATACCACCAAAAGAAAGCTCTATTTGTGGGAAAAAAGGATGAAAATTTCGCTCGGGTACAGCGGCGAACCACTGCGCGACTTTCAGTTAAAGCGATGCAGTGCCAAATTGTAAAAAGTGCTCTGGTCAGAAAAGGGGTAAAATCTTCCGGGGCTGAAACGGGTAAAAAATAATATATGTGATGCTGCTGCTTGTTTAGATCCTTGTGATATTTAAATATTAATGTATCTGCACTTCATGCAATATGTACATTCTATAACAGTGGTGGCTGGTGAAGCTTTAGGATGGGGGGCACCAGACCCCGCCCTTCCTTTTTGACTCTTCGCACTTCGCATAAGCCCCACCGCTTATAGAATCCAACCACTCTGTCCCCTGTATTCCACTTGCTTCCACCCATAGTGCTAGGAGTATACAGCTCAGCATCACAAATCAGGGTATATAGCTCAGGGTATTCAACTCAGCCTCACAGAGCAGGGTATACAGCTCAGCATCACAGGACAGAGTATATAGCTCAGCCTCACAGATCAGGGTATACAGCTCAGGGTATACAGATCAGGGTTTACAGCTTAGCCTCACAGAGCAGGGTATACAGATCAGGGTATATAAAGCTCAGCCTCACATATCAGGGTATACAGATCAGGCTATATAAAGCTCAGCCTCACATATCAGGGTATACAGATCGGGGTATATAAAGCTCAGCCTCACATATCAGGGTATACAGATCGGGGTATATAAAGCTCAGCCTCACATATCAGGGTATACAGATCAGGGTATATAAAGCTCAGCCTCACATATCAGGGTACACAGATCGGGGTATATAAAGCTCAGCCTCACACATCAGGGTATACAGATCGGGGTATATAAAGCTCAGCCTCACATATCAGGGTATACAGATCAGGGTATATAAAGCTCAGCCTCACATATCAGGGTACACAGATCGGGGTATATAAAGCTCAGCCTCACATATGAGGGTATACAGATCGGGGTATATAAAGCTCAGCCTCACGTATCAGGGTATACAGATCAGGGTATATAAAGCTCAGCCTCACAGATCAGGGTATACAGATCAGGGTATATAAAGCTCAGCCTCACAGATCGGGGTATACAGATCAGCACAGGACCCCTGGCTCATACAGCACACCCCTGACCCCCCCCACTCGCGGGACTCGCGGCTCTGACAGCACACTTGCCCCCCCGTCTCTGGGCTCTGACAGCAGCACCCCGTTAAGGAGCTTGCAGCTCTGAGAGCACCCCCCCATCTCTGGGCTTTGACAGCGGCACCTCTCTTGGAGCTCGCGGCTCTAACAGGCTCTGGCAGCACACCCAATCCCCCCACGCGTGGCTCGTGGCTCTTAGCTCTGACAGCCCCCCTGTGGTCAGGCACTTACCACCAGGCTCCTCTTCAAGTGCACCAGAGCGGCAGTGGAGGTATCCTTCCTCCAGTTCAGCGTGTGTCTCCTCCGGTCCTCTTCCTAAGCCCCATGCATCCAATAGGGTGGCCTGGCACTTTGGCCAATCGGGAACAGGTCTGACGCCCTACCTTCTAAATGGTGGGGAGAAAGGCTAGTGTGAAAATAGTGAAAATGTATTCGCTATCATCACACAATTGGGTGGGATCAGGCTGCACTCTCTGCGCCCCGACCCCACCCTATTTTGAAGCCTATTAGAGCCTCTGGCTCTAATCAGGTGCTTAAATAAAAACACCTCCTCCCACCCCCACCATAGGAGTCCATGCGTCCAGCGTCCTGAAAGGGGCAAGGCGCATGGATGGTGGGGTGGCGCCCTGCGCCCACAATGCTCGGGCCGCCAATGTTTTATAACTATATTTGTTGCTTTGGTATCGCTTGTTTGTCGCGCACAGGGCCAGGGGGCCATCACGGAGAGACCCCCTCCCTCCCCGTCTCTCTCCAAGCACGCCAGCTGTCGCAATCACCTGCGCCAGCTGATTGGAGAGGGAGGGGTATATAACACACAACTCCTAGCACGTCCTGCACCCACTACATTTGGTTACTGGATGTCAGGACGTGCTGCTGCTCATTTGGACATCCTGTTTAAAGGTAGAAATGCCCACTTGTATCTTCTTCTATTAAGCCTTACTGCAACTATACAAAGTACTATCCCCCCCCCCCCTTTCTGTCTAATCCATAGATATGGCTAATCCATCCAGCCAGTGTTTAAGACTGAAATAATATACAATAGTATACAACAGATATTTGACATATGGTTCACTATAATCACCATATGGAAATATTATACTGTGTTTCATCTCTCTATGATAATTTCATTCTATTTCTATTATTATCCTATATTTATTCAAAACTATGTTTTTTTTAAAAATGGCCCTATAAATAACTTATTAATTTTCAATTTATTATACCTTTCCAGTTGAGATCAGCTCTTTTATAATAGATCCCTTCTCCTGCCTTGGCTGCTTGTTACCTACAATATTCAGGTATACATACAAGTATTTATAATTAGATATCATTTAAGGATTTATTTACTAAATATACAACATAATTTCTTCATTTCTTATTATACCCCAGAATTATCTATACCTTCCATTGTAGGATCTATTTATTTTTTACCCCAGTGAGTTCCTCTGGCCATCTCCCCTCTGTGGGGTTTAGTAAGAGCGGAGAATTGGCTCTCTGGAAAAAACATAGCATGCGGTTCTAATATTCCTTGTGATGGTTGTGATATCGAAGCAGGAACATAGCAAACACAGTCCCCTTTTGATGTTCTTCTCTTTCTTGTTTTTAAATGTAATATTATGGAATGTTAATTTACTACGTCACCCAAAAGTAGATGTAAGTGTATTTGCAAACTAATCCTGCAATTGCTACTAACAATGTACTTTCACTGTTAAATACTTACTGTTCTTCAAATTATATTATAGATATATTTTCCTCTTCAACATACACCCCTAAAGAAGGAGATATCTGTACTCCGAAATGCGTTGGGTGCAAGAGGATCATATTTGTTATTTTAGGATATGGTGATAATGTCATGAATTGATAATACATTCTATTTTCATATGTATAGGTAAAGTTGATCCAGGGAAAATCCGATTGCCTCTCTGGGATCAGGAAGGAATTTTTTCCCCTGCTGTAGCAAATTGGAGCATGCTCTGCTGGGGTTTTTTGCCTTCCTCTGGATCAACTGTGGGTATAGTATTGGGTATATTGGATTGTACGTTTTTTTTTATGGTTGGACTGGATGGACTTGTGTCTTTTTTCAACCTGACTAACTATGTAACTATGTAACTATGTATTTTATTGAATATGTTTAATAATTAATAAAACAATTTCTTACTAAACTAAACTACTCTAAAATATTTCTACTTTTACTAAGTGTGCATAAAAATTCCACCATAGGGGGTTTCTTCCTGCTTTGACTATTAGATGTCTATATAACATTTAACAAAAAGAAATCCACAAATCCACAAATGGTATATCTGTGGATATTACTGTTTAGAGTAACACCCACACATTTCACACATTTCACATCTCAGTAAATAACCATTTACCATCCCTTTCCTTTGAAAATATATTGCAATATGGTCAGTTTACCTGGGGGTTAGAGATAGCTGTCTCAGCCCTCTCTGACTAATTAATTTAGTCTCATATGTACATATATATATATATATATATATATATATATATATATATATATATATTTTTATATATATATATATATATATATATATATGTTTCTTTCAATGCAGCATGTGGGTGCTTTAACGGTGAGGAACTGATGATACCACTAATCTTTTGACAAATGTATAACTAGCCGCCTGCTCTGACATACTGGATAAATCAACATATTACACACTGGATTGATAGATAGTTAAACAAGGTAATTATACCCATTGAATGTAGCTTTACCTATATTGACATATGTTATAAACTTCTATACATATGTATACACCTGTTGGAAATTTATATCCCCCAGGTGATGCATTTAATCTGGGAAATATATTCCTTCAGCACAAAGCACAGGATTTGCATCAGTGCATAGGATATCCTTACAAAAATAAAATAAAAAAGTTGAAGGTAATTCATTCCTAGATATTATACATATCATACGCGCATTTGTGCCTCCTCCCACACTTGCACGTCTAAGTATGACTTCTTGTAGATAGAATTGGACTCCCTGCCCACTTTCTGGATGGTGGACCACCGTGAGCATAGCCTGATGTGTTGTGACATTTTGTCTTTTTGCTCTGGCTATTTAAATATTTCTCATATCAAAAGGTAGGACCCTTTGTTATTTTTGAATTCCTGTATATACAGGCTCTTTATTCCCAATAATGATGATGTTTTTGATGTCAATATTGTTAATATTCTGTATTGATATGTTATAGATGTCTGTATCTCCCCGAAGAAGATCATATACAAAATTTGGATTGAAACGCATTGGGGTTACTCTAAACAGTAATATCCACAGATATACCATTTGTGGATTTCTTTTTGTTAAATGTTATATAGACATCTAATATGTTTATTTTTGTGTACACCAGAGCTCTCGTTGTTGTTCCTCCTTTTCCACATTTTCCCCTTCCCATCCCCTTTCTCTTTTGTTATTGCTGCTTTTATTGATGCAATTTTACCCATTGAAAATAAAAACAATATTTTTATATAAGAAAAGTATTTTTCATTACTTGTAAGCTGCGTATAAACCATTGGGAGTATCTTGCTTTTTGTTACTTACATTATTGGGCTAGCAGCACGTTGAGGTGGGTTCCACATTTTCTGTTTAAAACATTTGGGTGGCTAAACACCCGTATCTCCCATTCCAAAATCCCTCCTCCAATCCTGTGGTTGACAACAGGAGCTTTTGTATATTACATTTCAATTTTGATCAATATCTGATTTTGGAAACTGTATTGTTGCTCACAATTTTGTGTTTTATTTGTGTGTTTTGATACAGAAGTGAAGTAGACATTATGAGTAATTTTTAGGGGCAACAGTGGACTGACCTTATGTCAACATATGAAACAGATTTTGAACAAAATTAACAAACTGAAACTGAGATCTCCTTCCTCTTTTATAAGCTATACAAGACTCTTGAGAAAAAAAACGGCTTTGTTTTGGCACAATAAGACTTTTGCTATATAAAAGAGAAAATCAATCCTTATGGGTTGAGAATCCAAATTTTTCTGAATTTAGAAAATACCCCTGTGGAATTTAAAAAAGAGTGAAAGGACAACTTACAGTTATATTCACAAGCTATGATGACTACGTTAATCAAAGTGTATGAGAAACAGATCTCTCAGCTAGATAAGGAAATAGACAAAATAGAACAAGCCATAGTTCCCCTTAAAGAGCATTCTTCATATCAGGATCTTGAGAATAAACTAAAGGAAGATTTGGCAAATTTCAATAAGAGTACCCTCCTGACAAAGGAGAAGAAATACTGGCAAGACAAAAATGCATTCCATGAGGGCAAGGCCTATTAATGGAACAGTGAAACTAAAAGATATGCATACCCCAAAGGAATTACCAGCCACCGACTAAATCGCAGGGTGCATATTACCCTTCCGATTCTTCTGCACCATTGGCATGGGACAATGCACGTCCCTACTGAGGTCACGGCAGAGTCAAAAGAACTAGAAAACATAGAAGTTCCCTAGAACAGGATAATAAAAAGCGCAGGCTGGAGACAGAAGTAGAACACATACATCAGGGGTCCTCAAACTTTTTAGACAGGGGGCCAGTTCACGGTCCCTCAGACTGTTGGGGGGCCGCACTATAGTTTAAAAAAAATATTAACTAATTCCTATGCACACATCTTATTTGTAGTGCAAAAAAAAAAAAACAGGAAAAAAACAGTACAATATTTAAAATAAAGAACAATTGTAATCACATACTTCCCCCATCACAGAGTCCCCACATCAGTCCCCCACCATAGCACAGAGTCCCCCACATCAGTCCCCCACCATAGCACAGAGTCCCCCACATCAGTCCCCCACCATAGCACAGAGTCCCCCACATCAGTCCCCCACCATAGCACAGAGTCCCCCACCATAGCACAGAGTCCCCCACATCAGTCCCCCACCATAGCACAGAGTCCCCCACATCAGTCCCCCACCATAGCACAGAGTCCCCCACATCAGTCCCCACATCAGGTGATTGGTTCCTGGGACCGCCCTGATGCCTAGTAACCAATCACCTGCTTCTTAGCTCAAAAGGTCCTTTGTCCGGCCTGTAATGTTTCCCGTCCTGTGTGATGGATGGAGCAGATGGCAGGGGCAGTGTTAAAGGGGCAGTCCGCGGGCCGGATAAAAAACGCTGGAGGGCCGCATTCGGCCCACGGGCCGTAGTTTGAGGACCCCTGACATACATAATCAAATGCCACCTAGCACAAGTGGACATATACAGGGTGCCTCCAATGGCGACCAAGAATCCTCACTATCTGACACTTCCAGTAGCACAAGTCACACTTCACACCCTTTAGGCGGACCAAAAGCACAATTAAAAATACAACAACTGGGCAACTCCCACCCGGGAAGTTTACCCCCCCTACAGAGAGGCCAAGGGGGCAGGGGAATAAGGCCATACCTATACCAAAATTGAACACAGAATCATGTAATGTTGAAATCACTGAGCACCTAAATGTCATTAACCTTTCCTCACACAACCTAACACACACGGAAAAAAAACATCCTTTCTAGAGATCTTAGTTTTTGTCCACAACAAGATACAGATATTTTTTAAGTCACGAAAGATCTACAATTATTTGCATGCAATTTTTTACTCAAATGCCTATGCCAAACCTAATAAGGATCAGGATGTAAAAGAATGGCCTAGGTACTCTAAGAAAGAATTCAAAGCCCTAAGAGTAACACAATTGACCTAATAGATCAACTCGATCTAGAGAGTATTCTCTTATCCATAGAGACCCTCTCTAGAAATCCATTACCTTCCTTTAACCACTTCAGCCCCGGAAGATTTGGCTGCTCAATGACCAGATCATTTTTTGCGATACGGCAGTGCATCGCTTTAATTGACAATTGCGCGGTCGTGCAACACTGTACCCAAGCAAAATTGACGTCCTTTTTTCCCCACAAATAGAGCTTTCTTTTGGTGGTATTTGATCATCCCTGCGGTTTTCATTTTTTCCACTATAAACAAAAAAAGCACGACAATTTTTTGTACTTTTTGCTATAATAAATATCCCCAATTTTTTTTTTAAAAAAGCTAATTTTTTTCTCAGTTTAGGCTGATATGTATTCTTCTACATATTTTTGGTAATAAAAATCACAATAAGCGTATACTGATTGGTTTGCGCAAAAGTTATAGCGTCTACAAAATAGGGGATAGATTTATGGCATTATTATTATTATTTTTTACTAGTAATGACGGCGATCTGCAATTTTTATCGTGACTGCGACATTATGGCGGACATATCGGACACTTTTGACACATTTTTGGGACGACTGACAATTATACAGCGATCAGTGCTATAAAAGTGTACTGATTACTGTATAAATGTCCCTGGCAGGGGTCGATCAAGGGGTTAACTGTGTTCCCTGACTGTGTGTTCTATCTGTAGGGGGAGGGGACTGACTAGAGGGGATGACAGATCATGGTTCCTAGCTATTAGGAACTCATGATCTGTCTCTCCTCACAGAACAGGGATTTGTATGTTTACACACATATGTTCCTGTTCTGCCTCTCTTGCCCGCGATTGCTCATGGAGCATCGGCACCCCAGCAGTGCAGTGGGAGCATGCGCCTGCTATCCCGCTTAAAGGAGCCGACATATAGCTACGACGCCTCGCGGGAACGTGCTGACCTGCCGCAGTATAATGACGGCGGCTGGTCGGCAAGCGGTTAAACCTCCATCTGCCCAATTCCCTATTTGAATACCAATCAAAGTTGTTGCCATATTTTTACAACAGCCACTTAGAGACATAAAAAAATTGTCATTTGACAAAATGGATCATAGTAATTTATCATGTGATGAAAAACAACCTATCCAATCTTTGCAAAACAATACAACAATTACGATCAAACTGTCGGACAAGGGGGGCAATGTTGCCCTAATGGACAACTCAAATTACATCAAAATGTGTGAAAAAATTCTAAATAACCGAGATTGGTACAAACTGATCTCAGGTAGTGTAATTGAAAACTTTAACAAGGCTTTTTATGACTTTGTGGACAGCTTCTATAGCAAAGGGATAATTTCCAAAGACCTACATGGCTATATTCTACCAAACATCCCAAGATTCCGACTTTTTATAGTCTTCCAAAAATACACAAAAACCCCACCTGCCCTACAACTGAACTTTTTTCAATTTAACTGCTCTCACTACCTCCAGGTGCAGTGCATAGCGATGGGGACTTGTTGTGCCCCATCCTACACCAATCTGTATCTGGGGGAGTGGGAGCAGGCCATCCTCGCAGATGAGAGGTTCGCACAATGTTCTGTCCATGTTCTTACATGGCACAGATACATTGATGACGTGTTTCTGGTCTGGGAGGGGTACAAGGAAAGCCTTTTGGATTTTATGGATAGGATCAACGATAATATCTTTAATCTTAAATTCACAATGATGTGTGACCTGAAACAGATTGCGTTTCTGGATGTGATGTTTGAAAAAAAAGGTAATTTATAAAGTACCCTCTACCGCAAGGAGACCGCAGGCAATACAGAACTGCACGCCTCTAGCTTTCACCCTACATCTTTGAAGAATTTGATACCTTACAGCCAGTATCTTAGGCTAAGAGGTAATTGCTCTAATGATACCCTGTTTTTAGGAAGAAGCTAGAAAAATGCAATTAAGATTATTATTAGATAGAGGATACAGTAGAACATGCCTACGTAAAGCATACAACAAGGCACAACAAAAATCACGTCCTGATCTCCTATTCAAGAATAAAAACAAATTAAATGCAGTAACGCGTAAAGAGAATTATGAATTTTCTAGAATTTTTGTTTAGATACTCCAATCAACACACGCAACTTAGGAACATTTTGTGTAAACGTTGGTCAATACTCACAGATGACCCTACTGTCACACAATTTGTTATTTCTACCCCTTCAATCACTTTTAAGAGAGCTAACTCCCTCAAGGACAAAGTTGTCCAGAGCGAGTATGCAGATACATCTAAACACACACATTTCCCAATCAAGGGCACATATGCGTGTGGCCATTGTTCCTGTTGCCCTTTGATTAATAGAGATAAAAGATTTGTTTTACCAAATGGGAGAAAATTTAATCAAAAACATTTCGCCAATTGCCAAACCAAAGGAATTCTATATTTGCTCTCATGTGAATGTGGTTCATTCTATGTGGGCAAAACCAAAAAAGAACTATGGCGAAGAATCCCAAAACACATATACAGTATGCAAATTGGCAACTTCCTGTAGTGAGACATGTAGTGGATGAACATGGATATAGCGTCCCCAAAGTCATAGCCACAGCCCTAGACCAGGTACATATACCCTTCCGGCAGGGTGACTGGAACAAAACGTTATTACAATTAGAACAGGGACGGATTTATCGCTTACAGGCGACTTTCCCTTCTGGGCAATCTATTTCATATTGTCCCTTTCTTAAAGGCTTTTCCTCAGGGAAGGCAAATTAATTTGCCAAATCTGGCAAGAAAATTGATGAATGTATGTCTCTTCCTCAGTACCAAACACACACATATAGTCATCAATATACACATAATTGATTGATATAGTAAGATAATAACAGTTAAGTAATTGGTGACACATATTTTGCAAGCTCCTATGGGAGTATATACCCCTTTAAAATCAATATTGATTAAAACGTAATTAATAAAATCTAATGATAAATTAAAGTCCTTGCCTTTTATAGCAAGCTTCCATATAAATGGCACACCCAGTATACATCCTATTCCTATGTGGATACAACACACTGGATAGTTGCAGAACTGGAGCATGAAGTGAAAGACAACTCTCAGTAAGTAACCATTTACCATCCCTTTGAAAATATATTGCAATATGGTCAGTTTACCTGGGGGTTTGAGATAGCTGTCTCAGCCCTCTCTGACTAATGAATTTAGTATATATATATATATATATATATATATATATATATATATTTAATTTTCTTTCCTGGTGCATCATGGCAGCATACATATGGGTTGTGACTCCCCCCCACAACCTGATAGAACTGGTTAACTATAAATCAAAAACAGACCCAGCTCACAGCATTCTCCTTTTTTTCCTCACCTGATCAGGACTGAAATTGCGAGGTATCCCTTACCGTTTGTCGCCCCAGGCAGGTTCAGCCTCTCCTGGGTGGAAGTCCTTCCTGTACAGTCTCTAAATGAGCCTATATGGTTGGAGCCCCATTCTGGTGGTCTGGGGGCATATTTCAGCCTCTCCTGGGTGGAAGTCATTCCTCTACAGTCTCTAAATGAGCTATATGGTTGGAGCCCCATTCTGGTGGTGCAGGCTTTTCAAAGAAAGCTTTAAACAAGCTTTGATGTAAGTGACAGCATTTCCTTTTGCTTTCTATATGCTTTTTAATTCTTTTCTCTGTGTTATGGGCGTTTGCCATTCCCAAGATGACTGCAGCAGTGCAAGTACACTCTGAGCATGAGAGGCAGAAAGTAAAGCGGCCTCTGTGTTTCCTGGCTAGAGCTTTTCCAGGATGGTGATCTGAACATGCTCAGGCACTGATATCATCACTAATGGCAAACGTGAGTTTTAAATGGTTTAATGGCATTTTTGGGGGAGCTCTCTACTCATGCATGCTGGATGCTTATGTGGTCATTGTTTGCAGGTATGTTTTCCCTTTTTATGGCATTCACCTGTGTTTTTCCTATTTCCTTCTCAGAGTTGCTCTAGGATCATTGTGCTCTTTATGGCATTCACCTGGTCTCTTCCTATCCCCTTTTCAATGCTTGCTCTGGGATCACTGTGTTGGGCTCAATTTGCACTAGTGCGACTTGTCACTGTAAAGTCGCATGACAAGCTGTACCCCATGATTTCCAATGAGTACCGTTCATATCTGTGTTCATAGACCTTAAGAATACACAGGCATTGCTTCAAGTCGCATCAAATTTGCGGCAAAATCATGCGACTTTCAGGTCGCAATAGTGGAGACTTAGCATTATGCTGTTTTTCATTTCAGTCTGCTGCTTTGCTCTGTTTCTATGGGAAACGCTGTCCAGTCAGACCACCGATTGCCTTTAAGGTATAGGGATTAGGTAAGTAGTAGGACTGGCGAAAAAATCGAATTAAATCTTGAATCGAGTTGAGAAGTCAAATTGATTCAAAATTTAAGCAAATCGATTATTTTAGATTTTTTTTTTTCACCGCCCCGGTCCTGAGGAGCTGCAGGCAGGAGTTTTTAGACGAGGCTTCGGCCTAGTCCACGAGTCCACGAGTCCAAAAAACTCCTGCCCGCAGCTCCTCAGGATCGGCGCGGTGTCCAAAAAAAAAACTCGAATCGTGAATCAAGTTTTTTTTTTAAGAAAATCGCAGATGGAGGGAGCCTTCTGACGGTCAAGACAAGTCACCATCTAAGAACAGACATCCAGGCAATGTTGATTAAGCTCCTCATCTCACCCCTCATTATCATTGCTCCCCATTTACAAACATCACAAGTTACCAGCCCTAATAGCTGCATGTGTTGTGGAAAGTCATTGCCTGCCAAGGTAGCATGTCAAATCTGCCTGGAACAAGCACTATATAGCCCTGCAAGGACCTCAAGGTGAAGAGAGCCTGCTAAAAGCCAGAACAGTCACCGTTCAAGCGCAGACATACAGGCAACATTGATCAATGTCATCATCTCACCTCTCATTTTGTTTGCTCCCCGTTTACAAACACCACAGATTACCAGCCCTAATGGTTGCTGCATTAGTGGTGGAAAGTCATTGCTTGACATGCTACAGTGTATGAATTGCCTAGCACTTCCAACCAGAGCCAGTAGGTGGTGTCCAAATAGGAAAGCTTGCTATGAGGATAAAGCGTTAAAGAGGCCACAAGCTTTAAAGATTGCCCAATAGAGACTTTTTTGCAAGGGCAGCTAAGGACGCAATTGTCTGGGTTGAAATGGAGGAAACTCTCCACGGTTAGAAAGTATTAATTTCCTTCACTGAACAACTGGAAGAGTTAATCCAGGAAGAATTGAAAGGGTCAGAGAAAAATGCCCTTATAAACAGGCTGTCAAAACTGTATACCCTGAAAAAGCTAGAGGTCAACCTGCTGCAGTCTCCTCCGATGATGGATGCATCATGAATGTAGCTGGCAAGACATGTCACATTCAAGGAGGCTCTAGTCCGAAAATTAGATCTAGATCTGAAGTGCTCTTACATTCTGTAGCATCTGCAGGTGCTGGCACACCAGCAGTAACCAGCCCATGTGCTGAGTGAGTCTAACTGGAGTGGTTTCATAATTATCAACCAGCTGCTGCACCTGCAGGACTCTGAGGAAAGTGGCAGGGTCTGCATCCCTTTAGACGTGATTCCATATTGGGAGTATCTTATCAAAAATTAAATCTTTATTGCAGTGGATGCCAAAAAATCTGACTTTTATCTTGGTGCAGACTTCTGGGAAAATCAGTGAACCAGTCATGCAAGCAGGACGTCCATTTTGTTTGGGAGCCACGTCGCGCAACTGCACAATTATCAGTTAAAGCGATGCAGTGCCGAATCGCAAAAAGTGCTCTGGTCTTTGGCCAGCCAAATGGTCCAGGGCTTAAGTGATTAAATAACCCCGTCTGGAAGAAGTGAAGAGACAAGGTGGTAACAGCTTTGTAAGAGCTGAAATTGGCGGCATACTTGGTGGTGGATGTGTCAGACGTCAATTGATGTTTTTCAAGAGCGGTGTTCCCCACGGTCATGGCAAGGAGTGCATTATGGCTGATGCCATGGTTGGTGGATCCCGCCAAAAAATAAAAAATAAATGGTGCAAGACACCAGAACACAGATCCAATCTATTCGGGAGTAGACAGGATACAGCCATCTCAAAGGTGACCATTAGCAGGTCAGGGCGAATATCATCTGACAAAAAACAGAAAATTCAAAAGGTAGTAAACGAACTGGAGAAGTACCCAATCTTCATTATTGAAGCCTTAAAGATGTAAGGCAGCGGAAGTCCTTTCTAAGGGTGCAATAATCCAGGGGGTGCCTGTGCGAAGCTTACGCACACACCTGGATGGAAAACCTTCAGGATCAGTGGGCCATATCAGCTATATTGGTGTGACATTGGTGGAAGTTTAAGGGAGGTCTGCCTTTCTGGTACAATAACTTTTATTGAAAAAGTATAACATCGTGACAAACTCACCCATGCAGGGGCATAATTCAATGAGCATAACGATCATATAACATTGACAGGTGGGAAGTCCACCTTTCAATCTCTTCCACTCAGCCAGGCTACCAGAGTTGATGAAAAAGTAAAAAATTCTGGTCCAGTTTGTAGCTGGATTAAAACCAGGTAATCTGTGGCCAGTGCTAAAGTTAAAAAAAAATAAAAAAAATAAAAAAATTTGACAAGCAGCACAGGAAGTTAGTCGTGCAAGATGGAAAACCTCCACTCGATTATATTATTCATAAATCTGGGAGACTGGATTCTCCTGTAGGTTTATCAGACACCTACTTGTCCCAATTCGTCCTCAATTCCTCTACCAGTTTGAGTCCCTCCGCTTCGGTCTGTATACCTCCCCCAGGGCATTCACAAAGGTCTTACTGTCTGCAATAGCGAGGGGAAAAATTCAGTAGAACTTCCACAAGGGAATTTCCGTCCTCTGAGAAAGCCAAAGGTGCTTTGGGAGTGAAGACTCCTCCAGCAGAACAGTGCCGGAGTATCCTTGGTTCTTCGTAACTGACCAATTGTTTTCAGATGGAAGATTATCACATCAGACCCCAGCTAGAAAGGTTGGAGGACGCATTTCAAAGAGCAGGCTGCTTAAGGTCATGGGATGTTAAGCTTATGAGGAATAGTATTGAATTTTCTTGAACCGAGTAGAGTTCAAAGCACTTCTGTTATTCACTCCTTTTAGCAAGAGTAGCAAGAATTGTACTGTGCCTAGACAGCAGTGGAAGGGTAGAATTCTTAGGCTGTCAGTGGAGCTTCCTATATCAATAATTGCAAATATACCATTTTGTCTTAGGAAGGTCTAGTGTCTCTCTCTCTCTCTCTCTCTCTCCTACTCTTAAACATTGAATCACTGCCGCTTCCAGTGATGACGGATTTGCTCTTTCATGGACAGTTTTGCCATCCAGCTCCAAGAGACTACTTTTGATGGCATGGAAGTTGAGAGGCAGTGGCTACCAAGTCAAGCATGCTCGGTGCAGGTAGTGCCCACCTTGTGTCAAACCAGAGAGGTCTTCGTGAATAAGATTTACCAAAGAATATGGGAAAATGATGCAGATCTCACACAGCAAAAGCCTTGAGTCCTTTATCACCTAAACCAGCCAAGGTTCTACAGTTCTTACAACTGGGGCTGAACAGGGGTCTAGGTTCAAATATGTTTAAAGCTCAAAGTTCAGCCTTGTCTGCACTTGCAAGGGTTTAAGGAGTCCTTAACCCTTTAGTGATGCAATTCTTAAAAGGCTTTCATGAAGTTATGGACCTCTCAGGAAACCATTGTTCCCTATGTGGTACTTGCTTATGGTTCTCATTTCTATCCTACAGAACTGACTACACTCTGCAAACCCTAAAGACTGTTTCTGGTTGCTACAACCTCTGTGAAAAAGGATGTCAGAACTGCAGGCTTTGTATTCAAGGAGCCTCACTTAACGTTCTATCCGGACAGAATAGTCCTAAAACTCCATACTGCGTTTATCCATGTGGTGTCTTTCTCCTTCCAATTAAACCAGGAAGTCAATTTGCCATCTTTCTTGGTCGAGAGAACCACATCCCCTGGGTGTTGAGCTAACGCTTGTGACCTGCTTGGCAGCTACCTTTTCATTCAGGAAAGCTGAAATATGTTCTTGGTTCCAGGCAGGGTCAGTCAGCATCAACACGTTCAGTCACCTCCTAGATTGTTAAGACAATTAAAACAGCCTACTCTTCAAGGCCTTCCTGTTTTGGAGGTCTTAAGAGCACATTTAACTAGGGCAGTGCCAGCTCTGTGGACAGCTCAGCGCTGAGTGTCTCCTGATATTATTTGCAAGTCAGCAATATGGTCCTCCCAGGACACCTTCGTTACACTTTAATAGGTGAACCCGGCTCGCGACAGTAAAATTTGGAAAATTCATGGTGCATACTTGCGCTACTGATGATTACAAAATTTTTCTTGCACCCTCCCGTATGGCAAGTTAGTCCCCATATGTATGCTGCCATGATGCACCAGGAAAATGGAAAATTGTATACTCTCACCTTTCCGTAATTTTCCTTTCCTGGTGCATCTTCATGGCAGCATACAGATGCCCACCCAAATGGTGAGAGTTACAGGGAATGCTGTGAGCCGGGTCTGTCTTTGATTTATAGTTAACGAGTCCTATCAGGTTGTGGGGGCAGAGTCACAACCCATATGTATGCTGCCAGAAAGATGCACCAGGAAAGGAAAATTACGGAAAGGTGAGTATACAATTTTCCGTTTTCAATGCAGCATGTGGGTGCTTTAACGGTGAGGAACTGATGATACCACTAATCTTGTGACGAACATATAACTAGCCACCTGCTCTGAAATACTGGATAAATCATCATATTACACATTGGATTGATAGATAGTTAAACTAGGTAATTATACCCATTGAATGTAGCTTTATCTATATAAACATATGTTATAAACTTCTATACATATGTATACACCCGCTGGAAATTTATATCCACCAGGTGATGCATTTAATCTGGGAAATACATTCCTTCAGCACAAAGCACAGGATTTGCATCAGTGCATAGGATATCCTTACGAAAACAAAATAAAACAAAATAAAGTTGAAGGTAATTAATTCCTAGATATTATACGTATCATACGTGCATTTGTGTCTCCTCCCACCCTTGCACGTCTAAGTATGACCTCATGTAGATAGAATTGGGCTTCTTGCCCACTTTCTGGATGGTGGACCACTGTGAGCATATCCTGATGTGTTGTGACCTTTTTGCTCTGGCTATTTAAATATTTCTGGTATCAAAGGTAGGACCTCTTGTTATTTTTGAATTCCCGTATATACAGGCTCTTTATTCCCAATGATGATGATATTCATGTCAATATTGTTAATATTCGGTATAGATATGTATCCCCCTGAAGATCGTATACAAAATTATAATTGAAATGTGTTGGGGTTACTCTAAATAGTAATATCCACAGATATACCATTTGTGGATTTCTTTTTGTTAAATGTTATATAGACATCTAATGTTTATTTTTGTGTACACCAGAGCTCTCGTTATTGTTCCTCCTTTTTCACATGTTCCCCTTCCCAACCCCTTTCTCTTTTTGTTATTGCTGCTTTTATTGATGCAATTTTACCCATTGAAAATAAAAAATATATATTAAAAAAAGTATTTTATATATTTTATATATAAAAAAGTGTTTTTCATTACTTGTAAGCCATTGGCAGTATCTTGCTTTTTGTTACATATAGTGTATGATCCTTCATTGCATAGAGATGCACAGAGACTCAGTGTTGGTCTAAAATAAAGTTTCTAATTAAAACTGAAAGGGTTTTTTTTTTTAGGAATTTCATTAGCATGTTGATGAGGAGGGACAGGAGGAACCAGAGAAGGCAAAATATAAGCAGATTAAACTTCAGCTTTAACAGCAGGAAAGTTAGGATTTACCGTAGATATTGAGTGCCCCAGGCTCTGGGTTGTCCTGGAAGATAAAACAAGGTACATACAGTCAGGCTTTGGTGCCAAGTTTAAAATAAAATCTACAGACATTTTTTATAGTTTTGTATAGAGTGGGAAGGGTAGACACTTTTGGGTTCCTACTGTATCTAAAGCTTATTCTTTTTGGCCTGGAATGCCATTAAACTACCTAGTTAAATTGGAACAATGGGCAAAATAAAAATCATGACTATCATGCAGTTTGTTACTAGCATTAAAATGGGAGTAAACTCCCATGCATAATTTGTACCTATAGGTAAGCCTATATTAAGGCTTACCTATAAATACTGTAAATGTCTCTTAAACGTGCACTGTTTAGGAGGTACTTACTGTACATGCTGCCGGTTACGTCACCAGAGCATGCGCTCTTAAGGAGCAGCCATTAATCCTGTGCCGTAAATGGCGGCTCCCGCACGCATGCGCAGGAGTGACTCACACAGCTGGAGTCCACGAACCCAGAAGGAAGATGGGGGAAGATGGAAGCCTTGTCAGCGGTGACAGCTTGGCGCTGGAAGGGTTTCATTCTAAGGTAAGGCCTCATGTACACTGCTGCTGGTAAATGAAAGTTCAGAGGCAGTTGGATGCTTTTTTCAGCTGCCCCTGAACTCTCCTCTATGTTATCTTATCAGTGATGTACACAGGGTCATTTATTGTTGTTTCTAAGCAGTTGAGTTTAGAAGCAATTTTTGGAACGCAAAAATGGGTTCAGGCTGGATGTTCAGAGGCATTTGAAACGCCAAATGCCTTTAACAGCTTGTAAACGCGGTAACTCGCGTTTAGCAGTATTTTGTTTACAGACGTTTTCCATTTTAACAAAAAAATGCAAACGCGGCTGAACGGACGTTTTTAAATGTCGGATTCTAGCTGTCAAGTTAAATCGTTCAGGAGAGGTTAAACAACGTCCCGTGTACATGAAGCCTAAGTTTTACATAATGTGCTAGTATGCGATGCATACTAGCACATTATGACTTGACCTTGCAGGTTCCAAAAAAAAAAAGCACAGCAGTTTGCTACCACTTTAATTCAACAGTTTTTGTTTTTCTGAGTCCCTCCCATAACATAGTTTAGCTGTAGATCCATTATTTTCCATTTCCTTCATCAGGCCAAGCTGTCTAGTGAAAGTGGCAGTTACAGGGGATGGAACAAGCCATATAACACTGACAAAGGGACGTTTTTTATCGCATTACGTACAGTTGTGCTTATACGTTTACATACTCTGGCAGAATTTATGATTTCTTGGCCATTTTTTAGAGAATATGAATGATAACACAAAAAAATTTCTTTCACTCATGGTTAGTGTTTGGCTGAAGCCATTTATTATCAATTAGACATGTGCATTCATTTTCGTCCGAATTTCAGGTATTTTCGTTATCATTTTAACAAACGATAACGAAAGTGCAGAATACGAAATCCAAAAGATCCGACATAAACAAATGCTTTATTTTCGTTTTCGTTGCGACAACAATTCGATATAGATAGGAGATTCGACATGATGATGACAATAACAATCTGTGTCTATCGAACCTGTGGTCGAATGTGCCTAACCTTAACTCTATTAGTCCAAGATTATTCTATAAAGAGAGAAAAGATTTGACATGGAGAGAAAAGATTCTACATAGAGAGAAAGGATTCGACATAGGGGAGAAAAGATCACTGCTGGAATTGGGTGGGGGAAGTAAAATAATAATAATGATGATGATGAATGTTATTGGCTGATTGTAACCAAAGAGGAGGGGCAGTAAAATAGCTAGAACTAAGTACACACGTACAGCCAACTTACTTTCACTTATGATTTGCTAACAGAGAGACACACACACACTGAATCATTTCAGAAGACAGTCAATCTTAGCTGGTCCGTTTGTCAGAGAACCTGAATTATTTAGCAATTTAGCATAAGCACAGCAGCAGAACAATAGTGAAGCAAGCTACAGTTCAACTTAACTTTTTCATAATAATCTGTTGCTATTGTGTTAGTGTTGTGAACTTGATAGTGATACTAGTGTTGTGATAGCCTCAGAGGCTGCCCGTGTTGTGGGGGGGGGGGGGGTGTTATTATTATAGATTCTATATTATAATGCCATGTCAATATCTGACACAATGTCAGATGCCGCGCCTGCCATTGCACTTGGAGATTGAGAAACGAATGTGAAAGTTGGCTGACTGTTGGGGTAGAGTAGACCATTCAACATGAACGACGAAGATTCGACAAAGCAACGAAAAACATACAAACGTCGAATCTTTGGCTTATGGTATCTGTCGAAAGTTCTAAGAAGATTCGATGGAGCAGCTAAACTGTACGACGCTGCAATCGTACATTTCTGGTCAAATGCATCCACCCATAGGCTATAGAAAAATTCTAATGTTGGTTAACTAGTAAAATAATTAATAAATATAACTATTACTAGTCATACAGCATTAGAATTCTACTACAGCTAGCTTGTAGGCAGAAAATTAGACCGGAAATGTACACGTACAGTTTAGCTGCTCCGTCGAATCTTCTTTGAACATTCGACAGACACCATAAGCCTTCAATGACAGATTCGATCTTAATTAATTTGGATTTTCAGACGAATGCCATTTTTAACGAAATAAATAAAAACAAATTTCGGGAGTAACTAAATAAATTTACTTTTCGGACGAAAACGAAATTCCGAAAATAAAAATTTCAGTGTGCACATGTCTATTATCAATCAACTGTGTTTACTCTTTTTAAATCATAATCACAACAGAAACTACCAAAATTACCCTGATCAAAAGTTTACATACCCTGGTGATTTTGGCCTGATAACATGCACACAAGTTGACACAAAGGGGTTTGAATGGCTATTAAAGGTAACCATCCTCACCTGTGATTTGTTTGCTTGTAATTAGTGTGTGTGTGTGTGTGTATAAAAGGTCAATGAGTTTCTGGACTCCTGACAGACCCTTGCATCTTTCATCCAGTGATGCACTGACGTTTCAGGATTCTGAGTCATGGGGAAAGCAAAAGAATTATAAAAGGATCTGCGGGAAAAGGTAGTGGAACTGTATGAAACAGGAAAGGGATATAAAAAGATATCAAAGGTATTGAGAATGCCAATCAGCAGTGTTCAAACTCTAATCAAGAAGTGGAAAATGAGGGGTTCTGTTGAAACCAAACCATGGTTAGGTAGACCAACTAAAATTTCAGCCACAACTGCCAGAAAAATTTTTCAGGATGCAAAGAAAAACCCACAAACAACTTCAGGTGAAATACAGGACTCTCTGAAAAACGCTTTATTTGGAGAGGAGTGAACAAGGCCGATGATGAAATGTACACCATTCCTACTGTGAAACACAGAGGTGGATCGCTGATGTTTTGGGGATCTGGGAGCTACAAAGGCACAGGACATTGGGTCAAAATTGATGGCAAGATGAATGCAGTATGTTATCAAATACTGGAGGAACAATTGCATTCATCAGCCAGGAAGCTGCGCATGAGACGTACTTGGACATTCCAACATGACAATGATCCTAAACAGAAGGCCAAGTCGACCTGCCATTGGCTACAGCAGAATAAAGTGAAGGTTCTGGAGTGGCCACATCAGTCTCCTGACCTCAATATCATTGAGCCACTCTGGGGAGATCTCAAACGTGCAGTTCATGCAAGACAGCCCAAGAATTTACAGGAACTGGAGACTTTTTGCCAAGAATGGAATGGGCAGCTTTACCATCTGAGAAGATAAAGAGCCTCATCCAGAAATACCACAAAAAAACTTCAAGCTGTCATTTATGCTAAAGGGGCAATACACAGTATTAGGAACTGGGGTATGTAAACTTTTGATCAGGGTCATTTGGGTAGTTTCTGTTGGATTATGATTTATAAAGAGTAAACACAGTTGATTGATGTTAAATGGCTTCAGCCAAACACTAACCATGAGTGAAAGAAAAGTTTGTGTTATCATTCATATTCTCTGAAAAATGGCCAAGAAATCATAAATTCTGCCAGGGTATGTAAACTTAAGAGCACAACTGTATATACTGTATATGTTGCGGTTTGCAAGTGGTTTACCGGGGTTATGGCTGAAGCTGGTGGCGACTGGCTTTCAGCCGGCGGCCAGCTTTCTCATGAAAGCGGTCCTATCGGTTATTAGCCGCTGGATCACTTTCAGAAGTGGTGGAAGGCGACGTTCCCTCAAGGGCTTACTGTTTTTACTAGCGCACCCAGGAAATGATCCGACGGTGCCGCCGGCTGGTCAGATGACCAGATCCTCTCTGATTGCCTCTATAGCCTTGGCGGATCAGAGTGATGTCATGATGTCACTTCCTGTCCAGGGTGGAAGTAAACGCTTTTTTTATTTATTTTTTTTTTAAAGCAAAAGATTAAAAAAATGATTCTTGGATCTTTTGCTTTTTAAGGTAAAGGAGAGGTTTGGGGCCTTTTTGGACCCAGATCTCTCTATAAAGAGGACCTGTCATCCTTATTTCTATTACAAGGGATGTTTACATTCTTTGTAATAGGAATAAAAAGTGATAAAAAAAAATAGAGACATTGTAAAATTAAATAATAAAATAAATAAGGAAAAAAATGTAGCCCCCTCACGCCGATGTAACACATACATGCAGCCTCACTGGACTGAACTTTTTTCCACGGGGCCACATATGTGTTTCTCCCTTTCTCACTGAGAGCCCCGGGCCCCGTATTAACAATCGGGACCCAGATCCCCTGATCCGGGTCACCTTATCGTTGTGGTAGCCTCCAATTGGCTACCAAAGTGATCAGTCACTGTGAAGTCCACCCCTGTGTTTTTTTTTTCTTTCCTTTTGGTAAATGGAGAAGAAAGATACTGTGGAGGTGATTTACGAAAGCCGTGCGCCATCAGTAGAGGCGCACGGCGAGGCACAACGCACATTTCCATATTTACGAAACAGTGCGCCGGTAACAGAGCGCGAAGCCCCCATTTACTATAGCGATCTCGGCGCACGGGAGAATGCAATCTGTGCGCCATTATGGACATGGCGCACGGCATCTCCAATTCAATATTGACAGAAGATGGAGGAGCCAATATTAAAGGGTGATGTGGGGAAGTTTAGTAACAACTAAGGATGGGCTTTATGTTTGGGTGGAACATGAGTTTGACTCAAACATTGGCTGTTCGCCGAATAGCGAACAATTTGGGGTGTTCGCGGCAAATTCGAAAGCCGCGGAACATCCTTTAAAAGTCTATGGGGAAAATCAAAAGTGCTAAGTTTAAAGGTTAATATGCAAGTTATTCTCATTAAAAAGTGTTTGGGGACCTGGGTCCTGCCCCAGGGGACATGTATCAATGCAAAAAAAAGTTTTAAAAATGGCAGTTTTTTCAGGAGTAGTGATTTTAATAATGCTTACAGTGAAAGAATAAAAGTGTAATATTCCTTTAAATTTTGTACCTGGGGGGTGTCTATAGTATGCCTGTAAAGTGGCGCATATTTCCCGTGTTTAGTACAGTCTGACAGCAAAATGACATTTCTAAAGGGGGGAAAAAAAGTCATTTAAAACTACTCGTGGCTATAATAAATTGTCGGTCCCGGCAATACACATAAAAGTTCCCCACAGGGGAACCCCGCACCAAAATTAAAAAAAAAATGCGTGGGGTTCCCCCCAAATTCCATACCAGGCCCTTCAGGTCTGGTATGGATATTAAGGGGAACCTCGCGCCAAATTTTTAAAAAAAAATGGTGTGGGGTCCCCCCAAAAATCCATACCAGACCCTTATCCGAGCACGCAACCTGGCAGGCTGCAGGAAAAGAGGAGGGGATGAGAGAGCGCCCCCCTCCTGAACCATACCAGACCACATGCCCTCAACATTGGGAGGGTGCTTTGGGGTAGCCCCCCAAAGCACCATGTCCCCGTGTTGATGGGGAGAAGGGCCTCATCCCCACAACCCTTGCCCAGTGGTTGTGGGGGTCTGCGGGTGGGGGGCTTATCGGAATCTGGAAGCCCCCTTTAACAAGGGGACCCCTAGATCTTGCCCCCCCTGTGTGAATTGGTAATGGGGTACAAATGTACCCCTACCATTTCACAAAAAAAGTGTCAAAAATGTTAAAGACAATAGACGGTTTTTGACATTTCCTTTATTAATGTCTTCTTCTTTCCCCGCTTCTTCTTCCATCTTCTTCTAGTCTTCCTTCGGTGTTCTTCTTCTTCCTCTAACTTGTTCTTCCCCCGCTTCTTCCTCTATCTTAGTCCGCTTCTTCCTCCGGTCTTCTGTTCCGGCTTCTTCTTCTCTGTTTCATCCTCCGATCCGCCTCAATGGGAGTCTCCCGCTGTGTGACGCTTCTGTTCAGGTGACAGCTCTTATATAACGGAGGGCGGGGTCACCTCTGATGCACGGGGACTTTCCTATGGCTTTCCCCGTGGTGTCAGAGGGGGCGGGGTCACCCGTTTACGTAGGTCGAGGAACCGGTTAATCATTTGTTTTGCAGATGCATGCTCAATCCAAGTAATGAATTTTACACCCCCCCTAAACAATTTTCATGCAACAGACTTCCCAGCTGCAGCTTAACCAGGCTGATTGGCATGGCAAAACAAAGACGGTGTGATTTGTCTAAAAGCTACTTTCCTGGTGCCTTCATGGTAGCATATGCATGGATTGTGCTTATGCTGCCATGGATAGGCACCAGGAAAGGAAAATTACAGAGGGTTAAGTATTAAATTTTCCATTTTAGTGCAGTGGTTCTCAGCCTTGGTCCTCAAGTACCCCCGACAGGACATGTTTTAGGAATTTTTTAGCTAAAATAGCTTTACAAAATACCAAGACATTGACTCTGTGCAAGATGAAGGAAAACCTGCAAACATGGCCTGTTGGGGGTACTTGAGGACAGGGTTGAGAAGCACTGATTTAGAGCACTGAGCTAAAATTGAGCTCAAGACAATCCTATTCTAATTGTGGGCATTTGAGGGAAACCAAGTGAGTGTTAGAACCTCTGCTTGTCTTTTTTTAGGTTGGGCTTTGTGTCCCTTTTCTGAAAATTGGCTTCACTTCCTGTCACATAGCCAAACAGGAAGTGAGGGTAAAACCCTACCAATGTCTTCCCTTGGGGAGACACAGGTCAATCTAACTAGTGTCCCCATTAGGCAAATTGCACTCTAGCACTTTTTTGTGTACACCCCAAATTATTAGGTATTTTGGGTTTATTAAAGGCAAATCCACTCTGCAATACAAGTCTACTCGCTGTAAATGTGAGGGGAAGCACTGGTGATTTTATCATCCAATCATGTAGAAGCAAAGATTCTGTTTTTTTGTATCTTCCTTGCATGTCCCCCTCAGATCTCCGGCAACTGCACTTCCAAGTGCACTGGTAGTGCAAAGTGGATTTGCCTTTAGTAAATAAACCCCAAAGTCAAAGATACCTAATAATTTGGGGTGTACAGAGCAAAATGCTAGAGTGCAATTTCCCTAATGGGGAAACTATTTAGATTGACCTGTGTGTCCCCAAGGAAAGACATTGGTAGAGTTTTACCCTCACTTCCTGTTTGGCTATGTGACAGGAAGTGAATACATTTGAAGGAGAAACTGGCAAAATTTGGGAGGTGTCTTCACCCTATCAGGGGTGCAGACATCCCCAAAAACTGACAAGACTTCTAATCCCTCTGCACTCTATCCCCAAGCAAAAATAAGAAAGGATTTCATTTAATTTAACTTTGCAAAGAAACATTCCTTCAACTGTGATGCATGTCAATGGCCCATTTAATAGAAAACACCAGTTGCCTTTCACTGTAAACATGTGTTAGTCCAGTCCTGGAAATCTGCATCTGCTTTACTATTCATTTCCATAAAAATTGGGTTCCTGCAGCTAGATGCGCCAAATGCATCTAGATTGCCGACCGCTGCGTATGTGAGATGCACAACTGCTGTATGTGCGGTGGTATGTACCCGTGGCGCATATCTGGTTCCGGAAGTGGTGGCCAGCACACAGGAATGACATCACGCCCCTCGAGCAAGTTGCTTGTACTGCTGCTAATTTCTTACCACCACCATGGCCCGCTCACTGTTCTCTGAGAAAGAGATGATCCTTATTTGTAAATTGAGATTTTTTTTTATTTATTTTTACATGGGGTGGTGTTTGTGTGGGTCATGTGTGTATGTCTCAATGATTTGGCCTCAAAACACACACCTACTTCCTGTGTACAGATTCACTTCTGGGCCAATGTATATTGCTTCCTTCTTCAGTGTGTGTTCATATATAGATATATCTATAGATGTAGGTTCTTGTGTCCACCAGCAGGGAGAAGTTGGGTAGATGCCAAACTCCCCAATTCTGGAGGCATAATAATGGTCTAGCACAGGGGTCTTCAAACTTCGGCCCTCCAGTTGTTCAGGAACTACATTTCCCTTCATGCCTAGTCATGTCTGTGAATGTCAGAGTTTTACAATGCCTCATGGGATATGTAGTTCCGCAACAGCTGGAGAGCCGTAGTTTGAAGATTCCTGATCACTCTAGCATGTCTTTAAAAAAAAGGTGTTTTTTTTATGTGCCTTGTATAATGCCCAAGAAATATCGTTTGGAAAATACAAGTGGGTCATGGCACATCTACATTCCAAATTTGGCACTTAAGATGGTCATGCAATATGCAATCTGATTGGCCAATCTCTGTACAACTCAATATTTCGGCAACATAGGTAATAAGAAGACGCATTTGAACAATTAATTCAAATTATAGGAAATCAAACAGGCTCTTGCACTAAATCTAATTTATTTAAGGTCTAACTGATTGCAGTGTATGGTAACCTTTAAAGATCAAGATCTGAAAATATTAATTTATTGGGTTTAGAAACTCTTCTTTGTTCTTTGTAATGTATTGAAATATTTGGGTAAAAATAGAAAAAAACACATTTCAAAGATATATTAGAAGTGATAGGAATGTGATTAGCATCAAAAGGGTTAATTAACTGAGAACACCTACTAATTGCCTAACAAGACACATCCAGTGAGATGAAATTAACCAATCATATTGGGTGTACTCTATTATCAATGAGAAAACCGCAGTTACCCTAGCGCCAGTTGCAGTTTACATATGCGGGTATTTATTATCGCTATTTGCGCTTCAATGTGTGCCGATTCGTATGTTCAATTAATTACTTTTCCGGCACACCCATTAATGTGTGAACTGGTGCAGTGCCTTCTTCGTAAATCACCCCCATAGTGACACTTGCTGACTATCTACAAGTTTTATTTTACACAGGCTGCATGTTGACAGCTGCTCATATGATGTATGTGCCAATAATAGCGGCAGGGAAGGAGTGACAGGGAGAGAGGAGCTGGACATAGAAGATACACCCTAGAAACTTTGTTAAAGATTTTAAGGATGGATCTCCAACATTTAAAATCTCCAACTGCTACTTAAAGTAGTTCTAAAGGCAGAACATTTTTTTAAATCAATGAATTCTAAGTATTGAGGTAACAAATATTCTATGTGCAGCTCCCCCCCCCCCCATACTTACCTGAGCCCAGTGTTTCTCCAGCACTGTGCACTAGAGCAGCGGCGCTGCTCTGTCTTTCTCTCCTCATTGGTTCAGAAACAGCAATTGCAGCCAGTGAGAAAGGAGCAGGTGGTGGGCCGAACTTCAATGTGTATGTCAATGGACACACAGAGCTCGGCTTGAGAACCAGCCTGCATGAGTGCCCCCAGAGAAAGCAGCTTGCAATGTGAGTGCTCAATAGGGGGGAGGATGAATGCTGGTGGAGGACCCAAGAAGAGGAGGATCGGGACTGCTCTGTGCAACAGCATTGCACAGCGCAGGTACAAATAACATTTTTTTTTTTTTTACTTTTTACCTTCACGTTCACTTTAACCCCTTCATGCTGACGTAACATAAACATGCATCCCCACAAGGCTTTTTTTCTGTGTATTTGTGTATCTCCCTTTGTGCTGGGAGTGTGTCGCACAGCACGTTTCCAGCACAGAGACCGGGGTCTCACAGAGAACACTGAGACCCGCGCTAACGATCACCTGATCGCTGTGATAGCCTCTGATTGGCTGCCACAGTGATCAGTCTTAGATTGTAAGCTCTAAGGAGCAGGGCCCTCTGATTCCTACTGTATTACAGTGTATTGTATTTGTACTGTCTACCCTCAAGTTGTAAAGCATTACATAAACTGTTGGCGCTATATAAATCCTATATAATAATAAATAATAATAAGCCCTTCCCTGTGTTTTCTTTCTCTGTGAATAGAGGAGAGAGATGCATCATATATCTCTCTCCTTGCTGAGAAAAAAAAGTGTGTGTAAAGTAAAAAAATATATAATCATAATAAAAAAATACATTGATCAAGGTCAGTGGCAGGGTTGGTGTTTGGGTCAGAGTCAAAGGTCAAGGTTAGGGTCTGTATGTTTTTGGACAGGATTTTTTTTTTCTAAATTAGTATCAGTGTCAGTGTGTTTTAAGCAAAATGTGCACTATTGTTTCTGGGCTGTACTACGATTACATACAAGAACTAACATACACATATGTGGTGCGTTCAGCAGAACTATGAGAATTTAATTTGGGTTCGTTTTTGGTGAAACATTATGGTAGTACCAAGAAATATATACCGCTAAGTTTTAAAACAATGATTTTTTTTCCAACTTCGTAATTTTTATAACTCATTAAAAAGAAGAGGCGACTTACATCGTCCCCTTGCTATTTTTTAATCTCTATGTATCCAATCTAACCTCCCAATCATTATCGTTTCTCTTCTCTATAACTCTTTCCTAACTGAGATTTTCTCTGACAAACCTTCTTACTTTGTGGAATGGGAAAGGGAGTTAGGAGTCACCTCTACGGAGGAATAAGTTGGTAAATCCTGTATCTGGACTCATAAATCTTCTGTTGCGAGTAAAATACAAGAACAAAATTACAAAGTCATCACAAGATGGTATTGCTGTCCTTGGATATTACATAAAATATTTTCAAGTACATCAGACCAATGTTGGTGATGCCTATCTCATGTAGGCACCATGCAACATATATGGTGGAGTTGCCCCGCCTTGCGTCCATTTTGGAACAGCATTTTTAAAATATACAGCGCCTTTGCCTCAGAGACAGTGCCCCAAATAGCACTGCTATCTATGTTCTCAGAATCTGCCTCAAAAGTTAAGAAGGGGAATTTTCATTTCTTTTTAGTGGCTCCCAGGACAATAATTTAGGAACATTGGAAATATTATTATTATTATTATTATACAGGATTTATATAGCGCCAACAGTTTGCGCAGAGCTTTACAACATGGGGCAGACAGTACACTTACAATACAAATCAATACAGGAGGGATCAGAGGGCCCTGCTCATTAGAGCTTACAATCTAGAAGGCAGGGTCAAGTGGAGACAAAAAGGTAATAACTGTGGGGGATGAGCTGATGGAAAAAAAAAAAAAATGAAAATACAGTTGTTAGGTGTGGGTAGGATAGGCTTCTCTGAAGAGAAGGGTTTTCAGGGATCTTCTGAAAGCTATTGAAGTAGGAGATAAGCGCACAGATTGGGGTAAGAAATATATCAACATACTCCTTCAATAATACATTGGATAACTGAATTAAACAAGCTTATGAGAATGAAAGAGTTGTCGGCGCAGCTGCACGAGCGATACTCCCATTTTCAAGCGGTATGGCTCCCCTTGATATCTTTTATGGAAAAACCTGATTTTGCAACCTTAATATCTTAATTCTCCCATGTGACCATAAAACACATTTTTACTTATAGATTATTTGACACTCTGTCCACAGGCCCAATACTTTAATACTTAATTATGGTGGTTATTGCTCAATCGCTAACATACACTTGTAAATATAATATAATATTTTTCACAGTAACTTACGTTAATTCCTAAATATATTTAAGGTACTAATAATGCTGCGTACACACAAGCAGACTTTTTGTCGGACTGAACTCCGAAGGACTTTTCGACGGAGTTCCGTCAGAGTTTCGACGAAACGGACTTGCCTACACACGATCACACCAAAGTCCGATCCTTTCGAACATGATGACGTACGACCGGACTAGAATAAGGAAGTTCATAGCCAGTAGCCAATAGCTGCCCTTGCGTTGTTTTTGGTCCGTCAGACTGGCATACAGACGAACGGATTTTTCAATAGGAATCGAGTTCGTCGGAAAGATTTGAAACTTGTTCTATTTCTAAGGTCTGTCAGATTTTTAGACAGAAAAGGTCCAATGAAGCCCACACACGATTGAATTGTCAAACGGATTTGTTCCGTCGGACCTTTGATGCCGAAAAGTCCGGTCGTGTGTACGCGGTATAAGCATTATCGTACGTTTTCAAGTTAGTTGTGTGTTTTTTTTTTGTTTTTTTTTCTTTTTCTTTTTCTCTCTTATGTAAATTTCTATAAATTTCTATGATGAAATTTTCAATAAAAATAACTTTAAAAGAAAAATTTTTTTTTTTTTACTATTTTTGGCCAGCTTTTCTTTGATAATAAAAAAACAATCAGGAGATATCCATTACAGTTTACTACCAAATGAAAGCCCAATTTGTCCTGAAAAAAAAAACGTGGTATAATCCACCTGGATGCACAAAGTAGTTGTGATATGTACGGTTTTACTAACACATGTCAAAGATGCAAAATTGAGCTTAAGCATGTACATTTGTTTAACCCCTTCACGCCTAAGGGTAAAAGTAAATCTTTCATGACAGAAAAATGGGCGCTACTGTTACTGACCTCCTTCTGAAGATGCTATTTGTCCAGCTGTTCTTAAAGTAATGAAGGAAGGATGGGGACAACAACCTGGCACCCTGAACATCAAGTCAGCAATGGTAGTTACCATATCTCTATGCTGGAGGAAGCCTCTACTGAAAGAAATATAGAGTCTGCAATTGTTTATAAAAAGGTAGCACTAGATTTGTCCTGGACAGAATAAGTATGCGGCATTCCCCATACCCTCCATGTCTGATTAGAACATTATAACCCATATTACAGAGTAGCTAAGTTTTGTCAGAAATTGTAAACGATAAGCTACATGGCTGCAACGGCAGTGACTAAAATATGTGGCATAAACAGGATTCAAGGCTGAGTGATCCTACGATTTTGGCCTCAAGCCCTGAGACGCTGAGATTTACCTAAAAGCCTAAAGTCTCAAGGCCAGAGTTTGACAGTTCCAAGGTTTGTTTACATGCATAATCAACTTCGATTACAAGTGCTGTGCCCAGCAGCCCTGTGATATCAGCAGGTACGCAAAACAGTGAGTGTATATTAAAGTCGTGGAGGACGGGTCTGTGGAGCAGGGACTATTTCACTCTGCCTATTGCAGGAAATAGGTAATCATATCTTGCATTTATGCCGAAGGGCAAAACCTGCCATCTCAAAGTGTGAATGTAACTTACCAACTGCAACGATTCCTGCTCACAATTCAGTTTTCTCATTTCACCCTATGTCTACCTTCCTTTTCTGAGGACAAAATGGGGCTATGAGTCGAATGAGCACATTATGATGCTCCAGAACCTACTCATTGGGGTTGATTTACTAAAACTGGCTCATTCAGAATCTGGAGCAGCTGTGCATGGTAGCCAATCAGCTTCTAACTTTATCTTGTTCAATTAAACGTTGACAATAAAACCTGGAAGCTGATTGGTGTCTGTGCAGAGCTGCACCAGATTTTGCACTCTCCAGTTTTAGTAAATCAACCCCACAGTCTTGCTCCAATCAGAACATATTCTTTTCAGATCATTTGTGACATGCTTGTTATACGTTTAAATTGAATTAGGTCATGCCCTTTTTTATATATCCTTAGAGCCCTTTCACATTGGGGCCGCCCGTGCGTTTGCGGTAAAGCGACATTTGTTTTAGCGGCACTTTAACAAAACAGGGGTTACAAATGTCTGTGTTGCAGCACTTCCAAAGTGCCTGAATGCATGGGCCGCCCCAGTGTGAAAGGGCTCTAAAGATATTTTAAAAAAGGCATGATCTAGAGAAATTAAAATGTATAACAAGCATGTCACAAATAATCTGAAAAAAAAAACATGTTGTGATTGGAGTAAGACAATGGGGGTGATTTACTAAGAAGGCACTGCACCAGTTCATACATTAATTGGTGCGCTGGAAAAGTCATTAATCGAACGTACGAACAGGCGCACATTGAAGTGCAAATAGCGCTAATAAATACCCGCATATGTAAACTACAACTAGTGCTAGGGTAACTGCAGTTTTCTCATTGATAATAGAGCACACCCAATACAATTGGTTAATTTCATCTCATTGGATGTGTCTTGTTAGGCAATTAGTAGGTGTTCTCAGTTAATTAACCCTTTTGATGCTAATCTCATTCCTATCACTTCTAATATATGTTTGAAATGTGTTTTTTCTTTTTTTACCCAAATCTTTCAATACATTACAAAAAACAGAGAGGAGTTTCTAAACCCAATAAATTAATATTTTCAGATCTTGATTTTTAAAAGTGACCATACACTGCAATCAGTTAGATCTTAAATTAGATTTAGTGCAAGAGCCTGTTTGATTTCCTATAATTTGAATCAATTGTTCAAGTGTGTCTTCCTATTACCTATTTTGCCTAAATATGGAGTTGTACAGAGATTGCCCAATCAGATTGCATAGTGCATGACCATCTTAAGTGCCAAATTTGGAATGTAGATGTGCCATGACCCACTTGTATTTTCCAAACGATATTTCTTGGGCATTATACAAGGCACATGAAAAAACACCTTTTTTCAAGACATGCTAGAGTGATCAGGAATCTTCAAACTACGGCTCTCCAGCTGTTGCGGAACTACATATCCCATGAGGCATTGTAAAACTCTGACATTCACAGACATGACTAGGCATGATGGGAATTGTAGTTCCTGAACAACTGGAGGGCCATAGTTTGAAGACCCCTGTGCTAGACCATTATTATGCCTCCAGAATTGGGAGTGTGGCATCTACCCAACTTCTCTCTGCTGGTGGACACAAGAACCTACATCTATAGATATATCTATACCTATATAAACACACACTGAAGCAGGAAGCAATATACATTGGCCCTGAAGTGAATCTGTACACAGGAAGTAGGTGTGTGTTTTGAGGCCAAATCATTTAGACATACACACATGACCCACACAAACACCACCCCATGTAAAAATAAATCAAAAATTATCTTAATTTGCAAATAAGGATCGTCTGTTCCTCAGAAAACAGTGAGCCGGTCATGGTGGTGGGAAGAAATTATCAGCAGTATAAGCAACTTCCTGGAGGGGCGTGATGTCATTCCTGTGTGCTGGCCACCGCTTTCGGAATCAGATATGTGCCATGGGTACATAAGTCCGCACACACAGCAGTTGTGCATCTCCCATACACAGATGTTGCGCATCTAAATGCATTTGGCGCATCTAGCTGCAGGAACCCAATTTTTATGGAAATTAATAGTAAAGCAGATGCAGATTTCCAGGACTGGACTAACAAATGTTTATAGTGAAAGGCAACTGGTGTTTTCTATTAAACAAGGTCTAAATGGGCCATTGACATGCATCACAGTTGAACTTAGGAATGTGTCTTTGCAAAGTAAACTAAATTAAAGAGTGTAGAGGGATTAGAAGTCTTGTCAGTTTTTGGGGAAGTCTGTACCCCTGATAGGGTGAAGACACCTCCCAAATTTTGCCACTTTATCCTTCAAATTTATTCACTTCCTGTCACATAGCCAAACAGAAAGTGAGAGTAAAACCCTACCAATGTCTTTCCTTGGGGACACACAGGTCAATCTAAATAGTTTCCCTATTAGGTAAATTGCACTCTAGCATTTTGCTGTGTACACCCCAAATGATTAGGTATCTTGGACTTTGGGGTTTATTTACTAAAGGTAAATCCACTACAAGTGCACTTGGAAATGCAGTTGCTAGAGATCTGAGGGGGACATGCAGGGAAATTAAAAAAACAGCATCTTTGCTTCTACATGATTGGGTAGTAAAATCATTGGTGCTTCCCCTCAGATTTACACTTGTATTGCAGAGTGGATTTGCCTTTAATAAACCCCAAAATACCTAATATTGCCTAATTGTGACACTAGTTAGATTGACCTGTGTGTCACCAAGGACAAAAGACATTGGTAGGGTTTTAACCTCACTTCCTGTTTGGCTATGTGACAGGAAGTGAAGCCAATTTTCAGAAAAGGGACACCAAGCCCAACCTAAAAAAGACAAGCAGGGGTTCTAATGCCCCGTACACACGGTCGGATTTTCCGATAGAAAATGTCCGATCGGAGCGTGTTGTCGGAAATTCCGACCGTGTGTGGGCTCCATTGCACATTTTCCATCGGATTTTCCCACACCAAAAGTTGGAGAGCAGGAGATAAAATTTTCCGACAACAAAATCCGATCGCGACAATTCCGACCGTGTGTGGCCTGTTCCGACGCACAAAGTGCCACGCATGCTCAGAAGAAATTCCGACACGGGACAGCTCGTTCTGGTAAACTTAGCGTTCGCAATGGATACAGCACTTTCGTCACGCTGCAATGTTCAAAATGGTTTAATACAGCGCACTCTCTTCTTCTTTATAATGTGCGAAGAATTAAGTAGTTTTGCTGCTCATATTCACACACACTTCTCACAAACGTTTATTTGTGTTTTTTTTTTGGGATTCCCTCAATATATTGTTATTAGTTGTCACATCTGACAGTTTTATATTATTATTTTTTTTTTTTTTTTTTAAGCCTTTTTTTTTCTGTAATGTTTGGATTTTTTCAAAGGCTGATCTTTGTTCAATGTTATTTTTATTTTTACTCCAGAATATTTTTGTGTGTGTTTTGTGTGTCAAGTTACCCCAACACCATTGATATCTTTAATTATGTAATCTCAAGGAGATTGTTTGTTGTTGGTGTCCCTTGTTAATTTCACATTGTATATTTGAAATGTACCTGAATCCTCACAAACTGTCATTTTTGAAGTAAAACACATAGGAGAGTATAATTCCAAACAAAAATCCTTTATTAAGGGATCAGAACCAAACAAAGAGGAAGGCAACACTGGATCAACAGGAGAAATTAGCGAAGCCTGGGACCCCCAGGGCAGACATCAATTCTTCAACATCAAAATTGGTGGCCTGAGGAGTCCATATGTAAGGGAGGGCAGTCTGGTCCAGAATTCGCAGAGATCTGGATAGCAGCAGATGACATGTGTGTCCCCAGGCTGTGGTACCACAAGAGGCTGCATTTTTTGGCCGACCAGACTGGATCCAGGGTCCTCACTTTCTGGTCTTCCTTTCACGCTTCCTTCCCGGCTGTGGCTGTGCTGTTGGAGATGTGGCAGGAGGAGGAGTAGGACCTGGAGGAGGACTGGGAGGACCTGGAGGAGAGGGAGGACGAGGAGGAGGACCTGCAGGAGGAGGAGGAGGACCATCGCAAAGGTGTGTCTGAGGTGTAATTTGCAATGTAGATATTTGCCAGCACACCAAGGATCAGCACACAGTGGCGTCCAAACGGTTTGATTTATTGCGTGATCACAATACAAAAGGTGCAACGTTTCGGAGTCGCGCAGGACCCCTTCATCATGCCTGATGAAGGGGTCCTGCGCGACTCCGAAACGTTGCACCTTTTGTATTGTGATCACGCAATAAATCAAACCGTTTGGACGCCACTGTGTGCTGATCCTTGGTGTGCTGGCAAATATCTACATTGTGACTTGAACCAGTATCCAGCTGGTTGTTGCTGCAGCACCCGACCTTTAAGAGCTTATACCAGGAACGTGTGCGATGGGAATATGAAACATTGAGGTGTAATTTGGCCCCTCATACCTTTCTCCAGAGCCTCCGATATGAGCGCCTCACACATTACTTGTTGGCCCTCCTCCATCCTCTGCATTTTATATGCAATGACGGCAGCAATGTCCTCCTCCACGGTTTGTCGTGTTCCCAGGACCTCTGTAGCCCTCCAAAAGACTCCTCCGGTAGCCTCCTCTAGGGCACTCCTCCTCCTGCCACTTTCTCTTTCCAGGGGGGGTGGAAGGACCTGCAGATCAGCCAGCCGGCTCGGCCCGCCCACCTCCTGGCTGCGACTTCCCTGTGTATGAAAAAGGGACATGGTTGTAATGTTTTGCATCATCAATCACAATCCTAAATTAGTACTCCAAACTAACATCTAGTTAACATCATTGATTGGACAAGCAGAAATATTTAGAGGAATGCTATACCTGGCTCAATCTGGGCTCCTCCACATGCGGCCTTGAAGGCCCAGGTTGGGCGTCAGAAGCCTCAGCCGGGGGGGAAGGAAGCGTGGAAGGAAGACTGGAGAGGGATGGCCTGGGTTCAGTCTGGCCTGCCAGAAAATGCAGCCTGTCATAATACCACATCCTGGGGACATAGATGTCATCTGCTGCTCCGGATCTCTGTGAATCCAGGACTTTCCTGCGCTCCCTTAGATATGTACTCCTCAGGCCACCAATTAATTTCTTTAAATAAGTGATGTCTGCCGTGGGGATCACCTGCTTCACAATTTCACACAATTGCACCAGTGCTGCCTTCCTCTTTGCTTGGTTCTTGAAATGGGGGTGTTTAATCTCCCACAGACAGGGCAGCTCCCTTAGCATATCTATGAATACTGACATGAAGTCATTATCTTTGAGTACCATATCCATGTTCACTGCAAGACACAACACAAGACAAAGCCTAATGTCAGACAAAACTCTCCTAATCTTGTTACAATATAGGCCTCAATGTAGAAGCAGTATAGGCACAAGTTTGTCTCTTACCTTCATTCTTACGATCGGCGCGTCCAATGCTCCTTCCTCCGCTCACAGATCGTACGTAATACGCACGCGTGTTACGCTTTATACACACTGCGCATGTGTGTAACTCCGCCCGCCCCTGACGTTCTTTCTATTCTATTCCCCGCCCCTTTTCGTTCGGCGCAGTGGGGGAAGAGCACATGGCGGAGTCACAGCAGGTGCGTGCTAATTGCAGGAACGAGGAGGAGGAGGAGGAAAGCCCGGATCCGGATACGTCCCGATCCAGAATGAGACGTTTTAAGGCCACAAATATGTCCTTTGGGGAGATGTTGGAGATGGTCGACATCATGAAGAAGTCCGACTATGACGGGAAGTATGGGCCTTACCCCAACCCGAACATCCGAAAGGCCAAGATCATGGCGAAAGTGGTCAGGAGTCTTGAGAGAAATTTCGGGGTCCGAAGATCAAAAGATCAGCTCCGGAAGCGGTGGTCGGACCTGAAATTAAGAGAGCCAGAGCAGTACCGAAAGATCCGGAGAGTGCTGCAAAAAAGTAAGTAGTTGTGCTGTGTTCCTATTCTTTCTGTCTTTATTCCGTTCGTTCTGCTCCATATGCTTTTAGTAATTGTAACGTTTAAAAGGGCAACTTTAATGTTCATGGGCCCATTATTCGTTCGTATCAAACATTTTTCTTTGGGCCTCTAAAACACCATTGTTTAGGCCATATGCATTTTCCCACATTTTTTTGGGCCTACTTGGATGCCAAATAGTTGTTTGTGTAGATGGGTTTGTTACTAGAATGAAATGCCAACTAGATTGTGTGTAAGGAGAAGACACTGAGCAGCTGTTTTCACATCTGGACACTGGAGCACTAGTGTGGGACCCCAGAACAACATTTTTATTAGGGGGGCACACAGGTGCTCCAGTGTATACTATAGGGGGGTCTCCATCTGTGAAGTTTGTACTAAACCGGTAAAGTATTGCAGCTTGACAAAGGGCAATAATAAAATTACATCTTGGAACTCGGCTAAAATAGACAATTGTACCCCACTTCCAAGCAATGTTTCCTATTTCTAGTTCTGCCATCAAATATCTGTGTGCTAATAATACCATTTTTGTTTTACATAGGGGAGAAAAGACTGGGAGGACACCCCTCATCCGAGGAGACCACAGACCCCCCACCTATGGAAGAAGGTGAAATACCCCCAAACGAAGAAGAGCAGGAGGAAGAAGAAGATGTGGTGCAGATTGGCACCACAACAGGTGAGTGTCTGCGACCACAGGCTCAGGTTACCGATATGGATGGTGGCAGATTTTTGATACCTGTTTTTGTTTTGTTTCTCTCTTTTTCTCGCTATATCAAACACAGTTCCTAAATACTGATGTCTGATATAGCCTTCAGGTTTTTCTAAATGTGAACTTTGTAAGTTCAAGTTTTTTGGCTTTCTTTTGGGTTTTACACATGCCTGTTTTATCTTAAATGGACATTTTGATTTTTGATAATGCTACTGCAAAAATTGTTATACAACAAACATGTTGGTTTGTTTTAAAAAACCTTTGGTAAATGCACATGTGATTGTGCAGGTATAAAAAAGTTGGTTACTCAAGAATGTGTGGATTATTGTCTCAACACTACAACACTTTTGGGGTGATGTAATAGCTGTTTTATGCAAAAATGGGGGTTATTTCCTAAGGGCAAATCCACTTTGCACTACAAGTGCAGTTTCAGTGCAGTTGCAAGTGCACTTGTAGTGAAATGTGTTTTTGCATTTAGGAAATACCAGCCAACAGTGTTTTTTATAAGGTTACCCAATCACGACATTTTCTGCACTCAACACATTTCTGTCAGGGTCAGCTAAAACAAACACAAGCAGTAAATGTCCACAAAGAATTTCTTTTGTTTTTTTTTTATTAGAAAAAGGCTTCACATATTGTCTGGCATATTGATAGCCCCCCTACCCGCAAAGAACTCCAGGTATCGTAACCGGACATCACGGGCACTCAGGGAGGGCAAGCCAGGACGGCCACTTTCAAGCGCCGTCAGTGTTGTTGGATGTAGGATTCCGGCCTCAAGCCCAACTGAGCCAGCATAGTTGGCTGAATGTTTTCTTAAAAAATTATGGAGAACACGGCACGCAAGTATTATATGGTTCAGTTTATACTCCGCCATATGGATCGGTGTCAGAAATAGTCGGAACCGGCTGGCCAGGATTCCAAATGTGTTCTCCACCACTCTTCGGGCTCTGGCCAGCCGGTAATTAAAAACCCTCTGTTCCGGGGTGAGGGTCCTCATCGGGAATGGCTGCATCAGGTGGTCCCCCAGCGCAAACGCTTCATCAGCAACGAACACAAATGGGAGACCTTCCACATTGTCCTCTGGGGCTGGCAAGTCCAAGCTGCATTCTGGAGACGCCTGTAGAACTCCGTCTGGGCGATGACTCCACCATCGAACATCCGGCCATTCTTCCCCACGTCCACATACAAGAAGTCGTAATTAGCCGACACCACCGCCAACATCACTATACTATTAAACCCCTTGTAATTATAATAGTACGACCCCGAGTTGGGTGGTGGGACGATGTGGACGTGTTTCCCATCAATTGCCCCTCCGCAGTTAGGAAAGTCCCACCGCTGGGCAAAGTGGGAGGCCACAGTCTGCCATTCCTGTGGCGTGGAAGGAAACTGTTGAGGAAAAAACAATAAACATTACTATTTTTTCACAGAAACATGGCAAGCAGATTAGACACAAACATTATGGGGCAACCTCCAGATAGCATTTATTAAGGGGAATTTAACAACGCCAAAGTATAAGGTACACCTATCATATTCCCCCTCCCCCCCTCTCATGGGCCATTTCTAACATTATAGGGGGGGGGAACTCTTGGACAGGTAACCCTCTTCACTTCATTGAGAGATGAATGCCTAAATACAGGGTATTACTTGGAACAGCCCCTCCTTAGTTACACTATTGGCAGCCCACTGGACAGGTAAGAAGTGTCATAATACAAAGATATAAATACACACTGTACACATTTGAGGACATTTGGACATTCTGCTATTACCTATCAAGATAATAATAGGATACAAAAACTTTAAACAGTACCATTGGAAAGTATACAGGCAGGCCCTTGCACTACATGCTTTGGGGAATTCATCCATAAACCAGAGCACAAAAGAGGTGGGTATAGTGTGTATGGGTTTGGCAAAGTCAGCAGATAGATGATTGAGGATAGATAGAGAATTGGGATCAGCTGACTTAGCAGTTGGGGGAGGGAGGGTTACTAAAAATTATTTGGGGACACCACAAAAAAAAGCCTCTGGCACTCTGCATGAATTTAAATCAAAAATAACATTTACAAACATTTTAGGGGGTGTTTGGGGTAAAGCACTACTATGGAGCAGAAAAAATACATTGTTAAGTGACTACATGAGGTGAATATAGGCCAGGAGACACCATGCTGGAGAGGTTATTGAAGGGCAAATATGTACGAAGGACCTAAAATAATAATTACATAAAAATCCAGCATGCATGAGGACAAAGGGGACATTCACAGCATATTACAATCATGGGAATTAGGGAATGAGAAAATAAATACAATATATTAGCAAACATTCAATACAATAAAATGTGATATTAAAGGATAAAAATCTTACCTTCATATACTCCTTCTGCAGGACCTGAATGATGGCAGAACAGGTCTCTGGGATAATGATCCCCAGAGCCTGGGTGGAGATGCCTGTCGAGAACTTGAGGTCCTGCAGGCTTCTCCCTGTGGCCAAATAACGCAAGGTAGCGACCAACCTCTGCTCCGGAGTGATGGCTTGCCTCATGCAGGTATCCTGCCTGCTGATATAGGGGGTCAGCGAAGCCAACAAACGGTGAAACACGGGGTCTGTCATCCTGAGAAAGTTCCTGAAATCATCAGGATTATTCTCACGGATCTCACGGAGCAAAGGCATATGAGAGAACTGGTCACGCTGAAGCAACCAATTCTTGGTCCATGAACTCCTCCCCACCCTGTTCATGGACTGGACTTGTGTCAAGGTCAGGACCCCAACACCAAGCCCCCGCACAGCATAAACTCTACGAGGAGTACGCATACGAAACATGGCTAGAAAACGGTCGGCTGCTCAGAACGAAGTAACAGAACGCACTGAAGAACAGCAAGGCCTGTGAAGAGCAACCTGAACAACAGCAACGAGCAGGCAAGATCACACAAAAAACTCTGATACGAACTGACTGCACGCACTGAAGAGCAGATACAAACCCACAAGTACAAACTGAATGGCAGAAAACGATCTAAAAGCCACGAGTCTGAAAAAGCGCGAATCGTCTCTCACCAAACTTTTACTAACACGAGATTAGCAAAAGGAGCCCAAAGGGTGCCGCGCTTGGTTCTGAACCGGCCTTTTCTAGTCTCGTCGTACGTGGTGTACGTGACCGCGTGGTTGGCGATCGGAAATTCCGACAACTTTGTGCGACCGTGTGTAGGCAAAACAAGTTTGAGCCAACATCCGTCTGAAAAAATCCTAGGATTTTGTTGTCGGAATGTCCGAACAAAGTCCGACCGTGTGTACGCCCTATAACACTCACTTGGTTTCACTCAAATGCCCACAATTAGAATAGGATTGTCTTGAGCTCGATTTTAGCTCAGTGCTCTAAATCAGTGGTTTCCAACCCTGTCCTCAAGCACCCCCAACAGGCCATGTTTGCAGGTTTTCCTTCATCTTGCACAGGTGCTTTTAATCAGAGTCAATGGCTTGGCATTTTGGACAGCTATTTTAGCTAAGATAAATTCCCAAAACATGTCCTGTCGGAGGTACTTGAGGACTGAGGCTGAGAACCACTGCGCAAAAAGGGGAAATGGAATACTTACCTCTCTGTAATTATCCTTTCCCGGTGCCTATCCATGGCAGCATACGCATAATCCATGCATATGCTACCATGAAGGCAACAGGAAAGTATCTTTTAGACAAATCACACTTTTTTTTGTTTTGCCATGCCAAGCAGCCTAGTTAAGCTGCAGCTGGGAAATCTGTTTGGGGGGGGGGGGGGGGGGAGAGAGAGAAGAGTTTAAGAAAACACATACAACATAAAAGTTTGCTACACATTTTATTGGTCAACAAAACAGGACTTGGAAAAGAGCAAGAAAAGCAAAAAACACATGTATGTTAATTTGAGACAATAACAGAATATGGTTTTGAGGTCTGACCATTTTGCAGAGGAAATTACCAGGAGTTAAAAGGACTGCGCCCACAAACGGACATCTATTAAGGATTTAAACATTTATTAGTCACAACATCTTGAGGAAGAGTTTGCAAAAGAATGCAGGACAGACAATTAAATCAAAGTGAAACTAACAACCTACAAACAACACACATTGACAACATCAAAAATATTTCAGGGAAATATCTCCCACAACCCCCCCAAAAAGTATAAGGTACACCTATCATATTCCCCCTCCCCCCCTCTCATGGGCCATTTCTAACATTATAGGGGGGGGAACTCTTGGACAGGTAACCCTCTTCACTTCATTGAGAGATGAATGCCTAAATACAGGGTATTACTTGGAACAGCCCCTCCTTAGTTACACTATTGGCAGCCCACTGGACAGGTAAGAAGTGTCATAATACAAAGATATAAATACACACTGTACACATTTGAGGACATTTGGACATTCTGCTATTACCTATCAAGATAATAATAGGATACAAAAACTTTAAACAGTACCATTGGAAAGTATACAGGCAGGCCCTTGCACTACATGCTTTGGGGAATTCATCCATAAACCAGAGCACAAAAGAGGTGGGTATAGTGTGTATGGGTTTGGCAAAGTCAGCAGATAGATGATTGAGGATAGATAGAGAATTGGGATCAGCTGACTTAGCAGTTGGGGGAGGGAGGGTTACTAAAAATTATTTGGGGACACCACAAAAAAAAGCCTCTGGCACTCTGCATGAATTTAAATCAAAAATAACATTTACAAACATTTTAGGGGGTGTTTGGGGTAAAGCACTACTATGGAGCAGAAAAAATACATTGTTAAGTGACTACATGAGGTGAATATAGGCCAGGAGACACCATGCTGGAGAGGTTATTGAAGGGCAAATATGTACGAAGGACCTAAAATAATAATTACATAAAAATCCAGCATGCATGAGGACAAAGGGGACATTCACAGCATATTACAATCATGGGAATTAGGGAATGAGAAAATAAATACAATATATTAGCAAACATTCAATACAATAAAATGTGATATTAAAGGATAAAAATCTTACCTTCATATACTCCTTCTGCAGGACCTGAATGATGGCAGAACAGGTCTCTGGGATAATGATCCCCAGAGCCTGGGTGGAGATGCCTGTCGAGAACTTGAGGTCCTGCAGGCTTCTCCCTGTGGCCAAATAACGCAAGGTAGCGACCAACCTCTGTTCCGGAGTGATGGCTTGCCTCATGCAGGTATCCTGCCTGCTGATATAGGGGGTCAGCGAAGCCAACAAACGGTGAAACACGGGGTCTGTCATCCTGAGAAAGTTCCTGAAATCATCAGGATTATTCTCACGGATCTCACGGAGCAAAGGCATATGAGAGAACTGGTCACGCTGAAGCAACCAATTCTTGGTCCATGAACTCCTCCCCACCCTGTTCATGGACTGGACTTGTGTCAAGGTCAGGACCCCAACACCAAGCCCCCGCACAGCATAAACTCTACGAGGAGTACGCATACGAAACATGGCTAGAAAACGGTCGGCTGCTCAGAACGAAGTAACAGAACGCACTGAAGAACAGCAAGGCCTGTGAAGAGCAACCTGAAAAACAGCAACGAGCAGGCAAGATCACACAAAAAACTCTGATACGAACTGACTGCACGCACTGAAGAGCAGATACAAACCCACAAGTACAAACTGAACGGCAGAAAACGATCTAAAAGCCACGAGTCTGAAAAAGCGCGAATCGTCTCTCACCAAACTTTTACTAACACGAGATTAGCAAAAGGAGCCCAAAGGGTGCCGCGCTTGGTTCTGAACCGGCCTTTTCTAGTCTCGTCTTACGTGGTGTACGTGACCGCGTGGTTGGCGATCGGAAATTCCGACAACTTTGTGCGACCGTGTGTAGGCAAAACAAGTTTGAGCCAACATCCGTCTGAAAAAATCCTAGGATTTTGTTGTCGGAATGTCCGAACAAAGTCCGACCGTGTGTACGCCCTATAACACTCACTTGGTTTCACTCAAATGCCCACAATTAGAATAGGATTGTCTTGAGCTCGATTTTAGCTCAGTGCTCTAAATCAGTGGTTTCCAACCCTGTCCTCAAGCACCCCCAACAGGCCATGTTTGCAGGTTTTCCTTCATCTTGCACAGGTGCTTTTAATCAGAGTCAATGGCTTGGTATTTTGGACAGCTATTTTAGCTAAGATAAATTCCCAAAACATGTCCTGTCGGAGGTACTTGAGGACTGAGGCTGAGAACCACTGCACAAAAAGGGGAAATGGAATACTTACCTCTCTGTAATTTTCCTTTCCCGGTGCCTATCCATGGCAGCATACGCATAATCCATGCATATGCTACCATGAAGGCAACAGGAGAGTATCTTTTAGACAAATCACACTTTTTTTTTGTTTTGCCATGCCAAGCAGCCTAGTTAAGCTGCAGCTGGGAAATCTGTTTTGGGGGGGGGGGGGGGGAGAGAAGAGTTTAAGAAAACACATACAACATAAAAGTTTGCTACACATTTTATTGGTCAACAAAACAGGACTTGGAAAAGAGCAAGAAAAGCAAAAAACACATGTATGTTAATTTGAGACAATAACAGAATATGGTTTTGAGGTCTGACCATTTTGCAGAGGAAATTACCAGGAGTTAAAAGGACTGCGCCCACAAACGGACGTCTATTAAGGATTTAAACATTTATTAGTCACAACATCTTGAGGAAGAGTTTGCAAAAGAATGCAGGACAGACAATTAAATCAAAGTGAAACTAACAACCTACAAACAACACACATTGACAACATCAAAAATATTTCAGGGAAATATCTCCCACAACCCCCCCAAAAAAAATAAACAAAAGAAAAAAATACTTGCTCTAAAACACATCTGTTTTGCAAAGACATAACAAACAAAATACAAAGAGAAAATACATGTGTTACAAACTATAAGGACACCCAAATGTACTCTCTTGACACTGACACACACACTTACTGACACATACACACACACACCTGAGCATGCCCAGAACAACCCAGATGCAGCTAGCACAAAATAAGCCACCCCCCTGTCCAAAATTAAGCACATCATGCAGCATGCTACAAAATTACAGAAGGGAAAAACACCCCTCGGTCCAGGGGGGCAAAGAGCCTAACATGGGCAAACGTTATACAACAAATACCATTGCAGTCTATGGGAACTGACTTGTTAATTTTGCTAGATCCCACTTGGCTGGCTTATATTCTAGTTATTGGCCTTAAAATGGGTATGGGGGCCCAGGTCCCACCCTGAGGGACATATATCAATGTCACCAATTTGGACAACACCAAAAACGAAAAAAGAAGTGCCTTTAAAAAGGCAAAATTGCTTAAGAGCTAGTAACTTGGGGGGGGGGGGGGATAGGGGGCTTACTCTGCCTGTAAAGTGGTGCATCTGTGGCATGTATCCAAAATGCTGCTTAAAAGATGTACGGCTTTAGAGAAAACTTACAAGTCTAAGATTTTAACCCGAAACAAAAAATAGCCTGCCCCCCCACCCAATACATACAAGGCCATTTGGGTCTGTAAAGGCTTAAAATGAGACCCCCCCCTGTGAAAAATACCACCCCAAACTAAAAATAGATTGTGCCCCTCCCACACACTAACAAACCCCTAGCCAAACACACAGCAAGCCAGCCCATAATAGGGGGGTGGATGCTTGGGGGCAGGAGGGGCGCGGGCACCCCAAAAGTCAACCACCTTGTTCCCATATTTAGGGAGACAATGGCCTCTTCCACACAACCCTAGGCTGGGGTTGTGGGGGGCTGCAGACAGGGGGCTTTATGGAATGTGGAAAGCCCCTTTAAGCTAGTGGGTACAAGGTGCTTTGTGGTTGGTATTGGGCTGAGCCCAACATGCCCCAAAGGCAGCCAGCTATGTTGAGTGCATGTGGCCTTGTACGGTTTCGGAGGGGGTTGGGCGATCGTTCTTCTCGCCCCTTTCCTAGCTGGCCCTGTTGTATGCTCTGTAAAAGGATGTGGTTTGGATTGGTGAAGGCAGCTCACAGCCTTTTGAGAATGGAGTGGAGTGTCGAGTTCCCCTTTAAAAGCAAAAGTTACCCCATGGAAATCCAAGGGATTAGAGGGGGGAGACAAGAGCACTGTAGAATGGAGTGTGGGGATCCCCTTCAAAAGCAAAAGCTAGCCCAAGGAAATCATATGCATTACAGGGGGAAGGTTAAATGCCCTTTTAGGAGGAGCTAGAGAAGTGAGAGTCTTTTTACATAATTTGGTGCATGTCACATGTTGGCAACGTAACATGCTAACATGACCTGTGTGCAAATCTCCTTAAAAAAATACATAAAGGTGAACCAGTGTAAAAAAAAAAAATGTCAAGTTTAGTGGTGCGCCCGTTCAACTCATGCAATTGCATGTACGTTGCTTAACATTTACTAAGATTTTGGCCACGCAGTGAACAAACGTATATGAGAACGAGCGCAAGAGCCTCTTGCGCATGCGCACTGCTTAGATTGATCTCACACAGTTCTAAACTTACTTGCAGGCACAGCAAGCTTTCTCTGAAAAAGTTACTTTCTCATTCTATTTTGGGCATATTTGTTACTTGGGCAGTTTTATTACTAAACTTCCTCACATCACCCCATAATATTGGCACCTCCAACTTCTGTTCTGATTTGGAGATGCCGTGCTCCATGTCCATAGTGGCGCACAGATTGCATTCTCCAGTGCGCCCAGATCGCTATAGTAAATGGGGGATTCAAACTCTGTTACCGGTGCACCTTTTCGTAACTATGGCGCCTCGCCTCGGCTTTCAAAATGTGTTGTAAGTAAGACTCCCGTGTTGCGGTGCTTCCGAAGTGCTTTTTAGGTGCTTCAGAAGCGCTGCCCATTCATTGCAATGGGCTGGGATGTTCTGGGAGTGCTGTATACAGCGCTCCCAAACCGCCCCAAAGATGCTGCTTGGAGGACTTTTTCTAATGTCCCACAAGCGCACCGCCCGAGTGTGAAAGCACCCATTGCAATGAATGGGAGGCTGTTTTCAGGCGCTTTACAGGTGCTATTTCTAGAGCTAAAACGCCTGAAAACTAAACTACCTCAGTGTAAAAGGGGTCTTAAAGTGGTTTTAAACTCGTACAATATCTGAGTATAAAACCCTGATTTGCTCAACCACCTCTTGAAATAATTAACAGAGAATCTCAAACCTAAAAAATTACTTCACCTCATTGGACTAACTAGACATGTGCAATTAGTTTCGTACGAATCGAAAATTCGTATAAATTTCCGTAAATTCGTACATTCGGGAGGATCCGAAATACAAATTGCTATGCTTCCGAATTTTGTATGAAATACGAAATTTCATTTATGAATTTCGGATCCAAATTCCTAACGAACATTCGTAATTGTTATGAAAAGTTAACGAACCTAAAAGTTAAAAACCCAGGAAGTCAGCACAGCACAGGGATGGTGGGAGCCCCTCATAATGATAAATTCATAATAACGAACATTCGTAATTGTTACAGAAAGTTAACGAACATTCGTATTTCGTACGAAATTTCGGACATGAATTACGAAATACGAATTAATTCTAAAACGGAACGAAACGAAACAAATTTATTGACTGCGCGCATGTCTATTATTTGTATCAGACAAGTATATGGAAAAATCAAAATCTATAAAAATGGTACCACACCACACAATCTCACTCATACGGATAAAAAGCACAGACATCAACCTCACTCTTATTGTAATATATACCGCCAGTGACCATAAACATGTAAATGAGTATATTTCCCCATTAACCACCTCAGCCCCATTAACTGACAATTGCGTGGTAGTGCGACGTTGCACCCAAACAAAATTGACGTCCTTTTTTTTCCACAAATAGAGCTTTCTTTTGGTGGTATTTGATCACCTCTGCAGTTTTTATTTTTTGCGCTATAAACAAAAAAGACTGACAATTTAAAAAAATATATATTTTTGTTTTTACTTTTTGCTATAATAACTATCCAAAAAAAAAAAGTCTTCATCAGTTTAGGCCAATATGTATTCTTCTACATATCTTTGGTAAAAAAAATCAAAATAAGCGTATATTGATTTGGTTTGCGCAAAAGTTATAGCTTCTACAAAATAGAGGATAGATTTATGGCATTTTTATATATATTTTTATTTTTTTTACTAGTAATGGTTGTAGTCTGCGATTTTTAGTGAGACTTTGACACTGCGGTGGACAAATCGGACACTTTTGACACTTTTTTGGGACCTTTGACATTTACATTGATACAGCGATCAGTGTTAAAAAAATGCACTGATTACTGTGAAAAAGTCACTGGCAGAGAAGGGGTTAACACTAGTGGTGATACTGGGGTTAAATGTGTGTCTTCTCATGAGTGTTTCTAACTGTAGGGGGATAAGACTGACTGGAGGAGGAGACATATCGCTGTTCCTGATTAGTAGGAACAGCAGATCTGTCTCTCCTCCCCTGTCAGAACAGTTCACACACGCAAATCCCCGTTTTGGCTTTTGTGCCCGCGATCGCGCGTGGCCGGCGGACATTGCGGCTGCCAGCCACAGGCAATGGGTCTTCTGCCATGCAGTGCGCGCGCCTGCTATGGCTCTTAAAGGAGCCAATATACAGGTACGGCGATTCGCGGGAACGATACACTTTGCCAAAGTAAATGTATGTGAGCTGGTCGGCAAGTGGTTAATTCATGAATTGGCAACTAATGAGGACAAAGTAAATAGGTGATCCTCAAAGGATTATGCATGGGAAGCTCTGATGTAGTCCTTTGTATTAATTTGATTCATTCATTGACGAATGTTGACCTCTAAAAACCTTCTTGGGAGATCATCAAAACCTGTCTGTGAAGTGCCACATCTCTAACATGTAGTATTGCAAACATAGTTACATACTGTAGTTATATAGTAGGCGAGGTTGAAAAAAGACACAAGTCCAACGTATGTGTGTGATTATATGTCAGTATTACATTGTCTATCCCTGTATGTTACGGTCGTTCAAGGTGCCTATCTAATAATATTTTGAAACTATCAATGTTCCCTGTTGAAACCACCGCCTGTGGAAGGGAATTCCACATCCTTGCCGCTCTTACAGTAAAGAACCCTCTACGCAGTTTACGGTTAAACCACCTTTCTTCTTTTAGTGAATGGTCTCATGTCTTATTAAATTCCTTTACACAAAAAAGTTTATATTGTGGGGTCACCAGTATGGTATTTGTAAATTGAAATCATATCCCCTCTCAAGCGTCTCTTCTCCAGAGAGAATAAGTTCAGTGCTCGCAACCTTTCCTCCTAACAAATATCCTCCAGTCCCTTTATTAGTTTTTTGCCCTTCTCTGTACTCGCTCCATTTCCAGTACATCCTTCCTGAGGACTGGTGCCCAGAACTGGACAGCATACTCCAGGTGCGGCCGGACCAGAGTCTTGCAAACGTGGCATTTAAAAGGAAAAAGTTGTTTAAAATGTTATTAATTCACATTTCCTTGCAAGTTTCCTTTATTTTGTAAATTATGCAATGGGGACACCCACAAAATATATACCAGACCCTTATCAAGGAGTATTTTTTGTGGGGTCCTCATTGTATTATTTATAAAACAATACATTTTTTAATCACCTTTGCTATATATATATATATATATATATATATATATATATATAAAAACATATAAAATCTCCCTCCCCCATCCAAAAAACAAACAAACAAAAAAGACCCTTCGTATGTGGTAAAGATTTAAGGGGCCCTCGTAACAAAAAGAAAAAAATGACAAAAAACAATGGCTCTTCAGATCTGGTATGGATTTTTTGGGGCACATAATAATACTGGGGTCCCCTAAAATCAACACCCGACCCTTGGATTTGATACTGATTTTAAAGGGGAAACCTCAGGCAAAAAAAAAGGCACGGGGTCCCTGCTCTAATCCATGCCAGACCCTTAGGCCCCATTCACACTTGTGCGGCTTGTCAAAGTCACACCCCATGTTTCCCTATGAGTACTGTTTATGTCTGTGAGACCTCAAGTCGCAGCTACTTCTAAGTAGTTCCTGCACTTTGGTCCGACTTTCATGCGACTTGAGATCCATAGACCTCAATGTAAACCCTCAAAATCCACATGAAAGTCGCACCTGCATCATATAGGTGCCATTTTGATGCAATTTTAGATGACTGTGACTTGTGCAAAAATGAGAAAACATTTTTTTTCATCTAACAAATCCCAAATTTTGAGAACGATTGGAATTAGAATCAGTCAAAAATTGATCAGCTAATTCGAATTCTGTGTGAAGAATAGCTGGTTGTTAAGCAGCGGACTGGGAAGCCATCTGCCGCTTCCTTAACAACTGAAGACTCATCTGTCAGTGAGTTTCCCCATTGACAGCTGAATAGAAAAAAAGAATGCTGGCAAAAACAACAAAAACGGCGTGGGATTCCCCCCCCCCCCAAAATCCATACCAGACCCTTAATCGAGCATGCAGCCCAGCAGGTCAGGAAAGGGGGGAAGGGCGAGCGAGCGCCCCCCCCTCCTTTCTCCTGAACCATACCAGGCCACATGCCCTCAACATGAGGGGGGCCCCCAGATCCTGCCCCCCCATGTGAATGAGTATGGGGTACATAGTGCCCCTACCCATTCACCAAGAAAGTGTAAAACGTGAGTAAACACAGTTCACAGGTTTTTGACAATTCCTTTATTGAATAAAAAAAATAAAAATAAATAAAATGTCCCTCGAAGTAGATCCATTGCGAAAACAGCATTATGGGAGTGATGGGGGCTGCAGCTCTGACAAAATAGCATCGGGTGTGCATTCTAAGCCTCGTTTCCATCAAAGATCTTTATGTCGGCCGCAGCTCAGGCAACATAGCGCCCCGGCATGTGTTCCAAGACTCACATCTGCCAACAACCCTCGCTACTGGGCATTCGCCAGCGGAGACATTGATCTCCGACAAATACGTCCACATAGCACTGTAATATCCCGCCCATCTATTGCATCCGTCCCACAATGAAACCGGGAAAGCACCAAAGGCAAACCAAGCCTCACTACCGGTTCAGCAGAATGAATGGGCTATAAAGCTCAGTCATCCTGGATGGGAAACGGCATCAAATATAGGCAGGCAATCGTAAAATTTGAACTTCAAAAGGGAAAGAAACCTTTAAATATTAAAACAATAATCATCTAATATAAGGCATAAAAACTAGCGTCAACTAAACCTAAAAGTAAAGGGAAAGATACTCCATATTAATCTCTAAAACCAAAATAAAATAAAAATCCTAACATACTCCCCGCAAAAAAGTGCAGGCAATATGAATGGTACCCTAAAATGTTCTATAAACAGGGAGAAGATTTAAGCAGCATTCATGAAGGCATTCATGTCCCACTCCACGTTTAAACCATAAGGAGAGTAGGACCTTAATAGGACCTTAATTCATAAACTCAAAAAGTTTCAAGTCTAGAAACCCCCCTCATTGTAGAACCTCCCACCTAGGGGGGCTACATACTGATCTATAATAAGAAACTGAGTACCCCTAGTGACCTTTTTATGATGACGTAAAAAGTCTTTGGGGACGATATAATTAATCAAGCCTTTTTAATGTTAAAAATGTGCTCATTGACTCTTATTGAAAAGGTGAGGCCTCCATCACTCTCAACGATGCTGTTTTCACAGATGGAGTCTGATTGTTTCATTTTGAGGGGTCTATATATACATGCAGTGATCAGAGGGAGCTTTCACCCCTAGGAGGATGTCAGTTTTGACAAAACGCGTCAGCTCTAGCTCCTACCGAGGTCACTGCATACCATTTGGATTTTCAATTTAACAGCGCTGTATACTTCTCATCCCTTTAAGTGTTCTGTACTTTTTAATATATTTGTTTATGATGGTTTTACACTATGTACAATTGTTTGGTGTGTTTCCATATACATGCACAATCTGTGAGAGATGGCTAATGTGAATGGCATTCACGCATACCAGAACTCTGGGGATTAGAGCGATTCATCCATAGAGAACGCATGGAATACCTGGTTCCTTATATGAGGTCTATTAACCCCTGCTTGTGTGACATATGGTACTTGGGTCCACACTCTCTGGTAAGCATACCCTTAATCTATGGTGGTGGATATTGACACGTTGGTGGTTGTCACCATTTATGGATTATCACTTTAACCACTTATGAAAATTATTTGATGTCTGGGTACACTCACAGTGGCCCCTTTTGGACACGTCATCCCTAATTTTGCAACACCAAGTCTTTGGTACTGAATATTTATCACTATTTACTACTTTTCTGTTTGTATTCTGTGTCTGACTTCTCATGTCCTGACCCAGGCTTGGGCTACCGTCTGTTCATGCTTGCTACCCGCCCTGACCTTAGCTTGTTTCCTGTATTTCCTTCTGTCTCCTGCCGTTGTACTCTGCACACGCTAGTGGTCTCTGCATCCTCAGCTGGGTGTACCTAGGGGCCCTGAACTAGTTCCAGCTTAATGCAAGTCCATCCCCACCATCAGGGGCCCCAATGAAGAAGCAGGCTGGGGCTTAGATGTGCCCTGGGTAACCCCAGATTGGCGATATACAAGGGCTTACTACCACAGACACCTAACACAAGGTTTGCTCCCAACGTAGAGTTTGGATTGAATCTTAAGCTCATGCCTAGTTAAAAAAAAACAATTGGAAAGCTGTCATTTTAACCACTTGCCGAACCCTGCACACAGATGTACGTCGGCAGAATGGCACAGGCAGGCAAATGGGCATACCTGTATGTCCCTCTGAATTTGCCGCCTATCAGGCGCGCGCGCCCGCCGCAGGTCCCAGGTATGCGGTGTTCGCCGGCGGCCCACGATTGTGGTGAGGAGAGGCAGGACGGGGAGATACCTTTGTAATGAAGGGAATTTCCCTGTTCTGGTTAGCAACATGACAGAGATCCACTGCTCCCTGTCATCTGGAGCAGTGATCTGTCATGTTGTAGTGAACCCATCCCCCCTACAGTTTGAACACCTCCCTAGGACACACTTAACCCCTTGATCGCCCCCTAGTGTTTAACCCCTTCCCTGCCAGTGTCATTTATACAGTAATCAGTGGCTATTTGAAGCTCTGATCGCTGTATAAATGGCAATCGTCCCAAAATAGTGTCAAAAGTGTCCGATGTGTCCTCCATAATGTCGCAGTCCCAATAAAAATCGCAGGTTGCCGCCATTACTAGTTAAAAAAATAATAATAAAAATGTCATAAATCTATCCCCTATTTTGTAGATGCTATAACTTTTGCGCAAACCAATCAATGTGCACTTTTTGCAAATTATTTATTTTTTATTTTTTCAAAAAATATGTAGAAGAATACATATTGGCTTAAACTGAGAAAGAATTTTTTTTTTTGTTGTATATTTTTTGGGGATATTTATTATAGCAAAAAGTAAAAAACATTGCTTTTTTTTTTTAAATTGACGGCCTTTTTTTTATAGCGCAAAAAATAAAAACTGCAGAGGTGATCAAATACCACCAAAAGAAAGCTCATGTTAAGTACTTTCTACATTTCTATATACATTTCTGATATAGAATTTTTTCTGTTTGTTTATATATATCAGTGCACTAGGGTACCCTCTGACGTACTTCGTTTTGTGACTGATGTGGTCCACATAATAATTATTTCATACGTTCTAGCAATTATCAATATTTGTTTTTTCCCTTTGGTTATTATATGATCGATTTGTCCATTTAGAATCCCTATACAGCTAATTATCTATTTTACCCATTTTACGTTGTTTTTTCACATTTATCAACGCCATACATTATATCTATTGAAGTTATTGTTTAACCACAGGAAAATGGCCGCTTTCAAAACTTATATACCACCAATAAAATGGTCAAGGTGTTAGATTAGAGCGGACCACAAGAAAATGGCCGCCTTACAACTTCCGGTCTGACCATATATAAGGAATATCTCTGCAGCCAATCCAGTTCCCCAGATGAAGTCATGAGGCGTGACGTAACGCGTAGGGAGTGGCCGAGAGCAGACGCAAACTGGAAGCCACGTGAGAAGGCGCTCTGAACGCAGCTCCTTCTGTTTCTTTGCCTGTTTTTAATGTAAGAGTCCAATCTACAGCACTTTAATAAATACATTTTAGTTCACCCTAATATACTACACCATTGGAGGCTTGTTTTTTCTTCTCTTTATCACTATATCGTGCATACTTCATTGGAGCATATTGGGACAGCCTCGTGAATGCTAATATGAACTGAGAAGAAACCGCTAGAGCCATGGTTATTGGATGAGAACTAATTTGGGCCCCGTTTCGATGCTGTACAAAGATCAACACACCTGGTCACATTTAGCGATGCTTGTTTCTCCATACATATAAGGTGAGAGTTCTGGGAGACTGGTGTCATTAGGAGATCATTTGTGAAGACATCCATGAACTTCTTTTGACTTTTTTATTGTCACACTTAGCCACCTTATATTTATTCAGCCACCTTTTGAACTTTGCTCTCCTGGAATCACGTTTTATTCACCTCACGGATAGAGAGAACTTTGCAGAGCACTTTATGCATCAACACTTTATTATTAATTATTTTTATACTGTTTTCTAGCAATACAGTGCACTTTATTTGTATGCACTTTATTCTTGTTTCAATAATTGCTTGTTTTTCACATTGTTGTGTGTGATTATATATGATAGCGCGAGATCACTTTTGTCTTTTATGTAGAAGAATACATATCGGCCTAAACTGAGCAAGACATTTTTTTTGTATATTTTTGGGGGATATTTATTATAGCAAAAAGTAAAAAACGTTGCTTTTTTTTTTCAAAATTGGCGGCCTTTTTTTTTATAGCACAAAAAAAAACTGCAGAGGTGATCAAATACCACCAAAAGAAAGCTCTATTTGTGGGGAAAAAAAGGACGTCAATTTTGTTTGGGTACAGTGTCATACGCAATTGTCAGCTAAAGCGACACAGTGCTGAATCGCAAAAAAGTGCTCTGGTCAGGAAGTAGGTAAAATCTTCCGGGGCTGAAGTGGTTAAATAACGAATCAAATGTTTTCTATATTGTAAATGTATATCTCTTCTCTTGTGTAAAATGACTTTAAGCAGGTGATATTTTTACAGTAGATGGCCTTTAAATGCATTTTTGCACCGTAAATGCGGCTTCTCCTGTAAATATCAATATAATTAGCCATAAAAATAGACAGTGAACCTAACATGCGGTCTAATGGGGATTTTATGGTACAGTTGGTCTGCACTTAAACCTAGGACGGTGTTGTTTTCATATTCAGACACCAATTTCTTGTTTTTGTCTTAAATTGTGGTAAGCTTCATGTCAAGCATTGTTATCACATGAGATAATACCACTTGATTCATCAAAGAGGAAAAGGTTTGTGATGTTAACACCTTCCCAAAGCTTTCCACTCAATTAGGCTGTGTTCCCTTCAAAGCCGTTCCAAGCTGTATATCGCAGTCAATTACCGTGGGGGAAACTGCAACAAATAAAAGGACATCACTAAGGGAAGGAAGTTCTGAACAGGCCTTTAAGCTGCAACACAATAGATCCTAGAGAAAAGATGGCTTGTGTTTAGCGCCAAGTAGGTGAAAAGCCAAAGCCATTGTGAGATGGTATGGCGTGCATAGCTCCCAACTGTCCCTGATTTGGAGCAATGTCCCTCTGTCTCTCTTTGCCCCTCGTTTGTCCCTCATTTTGGTCTGATCCATATAGTTGCATCTAAAATGCACTTTTTATCTTTCAAAATTGTTTCCCAATTCTAAACCTTTAATCTAATTTCTAAATTGCTGCATTTGTAAATGTAAAAAAAGCCAATATAAAGGAATAGGAGTGCTAAAAAAAAGTCATTGTGGATTTGATTAAACTTTTTTTGGTTAATTCTGCTTTAAGGGGGTGTGTTAGGGGGTGTGTCCTATGCCTACATACGTTTGCAAGTAGGTGTCCCTCATTCCCATCTCAAAATGTTGGGAGGTATGGTGTGTGATAATTGACTGTAATTGAGCCATTTTGGAGAAATGATTTGACGTAATCAGGGGAGTTTGAAGTGGTTACAGTTATTTTTAAATCAGGTACAATTTTTAAGGTTTTCAAGTTTTACAAAAAAGAAACTTACATTTAATCATCAAAAAAGAATCCCCTCAATCCCTTACATTATTTTTAAGGGCTCTGGATGGCTCCCGAGGGCTCAAGCACATTGGGCATAGCTGCTTATACAGGTGTTTGCCATTTTTTTTTCTTTTAGCTTGTAGAAGAAACTTTATCTTAGGGCATTCCAATTACTTTCCACGGGTTGCAAGAAAGAAATTTGCTAATTTCCCCCATCAACACAGACAGTGTAGATGTGGGAATCTCTCCGGCTGGGCCATTATCTTCACCCGGCGCGGGGGGGGGGGGGGAGACAGTGCTTATCGCTAGTGGCTGTATCTCTACCGATAATCACAAGAGAAACTGTTCGAACGATCAACTTGGTACATTCAGCCTGCCTATTAAACCTAGGTTCACACTTGTACGATGCGGGAACCAGCGCGATTACAGCGCCCGTTCCCGCATCGCATATATACAGCACGATCGTGCCCGCGGGACCCGCAGATTCGATGTCCGCTGGTGTCCCGGCGATCGTGTCACGGAGCCGCAGAACAGGGAGATGTCTATGTAAACAAGGCATTTCCCCGTTCTGCCTTGTGACATGACAGAGATCACAGCTCTCTGTCATCGGGAGCAGTGATCCCTGTCATGTGAGTTGTAGCCCATCCCCTCACAGTTAGAATCACTCCCTAGGACACACTTGACCCCTTCATCGCCTCTTCCCTGCCAGTGCCATTTATACAGTAATCAGTGCATTTTTATAGCACTGATCGCTGTATAAATGACAATGGTCACAAAATGGTGTCAAAAGTGTCCGATATGTCCACCATAATATCGCAGTCACAAAAAAAATCGCCGCCATTAATAAAAAAAAATTAATAATAAAAATGCCATAAAACTATCCCCTATTTTGTAGACTCAATAACTTTTGCGCAAACCAATCAATATACGCTTTTTGCGATTTTTTTTTTCTTCTTACCAGAAATATGTAGAAGAATACATATCGGCCTAAGCTGAGGAAAAAAATTGTTTTATTTATATATTTTTGGGGGATATTTTATTATAGCAAAAAGTAAAAAAATATTTCTTTTTTTGCTAAATTGTTGCTCATTTTTGTTTATGGCGCAAAAAATTAAAACCGCAGAGGTGATCAAACACCACCAAAAGAAAGCTCTGTTTGTGGGGAAAAAAGGAAGTCAATTTTGTTTGGGTGTAACGTTGCACGACTGCGCAGTTGTCAGTTAAAGCGCAGTGCCGAATCGCAAAAAGTGCTCTGGTCAGGAAGGGGGTAAAATCTTCCGGGGCGGAAGCGGTTAATGATACCCCCAGATCGGTTCACAGAACTGTGAACTCGCACAGGAATCGGATCGCATAGGTAAGAACACCCATGCGAACCGATTCCAGTAGAGGACAAAAAAGTCCCTGCACTATTTTCCTGCGAATCCAAAGCGAGTTCAGCCAGACAACTGTATGACTGAACTCGCACTGCACAGACACCGCATGCGATCGGCATCGCAGTGTGGGGTGCGAATCACATGCGATGTCTGTGTTCGCACTAGTGTGAACCTGGGATAACTGTACAAATCTTGGCTGGTTCCTGCTGAACCGGCCGAGATTTGAAGCGTGTATGGCTGGTCTTGGTCTATATGTACATTTACAGGCATATTTGTAGAGGACCAATTACAGGCTGACAAAAAAAAAAAAATCACAAGTGCGTTTTTGAGAGTAGCTTTCACGCAGAAAAAAACGCCTGAAGGACACAAGCATGGCATTCAGGCACGTTCATTGTTTTCAAGTGTAAATTTAATATAGTAAAAGCTGAGCAGAGGGCAATGTTTTGGGAATAACCCTTATAAACGCAAATGCACATAAAAACGTGTGCAAATATGAGCCATTATGAGTGTTTTTTAGGCTGCTTTTTCCTGCTAGAGGTTCTCACATTTCAAGCGCCTAGTGTGCATGGACCCTGAAAGTCTTTTTTTTTTTTTGGTGTTTTAGACAATAGGTGGAAAAACAGCATCTTGACGTTTTTTGATGGGACAGGAACCCAAGTATACACTCAGTATTAAAAGTAAATACCCTTTTTTTTTTTGCTATGGGTTGAAAGTTCAAAATGTAGCAACTTACTTTTTATTTTATTTTATTTTTTTACCCTTTTTCGCCCCTTAGAGAAGTCATTGCCTATGACAAGCAAAGTCATTGCCTATGAAAAAGCCAGCAGCAAACTGGAATCTGGTGTCACCTTGATGATGGTTTCCTGCAGAGCGTCAGGGTAAGTCAATGGTGGTTCAAACATTGCACGGGCATTATCTCAAAACCACAGGAAGTGCTTGGATTTATGCAAATGTTCATTCCACGGAGCAACCAAGTTTTATTTTCATTTTACTTTGCAGTGCTGCATGAAAAAAATTTAGAGGGCGAATTCGCCAAAAAAATTCACAGCTAATTTCACGGTTAAGTCAGATTAAATTGTGCGCCCATCACTCACTCATGCCCAAGTGAGGAGAATCTTTAGATAGGGCATTGCTTGCAAAGCAGGGAGTGTTGCACTGAAATTACTAGTACTAGAAAAGCTAAAAAAAAACTAGTTTTAAAAAAATTACATTTTTTTTGTCATGGAAAAACACCTCCTATGATCTGAAGAAATGTATATAAAAAAAACGTCAAGGTAACAACATTGTCGAGAAAATGTGTCTTTTGCTACTGGTATTGCTAATGATTTTTTTTGCCAGTTTCCTTTTATTGTGCAAGGCCATGTGTTCTACTGGTGACAATGGACTTTTATTATAGAAATTCAAGTGGTTAAGGTGGATGATATGGGGGGGGGGGGGGGAGGAATGAAGGAAGAAGACAAAACACAAATATGTAATTTTTTTTTTTAAGGTGCATTAGCAGTGACATCATAATTATAAAGCAGGCAGGGAAGGCAATAATAAAGAAGACAAAACTTTTATATCTGCTTCATAAATATACGGTGCCTGGGGTACAGCATCGGCAGTAGTATCATGGACAGAGAAACTGGAAACAGAAGGCAAAAATAGAATTCAGCTATAATTTATTTCTAGGGTATATGAGCAGCCCAGCAGCATCAGAGGATTAGTGAACTTCTAAAAATCCACTTAGCTGAGGATTTCTGATTTGTCCCTGGAATCCGATTTGCAGCACAAATTTCCCCGGTGGGTTTTTTTTTAAGGGTTATTTTTATTTTGGATATGCAGAGGATAAACACTCCCCGTTGGGTTCCCACACAGATCACTGCTTTTTTTTTTTACCTAAGCACTTTCACAGAAAGGTGACAATATTGTAAGGGAAACATGTCTTTTTCGGGGCATTACAAGATTTTTATTATTTTTGTGGCTTTTTTTTTTTGGAGGTTTGAGTATTGGAACCTTCCCTGTTTTCTTGGTGTTCTATATGGAAAACTGGAGATTGTATAGAACACCAAGAGAACAGGGAAGGTGACAGTAAAAATGAGACAGAATGCAATATGTTTAAAAAACTGAAATTATCAACAGAATGCAGTAGAAGCAACAGCATCATAAACTAGGATGGCAACTGTGACTGTACCAGTCTCAAAACGCACTGCTGCCATCAATATGTGACAGCAGCACTCTTAAATTCTTCTGCTGTCTTCTTCTGTTAGAATGTGACAATTGCACTCTCAAACTTCACCCTATGCAGAGATTTCCAGCTTATGGGACAAAAATCTAAGGCCGGCTATAGACAGATCAGAATTCGTTCAATTCAGCAGGAACTGGCTGCAGCCTAAGAGCAGGCTGCTTGTATTCAAGTTGATCGATCGACTTCAGTATAACCAGCCTGTCTAGCTTTTTTCATATGATCACTGCCAGCGGCTATAGCCGCCAACAGTTATTGTCGTATTCTGATGGCGGGGAAACCTCCCACTGTGAGAATAGAATAGTGCAAGAAAGTACTATAGGCACAAAGGCATAGGAACACACAGTATAATAAGTCTAAACTAGTCTGGGTGAAGTCCATACACTTGTGTCAGCTTGGGTTCAAGAGCGTAGCTCACTCTGTACATATAGCAGACAAAAAGAGAGAAGAAAGCGTCACTAAGTGTTGTAGAATAATAGCAGTTTATTTAAGCCCCCATAATGGGCTACTCACAGTATTATAGTGGTAAACAGGCTCATCAATATGGGGTGGTTTGACAGTCCGTATCCAGAGCTCTAAGCAGCAGCGTTTGCCATGCTATGGCTGGAAGCTGAGGCCGAAAGGAAGCCGGGGGGACAATGGAAAGGCTCCAGGGTTCCAAGGTGGAGCACGGCGTGGAGCGCAGCGTAGCACTAGCAGCTCGAGGAGTTCAGACGTCGCAGGTCCCAGGATGCTATGTGACGCATTTCAGAGCATGCACCGTGCTACGTTAGAGTGGATCAGGCAATTTTCTTCAAACCATGGTTGAAGGAAAGAAAATTGTATAGAGTATGGCTTGCTTAAAGCAGAGTTCCACTCATTTTTGTGTTTATTAAAAGTCAACAGCTACAAAAAGAGGAGCTGCTGACTTTTAACCACTTAAGGACCAGGCCTAAGTTAAAACCCCCAAACATTATATATATTTTTTTCTAACACCCTAGAGAATAAAATGGCGGTCGTTGTAATACTTTCTGTCACACCGTATTTGCGCAGTGGTCTTACAATCTCACTTTTTTTGGAAAAAATACACTTTTTTTTATATAAAAAAAACAACAACAGTAAAGTTAGCCCATTTTTTATATTGTGAAAGATGATGTTACGTTGAGTAAATTGATACCCAACATGTCACGCTTCAAAATTGCGCTGGCTTGTGGAATAGCAACAAACTTTTAACCTTTACAATCTCCATAGGCAACTTTTAAAATTTTTTACAGGTTGCATGTTTTAAATTACAGAGAAGGTCTAGGACTAATTTTTTTTTTCTTATTTATTTTACTTTTTATTTTTAACTGTTCTTTTATAAAAAAAAAAAAAAGTGTCACTTTTATTCCTATTACAAGGAATGTAAACATCCCTTGTAATAGAAAAAAAAGCATGACAGGACCTTTTAATTATGAGATCTGGGGTCAAAAAGACCTCAGATCTCATATTTACACTGAAATGCAAAAAAAATAAAAAATAAAAATGTTGTTTGAAAAAAAAAAAAAAGTCCCTTTAAGAGCTAAGGGCGGAAATGGCCTTTTTGACGATGCTTCCGCCCTGCAATGATATGGAGCCGGGTGGGAGCCATCTTCCCCTGACTCAGCTCCATGCCAAGCAGAGGACAGGACCTGATCGCCTCCGCTGCTGCCGGCCGGGGGTACCAGAGCACGGCGGGAGCGTGACCCTCTCCCGCCATCGATTAAAAGTGATCTTGCGGCGAATCGCCACGGAGACCACTTTTATCTTAAAGCAGACCGCACGCTGAAGAAGTGGATACTGGGGTTATGGGCCCTAGCTGCTGCCATAACAGCGATATTCCACTTCAAAGAGCGGGCAGTCCGTAAGTGGTTAATAAACACACACTCACCTGTCCCGCGATCCAGCGATGCGGCCGATCGAAACCCCGCTTCTCTCCCTCTCCTCTTCACGGCGCCAGAATTGCAAGTGTGGGCAACTGGCTGTGACAGCTTGCAGCTTCACATCCGGGTGCGCACTGCACATGCGCAAGTCGCCCAGCGCCTCCCCATTGGTCGGGCAATCATCTGTGACCTGTGACGTGTTGCAGGGAGAGAGGGGGAGAGGAGAACTTCCTAGGTGGCTTGAGCGGAAGTGGGAGCAGATACCTGTCAAAACTAGATACCTGTCCCCCCCACCCCAAAAAAATGACATGCCAAATGTGGCATATTTAGGGGGAAGGGTGCTTAAAGCAGAACTTCCCATTTTGGGTGGAGCTCCGCTTTAAGCACCAGCAGATCATCAAGTAATCATCAAGATTAGTGGTGATCACATTATCATCACTGCAGTTGGTTAACACCACAACCTTTTACACACCCAAACACTAGCTGCCACCACCTACTTTAAAGGAAACAAGAAGTGTTCAATGCATCTGCTGTAGCAGTTCTGATCTTCAAGAAAGTGACAGTTGCTGCCACACCAGACAGGAATTTAATGGAGTTTAAAAAATAGTAGCTGTTTTCAAAGAGGCAAGGATTCTTTAATATCTCAACAGAGCATTTAGAGATCTAGCTTAAAGAGGAGCTCCAGGCTTCTCCAAAGCTATTAAAAATCAGCAGCTACAAATACTGTAGCTGCTGACTTTTAATATAAGGAAACTTACCTGTCCAAGGATCCAGCGATGATAGAAAATTACTTAAAACCCCCGCACATTGTATATATTTTTAAAGCAGAGACCCTGGAGAATAAAATGGTTGGTGTAATTACTTTGAACCCCAAACATTGTATATATTTTTTAAAGCAGAGGCCATAGAGAATAAAATGGTTGTTGTTGCAATTTTTTTATATTGCACAATATTTGCACGGCAGTTTATCAAAAGCAAATTTTCAGGAAAAAATACACTTTAATGAATTTTATTCCATACAACACAATATAATATCCAATTTTTAAATAAAATATAAAAGATCACATTACGATGAATAAATAGATACCTGACATGCCATATTTTAAAATTGCACACATCCTTGGAATGCTGACAAACAATGGTAAATTATCCATAGACAATGCTTTAAAAGCCTTTACAGGTAACCAGTTTTGAGTTACAGAAGAGGACTTATTAGAATTATTGCTCCTATTGTGACGTTTGCAGAAATACCTCATATGTGTAGTGTGTTCACCGCTTACACATGCATGCAGGTATGTGCATGTTCGCATTTGCATGGGAGCACAGGGGAACGGGGGTGATTTAAAATGTTTTAATTTTACATGTTTTTTTTACACTGTCCCTTTTTTTTTTTTTTTTTTTAACTTTATTGCTATAACAAAGGATGAACTTTGTGATGGCTCTCCCTAGTGATGGCCCTCTTTATGGTGAGATCTGGGGTCTATTAGACCCCAGATCTCTCCTCCGCCCTCCAAAGAAGCCAATTAAACTGAGATTGGTTTGATCGGCTTTACAACCCGGTAATGACAAACAAAACTAAATCGGAAGTGACAAAATCATTGTCGTTTTCAGTCTGGCATCACAGAAGATAAGGTACAACAGAAATTCCTCTCACTCTGTCTAGGGCATCCAATGCAACAGGTCACATTGCTATGGGGCTTTCCAGTCAGTTGGGAGAGCCCAGTAAAGGTGGAGGCCAACAGCAGGAGGTGGCGGGAGGGGGGATCCTCTTCCTCTAATTGTAAAAGTGATCAGGCAGCTATATAGCCGCTAGGATCACTTTTACCATATAGGGTAAAAAAATTATATTGGATCATGGCTGCTGCAACCATGACCCAGATCTCACCGCTCCCACCCGAGGACATACAGGAATGTCCCAGGGATGGGAAACATTAAGAGCCCTTGCACACTGGGGCGGTTTTCAGGCGGTATTGCGCTAAAAATACCGCCTGAAAACCGCCCCTAAACAGCTGCCGCTGTTTGTTCAGTGTGAAAGCCCGAGGGCTTTCACACTGAAGCGCTGCGGTGACAGGACGGTGAAAAAAGTCCTGCAAACCGCTTCTTTGGAGCGGGGAAGGAGCGGTGTATTCACCGCTCCTTCCCCGCTCCTGCCCATTGAAATCAATGGGACAGCGCGGCTATACCGCTGTAATACCGCGGCTATAGCCGCGCTGTACGAGGGATTTAACCCTTTTTCGGCCGCCAGCGGGGGGTTAAAACCGCACCGCTAGCGGCCGAATACCGCTGCTAGAACGACGGTACAGCAGCGCTAAAAATAGCGCTGTTGTACCGCCGACGCCCCCACCGCCCCAGTGTGCAAGGGCTCTTAAAGAAAATATGTTTTTAAAAAAACAGACAATAACAACAGTAAAATAAGGAAAATTAAAATGATATTAAAGTCTTGTTTTTTTTTTTTTAAATAACAAACCTGTTATACTTACCTGCTCTGTGCAGTGGTTTTGCACAGAGCAGCCCAGATCCTCCTCTTCTCGGGTCCCTCGTCAGTGCCGAGTGCCCCCACAGAGAGCAGCTTGCCATGGGGGCACCCGAGCTGAGCCAATCCTCTGTGTGTCCATTCAGACATGGAGCTGCGGCTCAGCCCTGTCTCCTTTCTCTCCTCATTGGCTCACTGACTTTGATTGACAGCAACGAGGGCCAATGGCGCCCGCTGCTGTCTCAACCAATGAAGAGGGAGAGTCCCGGACAGCCGAGACTTTCATGCAGCATTGCTGGATCGAGATGGGGCTAAAGTAATTATTAGGGGGGGGGCTGAGGGGGGCTGAGGGGGGCTGCTGCACACAGAATGTTTGTTATCTTAATGCATAGAATGGCTGACTTCCAGTGAATTGGATAACTACTACATTCCCCCCCCCCCCCCGGAATAATGGTATCGTAGAGTTGAGAACATCAAATGTATAGAGGAGCTAACGAGTTTGTTGAAGGGCGGGGGAGAGCATTGCTGTAATACCTTGAATTACTGGAATGACCACGTAGCCGGTTGAGCTAGATCCTCCTGGTCTTAACTACTGTTCCTATGTCCATCTGCCCCTGTGATATTGTGATAATTCTTTCTCCTCCACATGGGCACCTTCTATTCTAACTACGCATTGCTGGAGTCGCCTCTCCTATACTTCTTATTACACAGACTGCATTTATATATTTTTATACCAAACCTATTTGGTTTGCCAACCATTTCTAAGTCTCGATGATTATTGGTTGCAATATGATATCTCTAAATTGCACTGCTAGGTCATTTTCATTAGGCATTCTATCTTCATAACGCTCTCTTCTGATTTCTTGAATGCAATACCTCTTGTTTATTTTCCCTAGCATCAGTCTAATTTTTTTATTAATATAGAAACCTGTGTTGATGGAGACTTTGATTATTTTTCCATGAAACAATACCTGATCTCAGTGATCTTTGCGCTCTGTATTCCTTCTCTTTGATATCTCATCTATATTCTGTATATTCCGTCATATATTGATAACTTTATAAATAAAGAATGCAAAAAAAAAAAAAACGTGACAAGTACTTAATGAAATTTACCTGGTCTTGGTTCCAAAGACTGACTCTGAGTCTGATTTGATGTTTCAGAATCATTGGCTTTCAAGAATGACTCTCAACATGCCTGCAAAGTTTCGATGGAGACGTGAGCTGTCATCTGCCATATGCAGTATGTTTTTGTTGACCCTCCAGAGGGTGTTTCCAGACAGGCATTGAAGTGTTTTTTCAGCAGACACTCCCTGAAGGCTGGATTTTCTAAATGCATCAATATTTTATATTTGGGTAGGCGCTTGCTATGAATGTAAATTTTCTCATGGATTGTGTGTAGAGTTTGAGAGAGTAGTTTCAGGTCAAGAAGATCTTGACCCCAAATGTGTACAGTATATGCTTCTAAATAATTTACGACAGCCAATTATGAGTCTCTGGTCTAATAACTGCTATTAGCGCTTCCACTTGCCAAATTTCTGCTAAGTACTGTTTACGACGGGGCTTAATTAGAAGTCTTTTGAGCATTTGCAAACCCTACTAGTACTGTTTAGTCAACGTGATCTGCTTAAGCTGGTTGTGTTCTAGTGTGGGGGTGTTCAATCTTGCCTGTGGATTTTTGGGCCTCATGCACACTGGACATTTTTACAGCTACTGATTTTGGCGTACAGCCAGTGAACTCCCCAACATGTTATCCTATGTGTCCATGCACACATAGGCTTTTATCAGCATTTTTTGGCAGAGGTGTTTTCAGGCTGGAAAAAACAGAACTACTGCTGTACAAATGCTCTAACGCTGATAAACGCGGTAAAACGTGATGAAATGCCGCAAAACACAGCTAACTGGCGTTTGTGAGAGTTTTTGAGATTCAACTTTTTTTTAAGCAATATTTTTGGACACTTTTCTTCTGTAAATTCCTACATTTCTCAGTGTGCTTTGCTGTTCTTGCTTTCAATGTCTGACCTGTGCTGTGTGCAAACAGGAACATGTCCTTTGCTGCTGATATTCCTCAGGTTGGTTAGGTACAGGTGACAGGTTCAACCTGTACGGGCCATCAGAGCCTTCAAATGGTTGTAAAGTCAGGTTTTTTATTATTATCATTATTATTATTATTATTATACGAGATTTATATAGCGCCAACAGTTTACGCAGCGCTTTACAATGTATAAGGGGGGACAACACAATTACAGTACAGTTCAATACAGTCATAGATCGATTAGTGAGGTGTATTAGTCTAGCAGCAGCATTCATAATAGACTGAAGGGGGGATAGCCTGCTTAAGGGTAGGCCATTAAAGAGAGAGTTGCAGTAGTCGAGGCAGGAAATAATCAAGGAGTGAATAAGTTGCTTTGTGGTGTCATTAGTCAGGAAGGGTCGAATTCTGGAGATGTTGCGGAGGTTAAGGCGGCAGGATTTAGCCAGTGATTGGATATGGGGGCTGAAGGAGAGGTCAGAGTCAAGGATTATGATGCATTAAGATAAAAAGCCTGTGTGCAGCAGCCCCCCCCCCCAATACTTACATGAGGTCCATCTCTATCCAGTGATGTCCACGAGTCCCTCAGCCATCTGGGACTCCCCCTCCCGATTGGCTGAGACACAGCAGTTGCACCATTGGCTCCCACTGCTGTCAATCAAAGTCAGTTAGCCAATCAGGAGAGAGAGGGGTGGGGCCAAACCACAGCTCCATGTCTGAATGGACACACGGAGCTGCAGCTCGGCTCGGGTGCCCCCATAGAAAGCTGCTTGCTGTGGGAGCACTAGACAGGAGGGAGGGGCCAGGAGCAGCAAAGAGGGACCAGAGAAGGGAGGATCCAGGCTGCCCTGTGCAAATCTACTGCACAGAGGAGGTAAGTATAACATGTTTGTTTTTTTGTTTTTTTTAAAACAAGACTTTACAATCACTTTCAGGGTTGACACCATCCACAAGTGCAGCTGCCCACCTGTCACATGTACCTAACCCTGAACACAGTTCTATTAATAAATCTATCACTCGATCAATCATTGTATGTAGATTAGATAAGATAAGATTTATTGTCATTGTAGAAGACAAATTCACAATGAAATTACATTTCTACTCCACACATTATTCATACATCAGAATTATCAACCATGCATTTACCACACAGGATTTAATTATACCAAAAAATATATATATATATATATATATATATATATATATATATATATATATATATATATATATATATATATAAAAGTGTACCCGTATTATAAAAGTATAAAAAGTGTCCTCATATTAAAAATGCAACAAGACAATAAAATAAGACTATGTGACCTCTTTCATTTCATTCCTGCATTGATAGCCTTAATAGCCCTGGGAAAGAAGCTCTCTTTAAATCTATTTGTCCTTGTTTTAATCACCCTAAAACATCTCCCAGATGGCAATAATTCAAAGAAATGACAACCAGGATGAGTCTGGTCTCTCACTAGTTTTCCTCCTCTACAAAGGCAACGAGTCTCATAGATTTCTTCTAGAGAAACAAGTTCACACCCTACAATTTTTTGTGCTGTTCGAACCACTCTCTTTAGAGCATTTTTATCTGCCTGCGTACAACTAGGATACCAAACTAGAATACAATATGTTAATGTACTCTCAATTTGCAGAGCAATAGAAGGTCTCTAGTACCTTCCTTCCCAAGCCATTCTTCCGTCGCAAAAAATATAAACGCTGTTGCGATTTCTTAATAATGGCTTTAACGTTGATTGGCCAGGATAAGTTTTCAGAAATGCATGTTGCCAAAAACGTAAAGGTAGAGACCCTGGTGCTGGTTCAAGCCTGTTCCTTCTGAAAACTACAATCAGTTCCTTTGCTTTCCCTGTGTTTAGGATCAGGTTATTCGCTGTACACCATTCCACTATCTTATCAACCTCTCTACTGTATTGCTCCTCATCGTCTCCAGGGATACAACCGATTACGGTAGTGTCATCGGCAAACTTAACTCTACTATTGGTGTCATAATAGGGGGTGCAGTCATATGTGTACAGAGCATACAAAAACATTGTATTTTTTTTTTTTTTTACAGAACTTAGAGATGGAGACCGAGAGCAGCCCATCTTCTAGAGGCTGTGGAAGGGGTCATAGCCAGCATCAGAGGAGTGCAGGACTAACAGTGGAAACTGAGCAGAGGACTTTGGAGCTGCTGCAGGAAATACGGCAGGGGTGGCGGAGCATGGATCCACTGTTAGATCCAAAAAATGAGAGCAGCAGCTACTTAAGAAACATGTACCATTTTATGGAGGACATAGTTGGGGACCTTGAAAAGTAATGCATGTATGCTGTGGCCATTCTGTATCATTCAGCCGAACTAACTGATGGGCTACCACCTGCAATTCCAAGTATTGTTTTCCAAGGTCCTTCCATGTACCCAGGGACCTCAGCAGCAGCACATAGTACCCTATTGCTATTCTCCTCCTCAATGTCTGCCCCACCAACCCATTATCAAAAAGCTACATACCATCTCCCCCAATCCACAGGTTATTTTCCCCCAGCTAGGCCGCCCCCAACAACATTTTTATATGGAGAGTCATCTTTTAGTTACCATGGCCCCACCATTCCCAAGTTCTTCACCTCCCGCATTGCCTGGCCCCCAATCCTTAGTAGATGTGCCCCCTCCACGCCCGCAAGCAGCCATGCATACCTATGGAGACCAGTTGGTCCTTCAGACGCAATCTCCACAGGCATCCCAAGGGGAGAGTTCCTCCTCACTTCCTGTTTACCATCAATTGTAGACCTCATATTTTTTTTTCAATTTTCAAGTAATCTTTGACATGTAAAAATGTATACATAGTTAAAAATATTTTTGTTTGTATTTTTATAAAATTATTTTTCTAATATATTTCTAAATTATGTTATTTTTTTTTTATTTAGTTAATTTACTATTTGCACTTTTAATTAAAGTTATTTATAAGTTTTAATTGGATACTTTTTTCCTCTGTGTGGGCCAAATGCATGCAGTACCTGAAGCGGACTGCATGTTTGGGGCCCCTGCAGAGGAAAAGTAAAAATATTTCCATCTGCGTGTAGCTCACCTATGCAGTGGATATATATATATATATATATATATATATATATATATACATATATATATATATATATATATATATATACAGTGGATATAAAAAGTCCTGTTAAAGTGTCAGATTTCTGTGATGTAAAATATGAGACAAAGATAAATAATTTCAGAACTTTTTCAACCTTTAATGTGACCTATAAAACTGTGCAACTAATGCCGCGTACACACGAGCGGACTTTACGGCGGACTTTGCCCGGCGGACTGGATTTCGTCGGACAATTCGATGTGTGTGGGCTCCAGCGGACTTTGTTTGCTCAAAAGTTGGACGGACTTAGATTTGAAACTTGTTTAAAATTTATCCGTTGAAATCGAGTCCGGTCGAAAAGTCCGCCGTCTGTATGCTAGTTCGACGGACAAAAAGCCACGCTAGGGCAGCTATTGGCTACTGGCTATGAACTTCCTTGTTTTAGTCCGGTCGTACGTCATCACGTACGAATTCGACGGACTTTGGTGGATTGTGTGTAGGCAAGTCCGTTCATTCAGAAAGTCCATCGGAAAGTACGTAGAAAAGTCCGCCGGGCAAAGTCCGCCGTAAAGTCCGCTCGTGTGTACGCGGCATTAGTTGAACAACAAACTGAAATCTTTTAGGTGGAGGGTAGTAAAAAAAAAATAATAATAATAATAATAATAATATGGTTGCATAAGTGTGCACACCCTTAAACCTTTTGATTTTATTACAGCACTCAGTCTTTTTGGGTATGAACATGGCACATCTTGACTTGACAATATTTGCCCACTCTTCTTTGCAAAAACACTCCAAATCTGTCAGATTGTGAGGGCATCTCATGTGCACAGCCCTCTTCAGATCACCCCACAGATTTTGAATCGGATTCAGGTCAGTTCATCTAGTGAAGAATTCCTTTGTTGATTTGGATGTATGCTTTAGGTCATTGACCTGCTGAAAGATGAAGTTCTTCTTCATGTTCAGCTTTCTAGCAGAAGCCTGAAGGTTTTGTGCCAATATTGACTGGTATTCGGAACTGTCCATAATTCCCTCTACCTTGACTAAGGCCCCTGTTCCAGCTGAAGAAAAACAGCCCTAAAGCATTATGCTGCAACCACCATGCTTCACAGTGGGTATGGTGTTCTTTTGGTGCAGTGGCAGCTGGTGTTTTTTTTTTGGGGGGGCGCAAACAACCCTCCCGGGTGGCCAGTGGCACTTACCCCATCTAGGCAGCGGGCATCGGGCAGCGCCACCTGTGTCCTCTTCTCCGTCCGCTTCTGCCATGCCTCTCCTCCCTTCCTCCTAGGCGTCCAATAGGATTGCCTGTCCTTTCAGCCATTCGAGTGATGGGTCTCAAGGCCCACTTCCTGATTGGCCGGAAAGAGGATCAGTGTTACAACAGCGAATATTAATTCGCTGTTGTAACACACCTGGGTGGGCTTGGCTCACAGTGCTTGCTCCCCAAGCCCACCCTATTTTGAAGCCTCTGGCTCTAATCAGGTGCTTCAACCCCCCCCCCCCTATTGGAATCCATGCATCTGGGTGTCCTGCATGGGGGCAGGAAGCATGGGTAGGGCGGCTGCCGCTGGTGCAGTGTTTTTCCGTCAAACATATCTTTTGGAATTATGGCCAAAAAGTTCAACCTTGGTTTCATTAGACCATAACACATTTTCCCACATGCTTTTGGGAGACTTAAGATGTGTAATTTCTGCAAAATTTAGCCGGGCTTGGATGTTTTTCTTCGTAAGAAAAGGCTTCAGTTCTGCCACTCTACCCCATAGCCGACATATGAAGAATATGGGAGATTGTTGTCACATGTATCATACAGCCAGTACTTGCCAGATATTCCTGCAGCTCCTTTAATGTTGCTGTAAGCCTCTTGGCAGCCCCCCTGACCAATTTTCGTCTCATCTTTTCATCAATTTTGAAGGGACGTCCAGTTCTTTGTAATATCAAGTGGAGAAAATATGGCACAACAGTTACAATGACTGTCTTCACTGTGTTCCATGATATATCTAATGCCTTGGAAAGTCTTTTGTACCCTTCTCCTGACTGATACCTTTTTACAATGAGATCCCTCTGATGCTTTGGAAGTTCTCTGCGGACCATGGCTTTTGCTGTAGGATGCGACTAAGAAAATGTCAGGAAAGATCTTCTAGAACAGCTGAACTTTATTTGTGGTTAATCAGAGGCACTTTAAATGATGGCAGGTGTGTACTGATTTAACATGATTGTGAATGTGATTGTTTAATTCTGAATACAGCTACATCCCCAGTTATAAGAGGGTGTGCACACTTATGCAACCACATTATTTTAGTTTTTTATTTTTTACTTCCCACTTAAGAGATTTCAATTTGTTTTTCAACTGAGTTGTACAGTTTATCGGTCACATTAAAGGTGGAAATTGTTCTGAAATGATTTATCTTTGTCTCATTTTTTACATAACAGAAACCTGACATGTTAACAGGGGTGTGTAGACTTTTTATATCCACTGTATGTGTGTATGTGTAGCGCTGGTAGATTTCTACCACTAGATCTACTGCTGATAGGTAAATTTAGTGGGTTACTTGTTAGGTGAAGTTAGATTTGCCTCTGTTCCAGCTTGGCTGAGTTGCGTGTAGTTTCACACTGCGCCGGTGGGTGTCGTTATCACCATGGGTCGGTGTTGGAAAGGCAATGTGTTGAAGCGTATGAGTGCTCCTCTGTCCCGGGGACAATTCGGTGGAGTTGGTCCTCCGAGTTGCATTCTGGGAGAGGGTATTTATGGGACAGACGACATGTTTAGGGGTTCGTTTTCAGTACCACCTCGTGGTCCTCCGATCCGGAGGCCCACGTCGCTGCGACGTGTGGGTGGGCCCAGAAGCCTGTCTGGGGCCTACCACAGCAGCAGAGGAGTGGTCCTGGGCTGTCTATCCTGTGTGAAGAAGCTGGACAACTGAGAAGATCCCAGGGGAGGACCCGTCATGGAAGGATCATGCAGAGTGCTGGTCTGGAGAGGGGCCTGGCGACAAAACTTCAAATTTTTGATTTAACAAAATGTTTTTTGAAAAAAAATTCTTCCATAAACATGCAAACCAAAGAGATAACATTTCACATACTGATGATCCTGCCATGACAATTCACCATCCGGTGATACAAAAAATATACCAAATTGGTTGCAAATGACCTTTACCTGTAAGTCCATGCACTACATGCTAACTTGGATTTGCTGGTGTTGGTTCTCCGGTGCTTGTCTCCTTGTCCAGAGAAAATTTTGAAGGACACAGCAGGCAATTTCCACTTTAATGGCATTCTCAACATCCAGCTACATGCATGACAGCAAGACTCTCTCCACTTTCATGTGAGGATGCACATTCTACAACACGACGGGCATGGCTGAGACAATAATAAAATATTCTCTGTCTCAGTTTACTATGCTTCAGTTATGAATGGACAAAATCCGTGATTGGTACTAATCACATGTCATGTCCATTCAAGAAAGGAAGGGGCTGGTAAATGACGTATTTACCAGCCCTTTCCCCGCTCTCCATCCTGACACATCCCTCACAGCAGCCGACAGGAGAGGGAGGGGGGAAGCCAGGGAGACAAGACCAGAGGGGACAAGGAAGGGCCAGGGAAGCACACAGGGGCCTGGGGGCAGCAGAAAGAAGACGAATCTGGATAGGAGGGGTGGCGGGGGTGGCATATAGAGGAACCAATATCCCTCCATTTTTTTCCCTGCAGCAACTAAATGACTGTGGGAGGGAGAGGAGGAGAAGCAGTCTTTCAGTGGCTACAGGATAATAGAGGGCATTGGTTCCTCTATATCAGTGGTTCTCAACTCCAGTCCTCGGGACCCACCAACAGGCCAGATTTTAAGTATTACCTTGGGGAGTTGCAGACTAGAATACTGCAATCACTGAGCAGCAAATGATATCACCTGTGATGTATTTCAGCTATCTTGCAAACCTGGCCTGTTGGTGGGTCCTGAGGACTGGGGTTGAGAACCACTGCTCTATATGCTGCCCCACCTGTGCAGGTATACAGGGGAGTCACATAGGCCCCCTGGAGCATTAGGCCGGGCCACAATTGTGAACTCTGTACTCTGTGCTTCTATTTCTAAAATCATTCCTTATTTGCAACATTTTTTTTCACACCTGCCTAAAATTTTGACATATTCTTTCTACCTTTCTTGCAGCATTGATTCAGCAACATCACAGACCGGGCAGAGAAACTTTCTGGGAAGAAAACATTTTCTTTTTTTATGACCCTGGATCTATCCAGCGACACCCCCAAGGCAAGAAGTGTTCATTCTAGGGTGGAGTTGCTGCAAAACATCAGTATTGAAGTTCAGCAATGGGAACTTGGAAAGGCAGGCTTTCTTTATGATAATAATGGGCAGCACATTAGCTTGGGCATAATTGGCAGCACTGAAGATGCCGGCGCCTGCACCCGGACCCGATAGACAGATCGGCTTGGGGTGCTCACTTTGCTGGCTCCCTGGACAGGTAAGTGTCCTTTTATTAAAAGTCAGCAGCTACAGGATTTGTAGCTGCTGACTTTTATTTTTTTTCCCTCCAGTCTGGAACTTCGCTTCGCTTTAATTGGGCCTTGTACACAATATGTGTGTATGTGAGATAGGGACATTTAGATTGTAAGCTCTTTAAAGCCAGGGACTGATATGAATATACATTATGTAAAGCACTTAAAAAAATGTTGGTGTTATATAAAATGCCTGAAATAAAAAAATACCACTGATGGCCAGTATAACATAAGATAGGGATAAGTGGATAAGTGGTCAGTTTAGCTTATTGTAGGACTCGCCAGGCATGCAAACCCTTATGATCGGAGCATTTTTTGCGATTTGGCACTGCCTGACAACCTGATAATTGTGCGGTCTTGCAACGCTGTACCCAAACAAAAACGTCCTTTTTTGTCCCACAAATAGAACTTTCTTTTGGTGGTATTTGATCACCTCTGCGGTTTTTATTTTTTTGCGCTATAAACAAAAAAAGACTGCCAAATTTGAAAAAAAAAAGCACTTGTTATTTGTTGCTATAATAAGTATCCCCCAAAAATATGTAAAACAAATTTCTTTCTCATTTTGGGCCGATATGTATTCTTCTACAGATTTTTGGTAAAAAAAAAAAAAAAATCGCAATAAGTGTATATTGATTGGTTTGCAAAAGTTATAGCATCTACAAAATAGGGGATAGATTTATGTAATCTTTATTATGATTTCTTTTTATTAGTAATGGCAGTGATCTGCGATTTTTATCGGGACTTCTACATTGCGGCGGACAGATCAGACACTTTTGACACTATTTTGGGACCATTGACATTTATACAGCGATCAGAGCTAAAATAGCCACTGATTACTGTGTAAATTTCACTGGCAGGGAAGGGTTTAAACACTAGAGGGCGATCAAGGGTTTAACTGTGTTCCCTCAGCTTGTTCTAACTGTGGGGGGGATGGGCTACCTAGGACATGACAGAGATCACTGGGAGCATGCCTATGTTTACATAGGCATTTCCGCGTTCTGCCTCTCCTCGTCTCGGTCCACCAGCGGACTTCGGGTCCGGAACCTGCTGGCACAATTGCGCGGCGGGCATGCGCCTGCTAGCCCGAGATTAGGAGGGGACGTACAGGTACACCCTTTTGCGCACATGTGCCATTATGCCGACGTACATCATTAAAGGTGGAAAAAGTTCTGCAATTATTTCTTTGTCTCATTTTTTTACATCACAGAAACCTGACATGTTAACAGGGGTGTGTGGACTTTTTATATTCACTGTATGTGTGTATGTATGTGTATAAATATATATATATATTTTACATGCATACATTTTTTTTTTTTTTTTTGGAAACAAAGAGCAAAGTGACAAAACTTCAAATTTGTGATTTAACAAAATGTTTTTTGAAAAAAAAATCTTCCATTAACATGCAAACCAAAGAGATAACATTTCACATACTGATGATCCTGCCATGACAATTCACCATCCAGTGATACAAAAAATTTAACAAATTGGTTGCAAAGGATCATCACCTGTAAGTCCATGAACTACATGCTAACTTGGTTTGCTGGTGTTTGTTCTCCGGTGCTTGTCTCCTTGTCCCAGAGAAAATTTTGCGGCGGTCGGGAAGCGGTTAAAGTGATTTTAACGTCGTTTTTTTTTTAAATAACAAACAAGTCATACGTCATACTTACCTGCTCTGTGCAATGGTTTTGTACAGAGCAGCTGCGATCGTCTTCTTCTCTGGTCCCCCGCTGGTGTTACTAGCTCCTCCCCCCTGCCAAGTGCCCCCAGAGCAAATAGCTTGCTGTGGAGGCACCCAAGCAGGCTCGCTCCTGAGCAGCTGATCTACGTGTCCATTCAGACATGGAGCCGTGGCTCGGCCCCACCCCCTTTCTCTTCTCATTGGCTCACTGCCTGTGAATGACAGCCAATGGCTCCAGCTGCTGTCTCAGCCCATGAGGAGGGAGAATCCCTGGAGAGCCAAAACTCTTGTGCACATCCCTGGATTGAGAGGGGCTCAGATAAGTATTAGGGGGGCTGAGGGGGGCTGCTGCACACAGAAGGTTTTTTTTACCTCCAAGCGTAGAATGCATGAAGCTAAAAAAGCCTTTAGAACAACTTTAAATGTTTTATATGTGGTTTACTATGTTATGCTTCAAATCTCATACTATGTTATGGAATGCTTTAAATCTCAAAAAATACCCATCTTCTAGAGGCAAAAATTAAAGGAAGATGAAAGAAATAAAAAGAAAAGTAAAGGACAGAAAATAAAAAGAGCATACTGTGGAAGAGAAGTATAGGGAAGAGAGGGTTTGTGTGGGAGGTTATCCCAGGGGGTCAACGCTTGTAGGTCATGCAATATTCAATAAGTAGCAATTAGAGGGGATAAACCTCTGTCCAAGAAGCCTACATTTAATTGTATTTTTCAGTGTATTATTCATTCAACAATAAACAACCAAGTCCCCAAAATGAATCCCACAGCAGTTTTCCGTTATATTATCCTATTTCCATCTCTTCCTTTTTCAGCAGACTTTACCATTCCACCAGTACTTGTCTAGTATCCTTGTTAATTATATCCGTAGGTAAATAGCGGATGCTGCCCTGAAATTGTCAGGGATAAAAGGAAAATGTATTTTTGTCAACTCTTTTTTTTTTTTAATTATCTTTCTTTCATACAAGGCGCACAACCTTTCCTGCTTGGACCACCTCTCGGCTAGGATGCCATTTTACACATAGAATATTTCAGGGCATTATGTGTTTGTTCTTTGATTTTCTGCTAGTCTTTATCTGTTTTTTAACATTGCGACAGTGTGTAAATAAGCCTATTGACTATATTTCTGCTGATAACAGAAAAAATGCATGGTGATTAGGGATAAATGAAGTGATTTGGCAAAATTGATCTCTCATTGTGCAAAATTTGTTTGAAGAAAAGGCCAAACAATCTCCCTTTATTTTTAATTTAGATGATTGTTTGGGGTGTATTTAGTGTCTAGCTTATTTCTTTGAAGTGTTCTCAGTTTTTTTTCTGTCCTTTTAATATTTTTATTTGTATTTTTTTTTTTTAATGTCTGTTTTTTTCTGTGAAAAAAGTAAAACAATGAAGCTAATGAGAGCAATTTTTTGTTGGCACGAGAACAGGTCCAAGAAAGTTGAAGGGAACTTTTGTAACCCTCAGGAGCCATTTAAAGCTCTTTGCATCTTTAAAAACCATTGTATAGCAAATTGAGGTTACCTTCTTTGACTTAAAGTGATTGTAAAGTCTTGTTTAAAAAAAAGAAAATAACAAACATGTTATACTTACCTCCTCTGTACAGTTGGTTTTTGCACAGAGCAGCCCATATCATCCTCTTCTTGGGTTGCTCTTCGCTGCTCCTGGCCCCTCTCTCCTGTCGAGTGCCCCCACAGCAAGCAGCTTGCTATGGGGGCACCCGAGCCTAGTCACAGCTCCGTTTGTCCCGACCCGGCCCCGCCCCCTCTCTCCCCTGATTGGCTAACTGACTTTGATTGACAGCCACGGGAGCCAATGGTGCTGCTGCGTCTCAGCCAATCAGGAGGAGAGTCCTGGGCGGTTAAGACACTCGTGGACATCGCTGGAGAGAAAAGTAAGTAGGGGGTGCTGGGGGACTGCTACACACAGAAGGTTTTTTTATCTTAATGCATAGAATGCATTAAGATAAAAAACCTTCTGCCTTTACAACTCATTTTAAGCATTTCACTAATGTTTTGGAAAAATAAAAGTTCTCCATTTTGCTCATTCCCAGTGGTGATAACTATTCAGAAAAAAACAGCCTCTTCAAAAACTATAGGCCAACCATGCCTAATGATAAATTAGGACTTTACTAAGAAAGTTTTCCATATGAACCAATATTTTTAAGCTCTGGTTCACACCAGTGCGGCTTTGAAATCGTTCCACTTCAATGTAATTTCAAAGCCGCACATCAGTGCGATTTGCACTGCCAAATTCATTACGGCTTGTGACTTAATTTAACGGAAGTCTATGCAAGTCGCAATGAAAGTGGTAAAACGTAGTGCAGAAACCTTTTTCATAATCGCTGCGACATAAATCGCAGTGATATGAATGGTTGCATTGCTGGCTATGGAGTGCAGCTTGTCATGCAATTTGGTACTGTCAAATCACATGACAAGCCGCACCGGTGTGAATGGGAGCTTACAGTGGTAAACTTCATATTATATCAGTGAATTTTTAGGTTACACTGCTACTCCTGTTATTTAAAATAATTTATAAGTTCCTGTCTGATGTTTAACATCCCTCAAAGACTTCCAGACTTTTTTTTAAACGCATAAAGATTATACATCTAATCTGATTTTTTTTCATGGTATTGAGCGAAGATTGCCTAATGAGAGAGGAGGGAATCTCAGGTCCAAACTACTGACGTGAAGTATATTGAATTGTTAAGTTAGGTTCTAACATTCTAGTAAGCTTAAATCACAGATGGCATATTGATCTGTTTATGAAAGCATCATTTTCTCCCAATTATAGATTTTGGCTACAAGGGCAAGTTTAGAGGGTGGTGATAAATAGGGAGTACTCAGAATGGTCAGGGGTGGGTAGTGGGGTCCCCCAGGGTTCTGTGCTGGGACCAATCCTGTTTAATTTGTTCATAAACGACCTGGAGGATGGGATAAACAGTTCAATCTCTGTATTTACGGACGATACTAAGCTAAGCAGGGCAATAACTTCTCCGCAGGATGTGGAAACCCTGCAAAAAGATCTGAACAAATTAATGGGGTGGGCGACTACATGGCAAATGAGTTTCAATGTATAAAAATGTAAAATAATGCATTTGGGTGGCAAAAATACGAATGCAATCTATACACTGGGGGGAGAACCTCTGGGGGAATCTAGGATGGAAAAGGACCTGGGGGTCCTAGTAGATGATAGGCTCAGCAATGGCAAGCTGCTGCTAACAAAGCAAACAGAATATTGGCATTAAGAAGGGGATTAACTCCAGGGATAAAGTGATAATTCTCCCACTCTACAAGACTCTGGTCCGGTCACACCTAGAGTATGCTGTCCAGTTTTGGGCACCAGTCTTCGGGAAGGATGTACTGGAAATGGAGCGAGTACAAAGAAGGGCAACAAAGCTAATAAAGGGTCTGGAGGATCTTAGTTATGAGGAAAGGTTGCGAGCACTGAACTTATTCTCTCTGGAGAAGAGACCCTTAAGAGGGGATATGATTTCAATTTACAAATACCGTACTGGTGACCCCACAATAGGGATAAAACTTTTTTGCAGAAGGGAGTTTAACAAGACACATGGCCTTTTATTAAAATTAGAAGAAAAGAGGTTTAAACTTAAACTGCGTGGAGGGTTCTTTACTGTAAGAGCGGTAAGGATGTGGAATTCCCTTCCACAGGCGGTGGTCTCAGTGGGGGGCATCGATAGTTTCAAAAAACTATTAGATAAGCACCTGAACAACCACAACATACAGGGATATACAATGTAATACTGACATATAATCACACACATAGGTTGGACTTGATGGACTTTTGTCTTTTTTCTACCTCCCCTACTATGTAATAGGTTACAGATACCCTTTTCCTTTTTTTTCCTTTTCTTTTTTTCCCCTTTTGTTTAATCCTGGAAAACTCAAGCTATAAAAATAAATGATCTATTTTGGGTTGAATATGGAGCTGAGGTTTTTGGATACACTTATTCATGAATACAAAGTAATGACTTTTGCCAGTGTCTAATAATATCCAAATACGTCATTGGAAAAGCCGTGGAATTGTATCTGATGTTGCTTTTTATAGATGTATTTGTAACGATCTGATTGTGTTTGTGTTTATGCAGTTTACCACTCTGGGTTTTCCATACTATTCAGGGAGGTAGCCTGGAAATTGATTATTACATTTCTATTTATTCTACTGCATTAGAGTGCGTGTATAAGTATCATCTAACTTAAAGCTGAACTACAGCTAAATACACAGATGAAATGTTATTATTATTATGAATATAATTATTATTATACAGGATTTATATAGTGCCAACAGTTTGCACAATGCTATATAATATAAAGGGAGGCCGTACGATTACAATACAGTTTAATACTGAATGGATAGGAGGGCCCTGATCATGGAACTTACAATCTGAAGTGGGGGGAGATATACATGAGCTCTTTTACCTGCCAAAATGGATTGTATCTAGGTCGTCCAGGACCCTCCCTCCTGATTGGCTGAGACACAGCAGCGGCGCCATTGGCTCCCACTGCTGTCAATCAAAGTCAGTTAGCCAATCAGGAGAAAGAGGGGGCGGGGCCGAACCGCAGTTCTGTGTCTGACACAGAGCTGCAGCTCTGCTCGGGTTCCCCCATAGCAAGCTGCTTGCTGTGGGGGCACTCAGCAGGAGGGAGGAGCCAGGAGCACCAAAGAGGGACCTGAGAAGAAGAGGATCCTGGCTGCTCTGTGCAAATCCACTGCAACAGAGAAGGTAAGTATAACGTGTTTGTTATTTATTTATTTTTTTAAAGTAAGACTTTACAATCACTTTAACTTCCACTTAGCGGTGCTCTCCCCACCTCCACTATTGTGACTGGACAGTGAAATGAGAAGCAGCACACTGACAAGTTCATCTCTTTGCCTTTCCACTCTCTCCTTCAATCAGCATGCTCCTTTAAAACTGCAGCACACTTGGTGTGTGCTGCTTCTCCCTTCCTCTTTCCATGCTCTGCTGTACAGGCTGTTCCATAGGCTGCAAAAGGCTGATACCAAGTCAATACAGGTACTTTCATTGCTTGCAAAAAAAAAAGCACATTCAATAATCTATTATTAATAACAAGTCTAAATTATGTTGTGCTTTTCATACAGTATATCTGCCTCTAGCTTCAATTACAGAAGAAAAGTAGCACTGTGTACTATATCCACACTGAAAATGTTAACCATTTTAGCTGTTAAAGCGGAGTTCCACCCAAAAGTGCAATGCGTCAGGGAGAGGAGGGGGAGAGAATCGAGGCTTCGGGCGGCCGCATCGCTGGACCGTGGGACAGGTAAGTGTGTGTTTATTAAAAGTCAGCAACTAAAATTTTTAACCACTTCCCGCCCGGCCCATAGCAGATGACGGCCGGGCGGTGGTTCAGTTATCCTGACTGGGCGTCATATGACGTCCAGCAGGATAACATGCCGCAGTGCGCCCTCGGGGGCGTGCATCACGGCGATCGGTGGAGCGGTGTGTCAGTCTGACACACCGCTCCACCGATCTTGGTAAAGAGCCTCTGGCGGAGGCTCTTTACCACGTGATCAGCCGTGTCCAATCACGGCTGATCACGATGTCAATAGGAAGAGCCGTTGGTCGGCTTTTCCTCACTCGCATCTGACAGACGCGAGTAGAGGAGAGCCGATCGGCGGCTCTCCTGGCAGGGGGGGTCTGCGCTGATTGTTTATCAGCGCAGCCCCCCCTCGGATGCCCACACTGGACCACCAGGGAAGCCGCCAGGACCACCAGGGAGCCGGGCAACATGTAGATGGCCAGGTATGTACCCCATGGCCATTCACATGTGCCCAATGTGCCCAATCTGTGCAAATCAGTGCCCACAAATGGGCACTGACTGGCACCATTTTAAATCAGGGATGTCCAGCAATGCCACCCATCAATGTGATCAGTGCCACCCATCAGTGTCAACAGTGTCACCCATCAGTGTCCGTATATGCCACCTATCAGTGCCCATCCGTGCCCACCAGTACCCACCTAGCAGTGCCCATCAGTGCCCATCCATGCCACCTATCAGTGCCACCCATAAGTACCCATCAGTGCCACCCATAAGCACCCATCAATGCCACCTACAAGTGCCCATCAGTGCCGCCTATGAGTGCCCATCGGTGCCACCTATGAGTGCCCATCAGTGCTGCATACCAGTGCCACCTATCAGTCCCCATCAGTGCCCATCATCAGTGCCCGTCAGTGCCACCTCATCAGTGCCACCTCATTTGTGCCACCTCATCGGTGCCCATCAGTGCCGTCGTATCAGTGCCCGTCAGTGCAGCCATATCAGTGCCCGTCATTGAAGAAGAAAATGTACTTATTTCCAAAAATTTTAACAGAAACAAAGGAAACTTGTTTTTTTTTCCAAATTTTTGGTCTTTTTTTATTTGTTGCGCAAAAAATAAAAACCGCAGAGGTGATCAAATACCACCAAAAGAAAGCTCTATTTGTGGGAACAAAATGATTAAAAATTTGTTTGGGTACAGTGTTGCATGACCGCGCAATTGTCATTCAAATTGCGACAGCGCTGAAAGCTGAAAATTGGCCTGGGCGGGAAGGTGTCTAAGTGCCTGGTATTGAAGTGGTTAATAAACACAAAACACGACAGGAACTCCGTTTTAATACCTGTTTTGCCTTTAAAATGGTGGTCATATGATGTTTTTCATCACTTGAACTGTAGTCTGCCTCAGGTCTGAATGTCCCTGCTACATATAATTGGCTCCTCTGAGTGGCACTAATAGAATAATAATATTAATAATACGATTATTATTAATAATAAAATATTAATAGTGTTATCATTGTTAAAAATAGTAATCATTATCATAATCGTCCTCATAACTAATAATAATAATTCATAATATTATTAATGGTAGAATAATGTAAATAATTAATAGAAGGGTTCCGGCAAGCTTTACAGTAATCCTTAAATAAGATCAGCAATGCTCAACAACATTTTCACAAGATGCTGTGGCCATAATACAAAAAAAAAGGATTTCAAGAAGCCAGTTACCAGATGCAAAAGACAAGTCTCCTGCTGTTCCCTGGGCACCACCATGGATACAAGGTCCTAAAAACTGCTGAACTGAAAGTAAAAAGCATAATTATCTTTAATATTAGTCATCTGTGGAACATAGAGATTTTTAAAGTATGTCAAAAACGTCTTCTTGTTTTCTTTTTTTTTCTTTCGGATAAAGTAGTGAACAGTTAAATGCTCTATCAGATTTTTATGTCAGTTTTTTGTTCCTGGAAATGTTTCCAGGATTAAAGTCCTCTGTGGTCAAGAAAATGTCCTATACTGTATAGGCTTTGTTTAACCACCACTTAAATTGCTGGAGTCCTGGTGGGATCATGGGGTTAGGAGCTACTGGAGTATGGGGAGAAGTGTCATTGATTTACAAGAAATATCCCATAAAGGGATAAGTGGGAAATGGTGGGGCATTAGACTGCTTTGTGCTGCTTTAATGGCAACCACATAAAGAGCTCTATGGAATGAGTAGCATCTGATTGCGATTCCACAGTTCTCCTATCCAGTTTGCAGCTAGTAGGATACTAGCTGTCAGTTTGGTCAGTTGGATTTCCCTATAATAGTTCAAAGTTTGGGGATTGCAGTCTGTAAAGGACTGGGATACATTTTCTTGCAAGAAGCATGGCTGGTCTGATTAGGTGTAAAATGTAGCATTCGCCCAACAAAGGATTTTTTCAACCTTTTGTAGTAAAACAAATATTAAGTTCCAATCTAGTGGTGTCAGTCTTGCTGCAAAGATCAAAGTTTAGGTTTTGCTTATGTTCTTTAAGTAACCGAGACAAAGTAATTATTTTTGTTTTAATAAGTGCTTGCCTGTTTTTTTGTTTTTTTTACACAAATGGCATTTTGGATAAAAAGCACCCTGATGGCAGCTTTGTGAGCTGCCCGGCTGACTGTGAGGAAGGTCTCTTCAGGTGTATTTAGAATTAATAATTCTTTACAGTACAATTTGATATCAAAACAGATATAAGGGTTCTTGAGGAGTGCTTTATTAAGATTTTAGGTAAGCTAGTGTTAGTTTTCAGTGGTGAACTAAGGTTGCTGGGGAGTGGTCTGACCAAGGCACTTCAGTAATTTTAGCGGTGAGGACTGAAGGCATGTGTGAAAAGGACGATCTGGTCAATCTATGAGTAAGTGGAATGCACCTGTTATTAGTGGGTATTGTCCCATGTGGTTGGGTTGAGCTTCCTCCAGACATCAATCGGAGTTATGATGGAAAAACATTTTGGCGAATTTTGGAAACCATTTTAGATGGGTGTTTGAGGGAAGCCTTGTCTTGTTTGGAGGATGAAGTCCAGCGCCATATAGGAATCAATATGACTAAAGCAGCTAGAAAAATGGACTTTAAAGGCACACGGGTATATTGACTATAAAAGATAAAAATGGTTTTATTTAATTACAGTCTACATAAATAGAAACACTTAATAACAGAGTCCATAGAGGAAAATTATTTTTGTATGTGCTAAATATTTCCTACCCTGCACACAACCAAGACACCACTTATTGTAACATATATGTAATAAAGCAAGGGGGGAACAATTTCCCAAGTTAATGTTACGATTGTAGATGTAAACTGGTGGATTATGGGTCGGGTTGTAGGTCCGGGTAGATGTTTTTCTTAGTAGCTCGACATGTTGGCGTCTGGACAACGCTTCTTCAGGAGCTTAAAGGTTTTCTGCTGGATGTTCATAAAATGCATCAATAAATAATACATGTATACACAAGACATATCTCAAAATAGAGTATAAGACATTAAACAAACATTTTAAAGTATACAAAATGCTCCGACCGGATATAACGGCCACATGGGGACCCCATAAAGGAATTGGTCATCCGGGAGCAGAACGGTAGGGCCAGGCAACTGGGAAACCTATGTTGTCCTAATATGTAGGTTAAAAGGTGATTTTTATAGGACTTAATAAAAGGTGGATCCCAAATTGCTCCAAATAGTCACTAGGGAAAGGGAGGGGGATCAAATTGCCCCAAAAGGAGAAATTTCCAAGGATAGATGTACAAGAGATACAGTAAGATCTTTTTGTATAATGATTACTGGTTTAAAAAACATAGTGGATATAGGGGGAAAAAAAAGGATCCGGTATTTTTATAAGTACAGCCAGAGGGTTCAAAAACGCATTAGTAAGGACCAAAAAACACACACAGCTTACCACACGATCGTGTGGTAAGCTGTGTCCCCATGTGGCCGTTATATCCGGTCGGAGCATTTTGTATACTTTACATTGTTTGTTTAATGTCTTATACTCTATTTTGAGATATGTCTTGTGTATACATGTATTATTTATTGATGCGTTTTATGTACATCCAGCAGAAAACCTTTAAGCTCCTGAAGAAGCGTTGTCCAGACGCCCAACATGTCGAGCTACTAAGAAAAACATCTCCCCGGACCTACAACCTGACCCATAATCCACCAGTTTACATCTACAATCGTGAAACACCTGGGAAATGCTGAGGATGGAAGAGGGAAAAGACCAAATAACCAGAGGTGAAGATGTGAAGAGAAAGAAAGGACAAAGCATGAGAGGACATGATAGAAATACCTGGCGTGCTGTATGAAACAGTGTGAGGGGAAGAAAGCAGTGACCCCCAAACGAACGTGACATCCAGGGAAGTGAAAGCCTCGAGAGCCAGCACCGCCGAGGCTACGCCCATATAGGCGCTACCACGGGGACCGCCCACCAACGTCACGCCGCAAAACCAAGAATAGGGATGGAATATGCGTGTAACCAATGCTCTGTAATTTAACCTCATCACACTTGTTTTGCAAATCTGTGATGTTGTACATACATACTTTTCCATTTAAGCCTCCTCTCAGTTAATTGCTCGATCTTATTATTTGATTAGACATTTTTATTTTTGATTGTATTTATTTGCCACTTAATTAAGATTCTTGTTACGTCCATGGTTTGTCTGTTTGGTGGTGGCTCCTTTGGCCCAATGCACCGCCGGCTGTTTTGGATTTCCCCCTTCCGGGAGCTGTGACGTGCCTGTCGGCTCCTCCCCCCTCCCCCTTCTGGGGGGGGTGGATCTGCCGCCACTGCACGTCAGCGTCACGCACTCCCCATCGGACATGCGCGTCCTCAAGGACGCTCATACGTCTGATTGGATGGTGTTCATCCCGCATATCACGGGGATCTGGCGGTGACGTCGGCGGGTCGGACGCTCAGTACCCGATCGACGTTGCCGCCCGCCCCTTTCTTGGTTTTGCGGCGTGACGTTGGTGGGCGGTCCCCGTGGTAGCGCCTATATGGGCGTAGCCTCGGCGGTGCTGGCTCTCGAGGCTTTCACTTCCCTGGATGTCACGTTCGTTTGGGGGTCACTGCTTTCTTCCCCTCACACTGTTTCATACAGCACGCCAGGTATTTCTATCATGTCCTCTCATGCTTTGTCCTTTCTTTCTCTTCACATCTTCACCTCTGGTTATTTGGTCTTTTCCCTCTTCCATCCTCAGCATTTCCCAGGTGTTTCAACTTAGATCCCTTCATCCCCTCACGGGTTCAACTTTCTTCCTTTGGGGCTATATCACCCTGGCATTCTCACTTTCCCACCGCTCTTTATCTTCTAGCAGTTTTGCAGTTTCTCTTCTAACCCTTACCTTTCACTTCAGGTTTTGCCTCGGGGGACCATGCCTGCCCTGGATGGCGCCCTGTGGGCTGCCCCCGTCGATCCATCCACCTCAGCTCCCGGGGGGCGGCGTCTCCTATGGTCGGGCGGTATATGGCTCCCTGCCACCACCCTACAAACCAGAATGCGTAAGCATGTACTCTGTGTGGGGCTTTCTATCACCCCACCTTTGTCTCATGTATATACTTACCATACCAATTTTTTATAATTTATATTTTCTATCCTAGATAAGATACGCGCTTGCTCCTGACGAGTGGCACAACAGCCACGAAACGCGTAGAGCTACCATTGTCGCGTTTTTTACCAGCGTCATGCATTTTTCATTTTTATTTGGAACCTTTGGAGGCTTTGGATGTTTTACTCTTTAATATATGGTTGTATAACAATATCTAATTGGTGTACCATGGAGAATTTTTATATTCATATAATCATGTATAATTGTTGCTATTATTGCCAATATTTCTTTCCATTTATGATTGATATATATATTTTGTGCATGTCATTTTTATGAATTGAATAAAATTTTCCTAGTTGTTCATCGATTTTTGTTTCTGAGCATTCACGCAATTCATTTAAAGTCCCACCCTCCTTTCTCTTAGACTAGTACAGGGATGGAAACGCATGACCACATCAGGCCATGGTTTCATTTAAAGTCCCACGGGATATATAGTCCCAACCACTTTCTAATATTAATGTATAGGGATGGAATATGCGTGTAACCAATGCTCTGTAATTTAACCTCATCACACTTGTTTTGCAAATCTGTGATGTTGTACATACATACTTTTCCATTTAAGCCTCCTCTCAGTTAATTGCTCGATCTTATTATTTGATTAGACATTTTTATTTTTGATTGTATTTATTTGCCACTTAATTAAGATTCTTGTTACGTCCATGGTTTGTCTGTTTGGTGGTGGCTCCTTTGGCCCAATGCACCGCCGGCTGTTTTGGATTTCCCCCTTCCGGGAGCTGTGACGTGCCTGTCGGCTCCTCCCCCCTCCCCCTTCTGGGGGGGGTGGATCTGCCGCCACTGCACGTCAGCGTCACGCACTCCCCATCGGACATGCGCGTACTCAAGGACGCTCATACGTCTGATTGGATGGTGTTCATCCCGCATATCACGGGGATCTGGCGGTGACGTCGGCGGGTCGGACGCTCAGTACCCGATCGACGTTGCCGCCCGCCCCCTTCTTGGTTTTGCGGCGTGACGTTGGTGGGCGGTCCCCGTGGTAGCGCCTATATGGGCGTAGCCTCGGCGGTGCTGGCTCTCGAGGCTTTCACTTCCCTGGATGTCACGTTCGTTTGGGGGTCACTGCTTTCTTCCCCTCACACTGTTTCATACAGCACGCCAGGTATTTCTATCATGTCCTCTCATGCTTTGTCCTTTCTTTCTCTTCACATCTTCACCTCTGGTTATTTGGTCTTTTCCCTCTTCCATCCTCAGCATTTCCCAGGTGTTTCAACTTAGATCCCTTCATCCCCTCACGGGTTCAACTTTCTTCCTTTGGGGCTATATCACCCTGGCATTCTCACTTTCCCACCGCTCTTTATCTTCTAGCAGTTTTGCAGTTTCTCTTCTAACCCTTACCTTTCACTTCAGGTTTTGCCTCGGGGGACCATGCCTGCCCTGGATGGCGCCCTGTGGGCTGCCCCCGTCGATCCATCCACCTCAGCTCCCGGGGGGCGGCGTCTCCTATGGTCGGGCGGTATATGGCTCCCTGCCACCACCCTACAAACCAGAATGCGTAAGCATGTACTCTGTGTGGGGCTTTCTATCACCCCACCTTTGTCTCATGTATATACTTACCATACCAATTTTTTATAATTTATATTTTCTATCCTAGATAAGATACGCGCTTGCTCCTGACGAGTGGCACAACAGCCACGAAACGCGTAGAGCTACCATTGTCGCGTTTTTTACCAGCGTCATGCATTTTTCATTTTTATTTGGAACCTTTGGAGGCTTTGGATGTTTTACTCTTTAATATATGGTTGTATAACAATATCTAATTGGTGTACCATGGAGAATTTTTATATTCATATAATCATGTATAATTGTTGCTATTATTGCCAATATTTCTTTCCATTTATGATTGATATATATATTTTGTGCATGTCATTTTTATGAATTGAATAAAATTTTCCTAGTTGTTCATCGATTTTTGTTTCTGAGCATTCACGCAATTCATTTAAAGTCCCACCCTCCTTTCTCTTAGACTAGTACAGGGATGGAAACGCATGACCACATCAGGCCATGGTTTCATTTAAAGTCCCACGGGATATATAGTCCCAACCACTTTCTAATATTAATGTATAGGGATGGAATATGCGTGTAACCAATGCTCTGTAATTTAACCTCATCACACTTGTTTTGCAAATCTGTGATGTTGTACATACATACTTTTCCATTTAAGCCTCCTCTCAGTTAATTGCTCGATCTTATTATTTGATTAGACATTTTTATTTTTGATTGTATTTATTTGCCACTTAATTAAGATTCTTGTTACGTCCATGGTTTGTCTGTTTGGTGGTGGCTCCTTTGGCCCAATGCACCGCCGGCTGTTTTGGATTTCCCCCTTCCGGGAGCTGTGACGTGCCTGTCGGCTCCTCCCCCCTCCCCCTTCTGGGGGGGGTGGATCTGCCGCCACTGCACGTCAGCGTCACGCACTCCCCATCGGACATGCGCGTCCTCAAGGACGCTCATACGTCTGATTGGATGGTGTTCATCCCGCATATCACGGGGATCTGGCGGTGACGTCGGCGGGTCGGACGCTCAGTACCCGATCGACGTTGCCGCCCGCCCCTTTCTTGGTTTTGCGGCGTGACGTTGGTGGGCGGTCCCCGTGGTAGCGCCTATATGGGCGTAGCCTCGGCGGTGCTGGCTCTCGAGGCTTTCACTTCCCTGGATGTCACGTTCGTTTGGGGGTCACTGCTTTCTTCCCCTCACACTGTTTCATACAGCACGCCAGGTATTTCTATCATGTCCTCTCATGCTTTGTCCTTTCTTTCTCTTCACATCTTCACCTCTGGTTATTTGGTCTTTTCCCTCTTCCATCCTCAGCATTTCCCAGGTGTTTCAACTTAGATCCCTTCATCCCCTCACGGGTTCAACTTTCTTCCTTTGGGGCTATATCACCCTGGCATTCTCACTTTCCCACCGCTCTTTATCTTCTAGCAGTTTTGCAGTTTCTCTTCTAACCCTTACCTTTCACTTCAGGTTTTGCCTCGGGGGACCATGCCTGCCCTGGATGGCGCCCTGTGGGCTGCCCCCGTCGATCCATCCACCTCAGCTCCCGGGGGGCGGCGTCTCCTATGGTCGGGCGGTATATGGCTCCCTGCCACCACCCTACAAACCAGAATGCGTAAGCATGTACTCTGTGTGGGGCTTTCTATCACCCCACCTTTGTCTCATGTATATACTTACCATACCAATTTTTTATAATTTATATTTTCTATCCTAGATAAGATACGCGCTTGCTCCTGACGAGTGGCACAACAGCCACGAAACGCGTAGAGCTACCATTGTCGCGTTTTTTACCAGCGTCATGCATTTTTCATTTTTATTTGGAACCTTTGGAGGCTTTGGATGTTTTACTCTTTAATATATGGTTGTATAACAATATCTAATTGGTGTACCATGGAGAATTTTTATATTCATATAATCATGTATAATTGTTGCTATTATTGCCAATATTTCTTTCCATTTATGATTGATATATATATTTTGTGCATGTCATTTTTATGAATTGAATAAAATTTTCCTAGTTGTTCATCGATTTTTGTTTCTGAGCATTCACGCAATTCATTTAAAGTCCCACCCTCCTTTCTCTTAGACTAGTACAGGGATGGAAACGCATGACCACATCAGGCCATGGTTTCATTTAAAGTCCCACGGGATATATAGTCCCAACCACTTTCTAATATTAATGTATAGGGATGGAATATGCGTGTAACCAATGCTCTGTAATTTAACCTCATCACACTTGTTTTGCAAATCTGTGATGTTGTACATACATACTTTTCCATTTAAGCCTCCTCTCAGTTAATTGCTCGATCTTATTATTTGATTAGACATTTTTATTTTTGATTGTATTTATTTGCCACTTAATTAAGATTCTTGTTACGTCCATGGTTTGTCTGTTTGGTGGTGGCTCCTTTGGCCCAATGCACCGCCGGCTGTTTTGGATTTCCCCCTTCCGGGAGCTGTGACGTGCCTGTCGGCTCCTCCCCCCTCCCCCTTCTGGGGGGGGTGGATCTGCCGCCACTGCACGTCAGCGTCACGCACTCCCCATCGGACATGCGCGTCCTCAAGGACGCTCATACGTCTGATTGGATGGTGTTCATCCCGCATATCACGGGGATCTGGCGGTGACGTCGGCGGGTCGGACGCTCAGTACCCGATCGACGTTGCCGCCCGCCCCTTTCTTGGTTTTGCGGCGTGACGTTGGTGGGCGGTCCCCGTGGTAGCGCCTATATGGGCGTAGCCTCGGCGGTGCTGGCTCTCGAGGCTTTCACTTCCCTGGATGTCACGTTCGTTTGGGGGTCACTGCTTTCTTCCCCTCACACTGTTTCATACAGCACGCCAGGTATTTCTATCATGTCCTCTCATGCTTTGTCCTTTCTTTCTCTTCACATCTTCACCTCTGGTTATTTGGTCTTTTCCCTCTTCCATCCTCAGCATTTCCCAGGTGTTTCAACTTAGATCCCTTCATCCCCTCACGGGTTCAACTTTCTTCCTTTGGGGCTATATCACCCTGGCATTCTCACTTTCCCACCGCTCTTTATCTTCTAGCAGTTTTGCAGTTTCTCTTCTAACCCTTACCTTTCACTTCAGGTTTTGCCTCGGGGGACCATGCCTGCCCTGGATGGCGCCCTGTGGGCTGCCCCCGTCGATCCATCCACCTCAGCTCCCGGGGGGCGGCGTCTCCTATGGTCGGGCGGTATATGGCTCCCTGCCACCACCCTACAAACCAGAATGCGTAAGCATGTACTCTGTGTGGGGCTTTCTATCACCCCACCTTTGTCTCATGTATATACTTACCATACCAATTTTTTATAATTTATATTTTCTATCCTAGATAAGATACGCGCTTGCTCCTGACGAGTGGCACAACAGCCACGAAACGCGTAGAGCTACCATTGTCGCGTTTTTTACCAGCGTCATGCATTTTTCATTTTTATTTGGAACCTTTGGAGGCTTTGGATGTTTTACTCTTTAATATATGGTTGTATAACAATATCTAATTGGTGTACCATGGAGAATTTTTATATTCATATAATCATGTATAATTGTTGCTATTATTGCCAATATTTCTTTCCATTTATGATTGATATATATATTTTGTGCATGTCATTTTTATGAATTGAATAAAATTTTCCTAGTTGTTCATCGATTTTTGTTTCTGAGCATTCACGCAATTCATTTAAAGTCCCACCCTCCTTTCTCAAGGACTCCACCTGTAGGAATAGTACAAAGATCAAATACCCAATAAGCTATAACAAAAGGTATAAGGTATGACTTTTGGCCCAAGAACTAAAGCTTGGTTTACACTTGGAGGTTGGAGGCAGTGATAAAAACAAGTGGTTGAGCAGCATTTTTACAGGCCCCTAACCTCTGCCCCTAAACTACAAAGGCAAGCAGTACAAAAAAATTATCCCCGATGTCGTGTTTGGTGGACAGTACCACCTGCCAAGCGTGCAACCACATACAATGCACACGATTGTGGTTCACTGGTTTTAGGTTTAAGGGCTTAAAACAGGCAGTAAGGAGGTAATGTAATACCTCCTCGTCACCTGTCAAAATCCCTTTGTAGAGCGATCCAAGGCGGGGCAAGTGTAAAAGAGGGCTAAGGTTGGCCATATACAGTTTGAATTCGAATCGTTAATGGGCCAGCTGAATGTACCAAGTTGATCGATCAATCAACTTGGGTAAATCAGCCTGCCAGATTCCCTTGCGATTATTGCTAGCAGCTCCTAGCGGTAATCACTGTCTTCCCCCAGCCCCCCTGCCAGAAGAAGACAATGGCCTGGCAGAAGGGATTGCTGCATCCATGCTGTCTGTGTTGATGGGGAAATCAAGCAAATTTCTTTCCTGCAACCCATGGTTGCAGGAAAGAAATATGCTCAGCGTTTGACCAGCCTAAGTGTTTTTATTCAACACATCTTGAACCTTTTGCATAATTAGAGCTTTATGTCCATCTGAATGCACAATACTCTAATATAGTGCTAATTGATTTGGGATACTTTCGTCAAACAACTTTGATGCATGGGTTCATATATGAGGCACAGTATTGCATGAACAGAGCCTCTTAAATATAAAGACAATTAATTATTGGAGACTATTTTTTTACTTTTTTTTATGTCAGGTCTCCCAGGCTAGAGTTCTATTAGACATTTTTGAGTTTCAGATTTAATCATTTCAAAATGTTATGTATGTTTTCCAATATTTGCTAAGGCCTGGGTAAGTGTGTCTATGAATAAGAAGACCTGGATGCCGCACACTGGATGAAGTTGAAAACTTGTCTTTATTATAAAGATGGGATCATCAGAAATACAAGACCATCATGCAGAAAGTACAGGATCAGCTGACGCGTTTCGCACTGAAAGCTGAGCGCTTACTCATAGTTACTCACATCAGCTATGAGTAAGCGCTCAGCTTCGAGTGCGAAACGCGTCAGCTGATCCTGTACTTTCTGCATGATGGTCTTGTATTTCTGATGATCCCATCTTTATAATAAAGACAAGTTTTCAACTTCATCCAGTGTGCGGCATCCAGGTCTTCTTATTCAAAGCTTCGCTCTACTTAGCATTCGGCCTGCACCTGGGACTCTTCATCTCTGAAAGCTTTACATCAACCTCACACCTGGGTCCGTGTCCACCTGAGCGGTGAAACACCCTCTTTGCCTTAAGTGTGTCTATGTCTTGTCTTTTATGTACATTTTTATAATTTTTAGATGTCTTTTTATAGATTATTGATTTAAAAAAATGTGTTTTGTATTTATGTACTGTGGTCTAAGATCTCCCTCTCTTTATACATCTATAGTGCAAATGCCCAATAAATACCTGCAGCTATTTTAGTTTCAACTCTGTAGGTCCTTGTCACAAGCCGATGTAAGCTAGACAACTTTTCAGCTAGCAAACACAATACCATGTTAACAGAATCAGTCTTGATCCTCCAGAAAGCAATAACTGTAATAAAGTAAAGACTATAGGTCTTCTGTCTTTTCCTCAGCTAAAGAGAGACATAAAGACTGCACAATCTGGTGAAATGAAATCAGCATAAGGGACCAATCATCAAAGCCTTGAGGATCCACTATGGTGGTTACAAAGCCTCACCCTGTGCAGAGAATTTTCAGCTAATGGTACAACTTTCACATACGCTTCGCTGGTTGTAGAGCCTGACGTTAAAGAGGTTGTTAACCTCCAACCCCCCCCCCCCCCCAAAAAAAAACCTACAAGACAAAGGCATAATGAGCTAGTATGCAATGCATGCAGTTATGAAATACTTACCTTAGAATGATGCCCTGCAGTGCTGCCCGCTCCCATGGCTGTCATTTTCCACCTGAATTACTTCCGGGTACAAGGGCTCAGGCACTGTGATCGGCCGGAGCCGTGATTACGTCACTCCCGCGCATGCAAATGGGTGCTGACATTTACGCCACGGGTACTGAGGAAACGGCACAATCTAGCCTTTTCTTCAGTGCACATGTGCCAATGACGTCGGCAGCATCACGTACAGTGAATATCTCCTAAACTGTACAAGTTTAGGAGATATTTACAGTATCTACAGTTAAGCCTTATTAAAAGCTTACCTATAGGTGCAAGTGGTGTAACAGAGGGAGGCCTCTCTTAGACTCCGGTCAGTGACCACTGGTGGTGAGACAGTGGTTGCAAAAGCACAGTGAGGTGCGAGTGCCTGTGTGGTGTCTAGCAGACTAGACTAGGAAAAGCACTCTCCCAAGGGGGTTACCTTGCAGGTGCGCTCCCGAGTCCAGCATTTGCATCCACAGACACGAATAGTATCATAGTATGCATTACGTTGAAAAAACACAAGGGTTTACAACCCCTTTAAATAGCCCAATTGGCAGTTTGCACACGCATGCACACTTACACACACATATACTCACTGCTACGCACAGGAAAACGAGCACCTGCACATCTGTATGCGCCCCAGAATTTCACTTGTACTATGGCCAGCACTTCTCTGATAACAACAATCTAAGGACCAGAAGACAGACTGATCATCATTGAGGCTGATTATACACATGGTAGCGACCACAAAATATTTTAACAGAAACATGCACCATTCATAGCATCAGCTGTTGCAATTCTGACCTTTATAAAAATGTCTGTATCATTTGCTGCCATTCCTGGACAGAGTTTACACTTTGGTAGCTTTCTAACCTTTTCACGTTTATAATTTCTAGTTCGAGCGTTCAGATATTCAGTTCATTGATTTTTTTAAATGTTGTTTTAACAAAAAAAAAAAAAAGGTTAAAAAATATTTATAAAATGATCTTACAAAACATATGCAACAGCAAAATAAAAGTGAAAAAAATACTTAAGAGAAGCTCACTTGGACTTTGGCTCAGTACAGAGTTTGGATTGCTTGCAAGTAAATTTAATTTGATGTTTGCAGGGGTCACTGGCACTTAGAAAAAGTGACTAATTATTTTAGTTAGTAGTTTTGATTGTAAAACAAGAGCTTAGCTGTGCAAATGCACTCTGGAGAGGGTGTCATAGATCGAATTCCATCCAGTAAAAGGATCAAGGCCTGACAGCTATTCTACTACCCACCTATGAAAAAACTAAATAATTGGAAATAATAGATAATGAAGCCAGTGGTAATTGCATGTAATAAAGGAAAAGCCCTCTAAAACTTCAGTCTAACCAGTGGAAACCTTTGACCTACACTTATTCCTAAGCAATCAATAGTGTATGTTACTCAATTCCTTCTCAATCCCATCATTCAAAAAAGACTCCTTAGGACAGAAAGGTGGTGAAAGGTCTTCTTTTGTCTAACCCTTTCTTAAGCCTTGTACACAAGGTACGATTGTTGGCAAGGGATTGCCTATTGACAGACTGTTGTCCTAAAATCTTACCATTAGTACGCTCCTTTTGACAATTGTCCAACTTTCGGCCAACAATTTTTGGATGACAGGTTAGTAAATTTTCGACGGACAACGGTTTGACATCAGATTTTTGTATGGTCAGTACACAAATCCGTCACACAAAAGTCGAAAGTACAAACACGCATGCTCTGAATCAATGCTCACCAAACACAAAATTAGCAGAAGGGGGCCAAAGGGTGGCACTTAAGAGCTGAAATTCCTCGTAGTACGCCACTACGTTCATGTTTGTGGCACGACAATTGTGTAACATTAGTATGCAAGACAAGATCCTGGCACACGCCCTTAGGACAAAAATAAGACGCTTGGTTGGCCAACAATCGTACTGTGTGTACGAGGCTTTAGAACAGGTCCATTGTTAAAGGGCTGTCAAATGAGCCTACCAATGCTTGCCTAAATACGGTTTCTCAAGGATTGGATACCTTCAATGTGTTTTCTAATCTTCTTTTTTTTTTGCCACTTTAGCGAAATTTATCTTAAGAGAAGTCGTATCAACTTTGAAAATCAAAATTTGTCCCGTCTCTTTTTTTTCACATAATTGTGGCTAATGTTCTGTTTGTCTTTATTAATCCAGGACCTTATAGTTAAAAGTAAAACACAGTTTTCCTCCAAGCGAGCCGATCATATAGAGACCACATATACAATCTTCAGTAATATCCTAAAAACCTTTAAACCCTCCATTTTCCTCTCATACCCCCCCCCCCCCCCATTACTCTGTTCCCCTCCACCATCCTCTCATCCCATGCGCACACCACCCATTCCACCTAATACTCTTACACCTATCCAGCCCATTCATACTCTAGCCATAACTTCCATATATTCTTATATTTCTTTAAACTACCTCTCCTTCTGTACCAGAATTCCTCTTTCGTGATCATGTCCTTAACTTCTTTTCTCCATTCTCCCACTGTTGGGGGTTCTTTCGCCTGCCACTTCCGTGCTATGATTTTCCTTCCCTGAAACAGGCATCTTATAATAGCGGTCTGGGTGTCTTTCGGCATATCATTTTCCTCCAGCAAACTCAACAGACAAATTCTGGCCTCCATTTCCAATGAGGACCCAAATATTGCGTTAATTTCCTCCACTCATTTTTCCCAATACCTGTATAACTTGGGCCATCGCCAAAACATATGCACTAGGTCTCCTTTCCCATCTCCGCACCGCTGACACTTCGCAACTTGCCTGTTACCAAACCTAAATAGTTTCTCTGGTGTGTAATAAAGTCTATAAATCAAATATAAATAAGAGATCCCCTGTGACGGTGATAGAGATATCCTTGGCCCTAATGCCAGAATAAACTTCCATTGTTCCTCCGTTATTGTGCCAACCTCTTCCTCCCATTTAGTTCTCTTCCTGGACTCCACCCCCCCTTCTTGCCCCGCCTTATTTATACTCTTGTACATTTGTGAGATCAGCCCTTTAGACCCCTTGGTGTTTACCAGTTTCCTTAACAAGGGCATTTCACTCCACTCTATCGCCTTGCCTCTAAATTGTACCTCCAGGGCATGCCTTACTTGCAAGTAGCTGAAAAATAATCTGTTGGGCATTACAAATTCCTCTTTTATCTCTTAAAACGTTTTCAACCTCCCTGCCCTATACAGTTGCACCAAACAGTGAATACCCCTCCTGTTCCATTCTTCTATTTTCCCCATCACCCTAAGCTCATTCAGATTTTTGTTATTCCATATCGGGGAAAACTCCGAGTACCCTGTATATCCCAATACAGCCTTTACCGTCTTCCAGCATTTAATCATTAGCTGAGTTGTTGGGCAGCTATATCCAAAAAGTTCAGCCTCCACTGCCTCCACCTCTGTATCATGACTGTTATTGTACAACCATACACTATTTCTTCCTACCCTTTCTTCCACCAGATTACTGCCTCTCATAAACTGGATTTGGGCTGCCAAAAAGTAATTCCAGGGGTCCGGTAGCGGCAAGCCTCCCTCCTCTCTCGGCCGCCGCAGCGCTTTCAGGCTAATTCTTGCCACTCTGTTTTTCCAGATTAATTCCCTAAACAAACTGTCCAGCCTCCTAAACCAATGCTTCAGAATCCAGACAGGAGAATTGTGTAACACAAAATTTGCGGCATCCATATCATTTTAATAAGATTGCATCTACCGGCGACCGAGAGAGGAAGGCCACCCCACACCCGGCTCTTCTGTTTTAACTTTGCCATTAATGGTACTACATTGCCAGTTATGTACTGCCCTGGGTCTTTGGTTATATTTACCCCCAAGTACCTCATTTGATTTACAATTTTTATGGAGTTCACCAGTCCTGGGAGCGGGTTTACCAGGGGGTCTATCGGTAAAAGAGCCGATTTTTCCCAGTTAATTCTCAAACCCAAAAAGCGCCCAAATTCTTTAATCAGTTTCATAGCCCCTAGCAAGGAAGCTTGTGTGTCTTCCAGGAACAGCAGGATGTCATCCGCATACATTGCGACTTTCTCCTCTACACCCCTTCTTTTAAAACCCTGAAATTCTTGCGACATTCTTAGGGCGACCGCCAGAGGCTCCAATGCGAGGGCGAAGAGCAAGGGCGACAATGGGCACCCCTGTCTCGTCCCCCTCCCCAGCTGGAACCACTCGGAGCACTCACCATTGACCCTAACTCTGGCTCTCGGTTTGTCATATAAAAGACTCAACCAGTTCACAAAATTAGGGCCAAATTTGAACTCTGCCAATACTTTCCACAAGTAATGCCACTCAAGGCAATCAAATGTCTTGACCGCATCTAGTGATAGGATAACTCTATTCCCTTCTTTCTCCGTAGGTACTTGTATATTACTGTACAATCTTCTAATATTCATACTCACCGATCTATCCGGTATGGAGCCGGTTTGATCTGAGTGGATTACTTTCGCAATTATCTTTTTTAACCTGTTTGCTAGGGCTTTTGCCAGAATCTTAATATCTGTGCATAGAAGTGAGATTGGTCTGTATGAGGCTACATCTAACGGGTTCTTCCCTTCCTTTAACAAGATTACAATAGTGGCTTCTGTCATAGACATGGGCAATCTACCCTCCACAACGGCTCCGTTCAAGACTTCCAGTAGTTTTGGTAGCAAGACATCCCCATATCTCTTATAGGTTTCTATGGGCAAGCCATCAGGTCCTGGCGCTTTTTGATTCGCCATTTCCTTTACCACTCCCTGCAGCTCCACCAATGTCAACGGAGTTTCCAGAGCATCTCTCTCCTCACTAGATAACGGGGTTATTTTCAATTTCTCAAAAAACTCCCACATCTCCCCCTCTACATCCGACTGTGGGGCCCTATACAGACCTTCATAGTAGTCTTTAAACACTTCCACTATACCAGGGGTAGTTCTAATAGTATTCCCGTCCTTATCCCATATTTCATATTTCTATAGTGGATGAGGGGCCATTTGCCCTAGCTATCGGTGCCAAAGTTCTACCCACTAATTCCCCTTCACAAAAAAAATTCTGTTTCTGAAACATTCTGCTCTTTTCTTCTTTCTCTAGTACTAATTTCCTGTATTCTTCCTGGCCTTCTACCCAAGCTTCATAACTAGCTATGGTTGGCTCCTCCAAGTACCTCCCTTCTGCCACCCTCACCTTTTCTCTTATTCTATATTCCCTGACCCGTGTTTTCTTTTTGGCATATGAGATTTTCTGAATGAAGACCCCTCTAAGGAACGCCTTCAAGGCGTCCCAGGTTATACCTAGCGGGGCGGATCCTAAATTCATATTTATGAATTCTTCCAAATTACCAGCGATCTCCTCATCATCCTCGATTATTTCAAGCCAAAAGGGGTTCAGTCTCCACCCCCCCCTCCAACGCTCAGCCCCATTCTAACTGAAAAGACCAATGGAGAGTGGTCTGAAAGCCCCCTTGGCTCGTAATCTATCCCTCCCACTATCCTCAGGGCTTCCTCATTACAGAGCACTAAATCAATCCTGGATAAAGTAGCATGCGTCCTCGAGTGACATGAATATTCCTTCTTACTCGGATGCCACTTCCTCCAGATATCCACCCATCCCACTTCCTCACAGAATTGTAAAAGTGGGCCCTTAGATGACCCTCCAGGGATCCCCTTTGTCGGGAATCTATCTACGCAGTTGTCCATGGCCGTATTAAAGTCCCCTGTCACTACAACCGGTACCCCAGGTTTGTCCGCTATGAAGCCTATCAATTCGCTAAGTATCTCTGTTTTGAATGGTGGAGGAATATACACACTCGCAAGAATACAGTCCCGCCCCTCAATGTTACAGTAGCGAAAAACATATCGACCATACTTATCCAGTTTACTCTGCCTGCAGGAGAAAACCAACCCAGTATTTATCAGCACACTCACTCCCCTTGAATACGAGGTATGAGTTGAGTGATACTGCTCTTGATAGTTCCTATTCCTCAGAGTGTTCACTGTATCTTTATCTAGGTGGGTCTCCTGGAGACAGAGTATCCTGACATCCCTTGTTCTGGCCATAGAAAAAATTGCTTGTTTCTTACATACATCTTTCACCCCCCTCACGCTCCATGAACATATCTTCATATATTTAAATTTACCTAAGGCTACCCTCTTATCTATTTTAGTGCCTACTATTCACCTATTCCTGTGTCTTAACTCAACATAATTCTCTATTCCCAAAACTATTGTAATTAATAATTGTAATTTTAGTGCTTTTACTCTTTGTGTTTCTTCAATACTTCCTACTTCACACCACTCTACCATTTTACCCCCTCCCTCCCCCCATACAGCCATATACCCATCTCCCTCCCCAATCCCTCCCAACCCCTCTCCCTCCCCCATCCCATCCCCACCCCCCCCTCCCCCACCGACCCAACCTTGGGCCCATCTCACCGAGCTTCTAAAGTGACCGTGTTATCCCACAAACCGTGGATACACCTCCTTCCCCCTTTTGCATTGCAACCCGAACCTATATAAGAGGGGGAATTACCCCCAACATAACCAATGTGTAAAGGATTCTTATCCACTACCTCCCTGAACCCACACCTCTGCAAATATAACCATGAAAGAAGGGGAGGGAAGAAAACCGGGGAAAAATGACAAAAAAACTGAAAAGAAAAAAAATAAAACAAAAAAAAATAAAAAATCACGTCCCCAAATATGCATCTACTCGCTGGGAAAAAATCCCCAAATTCTGTCCTCCCCCTCCCCCTCGCTCTTCTTCTAAGGCCTCTCTTCCGGCCGTAATCTTCCCTCGTTCTTCTCCAGCCATGAGAACACTTCCGCGGGGGCATTAAAAAACTGTACCTCCCCATTTATTGTTATCCGTAAACGAGCTGGGTATAGCAGCGCATAACCTATTTTATGCTGCTGTAAACTCCGTTTGCACTCTGCAAACTTTGCCCTCTGTCTCTGCAACTCAGGGGAGAAATCTGGATACAGGGATATTCTTGCACCGTTGTACAGAATATTTTTCAACTCCCTTGCTTTCTGAAGGATAGTAACTTTGTCTCTGAAAAACAGAAGTTTAACTATAAGGGGCCTTGGCTGACCCCCTGAAGATGGAATCCTAGGTGCGACTCTATGTGCTCGTTCGATAGCGAACAAGTTGGAGAATGCGTCTTTGCCAAACATATCCCTGAACCATCCCTCCATGAATTCTGCCGGATTGTTACCCTCGCTTCTTTCGGGGAGACCCAGAACCCTCACGTTCTTCCTGCGTGCCCTGTTCTCGTATTCATCCATTTTCCTTAGGCCTGTGTCTAGTTGTTCCTTCATCCTTTTAACCTCATGTCTCAGTGAATTCACATCGTCTTCCACCTGACTGAGTCTCTCCTCGAGAACGGTGGTCCGAGCACATACCTCCTGCATATCCCTTTTCAGCGTAGCTAAATTGTCTCTAATACCTCTGAGCTGATCTGCTAGATCCGACAGCGCGGTCTTACAGGCATTGGTTGCTAGGAGAATGTCCCTTAGGGATGGTTCCTGCTCTGGTGTCCCCTTATCCTCTATTATTTCATTGCCCAGACCGCTCTCCCTTCCTAAATGTGTCTGCGACACTGGTATGGTGACTGTAGGTGCGCAAACTTGAGCAGAATGTAGCCTACAATGGAGCGTTTAGCTGGTGTATTTACTCCCCTCCTCACAGCCACCTCTCCAGCCTTCAATATCCTCCTCCCCACTCTTCAAATATAGGAGCTCACCAAGGGGTGCCCTCAGGAGGAAGTTTCCAAAAAGTCTCGTCCAGGGGGATTTCAATCAAGCTTTCCCAGGGCATATAGTACATAGCATACAGCGTACCTGTGCGGTCTTCCTTACCCCACCGTTCAGTCAGCTGTTCTACTCGGCAGCGTCCTCCTGCTTGTATTCAGCGAGCGCTCTGAAGAGGAATCCTATGGAGCATACACTCCTGTCCCCGGAGAGGCAAACACAGAGGCGCCGGTCTAATCCTCGGATAAACCGCTCCTCAGATATCTCCCCTATCTCCCCGGGATCCGGCCGTCACAGGCATGGAAGTATCGCTCCGGCGTTCAGACCTCCAGCGTGGACATCAGGAGGAGCAGCTTGGTCCGGGTTCGCAACGCCCTCCCCTTCCCCTCAACCTCCGGTCACGCCCATCTCTCCCTCGATAATTTGTTTTCTAATCTTCAACACAGAGGCTTGTCAACTGTTTTGGCTGTAACTCATTTCAAGCTGTTCAGTCAAACAATTTATATAAAAAGCCTTCTCCAAATGCATCTCTTGAAAATGTAAAGAATGAGCATGCACACACTACAAAGGGTTTTCCTTCTTCCTCAGAGCCTTGAGGCTTTAAAGGAGAAGAAGAACCCTGTCGGCCAGCAGGGACCTTAGCCTGGTTCTCCCATAGTCTGGAGGCTATCGATTCTGGGTCTTTCAAGCTACCGAAAGGTGGCTTGCTTAAGCGCATTGATATTCTCATGCTTGTGAATAGTTTTTATGATTTTGCAATAAATACATGTGGAAAAATGCACTAGGCTGGTGCACCCTCTTTCTTTACATTTTCTAGAGACGATAATGAAACCCCCAGTCTCAGAGGGCAGCAAGGTTTGAAGCAATATCCTCTGCAAAGTGCCACTTGTATCTGTGCCAGGCTATAATACTTCTGCACATTTGGGCTCAAGCTTGGGGCTCAATCAAATAGGTAGGCACAAGGCCCTAACATGGTTGCTGTCTACTGGGCAAAAAAATAACAAGTGGACCAGCCAAGAGGGTGGGTGCATTTAGTGCATGGTCTCCCAGTTGTCACAATAAACAGACTTTATTATCCCTAGAACCTAATTCATGCACCTGAGTGGCATTACACATGTTACATCACCATTCCCTCTGATATGTATCACATCATTCCAGACACTCAATCATACTGTATGTGTATATATATATATATATATATATATATATATATATATATATATATATATTTGAAGAGTGGGGAGGAGGATATTGAAGGCTGGAGAGGTGGCTGTGAGGAGGGGAGTAAATACACCAGCTAAACGCTCCATTGTATATATATATATATATATATATATATATATATATATATATATATATATATATATATATATATGTATATATATATATATATATGTGTGTGTATATATATATATATATATATATATATTACTGTATATAGAGAGAGATGGGGGTCCTTGCACACATACTGGATAAAGTGCCTTGGTACTCTACATGTATCAGTAGTATAGACAAATTCAGAAAAGTCAAGGCACAAACAGGAATTGGCATTAGGAAATGATTAATAGTGCAATTTATTGCATGTCCTCAGGCCTCCCTGTAATCTTAACATTAACATCCACAGCCTCACTATAACCTATTCTGTATCCTTTTGTAATGTTACATTAAAAAAAAAAAAGTTACATATGAAAAGAACACTCATGCCGAGTACACACGGTCGGAATTTCCGACAACAAATGTTCGATGGAAGCTTGTTGTTGGAAATTCCGACCGTGTGTAGGCTCCATCGGAAATTTTCGACAAACAAAATTTGAGATCTGGATCTCAAATTTTCCGACAACAAAATCCATTGTCGGAAATTCTGATTGTGTGTACACAATTCCGATGCACAAAATTCCACGCGTGCTCGGAATCAAGCAGAAGAGCCACCCTGGCTATTGAACTTCATTTTTCTCGGCTTGTCGTACGTGTTGTACGTCACCGCATTCTTGACGTTCGGAATTTCCAACAACATTTGTGTGACCGTGTGTATGCAAGACAAGTTTGAGCCAACATCTGTCGGAAAAAAAACATGGATTTTGTTGTCGGAATGTCCGATCGTGTGTACGCGGCATTATGCCCCGTACACACGGGCGGACATTGATCGGACATTCCGACAACAAAATGCTAGGATTTTTTCCGACGGATGTTGGCTCAAATTTGTTTTGCATATACACGGTCACACAAAGTTGTCGGAAAATCCGATCATTCTGAACGCGGTGACGTAAAACACGTACGTCGGGACTATAAACGGGGCAGTAGCCAATAGCTTTCATCTCTTCATTTATTCTGAGCATGCATGGCACTTTGTGCGTCGGATTTCTGTACACACGATCGGAAATTCCGACAACGGATTTTGTTGTCGGAAAATTTTATAGCAAGCTCTCAAACTTTGTGTGTCGGAAAATCCGATGGAAAATGTGTGATGGAGCCTACACACAGTCGGAATTTCCGACAACAAGGTCCTATCACACATTTTCCGTCGGAAAATCCGACCGTGTGTAAGGGGCATTGCTGTGTCTGTGTTTCTTGGTTAATATGGCGCCCCACTACCTATCGGGCACTAGGCATAGATGACCCTTAGGTATGTACTGCCCCTTTCAGTAACCCTGGAATGGGGCTAAAAATGATTTTGGCAAAGGCCTAATATACCTTACAGGCAGTGTTAATTTGGCAGCAAATTTCGATTTAGTTTTAGTCTTAGTATTTTGACTAAAATGGCATTTTAGTTTTAATCCCATTTTAGTCTTCTGCAATTGTTTTAGTTTTAGTCATATTTAGTCGACTGAATCTCTAGTACAATTCGACTAATTTAGTCATCTAAAATCTAATGGTTGTAGTAAATTGTAAGGTATTATTTAAGCATTTCTCTACAATTTCCAAACTCATTATATACTGTTGGAGTGAAAAATCTGATATGTTAATTATTTATGGTATTGAGGTAGTGTTAATTTTGATGTCAAATTTTAATTCAGTTTTAGTCCTAGTCCTTTGACTAAAATGGCATTTTAGTAGTTTTTTACTCATCTCAATTGTTTTATTTTTAGTCGTATTTTAGTAAACTAAAATAGTATTCATTTAGTCTACGAAAATGTTTTAGTCAACAAAATTAACACTGCTTACAGGGCACATACACTAACTGATAACTAATACAAATAAGATTCTTAACCAATTAAAACTGACAACATGTACTAGTTTTATGATATACTAAATGTGCATTTACAGTTCATGAAAAGGTATCCTTCATAAGTGTGCTCTTTTCTTGCTTTATTTGATGAGCCATTATGGATGGAAAATGTGTGATGGAGCCTACACACGGTCGGAATTTCCGACAACAAGGTCCTATCACACATTTTCCGTCGGAAAATCCGACCGTGTGTACGGGGCATTACTCTCTCCATAGCCTGAACACGTTTGTGACATCAGCCGGCCAGCAGAGGGGGGATCACGTGACTGCACAGTGGCAGTGTGGAAAAAGGTATTTAATCTTTTTCATTAAAAAAAAACACATACACTGTAGTTATTGGCATCGTAATCCGGAGGGTAAACATGAATATTTGCTGCATATTGCAGCAAAATAGCGACAGGGAGGACAACTGCTCTTACACCAACAGGCATGGAGGGAGGGGAGATGGGAGAGATTCAAAGCAGAGAGCGGGAGGACAGAGGCCTGTAACCAGACCACAGTATCATGGATCAGCAGCCATGATTACCCTGCTCAACACAAACACAGGGGGACACAGGAACAGGCAGGATCAGCAAGATATATTACAACAAATTAAACAACACAAACACTGTGCTATGGATCATGTCTTAAAGGAAGAGGATATATATATAGGATTACAACCACTTTAATATCACTTCAACCCTACTTCTTTTTTTTTCCCAATAAGTTTTTATTGAAGAAAATAAAAGCAGATTACAATATCATCATGTAAACAATATGTAAGCACAAAAACAGTATTTGGTGTAGTCTGTAGTTTGGAATTTATACATGTAGAACAAAACAGCATGAACTTTCCCCCGTCTTAACAACTAATAAGGTTTCAATAGTAAATTGAAGAAGGTAAAAACTCCTCTATCACTGAGTTCATAAGGGGTGATGTTTTATGTATTAGGGATCCCCTTTCAACTTATGTTGCCAATGAGAATGGGGATGGGTTCCTATGCTTGGTTAATAGATTATGTGGTTGTGTGGGATATGAGTTGAAATGATGTGAAGTTGCGTTGAAGGAGTGTTCCATCAAAAACAGTGAGATGGTATTAGATGTTAGGACATAGGCTGGAGGACTAAGTTAAGGTGTTGTATGGATGTGAGAGTAGAGGAGGGTAGAAGGAGAGTAGGGGGGATATGGGAGGGGTGATAAGGGAGAGTGGGGGGGTATGAGGGGGGCGGCGGGCAGGGGAATTGACTCCTCAGCCTCTACCAGAAGCCTTATTTTGTCTAAACGACAGCCTAGTATGATATTTGAATGGGAAGAGGCAGAGAGCAAACTGTTGATATGCTTGTGATTAAGGACCTTGACATGTGTCCCGCCGTACTCGTCCCTTGGCTAGGGGTGGGGGGGGTTTGTGTCTATTTTAAAAGTATGGCTATTTACTGTAGTTCCATTAGCTTCAACCTGTTAGTGCGTGGTGTCATTATGTGTGTGACCCATCACTGTTGTGTAGTTATCTGTGGTTCGGAAGTGAGTCCAGCAGGCCCAGGTGTGTGAAAATTTAGCTGGAGCATCTTTAGCTATATGGATTAATTCTTCCATTTCTGTAATTCTATTGATGCAGTTTAACCATTCTGGGATGGTCGGCATATGAGAGGAATCCCCGTATATTGAGATACACATTTCGGCAGTGTTATAATTAAATGCACTACTAGCTATGCGTGTGCCGATATGGTGGAGTGATGGAGGAGGATCTGAACCGGGGTATGTTCCAGGGCATATGTGGAGATTTGCATTGTTAGATCATGGACTTGTGACCAGAAATTTTGTAGAAGGGGCATGACCACCAGATATGTAGTAGAGTGCCAGGTTCCCTGGAGCATCTCCAGCACGTATTAGGAATGTTAGGATCGTATTTGCTGAGTAGTACCAGAGTGCTGTACCATCGTGTCAGGGTTTTGTAGTTATTTTCTTGGATCGAGACATTGAGTGAGCCTTTGTGTGCGTTTGTAAATATTCGCACTCATTGCTTTTCTATCAGCTCTAATTGCAGATCCCTTTCCCAGCTTGGACATGTTTTCCCGGAGTTAGGGGCCGTGTCTGCAAAAAGCATGCTGTGAATGTTACCAACCCCAATTCTAACTCTAGCTTTAATCTTCTTGCTAACCAACCCCTCTTCTAACCCTAGACATAACTTTCTCTTGCATCTCCAAAGTACTTTGTGCTGAAGACCAACTCTTCCTCTCTCACAGTCTGCAAACATTGCAAGAAACGTTTTATTTGCTGCAATCGGAAGCTTGTTAAAATGCAACAAACTTACTATTTACCTATAACAGCAACAGTAAAGTAATATTACTGATATTACAATATATTATAATGTATGCATATAGTATCGACATGAGTACAAGACTTGAACCTGCTTCTGGTCCAGTCTGGGTATGTGAATTTCTAGCGCATACAGTGCAGTTTTTCTTTGTGATTGAACTGCTTGTCAGCTGTAGGCACTTTGGGTTTTGCCTAGTGTTACATGAGAGCATTTCATATCGGCTCTTAGGAGGCTCTTCTTTCAAAAACTGCTGCCTATCTGACAGTATCAGGGCAGTTCCCAACAACTCCCATTCTGGAATAATGCCACAACAGTCAGCTCATTGACTCATTCAGACACTGTGATTTTCAATTTAAAAGAAAATCACTGACATGAAACCTCCCAAGTAACCCTAGACTTTCATGCTTGCATTTTTTAATTGAAAATAGCAGCTTGCAAGTTCTTCGCTGAGCTGATGATTGGTGCGTCATCTCGTTACCATTTCGATGGGATTGTACGGGAGGTTTTTGTGCTTGTAATCCTGTCAGATGAGAGAATAAAGTATTAGAAAGTTATATCAAAGTTTATATGTAATGAAGTGTGGTCCATGTTAACCACTTGCTTACCGAAATTTAAAAAATAAAAAACAAAACTGTTTCAGGCTCGATTCACACCTATGCATGTTGCTTTTGAGCGTTTTTGGAGGTTTTTTTTTCATGCTTGCCACGTTTTTGAGCAGCGTTTTTGCCGCGTTTTTGCCGCGATTTTGCAGCGATTTTGCCGCGATTTGCGTTTTGCGTTTTTTTTTTTGTTTTTTTTTTTACAGTTTTTTTTTACAGTCTTAAAAAAAAAAAAAAAATAAAATAAAAAAAAAAAACAAACAAAAAAAAAAAACGGCAAAAACGCATCAAAAACGCACCAAAAACGCATGAAAAACACTGCAAAAACGGTGCACTTGCGTTTTTGATGCTTGTCCATTGAATTCTATTACATGCAAAACGCTGCATTTTGCATGAAAAAAAGTCCCTGACCCTTTCCAAAAATGCAGAGAAACAAAAAGGCATTGATGTGAACATGTTCCATAGGAACCCATGTTAAAAAATTCCCGTGCATTTCTGCAAAATGCAAATTGCATCAAAAAACGCGCTAGTGTGAATGGAGCCTCATAGTTTGTTATAAAATTTTGAAAAGAGGTCATTTTTCTCCTTCACGGATGTGTGCTGATGAGGCTGCACTGATGGGCACTGATAGGTGGCACTGATGGGCACTGATAGGTGGCACTGATTGGCACTGATAAAGCAGCACTAATGGGCACTGATAGGTGGCACTGAGAGGTGGCACTGATAGGTGACACTGATGGTTGGCACTGATGGGCACTGATGGTTGGTACTGATAGGTGGCACTGAAGGGCACTGATAGGTGGCACTGATAAGTGGCACTGATGGGCACTGGTAGGTGACACTGATAGGTAGCACTGATCTGTGGCACTGATTATTAGACAATGATGGGCATTGATTGGCAGCACTGGTGGGCATTGATGGGTGGCACTGTGGGCACTGGTAGGTGGCACTGGTGGGTACTGGTAGGTGGCACAGTGGGCCCAAGTCAGATGACAATGGTGGGCACAGCTGAATGAGGGAACAACGTCCCTCTGACAGAAGCCCGTGATCGGCTTTTTTCTGTCAGCGTGAGGAGCTTCTGTTTACATCATGTGATCAGCCGTCATTGGCTGACAGCTGATCACGTGGTAAGGGGCCAGGATTGACCCCTTACTCGGATCTGTGATCATCCGAGTCTCAGACTCGGTGATCACAGATCGCGCCCAGTGCAACCCGGAGGGTCGCGCAGACAGCGCTTGCCTGGGAGGACGTTCATGGACGCCCTCCCGGCAATTGAGGCCTGCGCTGCAGCCATCTTTTGGCTATAGCGCGAGCACCAAGTAGTTAAACAGGACCACTCAGTAACATTTAAAGTGTTACTAAACCCAGAACCTGCATTCACTATATCTGGCCTCCCACAGTACACAGAACATGGAAATGCAATTATTTTAGTAATTATAAACTGCTAAATACCTTTTTTCATCAGCAGTTAGAGCAGTCTTGTTACTTGTATCAGTCTCTGCTTAACCCTTGTACGAGGAGTTTTCATTCTCCCATGATCCTCTGTCTGGACAGTGCTAATTGGCCCTGTGCTGATCACATGCACTCTCTCAAGGAAAAAATAAATAAAATTCTCTAGCAATACACACCAGCAACTGAGCATGTGCAGCCTGACTCCTAATGCTCTATCAGGAGATGGATTGGAGTCAATTAAAGAAGAGGAGGTTTAGAGAAGTCAGGATCTAACAGCCTTTATACACAATGCAGAGGATTAACCCCTTTGGTTCCACAGTGAGTATAACAAGCATGCTTTACTGCATATACAGACAGATTTTACTGGTGTGGGTTTAGTAATACTTTAAATCCTGCTTTTATAATGATCTAGATTTCCACAATACTTTACCATCAAAAAGCTGTCTTTAAACTCCAATCAGGGGACTTTCCCTAAATTGGGATGGTATCACCAGTCTGCTGCAGGAAGCATTTCCTCAGTCTCCTCTCCCCCAGTAATCAGACTGCAACATTGCAGCTTTGTACCAATTGACATGTTGAGAGGCAGCCGGGGCAGATCTGTGTCTGACATTAGTGAATGCAACCAAGAACTGCACAGGCTCCAGGATTTTTATGTTCATTTAATTTCAAACCAAGAAGTGGGTGCTGAGCATGGACAATACCTGAACAAAGGTGGCTCAGGCTTTCTGGGGAAAAAGGATATCATAGCATTATCACTGGAAATACTGTGAGAGGTAATAAATACCTATAAGTGTTGCACACCTTACCTAGCATCCATGCGCCTGCTGTTGCATAAAACAATGCATCTGATGCTAAGTCAATTTTAAAGCTAGTATACATTTATAGGAGCTGTTTTACTTGCCAAAAGATTTATTCTCCTGTCCAACAAGCGAGGCTTTTTTTCAGCAGGAACATGGTGGAACTCAGTTCCAGCACCCCCAGCACTGAATGTATGTAATAGCAGGGGGTGCTGAGGTGTGCTGGATGCTCTATTGATGCAGGCTGCAGGGGGGATAATTTACTGCAGGGGGTTAATTGTTGCTGGGAAGGTCTTTTGTTGCTGATGGGAGATCTATTTTTGCTGGGGGTATCTTATGTTGCTAGGAGGAATTTACTGTTAAAGGAGTGGTTAATGTTGCTGGGTGGGGGGGGGGGCAGTAATTTGTTGCGGGGGTCTATTGTTGCAAGGGGGATCTATAGTTGCTGGGGGGGGGGGGTCTATTGTTGCTGGCTGCAGGGGATCTATTTTATTGCTTTTCTTGTTATCATGGAAAAAAAATCATATATTACTTAGCACTAGGGATGAGCCGAACACCCCCCGGTTCGGTTTGCACCAGAACTTGCGAACAGACCAAAACTTCGCACGAACGTTAGAACCCCATTGACGTCTGTGGGACTCGAACATTTGAAATCAAAAGTGCTAAAAAGATGTATCAATGCAAAAAAAAGTTTTAAAAATGGCCGTTTTTGCGGGAGCAGTGATTTTAATAATGCTTAAAGTCAAACAATAAAAGTGGAATATTCCTTTAAATTTCGTACCTGGGGGTGTCTATAGTATGCCTGTAAAGGGGCACATGTTTCCTGTGTTTAGAACAGTCTGACAGCAAAATGACATTTCAAAGGAAAAAAGTCATTTAAAACTACTCGCGGCTAGGGATGAGCCGAACACCCCCGGTTCGGTTCACACCAGAACCTGCGAACGGACCGAAAATTTGCATGAACGTTAGAACCCCATTGACGTCTATGGGACTCGAACGTTCGAAATCAAAAGTGCTAATTTTAAAGGCTAATTTGCATGGTATTGTCCTAAAAAGGGTTCGGGGACCCAGGTCCTGCCCCAGGGGACACGTATCAATGCAAAAAAACTTTCAAAAACGGCCGTTTTTTCGGGAGCAGTGATTTTAATGATGCTTAAAGTAAAACAAAAAAAAGTGAAATATTCCTTTAAATATCGTACCTGGGGGGTGTCTATAGTATGCCTGTAAAGTGGCGCGTGTTTCCCGTGCTTAGAACAGTCCCTGCACAAAATGTCATTTTTAAAGGAAAAAAAGTCATTTAAAACTGCTTGCGGCTTTAATGTAATGTCGGGTCCTGGCAATATGGATGAAAATCAGTGAGACAAACGGCATGGGTACCCCCCAGTCCCTTACTAGGCCCTTTGGGTCTTGTATGGATATTAAGGGGAACCCCGCACCCAAATTAAAAAAGGAAACAGCATTATACAGGCTCTGTACTCTGAACAGCAGTATACAGGCGGTGCAAACAAGACAGGGACTGTAGGTTTGTTGTTAAGTAGAATCTGTTTGTAATTTGAACTGGTACATTTTTAACGTGTTTAGCTCCAGCCAAAAAATCTATTTTAAGCTTTTTGGAAAACATAGGGAAAGGTTATCACCCCTGTGACATTTGTTTTGCTGTCTGTGCTCCTCTTCAGAAGATTTCACCTCACTTTTTGTCCCAATGACAAATGTTTTTTGAAAATTTGGGTTTTTTTGTGAAACAAGGATTGGTGATAATGCATCAATGTAAAGGAGACACGTTTTCCCCATATTAACTCTTACAGGAGAGAATTTCCCTTCCTAGGGGTAGATTTCATCTCACTTCCTGTTTTCTCTTTCCATTTGCAAGTAGGAGTCGTTTGTAAGTTGGATGTTTGAAAGTAGGGGCCTTCCCTATATACTCAGCAGAAATTTGGGCCTTAGGTGTTGTTGTGGCCACAACACTGTAAGCCCTCACAGGGCCCTGCTGTGAAATATTAGATCAAGAATTGTAATTACATGCCCCTGTTGAACAGGGGCTGAAAAATTGGGCCTTAGGCACTGGTTCTGGTGCCACAACACTGCAAACCCCTCACAGATACTCTAGTTGGAATGCAGGAACGAGCCCTGCTGCAAAGTATTGCATCAAAAATTGTAATTACACGCCCCTGTTAAACAGGGGCTGAAAAATTGGGCCTTAGGCACTGGTTCTGGTGCCACAACACTGCAAACCCCTCACAGATACTCTAGTTGGAATGCAGGAACGAGCCCTGCTGCAAAGTATTGCATCAAAAATTGTAATTACACGCCCCTGTTAAACAGGGGCTAAAAAATTGGGCCTTAGGCACTGGTGCTGGTGCCACAACACTGCAACCCCTCACAGATACTCTAGTTGGAATGCAGGAACGAGCCCTGCTGCAAAGTATTGCATCAAATTACACACCCCTGTTAAACAGGGGCTGAAAAATTGGGCCTTAGGCACTGGTGGCGGCGCCCAGAACGAAAAATGTTCTTACAAGCTATCAGCGTGATCATAGAGGAGGAAGAGGATAATTACTCAGGATAGTCACTCAGCATCAGCATAGGCAGTCTTTGAAGGGATCTGAGATTTAAAAAAAATTATTCGGTTACATCAGCATCAGGTGCTTGGTAGCTGGTGGTGATCCAAGACTGATTCATTTATTGAAGGTCAGTCGATCGATCGAGTCGGTGGACAGACGCACCCTGTGATCGGTTACAAAGCCTCCAGCATCACTGAATGTGCGTTCCGAAAGAACGCTGAATGCAGGACAGGCCAGTAGCTCAATTGCATACTGTGCAAGCTCTGGCCAGTGATCCATCCTCAAAACCCAGTAACACAGAGGATTTTCGGTGGGAAAGGTGTCCAAGTCAAATCTTGCCCCTAGGTATTCCTGCACCATGTAAAACAGGCGCTGGCGATGGTTGCTGGAACCGATCATACCTTGGGGCTGCGGACTAAAAAATTGTCTGAACGCATCGGTCAGACGGCCACCTTCTCCACCGCTCCTTCTTTGACTGACTGAAGCCTCAGCAACACGTTGTCCAGAAACAGGAGTTTGTAACCTCCCAGTCTCTGGGAACACGTTGCACAGACCTTTCTGCAAGGCCTCCCGAAGATGTTTCATCCTCTGCTCCCTCTGCGACGGCAAGATAAGGTCCGCAACCTTACCCTTGTAACGTGGATCAAGGATGGTTGCCAGCCAGTATTGGTCCTTCTCCTTGATACCACGAATACAAGGATCCTTACGCAGGCTTTGCAGGATCAGGGAGGCCATGCAGCGTAGGTTTGCTGAGGCATTCGGTCCGGAGTCCTCTCGGTCACTAAGGACGACATGGTCCGCAGTCACCTCCTCCCAGCCACGTACAAGTCCATGTGTTTCTTGGGACTGATCCCTTAAAGACTGCTGCTGATGCTGAGTGCCAGGCTCCACCTCCATACTGACACAATCCTCCTCTCCTCCTCATCCTCTTCCTGTGTGATCGGCGGGCACGCAGGAACACTGTCTGGAAAAAGAGGGCCTTGAGAGCTAAGGAAGTCCTCCTCTTCCTGCCTCTGTTCTGCCTCAAGTGCCCTGTCCATTATTCCACGCAGCGTGTGCTCCATCAGGTGGACAAGGGGGACAGTGTCACTGATGCATGCACTGTCGCTGCTCACCATCCTCGTGGCCTCCTCAAATGGTGACAGGACAGTGCATGCATCCCTGATCATGGCCCACTGGCGTGGGGAAAAAAACCAAGCTCCCCTGACCCTGTCCTGGTGCCATAGTCGCACAGGTACTCATTGATGGCCCTCTGCTGCATGTGCAGCCGCTGCAGCATGGCCAATGTTGAGTTCCACCTGGTGGGCATGTCACAGATTAGGCGATTTTTGGGCAGGTTAAACTCCTTTTGGAGGTCTGCCAGCCGAGCACTGGCATTATATGATCTGCGGAAATGCACACAGACTTTCCTGGCCTGCCTCAGGACATCCTGTAAGCCCGGGTAGCTGCCCAAGAACCACTGCACCACCAAGTTAAGGACGTGAGCCAAACAGGGCACATGGGTCATTTGTCCCTATCGGAGGGCAGAGAGGAGGTTGGTGCCATTGTCGCAAACCACCATTCCTGCCTTAAGTTGGCATGGCGTCAACCACCTCTGAACCTACCCCTGCAGAGCTGACAGAACCTCTGCCCCAGTGTGGCTCCTGTCCCCCAAGCACACCAGCTCAAGCACCGCATGGCATCTTTTGGCCTGCATACTTGCGTAGCCCCTTTAAAGGCTACAGAGCACCGCTGGTTCTGAGGACCAAGCACAGGAAGAGGCCATGGAGGAAGAAGAAGAGGAGGGGGTGGAGGAGAGAGGTGTGTCACAATCATTAGTAGTGGCATTTTGGAGGCGTGGTGGCGGAACAACCTCCAACACTACTGCACCTTGTCCTGTATCCTTCCCAGCTGCCAGCAGAGTCACCCAATGCGCGGTGAAACTTAGGTAACGTCCCTGTCCATGCCTGCTGGACCATGAGTCAGCGGTAATATGCACCTTACCGCTGACCGTCCTGTCCAGCGAGGCATGGACATTGCCTGCCACATGCCGGTAGAGAGCCAGAATTGCCTTCCGTGAGAAAAAGTGGTGTTTGGGTACCTGCCACTGAGGAACCACACATTCCACAAACTCACGGAAGGGGGCAGAGTCTACCAACTGAAAAGGCAGCAGTTGAAGTGCTAGCAATTTTGCCAAGCTAGCATTCAACTGCTGGGCATGTGGATGACTGGGAGCGAACTTCTTTCGGAGGTGCAGCAGCTGGGGCAGGGAAATTTGCCTGGTACAATTTGACATCGGTGTACCGAAAGCAGATTGCCCACAAGTACTTGGCTGTGACACACCTAATTCTACACCTTCATTCCTGTCAGTGCAGGTCTCAGAGAGGACTGAAGGTATAGGGGGGTTGGAGATCTCAGCTGATGAGGAGCAAGGAGAGGTCCTCTTTGTTCTTTGGTGTGGGTCTTTTAGATACGCTTGCCAACGAACTGCATGGCAGGTCAACATATGTCTGGTCAAGCATGTGGTGCCCAAGCGGGAGATGTTTTGGCCACGCGAGATACGCTTGAGACATAAGTTGCAAAAAGCAGTGGTGTGATCTGATGCACTCATCTCAAAAAAGGCCCACACCCAAGAACTTTTGGAATAACGCGCAGAGACAGCAGCGCCCTGCACATGTGGAGCTTTGGGGTTTGATGCAGTCAGTGTGCTGCCCTTAGGCTGGCCCCTGGAGGGCATCCTGCCTCGTTGGTGATGTGCCTCCTCCTCACTCCTATCAGGCACCCACGTTGAGTCAGTGACCTCATCATCCCCTCCCTCCTCATCACTGGAGCAAACCTGGCAGTATGCTACAGAAGGGGGAGCATGACTGCCAGATTGCTGTCCTTCTTGGGCACCCCCTCTGTCCGTGGTCACGTTACTGCCTTCATCTAGCTCGGTATCATCATCAGAGCCTTCTAAACGCTGGTCATCTTCCTGGAGCATGTACCCAACACTGTGGTCAAACAGTTCGAGGGACTCCTCAGGAGGAAATGGTGGGGCTAGGGAAGGAGTCACTGATGCCATTGAGCTGAGGGAAGAGGCCGCGTTGGCAGCTGCTTTGCCAGACAAAGTACCCTAAGCATGGGTGAGAGAGGATGAGGAACATGAGGACGGCTTGGTCATACACTCGACCAAGTCTTCTGTATGTTGCGGCTCAACACGGGCAGCTGCCGAAAAAAAGGCCAAGCATGTCCCACGGCCACGTGCGAATGAGGATGCACCGTCTCCATGACCAGCACTGTTGCCTCTAGACACAGAGCCTGCTTGCCCTCTTTTATTGGCTTGTGACTGTCTGCCTCTCCTTGTTGGCCTTCCAGAAATACTAATGGCCTGTAGCTGCACTAAGCTGGGATATATATATATATATATATATATATATAATATATATATATATATATATATATATATATATATATATATATATATATATATATATATATATATATATATATATATATATTGATACTGCAGCTAGCAAAATCAACTGCCTGCCTGTAGTATAAGAAGACCACCAACCTTCTACAGGTAGCTTAAGCTGAACACTGTGCAGAGCTCGCAAAAAACTAACTTGTAGCTTATTTAGCTGCCTGCGGTAGTGATAGGATCAGGAAAATACCACCAACCTTCTACAGGTAGCTTTAGGTGAACACTGTGCAGAGCTCTCAAAAAACTAACTTGTAGCTTATTTAGCTGCCTGCGGTAGTGATAGGATCAGGAAGACACCACCAACCTTCTACAGGTAGCTTTAGCTGAACACTGTGCAGAGCTCGCACTACACTAACTTGTAGTTTTAGCTAAACACTGTGCAGAGCTAGCAAAAAACTAACTTGTAGCTTATTTAGCTGCCTGCGTTAGTGATAGGATCAGGAAAACACCACCATACTTCTATAGGTAGCTTTAGGTGAACACTGTGCAGAGCTCGCAAAAATATAACTTGTAGCTTATTAGCTGCCTGCGGTAGTGATAGGATCAGGAAAACACCACCAACCTTCTACAGGTAGCTTTAGGTGAACACTGTGCAGAGCTCGCAAAAAACTAATTTGTAACTTATTTAGCTGCCTGCGGTAGTGATAGGATCAGGAAAACACCACCAACCTTCTACAGGTAGCTTTAGGTGAACACTGTGCAGAGCTCGCAAAAAACTAACTTGTAGCTTATTTAGCTACCTGCGGTAGTGATAGGATCAGAAAAACACCACCAACCTTCTACAGGTAGCTTTAGGTGAACACTGTGCAGAGCTTGCAAAAAACTAACTTGTAGCTTATTTAGCTGCCTGCGGTAATGATAGGATCAGGAAAACACCACCAACCTTCTACAGGTAGCTTTAGCTGAACACTGTGCAGAGGTCGCACTACACTAACTTGTAGTTTTAGCTTAACACTGTGAGGAGGACGCACTACACTAACTTGTAGCTTTAGCTGAACACTGTGCAGAGGTCGCACTACACTAACTTGTAGTTTTAGCTCAAACACTGTGAGGAGGACGCACTACACTAACGTGTAGCTTTAGCTGAACACTGTGAGTAGGACGCACTACCCTAACTTGTAGCTTTAGCTGAACACTGTGCAGAGGTCACACTAAACTAACTTGTAGCTTTAGCTGAACACTGTGAGGAGGACGCACTACACTAACTTGTAGCTTTAGCCGAACACTGTGCAGAGGTCGCACTACACTAACTTGTAGTTTTAGCTGAACACTGTGAGGAGGATGCACTACACTAACTTGTAGTTTTAGCTGAACACTGTGCAGAGGTCACACTAAACTAACTTGTAGCTTTAACTGAACACTGTGAGGAGGACGCACTACACTAACTGTAAATAGTTTAGCTGCGGTACTAATAGGATCAAAAGAACACCAGCAATTTTCTTCAGGTAGCTGTAAATACTGTAACAAGACAAGCCTGCCTGTCAGTAGGAAGATAACAGGAACGGATCTAGCTAAACTGAATACAGTGTATATATATATATATATATATATATACAACACCTGGGATGCATATATATACACAATACACTGTAAATGCAGCTAACTCACTGACTGTCCTGCCTAATCTAGCTAACTGAAATGAAATGACACTGTCTCTCTCTCTCTCTCTAAGCACGCCGGAACACACTACACATGGCCGTCGTGCAGGCGGCCTTATATAGTGTGGGGCGTGTTCTAAACCCCCTGAGCCATAATTGGCCAAAGCCACCCTGGCTTTGGCCAATTACAGCTCTCTCTACTGACGGCGCTGTGATTGGCCAAGCATGCAGGTCATAGTGCATGCTTGGCCAATCATCAGCCAGCAATGCACTGCAATGCCGCAGTGAATTATGGGCCGTGACGCGCCACACGAATTTGGCACGAACGGCCCATATCGTTCGCAATTCAGCGAACGGGCGAACAGACGATGTTCGAGTTGAACATGAAGCTCATCCCTACTATTAATGAATTGCCGGTCTGACAATACACAGACCGGATCAGGATCAGGAAAACACCACCACTATTAATGAATTGCCGGTCTGACAATACACATAAAAGTTCATTGATAAAAACGGCATGGGAATTCCCCACAGGGGAACCCCGAACCAAAATTAAAAAAAAAACTGGCATGGGGTCCCCCTAAATTCCATACCAGGCCCTTCAGGTCTGGTATGGATATTAAAGGGAACCCCATGCCAAAATTTTTAAAAAATTGGCGCGGGGTCCCCCCAAAAATCCATACCAGACCCTTATCTGAGCACGCAACCTGGCAGGCCGCAGAAAAAGAGGGGGGGACGAGAGAGCACCCCCCTCCTGAACCGTACCAGGCCACATGCCCTCAACATTGGGAGGGTGCTTTGGGGTAGCCCACCAAAGCACCTTGTCCCCATGTTGATGAGGACAAGGGCCTCATCCCCACAACCCTTGGCCGGTGGTTGTGGGGGTCTGCGGGTGGGGGGCTTATCGGAACCTGGAAGCCCCCTTTAACAAGGGGACTCCCAGATCCCGCCACCACCCTTTGTGAAATGGTAAGGGGGTACAAAAGTACCCCTACCATTTCACAAAAAAACTGTCAAAAATGTTAAAAATGACAAGAGACAGTTTTTGACAATTCCTTTATTTAAAGTCTTCTTTTTTCCATCTTCTACCTTCTTTCTTCTATCTTCCTTCGGTTTCTTCCTCCATCTTCTTCTTTTTCCTCCAATCCTCTGCTTCTTTCTCCGCTGTTCTCGTCAGGCATCTCCCTCCGCGGCATCTTCTTCTCTTCATCTTTTTCTCTTCATCTTCTTCTCTTCATCTTCTTTTCGGGCCGCTCCGCATCCATAATTGGATGGAAGGCTCCCCCTGTGTGACGCTTCTCTCTTCATCTTTTTCTCTTCATCTTCTTCTCTTCATCTTCTTGTCTTCATCTTCTTGTCTTCATCTTCTTTTCGGGCTGCTCCGCATCTATGGTGGCATGGAGGGAGGCTCCCGCTGTGTGACGCTTCTCCTCTTCTGACGGTTCTTAAATAACGGGGCTGGAACCACCCAGGTGACCCCGCCCCCCTCTGACGCACGGGGACTTCATGGGGACTTCCCTGTGACATTCCCCGTGACGTCAGAGGGGGCTGGGCGGAGGGGGCTGGGGGGTACGGCGGGCACTGATAAGTCGGCACTGAGGTGGCACTGATGTGGTGGCACTGATGATGGGCACTAATATGCAGCACTGATGGGCACTGATAGGCACTAATTGGTGGTACTGATATGCAGCACTGATAGGCATTGATAGGCGGCACTGATGGGCAATGATAGGCAGCATTGATGGGCACTGATAGGTGGCACTGATGGCCATGGATGGGCACTGATTGGTGGCACTGATGGACAATGATGGGTGGCACTGATGGAAATTGATAGATGGCACTGATGAGTTCACTGATAAGCAGGCCCTGGCAGGCATTAGTGATGGGCACTGATTGGCATAATTTGTCAGCATAGATTGGCATCCCTGGTGGACATGGGTGGCATACCTGGTGGTCATCAGTGCGCTGGCTTGTTATCCTGCTGGACGTCATATGATGCCCAGTCAGGATAACTGAACCACTGCCCGGTCGTCATTTTGCTATAAGACGGGCGGGAAGTGTTTAAACAGCTTGGAAGGCCAGTGTGCATGATGAGGCCACATTGTAGTGCACTCGAAAAAAGATTAGAGACTTTTTGAAAAAAATCTGGTGTCTCTTTGGCAGACTTTGGATAGAAATAACGTTTTACACCACAGTGAGCAAGCCTTATGTGAAGAAGCCAAATTATAGTATACTCAGGCCCAAGTTCATGGGGGAACATGACTGACAATTTCCTGTTAACCAGTGTTATTCCCTCTTTGTAGGCTCATGTTCCTACCTTTCTCTACCTCAGAACAAAGATCTGAATCAAGTAATGGCTATGCATCGTCAAGGTGCAAGTGGCTGACGCCGTTTTCAAATAATTCAGCTGACTCCTCCATGCATGATGCTGGGGCTATGGCAGGAGTAGCTGTGGACAAGGAGGCAGAATAAGCTGCTCTGGCAGCTGTGGTAGACTGCACAATAGTCTCTGTTTGGGTGATGGATGAGGAGGATGAGGATGATTTAGTAAGACAGTCCACTACCTCCTCTGCATGTTGTGGCTGGATAGCATGGGCAACACACTAAACAGAGAAAAACGTGCCCTGCCTAAGGACGGACCACATCACCTTTGCCTGTGGACACAGACGCTGCTGGCCCCCTCATAGTACTATGGGATTGTCTGCCTCTCCTTGCTGGTCTCCCAAACATGATTGGGGGGGCTTATTACCCAAATTTAATAGATACTGGTAAGTGTGTAATTGGATGCACTTTATTCAATGAAAAGTGGTGTTTGGCGCACTTTAAAAATCACTTGGTGCACTGGTCCAAATTATTTGGTGGAGGGGGATTATGGTGTGGGGTTGTTTTTCAGGGGTTGGGCTTGGCCCCTTAGTTCCAGTGAAGGGAACTTTTAAGGTGTCAGCATACCAAGACATTTTGGAAAATTTCATGCTCCCAGCTTTGTGGGAACAGTTTGGGGATGGCCCTAACATTAACCCGATAGAACACATTTGGGATAAATTAGAGCAGAGACTGTGAGCCAGGCCTTCTCGTCCAACATCAGTGCCTGACCTCACAAATGTGCTTCTGGAAGAATGGTTAAATATTCACATAGACATACTCCTAAAACCTGTGGACAGCCTTCCCAGAAGAGTAGAAGCTGTTATAGCTGCATCGGGTGGGCCAACTCAATATTGAACCCTATGGCCTAAGACTGGGATGCCATTAAAGTTCATGTGCGTGTAAAGGTAGGTGTCCCAATACTTTTGGTAATATAGTGTATACACACACACATATGTGTTTGAGCTTTGGGGTGCACACATATAGAACCCCCAGTCTGCTAAACATCCATCAGCAGCCGCCATGAGTGTCACTAGCCCCAGGCATCTGTGGCACGTGCCATGTAAGTCTTGCCTGGTGCTCTAGGTGTGGACGAAGCTGGCTGACACCAATGTTTCTGCTGTATTACTGGGGATCATGACATGGTGCTTTCACGCAACCCCAGCCTTCTGTGCACAATGCGAGGGTGGCGGCCTTAAACTGGACACACTACTCCTCATAAGTATTGCTGCTCCCACACTCCTCTGCCATCAGGAGAGAAGCAAGGGGAGATGAAGAGGCTCAAAGGATAGCCAGCTGTACCACCAGAGGGATTGTGGGGTCAGAAAGATACAAATTACTTTATTTTAGTGTATTATTTATTAAATAAGTATTATATTCTTATTTATGTGTTAAATCAATTGTATGGTGCCTTAAAAGCCCCCATATTACATACAAGCATGACCAAGGTAGTTTCTTTAGTATTTTAGGGATGCCACAGCCTATCTATTAGCCCCACATTGGTACATGCAAACAATTTAAAGCCCAAATCCATCTAACACTTTTTAAACAGTTACAGGCATTTTTTATTTCAGGAAAAAGGTTTAAGGCATTAGAAAAAAGAACTGACCATTGTAAGCACCCCTTTCAAAGTTTTATACATTGTCCCAACTCCTGTAATTGCCTTTTTTGTTGGACAGCTTGATCTATTAAAGAAGATGGAAAAATATCAGCTCTACTGGCAGGATCATACTTTTTCTTTATTTTTCTTTATTCCCCTCCAGGTGTCTATTTTTCCCCAACTTCTGATGTTGAGAGGTATGCAGCTTTGATTTCAAATCGCCCGAGTAACCATTTATTCATTCTCACTTTTTCTCACACTTTCTGTTTAACTTTTTAACTGTAAAGCAAGGCAGATTACTTATCGTAGGTGTTAGCATCTCCATATTGTTTATACTGTTAAAATGTTTGTTTTAGTTATTAATTGGAGTTCCTATCACATTTCAAGCTGTCAGTAGAAAATATACTCTGTTAGTAAATTCTGTATGTTTTGTTGGTAAAAAAAAATTTGGGGAGGTTTGCAACTCTGAGGATCATGGAATTCAAATTGTAGGTGATAGACATTTGAACTTATTTTTTAGTATATGTACTATTACTTTTCTAAGCATTAATTTATATAGTGTCCTTGCTTTTAATACAACTTGAGTTTTAGGATTGGGGACTTTTCTTCAAAAAATGGCCGGAGCTGTTGACAACTAATATTCACAATTACTGTAGCAATGACACCCAAAGGTGCTGCTCAATTCTTACATGCCTTCCCTACTAGTGATAATCAGACAGACCTCAAGGCCTCCAATCTTCTTTTGCAAAATGTATTGGCTTTGTTGTCTAAGGAAAGAGGGAAACAGCTAAAATATATTCTTTATACAGCAATACAAAAAAATGACATGGCCAAATTTTTGGAGTAATAGCCTACCACTATTATTAAAGTTGATTATGGCTCTAATGTTTCAGTGGCAGCCTCCCAGTTACAAATGGGTCTTTTAAGAACAACTAATTGGGGGCCCTAGATTCTTTTGTAGCAGCCTCCTCGTTACTTTGGATTCTTTTAGTACTTCTGTTGGTGGCCCTAGAAACTCTAGTAGCAGCCTCCCAATGGCAACTGATCTTCAGGACCATGTGAGCTAACACAGATACCCTAAACAGCTGAGTATTGAGGTCTCTATGCCATGTAAATGTGGCAGCAGCTTCCTCTAAGATGTCCTGGCCATATTTCTACATAGCAAACCCCTATGGAGATGCTCCAACAAGAAACCATCTCTCTGGTTCTCTAGGCCCTAACAGAGGCCTGCTTAAGGTTTTAAGGCCCAGGCTTCGGCCCCTAGCTGGGACTAGGTCCCAAGAAACATACTTCCTTGTGCTGCAACCTCCCACCGGGTATCAGGCTTGAGAGACAAAAAAAATCAATCTTGTTAAACTCATATCCTTACAAGGCAAAGCCTGGGAGGCAAGGACCTATTTAGAAGCTCTTTCCAAAAATGTGTCCTCATGCCCTTTCCACACCACTGGCAATATACCTCAGTGATTGGTCAGGGTAGAATGAATATTCATACCTCTAATCTTGTCCCTCTCTCTACTGAAGAACACATTCCAGAAGCAGGCAGAAGCTAACAATGTCATTGGGCTTAGAAGAAACCTAACGAACCCAGATAACATAAACAAATCTCAGACTGGCTACATTCTAGCTGAAAATACTAAATTTGGAATAGGGACAGGTTAATTGAGAAATATTCTGACCCATGTAATTTGGCCAACAGACTTTGGGAGAGTCGGAAGAATTTGTTTTTTCTTTCAATGTGGTAAAATTGGTAAGAGCTGCACAATTGCCCTTCTCTGGGCCACAGCTGCAGGATTGGAGACGTTGAACTTAAAGTGGACCTTCACAATAAAGAAAATTATTTAAACCTGGATCCTCCCCACCTCCCATTTCCACAATTAGATTTTAAAATGTATTTTTTAAGTGTTCATGATACTTTTTGTGCTGTAGCGCTACCTTCTTTCTTGCCAAGGTGAGAGCGATGTTGAACTCCTACGGCACTCTGACGGTTCCCCGGGGACTCTGGTAGTGCTTTGGGGCCCGCCAAAGACCTGTGGCATGTCTGAGCACCTGAGGAAGATTCCCGCACATGTGCAAAAGAGGATAAAGGACATCAGGGTGCCTACGCATATGTGGGGACTCCACCCATGCATGGGCAACTATGACGCAGGTCTCTGACTGGTCCAAAAGGCCAGGCAGGGCCCTTCAGCGCATCTTCGCATACACCAGATTTTTGAAGGTGACAGCACTGGAGAGAGGAGGCAGGACCAAATTACAGGGGACTGAAGTTCCTCTTTAATAGACATCTGCCTTTCAGCCTTATTAGGTATGTGATTATAGGAAACTCTCTGCCCTCTGAGGTTGATAAGCAGGATTGCTAGTCATGATGTCATTGCGGCATCCTAAAATAATTACATCAACAAAAGTCAAACTAAGTCTATTGCATTTGTGTTAACAGTGAATCCTAATGGCTGGAAGCACATGCTGGGACTTGCAGTTCCACTGATGCGAGGCCCCGGGCTGCCTATGCCTGCTCTAATAACTGTAATCTTATAATATGGAGCAAGATAGTCTCTCCGCCGTGGCTTTGTATAATTAGTTCTCAGATTTGCAGCCTCAGGTGGCTCAGGAGCAGGATGCAGAGTTTATCCGTCTGAGTAGGCCCGACACGTCACCATGACAACCACCTGAGCCCCCCCATTGACAGAGGAAGAATGAGCGGGAGACAAAGACGTGAAAAAAAGGAGACTGTTAGCTAAAGATGAATTAATCTGTGAGTGTAATGCAAGTATGCTGTCACCGCTATTCTATACAGCAAGGTTTGTGTAGCTGTACAAGATAACAGGTGCAGGAACCTGACATTCTCCCAAAATGTTATATCTCAGTAGTTATAAACACAGAAATGGCCCAAACTGATGCACACAGCAACTAAAAGCATGCCAGAGCCATACTAATATACCCACCATGTTTCATACCACAGCTATTTGAAGTATGATTCCATCTTCAAGTTAAAGGAGAAGTTCGCAAAGATACAAAAGTCTGTTGTAAATATGTAAAGTGAAAAATTACATACCTACAGAGATGTTAACCCAGGCAAATAATAATGGAGTGACAGTGGAGTGGTGTGTTGTTTATGCCTGTTGCACTACCATGTGAATCTTAATATATTATTAATCACTTTAGCCCCGGAAGATTTGGCTGCTCAATGACCAGGCCATTTTTTGCGATACGGCACTGCATCGCTTTAACTGACCGTTACGCAGTCATGCGACACTGTACCCAAACAAAATTGACGTCCTTTTTTTCCCACAAATAGAACTTTCTTTTGGTGGTATTTGATCACCTCTGCGGTTTTTATTTTTTGCGCTATAAACATAAGAGCGACAATTTTGAAAAAAACACAATCTTTTACTTTTTGCTATAATAAATATCTCACATTTTTTAATCAAAAAAACACATTTTTTCCTCAGTTTAGGCCGATATGTATTCTTCTACATATTTTTGGTGAAAAAAAAATTGCAAAAAGCATATATTGATTTGTTTGCGCAAAAGTTATAGCATCTACAAAATAAGGGATAGATTTATGGCATTTTTGTTTATTTTTTTTACTAGTACTGGCGGCAATCTGCGATTTTTATCGGTACTGCGATATGGCGGTGGACAAATTGGACACCTTTGACACATTTTTGGGACCATTGACAATTATACAGCAATCAGTGCTATAAAAATGCACTGATTACTGTATAAATGTCACTGGCAGGGAAGGGGTTAACACTAGGGGGTGATCAAAGGGTTAACTATGTTCCCTCACTGTGTTCTAACTGTAGGGGGGATGGGACTGTCTAGGAGGAGAGAGAGATCGATGTTCATACATAGTATGAACACACGATCTGTCTCCTCTCCCCTGAGAGAACCGGGATCTGTGTGTTTACACACACAGATCCCGGTTCTCGCTCTGTCACGAGCAATCGCGGATGCCCGGCGGGCATTGAGCCCACCGGGCACTCGCATCTGCGCCGGGCACACGCTGCGGGCCCGCGCACGCACAACTAGTGGCCAAAAGGCAGAGCGACATAAGGTAACGTTGTTTCGCCCAGCTGTGTCATTCTGCTGCAGTAAAACTGCGGCGGCTGGTCGGCGACCAGTTAATATTATTATATAGCATTTATATAGCACCAACAATTTGCAAAGCACCTTACAACATGAGGGCAGACAGTACAGGTACAATACAATTTAATACAGGAGGAATCAGAGGGCCCTGCTCATTAGACCTTACAATCTAAAAGGGAAAATAAAAGTACAGTTGTTACATGGAGGCAGGATAGGCTTCTCTAAAGAGAAGCGTTTTCAGGGATCGCTTAAAAGTGGACAGAGTAGGAAATAGTTAGACAGATTAGGATCCTCGTTTTAGAGGATGGGAGAGCCTTTTGAGAAGTCCTGGAAGTGAGTATGGGAGGAGGTGTCAAGGGTGCTAGAGAGCAGAAAGTCTTGGGAGGAATGAAGAGTAGGGATGAGCCCGATGTTTAAGTCGAACGTAAGTTCGACTCGAACATCGGGTGTTCGCCTAATAGCAAACAATTTGGGGTGTTCGCGGCAAATTCGAAAAGCCGCGGAACACCCTTCAAAAGTCTATGGGAGAAATCAAAAGTGCTAAGTTTAAAGGCTTATATGCATGGTATTGTCATAAAAAGGGTTTGGGGACATGGGCCCTGCCCCAGAGGACATGTATCAATGCAAAAAAAAGTATTTAAAAACAGCAGTTTTTTCAGGAGCAGTGATTTTAATAATGCTTAAAGTGAAAGAATAAAAGTGTAATATTCCTTTAAATTTCATACCTGGGGGGGTGTCTATAGTATGCCTGTAAAGTGGCGCATGTTTCCCGTGTTTAGAACAATCCGAGAGCAAAATGACATTTGTAAAGGAAAAAAGTCATTTAAAAGTACTCACGGCTATAATGAATTGTCGGTCCTGGCAATACACATAAAAGTTCATTGATAAAAACAGCGTGGGGTTCCCCCACAGGGGAGCCCCGAACCAAAATTAAAAAAAAAAAAGTGGGGGTCCCCCCAAATATCATACCAGGCCCTTCAGGTCTGGTATAGATATTAGGGGAACCCCGCGCCAAAATTTAAAAACAAAATGGCGTGGGGGTCCCCCTCAAAATCTATACCAGACCTGAGGGTCTGGTATGGATTTTAAGGGGAACCCCGTGCCAAAATTTAAAAAAAAATGGCGTGAGGTCCCCCCAAAAATACATACCAGACCCTTATCCAAGCACGCAACCTGGCAGGCCCCAGGAAAAGAGCCCCCCCCTCCTGAACCATACCAGGCCACATGCCCTTAACACTGGGAGGGTGCTTTGTGGTAGTCCCCCCAAAGCACCTTGTCTCCATGTTGATTGGGAGAAGGGCTTCATCCCCACAACCCTTGCCCGGTGGTTGTGGGGGTCTGCGGGCAGGGGGCTTATCGGAATCTGGAAGCCCCCTTTAACAAGGGAACCCCCAGATCCCGGCCCCCCCTGTATGAAATGGTAACGGGGTACGAATGTACCCCTACCATTTCACAAAAAATGTGTGAAAATGGTAAAAAAACACAAGACACGGCTTGGGACAAGTCCTTTATTAAAAAAATAAAAAAATAAAACTGTCCCACGAAGTCTTCTTCTTCTTCTTCTCTCGCTCCCATGGACCGAAAAGGAAAAAAAGAAAAAAAACCGAACGCCGCCTAAGATCTGCCTCCATGGGAGGCACCCGCCATAATGACCGGCCTCTCACTAATGACAGCTCTTTTATAACTGAGGGCAGGGCCACACGATGATGTTGTCTGGTGACCCCGCCCCCCTCTGACGCACGGGGACATCCCTATGGCTTTCAGTTACATAACCAGGTGGCCCCGCCCCCCTCTGACGCTACGGGGAAGCCATGGGGATGTCCCTGTGCGTCAGAGGGGGACGGGGTCACCCGTAAACATCATCGTGTGGCCCTGCCCTCAGTTACAAAAGAGCTGTCACCTGAGAGGCCGGTCATTACGGCGGGTGCGGCAGATCTTAGGCGGCGTGCGGCTTTTTTTCTTTCTTTTTGGGTCCATCGGAGCAAGAGAAGAAGAAGAAGACTTTGTGGGACAGTTTTATTTTTTTAATAAAGGACTTGTCCCAAGGCATGTATTGTCTTTTTTTTACCATTTGCACACATTTTGTGTGAAATGGTAGGGGTACATTTATACCCCATTACCATTTTACACGGGGGGCGGGATCTGGAGGTCCCCTTGTTAAAGGGGGCTTCCAGATTCCGATAAGCCCCCTGCCCGCAGACCCCCACAACCACCGGGCAAGGGTTGTGGGGATAAGGCCCTTCTCCCCATCAACATGGGGACAAGGTGCTTTAGGGGGCTACCCCAAAGCACCCTCCCAATGTTGAGGGCATGTGGCCTAGTATGTTACAGGAGGGGGGGGCTCTCTCATCCCCCCTCTTTTTCTGTGGCCTGCCAGGTTGCGTGCTCGGATAAGGGTCTGGTATGGATTTTTGGGGGGACCCCACACCATTTTTTTTAAATTTCAGCGCGGGGTTTCCGTTAAAAGCCATACCAGTCAGGTCTGGTATGGATTTTGAGGGGGACCCCCCACGCCATTTTTTAAAATTTTGGCGCGGGGTTCCCCTTAAAGTGGTTGTAAACCCTTACAGACTACTTTAACCTACAGGTAAGCCTAGAATAAGGCTTACCTTTAGGTACAAGAAAGATCTCCTTAACCTACACGGTTAAGGAGATATTTTCCTAAAAACAGGCTATGCTATGCATACTAGCTCATTATGCCTTTGTCCTGCAGGGTGTTTTTTTTTGTTAGAGAGGGTTTACTTCCTCTTTAATATCCATACCAGACCTGAAGGGCCTGGTATGGTATTTGGGATCCCCACACATTTTTTTTTAAGTTTCGGTTTTTATCAATGAACTTTTATGTGTATTGCCGGGACCGACAATTCATTATAGCTGCGAGTACTATTAAATGACTTTTTTCCTTTACAAATGTCATTTTGCTCTCGGACTGTTCTAAACATGGGAACATGCGCCACTTTACAGGCATACTATAGACACCCCCCAGGTATGAAATTTAAAGGAATATTACGCTTTTATTGTTTCACTTTAAGCACTATTAAAATGACTGTTCCCGAAAAAACGGCCGCTTTGCAAACTTTTTTTTGCATTGATACAGCACATGTCCCCTGGGACAGGACCCAGGTCCCCAAACACTTTTTAAGACAATAACTTGCATATAAGCCTTTAAAATGAGCACTTTTGATTTTTCATGTTGAATGGGATTCTTGAAGTCAGGTTTCAGTAACGGCAAGTAGATTAAAAGCATTAGCACCTTTCTCACCTTGAAAGGTGAGAACCAGTCTGTGTAGATACATGGACCCACACATATGCACATGGGAATGAGTGGCTAGTGGGGAAATTTAACAAGTGTAGAAAGGTTGCTTCTCCTTAACTCCATATAGGTCCACATCTGAGCGCTCTATGGCAGCAAGAGTGTGTGCTCAAGGAGTCCTACTTGTAGGAATGGGACAGTCCGGTGTACCTGTTGCAGAAGCTTGTGTGGAGAACACAGCCTGTGGGCGTTCAACGGTGGCCAAGGATGCAGTACTCTGGGAGAAGAGAGGTGTCCCCGAAAGAGGGCCCAGTCAATATCTGTAAGCGCTGTATCTGTCTTCATCCATGAAGAGCATGGATGCTCCATGGACAGCACTGTAACTTAGCACTGTAACTTACATCATTACACAAATGAATAATTAAGTATTAAATAACACCCAGTGTTCACGCATGATCATTAAAGTGGTAGAAAACTCAACAATGTATACAATGTAAACAATGTATACTTTAGTTCAATATAAACCGTGCAAAGTAACTTGCTGTACCGTGTCCTTTATATCTTCTGCACATTAGCCTGTCAAAAGATGTAGCCCGAAATCTTTATTGACGTCACCGGCGAATGCGCAATTTTTCCTTCATCTGCGGCACAATCAGTGTGCCGTCAGTTAAGATGGCCTCCTGCCATCCTATGGTCATCAGCACTCATGGCATTGCAGCGCAATATCGCGAGAGTGCTGATTTTTGGCCGAGTTAGCATTTGAGGATGAAAACGAGGCTTGGCTAAATCTTACTGTGCATGTGCGAGATTAACCAATGCCATAGAAAAAGGGAGGAAGCAATATGGCGTCGGCTTCTAAAGGCATCCAGGGAAATAAAAGTAAGGCAAAAATATATGATAATACCATATTTAACCACTTCAATACCCGCCCATAGTCATATGACGTCCACAGATGGGATCTCCCATCCTGGGTGGGCGTCATATGACGCCCTGGGATTCCCGGCCACCTAGGGGGCGCGCGCACGCTGCCGGGAGCGCGCGCCCGCCGCGTTCCTCGGGACCCGGTGCGTGTGCCCGGCGGCCGCGATGTCCGCCGGGCACCCGCGATTGCCGGTTAACCGGACCGGCATGTGGATCTGTGTGTGTAAACACACAGATCCACAGCCTGTCAGCTCTGAGGAGAGCGATCTGTGTTCCCAGAACGGAGGAACACTGATCGGTCTCCTCCCCTAGTGCGTCCCCTCCCCCTACAGTTAGTAATCACTCCCTAGGAAACATATTAACCCCTCCCCGCCCCCTAGTGGTTAACCCCTTCACTGCCTGTCACATTTACACAGTAATCAATGCAATTTTATAGCATTGATCGCTGTATAAATGTGAATGGTCCCAAAAATGTGTCAAAAGTGTCCGATGTGTCCGCCATAATGTCGCAGTCACGAAAAAAAATCGCGATCGGCGCTAAAAAAATAAATAAATATTTTTTTTTAAAAACGCCATAAATCTATCCCGTATTTTGTAGACGCTATAACTTTTGCGCAAACCAATCAATATACGCTTATTGCGATTTTTTTTACCAAAAATATGTAGAAGAATACGTATCGGCCGAAACTGAGGAAAAAATTAGTTTTTTAAAAAAAAAATTGGGATATTTATTATAGCAAAAAGTAAAAAATATTGTGTTTTTTTCAAAATTGTCGCTCTTCTTTTGTTTATAGCGCAAAAAATAAAAACCGCAGAGGCAATCAAATACCACCAAAAGAAAGCTCTATTTGTGGGGAAAAAAGGACGTCAATTTTTTTTGGGTACAACGTCGCACGACCGCGCAATTGACGTTTGAAGTGCGACAGCGCTGAAAACTAAAAATTGGCCTGGGAAGGAAGGGGGTGAAATTGCCCTGTATTGAACCGGTTAAAAGCGGCCGATATAGCGATGTATCTTGTGGTGGCTTCAACAATTGCCCTAATGTTTATTTAGATACAAGGTGGCTGAGTTTACTACCGCTTTAAATATCAATAATGACCATAAATGTCCAAGAATTTTATTCTTGTGACCGTTTTTTGACAATGTTCATGGAGACACCAAGTACTGCAGATGTATCCACCCTTGTTCCAAGAGGATGCTTTGTACACATAAATATCAATATATGTTCTAATATGTTTTTTATTTTGTAGACCATACTTACAACAATTACAAAACTATCCCTGAGGAAGGAGTTTAATGACTCTGAAATGCGTCGGATTGGTCAATGCATATATTTATATGTACGTAGATGTTAATACAAGTTATTCTTGTTAGTACTGTGTGGTAATTAGTACTTTCCATTTTTAATGCACATTCATGTAAAGTTTTAATTGCATATTCTTTTGACAAATAAACGTTTGATCTTTTTAAATACAAATACAAATGTACACTTTTTGAGCCTAAAAAGTCCCATTTTCACTAGGGGGAAACTTGGTTTTCTATAATTCTAAGGGATGTAGCCATATTAATCAGACCAATTAACCTCTATTTTTCTTAATGTTTAATTAGATACAAGGTGACTGAGTTTACTACCGCTTTAAATATCAATAATGTCCATAAAATTCCACATAAGTAATTCTTCATGTAATGCACTCACCAAAACATCAAGACTCTTATTTTCCTGATTGGCAAATCTTGCTTCACACTGTGCACCACTTATTTGGCTCCAGCTGGGTCATCAGCTCTTTCTTCCTCAGATAAGAAATTGAAATATTGTTGAGGCAGCATGGACTCTCGTGGTACGATATGAATTTACAAAAGTCAGTTTACAAAAAAATATAAATTTATTATACAAAAATACACATAATATAAAATGCCTTGAATAAGTAGATACCCTGTTTCCCCTAAAATAAGACCTAGCGTGACTGTTGGTGATGGCTGCAATATAAGCCCTACCCCCCAAATAAGCCCTAGTTAAAGTCCTTGTAGGTCTTATTTTCAGGGTAGGGCTTATTTTCGGAGAAACAGGGTAGGGCTTATTTGGGGGGTAGGGCTTATATTGCAGCCATCACTGACAATCATGCTAGGTCTTATTTTCGGGGAAACAGGGTACTAGACATTGGATGCTGCTAATAGTGGAGCGTCCACTTATCTGACACAAATTGAAAGAAATTATATAATGATTTCGCACTGGTATACATGAAAAGAGCTCTTCCAGTTGCACACTCTACATGTTTCGGGGTTGCCCCCTTCTTCAGGAGTATATTAGGTCAGAGAATGTTTTACAAAAAAGCATATGAATCAGATATATAATATTAACATCAGACAACATACATAACTGATAATCAATCTTCATGATATACTGTCATGTAGCTATATAAATGAAGGTAAAACCTAATAAAACCCCTTGGTACGTGCCTCATCATTTAGGGATTAACCCCAAGATAGAATGATTGATTAAGAAAAAACTCACCCACATAGCCGGCACCAGAATTCTGGGCGTCTCAAGGCCAAAATAGGCAATCTCCCGGGCGAGTGCGGGAACCAGGAAAAGTGAAATAGCATAAAAAATGTTTAAAAAAGAAAAAAAAACATATATTTAGATAAAAGCTGATATTTGAAAAATTTATAAGGTGGAGATATCCATCTCACAACTATTGTAATTCAAGTAATTAATTTCAAAAAGGAAGGAAAAGGTGCAATCAAGATATTTCAATTAACGATACACACCTATGTGATCTTCACTAGGTAACACATACAAATAGGCGTAGAGAGTATCAGGTACAGGTGAAAGTAATCCAGAAAGCCATCTAGAGCCATTTATGAATTCTTTATGAAATACAAGCATGTATACAAAAAAAGGGAATTATTACTAAGATGATTTAGACATCATAGCTAAGGACTAATCCTAGTGGGAGTGATCAAAAAGACAATCACCTATCTGAGAAATCTCAAATCATGATGTCGAAATCACATCACAGAGACTGGGTATACTCAGTTAGGGTTCAAGCTTCAAGAGATATTCAGATGAAATAGAACACAGTGTTTCAGACAGGAACCAGATCCAACGGAATCTATAAAGAAACATATCTTTGGGCAATAGTTCATACATGGACACGTCATAAAGATCATACCAATACACAAGGGGTGACACATACCGTTCTGTCCACTCTCCAGAATATCTCCACCGCTATGCACGCTGCCACAGGGAACATCTGAAGGATTGGTTCTCACTATGTACCATAAGGTACACCTGATTCCTACCCATTTAGGCGTCAGCAGCGTGCGCCGCAAAGTGACGCCAACGGATACGATTCCAGAGTGTGCATCTGCGCACGCGTGAGTGACTGCATGTACGCATGGCGTGAGCATGTGTGGTACTGCACGGCAGTCTGTCAGTGTAGAACACAAAAAAAAAAAAAACCGTCGGCCCTCCAAATGAAGTTTAACGTCTGTGTGCGCCAACTAGTGGATAAAACACAGACATCTGATGGATGGGGGGGGAATCACACACTCGCCCAAGAGATATAGACCCCCCCAAAAAAAGGATCCAATCCAATGTTAAGTGGTACCATTGAGGGAAAAATAGGGGGTCAACAAATATATATTACTCTAAAAATACAAAAAAAATGTAATCCTTTAGATTGTATTAACCATATAGGTTCAGTATCAAAGTGTCCAAGTAACCTTCATTTTTATAAAATTCTAACCCTATAATATCGCAATGACCACAAATTCTGGATACCATAAACCTGGACTCACTGAAAGAATGAAAGAGAGAATAGAGTCATTTCACTAGGATATTAAAAAGAAGTGGAGGAGGAAAAAATGGATGGAGGCTATATATACAGGGCGACAGAGACAAATCAGGGGCACTAAAGTCATCTTAGGCAATCCTATGAGATCAAAACCTACAAAAAAGGTTTGTAGGAGTTTAACCTCATTAATCCCTGGGGGATTAAGAGCAGAGAACTTTTCTATCCAGTAAGTTTCAGCTCTCAGGATGGCATTATCCCAGTCGCCACCGCTAGGATTAGGGGGGACAACTTCCAATACAAAAAATGAGATCACTGAATTATCAAATCTACGATGTAGGCCTATGTGTCTGGTGACAGGTGGCAGAATTTTACCTCCACCCGAGTAATAGAGGTGATCTCTCATCCCAATAGAATGCATGACATCGACAAGTCATCAAATAGATGACTCCACGGGTACTGCAGTCAGCATATTGTCTGGATTGAAGCCATTGGCCATTGGGTAGATAAATGTCATTGCCCTCACAGATCCATGGGCAGCGGCTGCATCTACCACAGCGGTAAGTTCCTTTGGATGAATGAGGTACCGTCTCCAGATCAGGTTGATAGTGGCTGCTAATCAATGTGTCACGCAGTGAGGTTGCCCTTCTAAATACTAGTTCTGGAGTAGAACGTAGGTATTTAGCCAAGGTATAATCTTTGGCTAAAAGATGGCAATTGTTGGAGATCAATGAATGCAAAGGTCATTCATGAGCAGAAAAATGAGTGATGAATTTCACTGTATAATGCCGCATACACACGACCGGACTTTACGGCATACTTGGTCCGGTGAACCGGAGTCTGTCGGACAATTCGATCGTGTGTGGGCTCCAGTGGACTTTTTTTCTCAAAAGTTTGACAGACCTAGAAATGAAACATGTTTCAATTCTGTCCAATGGACTCCAGTCCGGACGAAAAGTCTGCTCGTCTGTATGCTAGTCCGACGGTCAAAAACCGACGCTAGGGCAGCTATTGGCTACTGGCTATGAACTTCCTTTTTTTAGTCCGGTCGTACGTCATCACGTACGAATCCATTGGACTTTGGTTGATTGTGTGTAGGCAAGTCCGTTAATTTGAAAAGTCCCTTGTAAAGTCCGTCGAAAAGTACGCCGGACAAAGTCTGCCGTAAAGTCCGCTCGTGTGTACGCGGCATAAGTCTCAGTTTTGGAGGTATTTTTGAATAGCAGTTCAGCTCTGGGTCTTATCCTAGCCTTATTAAAAGCTTTCCTCAACAAGGTTTTAAAATAACCCCTATCAGATAGTCTTGATAGTAGGAGATCGGACTGACGAAAGAAGTCTTCTTCAGATGAACAATTCCTGCGAAGATGCAGATATTGCGCATATGGTATGCTTCTAATAAGTGGGGCCAGGTGAGAACTGTGGGCATGTAAAATAGTATTACCCGAGCTGGGCTTACGATATAAATCATTTACAATATAGTCATTTTCATCAATACAAATTAATAATTTCAAAAATGCAATTTCTACAGCATTGAAGGTATGTGTAAATTTCTAGTTGAAACTTCAATTTCAAGTTGAAATCATTGGTGTTGAGGGCATCCAAAAAGCCCAGAAGTTCTTCTCTAGACCCTGTCCACACAATCAGAAGATCGTCAATGAAACAAAACCAAAATTGTACATTGGTCAAATAGGAAGCAAATCTTTCATCGGAAAACAACCACCTCTCCCATCCACCCAGATATAAATTGGCATAAGCCGGGGCACAGCAAGTGCCCATTGCCACTCCTTGCCTTTGTAAATAGGCTTGATTCATAAAGACAAAGTAATTTCTGATAAGTAGAAACCTAAGTAAATCCAAGATAAATACATTGTGAGACCAGGTAGTATGATCCTGCTCTTTTAGAAAGGACTCAATCACCCGCATGCCCCGCTTGTGTGGGATTTCTTATCTAGTAATAGGATGAAGGTACATTAACTTTTTCATAACAAGTAGTTTTTTTCATATATCTTCCTTCCTCAGATGAGCAAACAATGTGCAAAGAAAAGAGAAAGCCCCGATAGTGGAATATTGCTAAAATACCTTTATTATTTCAGACTCCACCAAAAATACTACTCACAAGCATATTAAAGAGGTTGTAAATCTTCCTGTATTATTTGTACCTTTAGGTAAACCTAGAATAAGGCTTTCCTATAGGTACTGTAAATATCTCCTAAACTTGCGCAATTTAGGATACATTTACCGTATACTGCGCCGATGATGGAAGGAACGTCAGCCCGTGCCGTTTCTTCCGAAGTCAGTGCATGCGAGGGAGTGATGTCACGTGGCTCCTGTCAGTCACACAGCCGGAGTCTGCGGCCCCGGAAGGAGGATGCACGAAGATGGATGCGACCCGCAGCGATGACGACGCTGGTTTTGTTTGCAGGTAAGTGTCACATTATGTGCTAGTATGTGATGCATACTAGCACATTATGCCTTTACTTTGCAGGGAAGAAAGAAAAAAACAGAGTTTACTTCCTCTTTAAAAGCAAATCTTTGCATTCACATACTAACTCTCTCCATCAAAGCTACTGGTGTGGGTATGCAGGCCCATAATATCAGTGTCTCACCTGGGCCGCTCCTCCATCACTTCCGGTTTGTCATAGCCGATGCGGTGTATGACGGAACTTTTGGTTGCTGTACAGCCACACCCTGACACGTTGCATCCAAGGGGTTGGCTGTATAGCTCAGGAACCTTCATTTTATGTCCACTCAATGGGACAACTTATCTCTTAATGTACCAGCGATCACATCTATAATGCAAGCGCATTGCACTTTATATTCCTAAATCCACATTCTTCCTTATTATAATAACAAACAATAAAAGTAAAATAAATATAAGATAAATATACCACCATATAAAATTAGGTTCAACTTTAACTACCTTTATTACAAATATTAAAAGTTATATTTTTAAAGTGAATGATACAAACTATAAAACATTAAAACATACAGTTTGTAAAAAGGACGTCATTCATTAAGTAAAATTAAAATGAAAAAACTTGCTAATATTCAATTAAATTAATTAAAATCAGGATACCTTAATTTTAGATGAAAAATCATGAGTTTATAGGATATGAGTATTATGGTAGTGTACTTTAACTGATATGTTTTTAGGGATATCCTGATTTTAAATAATATGAATAATTATTAGTAAGTTTTCATTTTACTTTATTATTATTATACGGAATTTATATAGCGCCGATAGTTTACGCAGCGCTTTACAATATTAGAGCAGACAGTACAATTACAATACAATTCAATACAGGGGGGAATCAGAGGGCCCTGCTCTTTAGAGCTTACAATCTAGGAGGGAGGGTCAAGTTATACAAAAGGAAAATAGCAGGAGAGCAGGAGGTCTTGGGAGGAACGAAGAGGGCGATTAGGTTGGTATTTTGAGACTAGGCTAGTGATGTAGCTGGGGGCAGAGTTGTGGATGGCTTTGTAACTTATTGTTAGTATTTTGAATTTAATTCGTTGGGCAAGTGGCAGCCAATGGAGGGATTGGCAGAGAGGGGTAGCAGACACTGTGCGGTTTGTGATGTGGATGAGTCTGGCAACAGCATTCATGATGGACTGAAGGGAGATGATCTATTTAAAGGTAAGCCAATGAGAAGAGAGTTGAAGTAGTCAAGGCGAGAGATAACCAAGGAGTGAATCAGGAGCTTTGTGGTTTCCTTGGTTAAAAAGGGACCTAGTTTGGAGATGTTGCGGAGGTTGAGGCGGCAAGCTTTGGAAACTGATTGAATGTGGGGCCAAAAGGAGAGTTCAAAGTCCAGGATAACACCTAGCACACTGACATGTGGGGATGGGTGGATGGTTGTGCCATTGCTCTTGACAGAGAAGTCAGGGGAAGAGGCACGTGGGGGAGGAAATATTATAAGCTCGGTTTTGGACAAGTTGAGTTTGAGGAAGTGGTGTGACATCCATACAGATATGTCTGTTAGTAAGTGATGCGTGAGGAGACTGATGGAGTGAGTTGAGGGGTGGTAAGATAGATTTGTGTGTTGTCAGCATAGAAATGATATTGAAAACCGTGAGAGGCTATCAGCTGACCCAGGGGAAGAGGTGTAGATTGAAAATATAAGAGGTTCAAGAACAGAACCTTGGGGGACCCCGACGGAGAAGGTAAGAGGAGTGGAGGAAGTAGAATTGTAAGTGATATTGAAGGTGAGTTGGGATAGGTAGGATGAGAGCCACTGAAGAGCACAGTCACGGAGACCAAGGGAGTAACGTTTTTTGAGGAGGAGGGGGTGGTCAATCGTATCAAAGGCAGCTGAAAGGTCCAGAAGTAGGAGTACAGAATAGTGTCTGTTGGTTTTTGCAGTTAGTAGGTCATTTGTGAGTTTTAAAAGAGCAGTTTCTGTGGAGTGTTGAGGGCGAAATCCAGATTCAAGGGGATCAAGAAGGTTATTCTTAATGAGGTGGTCACTCAGTTGGTTGTAAATCAGGAGTTCAAGGAGTTTAGAGGAAAAGGGGAGCAAGGAGATAGGGTGTAGGTTGTTAAGATTGGCAGGGTCCAAGGACAGCTTTTTAAGTATGGGGGTGACCAGTGCATGTTTTATAGCATTGGGGAAAATGCCAGAGGTGAGGTAGAGATTGAAGATGTGGGATAGAGAGTGTAGGATAGAGTCAGAGGGCGACCGTAGTGTTTGAGAGGGAATAGGGTCCAGGGGGCAGGTGGTTAGGTGGGCGTTAGAAAGAAGTTTAGCAACTTCGTCTGTAGTAGCAGATTTGAATAAGGGGAGTGTCAATTGTACCTGTTGATATGGGGTCTTAACTGGGGGAGATACCTGTGCAGTGGAGATTTCATCACAGATTGTATCAATCTTGCTTTTGAAGTGATTAGCAATCTCCTGGGCAGTGAGTGGAGGCTGTGGAGGACAAAGTAGAAAGTTGAAGGTAGAGAAAAGTTTACGGCGACTGGATGAGAAGGTGTTAATAAGAGTTGTAAAATAGGTCTGCTTGGCAGTGTGGAGGAAAGAATAGTATTTTTAGAGGGCAGATTTGTATTGGTTGAAGTCTTTGAGAGACTTATGCCGCGTACACACGACCGGACTTTACGGCATACTTGGTCCGGCGAACCGGAGTCCGTCGGACAATTCGATCGTGTGTGGGCTCCAGCTGACTTTTTTTTCTCAAAAGTTTGACGGACCTAGAAATGAAACATGTTTCAAATCTGTCCGATGGACTCGAGTCCGCTCGTCTGAATGCTAGTCCGACGGTCAAAAAACGATGCTAGGGCAGCTATTGGCTACTGGCTATGAACTTAATTGTTTTAGCCCGGTCGTACGTCATCACGTACGAATCCGTCGGACTTTGGTTGATTGTGTGTAGGCAAGTCCGCTCATATGGAAAGTCCATCGTAAAGTCCGTCGAAAAGTACGCCGGACAAAGTCTGCCGTAAAGTCCGCTCGTGTGTACGCGGCATTAGTCTTGTGCACAGACGCTCAAGAGCGCAACTACGTTTTTTGAGAATTTTAGTGTCATCTGTTTGCCAGGGTTGTAGGGGTCGAGGCCTGATTCTGCGTGTAGTGAGGGGAGCAAGCTTGTCCAGAGTGGAGGACAGGGATTGTGGATGGAAGTGGCTTGGTTGGGGCAGGACAGGGGAGAGATTTTGTCATAGAGGTGGTCAGTAGGGATGACCCGAACACCCCCCGGTTCGGTTCGCACCAGAACCCGCGAACGGACCGAAAGTTCGCACGAACGTTAGAACCCCATTGACGTCTATGGGACTCGAACGTTCGAAATCAAAAGTGCTCATTTTAAAGGCTAATTTGCATGGTATTGTCCGAAAAAGGGTTTGGGGACCCGGGTCCTACCCCAGGGGACATGTATCAATGCAAAAAAAACTTTTAAAAACGGCCTTTTTTCCGGAGCAGTGATTTTAATGATGCTTAAAGTAAAAAAAAAAAAAGTGAAATATTCCTTTAAATATCGTACCTGGGGGGTGTCTATAGTATGCCTGTAAAGTGACGCGTGTTTCCCATGTTTAGAACAGTCCCTGCACCAAATGTCATTTTTAAAGGAAAAAATCTCATTTAAAACTGCTTGCGGGTTTAATGTCATGTCGGGTCATGGCAATATGGATGAAAATCAGTGAGACAAACGGCATGGGTACCCCCCAGTCCATTACCAGGCCCTTTGGGTCCTGTATGGATATTAAGGGGAACCCCGCACCCAAATTAAAATAAGGAAAGGCCCTATATACTCTGAACAGCAGTATACAGGCGGTGCAAACAAGACAGGGACTGTAGGTTTGTTGTTAAGTAGAATCTCTTTGTAATTTTGAACGGGTACATTTTTAACGTGTTTAGCTCCAGCCAAAAAATCTTTTCTAAGCTTTTTGGAAAACATAGGGAAGGGTTATCACCCCTGTGACATTTGTTTTGCTGTCTTTCCTCCTCTTCAGAAGATTTCACCTCACTTTTTTGTCCCAATGAAAAATGTTTTTTGAAAATTTGGGTTTTTTTGTGGAACAAGGATTGGAAAGCATCAGTGGAAAGGAGAAATTGTTTTCCCATATTAACTCTTACAGGAGAGAATTTCCCTTCCTAGGGGTAGATTTCATCTCACTTCCTGTTGTCTCCTTCCGTTTGCAAGTAGGAGTCGTTTGTAAGTTAGATGTTTGAAAGTAGGGTCCTGCCCTATATACTCAGCAGAAATTTGGGCCTTAGGTGTTGCTGTGGCCACAACACTGTAAGCCCTCACAGGGCCCTGCTGTGAAATATTAGATCAAGAATTGTAATTACATGCCCCTGTTAGACAGGGGCAGAAAAATTGGGCCTTAGGCACTGGTGCTGGTGCCACAACACTGCAACCCCTCACAGACACTCTAGTTGGAATGCAGGAACGAGCCCTGCTGCAAAGTATTACATCAAAAATTGTAATTACACGCCCCTGTTAAACAGGGGCTGAAAAATTGTGCCTTAGGCACTGGTGGTGGCGCCCAGAACCAAAAATGTTCTTACAAGCTATCAGCGTGATGATTGAGGAGGAAGAGGATAATTACTCAGGGACAGTCACTCAGCATCAGCATAGGCAGTCTTTGAAGGGATCTGAGATTTCAAAAAAAATTATTCGGTTACATCAGCATCAGGTGCTTGGTAGCTGGTGGTGATCCAAGACTGATTCATTTTTATGAAGGTCAGCCGATCGACCGAGTCGGTGGACAGACGCACCCTGTGATCGGTTACCACGCCTCCAGCAGCACTGAATGTGCGTTCCGAAAGAACGCTGGATGCAGGACAGGCCAGTAGCTCAATTGCATACTGTGCAAGCTCTGGCCAGTGATCCATCCTCAAGACCCAGTAACCCAGAGGATTTTCGGTGGGAAAGGTGTCCAAGTCTGATCTTGCCCCTAGGTATTCCTGCACCATGTAAAACAGACGCTGGCGATGGTTGCTGGAACCGATCATACCTTGGGGCTGCGGACCAAAAAATTGTCTGAACGCATCGGTCAGACGGCCACCTTCTCCACCGCTCCTTCTTTGACTGACCGAAGCCTCAGCAACACGTTGTCCAGAAACAGGAGTTTGTAACCTCCCAGTCTCTGGGAACGCGTTGCACAGACCTTTCTGCAAGGCCTCCCGAAGATGTTTCATCCTCTGCTCCCTCTGCGATGGCAAGATAAGGTCCGCAACCTTACCCTTGTAACGTGGATCAAGGAGGGTTGCCAGCCAGTATTGGTCCTTCTCCTTGATACCACGAATACGAGGATCCTTACGCAGGCTTTGCAGGATCAGGGAGGCCATGCAGCGTAGGTTTGCTGAGGCATTCGGTCCGGAGTCCTCTGGGTCACTAAGGACAACAACGTCCGCAGCCACCTCCTCCCAGCCACGTACAAGTCCATGTGTTCCTTGGGACTGATCCCTTAAAGACTGCTGCTGATGCTGAGTGCCAGGCTCCACCTCCATACTGACACAATCTTCCTCCTCCTCCTCCTCCTCCTCGTCCTCTTCCTGTGTGATCGGCGGGCACGCAGGAACACTGTCTGGATAAAGGGGGCCTTGAGAGCTAAGGAAGTCCTCCTCTTCCTGCCTCTGTTCTGCCTCAAGTGCCCTGTCCATTATTCCACGCAGCGTGTGCTCCAACAGGTGGACAAGGGGGACAGTGTCACTGATGCATGCACTGTCAGTGCTCACCATCCTCGTGGCCTCCTCGAATGGTGACAGGACAGTGCATGCATCCCTGATCATGGCCCACTGGCGTGGGGAAAAAAAACCAAGCTCCCCTGACCCTGTCCTGGTGCCATAGTCGCACAGGTACTCATTGATGGCCCTCTGCTGCGTGTGCAGCCGCTGCAGCATGGCCAACGTTGAGTTCCACCTGGTGGGCATGTCACAGATTAGGCGGTTCTTGGGCAGGTTAAACTCCTTTTGGAGGTCCGTCAGCCGAGCACTGGCATTATATGACCGGCGGAAATGCACACAGACTTTCCTGGCCTGCCTCAGGACATCCTGTAAGCCCGGGTACCTGCCCAAGAACCGCTGCACCACCAAGTTAAGGACGTGAGCCAAACAGGGCACATGGGTCAGTTGTCCCTGTCGGAGGGCAGAGAGGAGGTTGGTGCCATTGTCGCAAACCACCATTCCTGCCTTAAGTTGGCGTGGCTTCAACCACCTCTGAACCTGCCCCTGCATAGCTGACAAAACCTCTGCCCCAGTGTGGCTCCTGTCCCCCAAGCACACCAGCTCAAGCACCGCATGGCATCTTTTGGCCTGCGTACTTGTGTAGCCCCTTGAACGCCTACGGAGCACCGCTGGTTCCGAGGAAGAGGCCATGGAGGAAGAAGAAGAGGAGGGGGTGGAGGAGAGAGGTGTGTCACAATCAGCATTTTGGAGGCGTGGTGGCAGAACAACCTCCAACACTACTGCACCTTGTCCTGCATCCTTCCCAGCTGCCAGCAGAGTCACCCAATGCGCCGTGAAACTTAGGTAACGTCCCTGTCCATGCCTGCTGGACCATGAGTCAGCGGTAATATGCACCTTACCGCTGACCGCCCTGTCCAGCGAGGCATGGACATTGCCTTCCACATGCAGGTAGAGAGCCGGAATCGCCTTCCGTGAGAAAAAGTGGCGTTTGGGTACCTGCCACTGAGGAACCGCACATTCCACAAACTCACGGAAGGGGGCAGAGTCTACCAACTGAAAAGGCAGCAGTTGAAGTGCTAGCAATTTTGCCAAGCTAGCATTCAACCGCTGGGCATGTGGATGGCTGGGAGCAAACTTCTTTCGGCGGTGCAGCAGCTGGGGCAGGGAAATTTGCCTGGTACAATCTGACGTCGGTGTACCAAAAGCAGATTGCCCACAAGTACTTGGCTGTGACACACCTAATTCTACACCTTCATTCCTCTCACTGCAGGTCTCAGAGAGGACTGAAGGTCTAGTGGGGTTGGAAATCTCAGCTGATGAGGAGCAAGGAGAGATCCTCTTTGTTCTTTGGTGTGGGTCTTTTAGATACGCTTGCCAACGAACTGCATGGCAGGTCAACATATGTCTGGTCAAGCATGTGGTACCCAAGCGGGAGATGTTTTGGCCACGCGAGATACGCTTGAGACATATGTTGCAAATAGCAGCGGTGCGATCTGATGCACTCGTCTCAAAAAAGGCCCACACCAAAGAACTTTTTGAATAACGCGCAGAGACTGCAGCGCCCTGCACATGTGGAGCTTTGGGGTGTGATGCAGTCAATGTGCTGCCCTTAGGCTGGCTCCTGGAGGGCATCCTGCCTCGTTGGTGATGTGCCGCCTCCTCCTCCTCCTCCTCCTCCTCTCTCCTATCAGGCACCCACGTTGAGTCAGTGACCTCATCCTCCCCTCCCTCCTCATCACTGGAGCAAACCTGGCAGTATGCTGCAGCAGGGGGAGCATGACTGCCAGATTGCTGTCCTTCTTGGGCACCCCCTCTGTCCGTGCTCATGTTACTGCCTTCATCGAGCTCAGTATCATCATCAGAGCCTTCCAAATGCTGGGCATCCTCCTGGAGCATGTACCCAACACTGTGGTCAAACAGTTCGAGGGAATCCTCAGGAGGACATGGTGGAGCTAGGGAAGGAGTCACTGATGACATTGAGCTGAGGGAAGAGGCCGCTGCTTTGCCAGACAAAGCACCCTGGGCATGGGTGAGAGAGGATGAGGAGGATGAGGACGGCTTGGTCATCCACTCGACCAAGTCTTCCGCATGTTGCGGCTCAACACGGCCAGCTGCCGAAAAAAAGGCCAAGCGTGTCCCATGGCCACGTGCTGATGAGGATGCACCGTCTCCACGACCAGCACTAGACACAGAGCCTGCTTGCCCTCTCTTATTGGCTTGTGACTGTCTGCCTCTCCTTCTTGGCCTTCCAGACATACTAATGGCCTGTAGCTGCACTAAGCTGGGATAGAACACCTGTAATTTTCTTCAGGTAGCTTTATATACTGTAACCAGACAAGCCTGCCTGTCAGTAGGAAGAGGAAGATAACAGGAACGGATCTAGCTGAACACTGTGAGCAGGACGCACTGCACTAAATGTAAATAGCAGGAACGGATCTAGCTGAACACTGTGAGCAGGACACACTGCACTAAATGTAAATAGCAGGAACGGATCTAGCTGAACACTGTGAGCAGGACGCACTGCACTAAATGTAAATAACAGGAACGGATCTAGCTGAACACTGTGAGCAGGACGCACTGCACTAAATGTAAATAGCAGGAACGGATCTAGCTGAACACTGTGAGCAGGACGCACTGCACTAAATGTAAATAGCAGGAACGGATCTAGCTGAACACTGTGAGCAGGACGCACTGCACTAAATGTAAATAGCAGGAACAGATCTAGCTGAACACTGTGAGCAGGACGCACTGCGCTAAATGTAAATAGCAGGAACGGATCTAGCTGAACACTGTGAGCAGGACGCACTGCACTAAATGTAAATAGCAGGAACGGATCTAGCTGAACACTGTGAGCAGGACGCACTGCACTAAATGTAAATAGCAGGAACGGATCTAGCTGAACACTGTGAGCAGGACGCACTGCACTAAATGTAAATAGCAGGAACGGATCTAGCTGAACACTGTGAGCAGGACGCACTGCACTAAATGTAAATAGCAGGAACGGATCTAGCTGAACACTGTGAGCAGGACGCACTGCACTAAATGTAAATAACAGGAACGGATCTAGCTGAACACTGTGAGCAGGACGCACTGCACTAAATGTAAATAGCAGGAACAGATCTAGCTGAACACTGTGAGCAGGACGCACTGCACTAAATGTAAATAACAGGAACGGATCTAGCTGAACACTGTGAGCAGGACGCACTGCACTAAATGTAAATAGCAGGAACGGATCTAGCTGAACACTGTGAGCAGGACGCACTGCACTAAATGTAAATAGTAGGAACGGATCTAGCTGAACACTGTGAGCAGGACGCACTGCACTAAATGTAAATAGCAGGAACGGATCTAGCTGAACACTGTGAGCAGGACGCACTGCACTAAATGTAAATAGCAGGAACGGATCTAGCTGAACACTGTGAGCAGGACGCACTGCACTAAATGTAAATAGCAGGAACGGATCTAGCTGAACACTGTGAGCAGGACGCACTGCACTAAATGTAAATAGCAGGAACGGATCTAGCTGAACACTGTGAGCAGGACGCACTGCACTAAATGTAAATAGCAGGAACGGATCTAGCCGAACACTGTGAGCAGGACGCACTGCACTAAATGTAAATAGCAGGAACGGATCTAGCTGAACACTGTGAGCAGGACGCACTGCACTAAATGTAAATAGCAGGAACGGATCTAGCTGAACACTGTGAGCAGGACGCACTGCACCAAATGTAAATAGTCTAGATAGAAGATAACAGGAACGGATCTAGCTAAACTGAATACAGTGTATATATATATATATGCAACACCTGGGATGCATATATATACACAATACACTGTAAGTGCAGCTAACTGACTGACTGTTCTGCCTAATCTATCTAACTCAAATCAAATGACACTGTCTCTCTCTATCTCTCAGCACACCGGAACACACACTACACAGGGCCGCCGTGCAGGCGGCCTTATATAGTGTGGGGCGTGTACTAAATCCCCTGAGCCATAATTGGCCAAAGCCACCCTGGCTTTGGCCAATTACAGCTCTCTCTACTGACGGCGCTGTGATTGGCCAAGCATGCGGGTCATAGTGCATGCTTGGCCAATCATCAGCCAGCAATGCACTGCGATGCCGCAGTGAATTATGGGCCGTGACGCGCCACACGAATTTGGCGCGAACGGCCCATATCGTTCGCAATTCGGCGAACGACCGAACAGCAGATGTTCGAGTCGAACATGGGTTCGACTCGAACACGAAGCTCATCCCTAGTGGTCAGTAGCAGAATAGAGGAAAGAAGAGTTTATGAAAGGATGCATAGATTACCAGTGAAGGGACAGAGAAGAGATGTTCAGGTGAGGCTGAGCAGACGCGCCCCACTTAATCAAAGAAACCCGCTTTATTGACTCATGCTGAAGGGAAGGCCCTTTAACAAGTTTAACAAACTTCCAACTTATTAAAATCAGCATTGCCTTGAAACATATTTACAAAACATTTAAACTTATGATAAGGTGGTCAAACTTTTCATAAGGTCAAATTTTTATAAGATAGGCATTTGTTTTGGAGATGTGCATGACGGAAAAATTTGTTTCGTATTCGTTCATTGAGTTACATCATATTCATTATAATGATTGGTTTTCAGAATTAGTTTTGTATATTTTCAAATCGATTTATTCTAAATTAGAATTTTGGAAGATAGCTATAGTCATTTTATTGTATTCTACTCTATTCAGTTTTATTCTATTCTTTTTCGGAAGTGGGAGCAAGTACAGATAAAAATTTATACTTGTTCTCTTGCATTCCTCAAAAAGACCTGTAGCTGTGTTACAGTTTGGGGGGGGAGCAAACTAGTGGGACTTAATTTTTTTGCGTGAACTTCCGCTTTAAGCTACCAAATTAGCTCTGCTAGTACACTTTGTATGCCATGTTGTATGTTCAATATTTCGAGCCGGCTCATCCCATCTGCGATGCTGTAAGTTTACTATTCTATACTGGGATTCCTTTGCTGCACTTGTTAACATTTGTCTGCTCATTTAAGCACAGTCAAAACTTTTGAACCCTAGGGTCTGTTAGGACCCCGAAACGCATTGGATTTTTTCTGCTGTGAAACAATTTTAGCAATAAAATGTGACTCTAATGGGGCGTACACACAGTCGGACTTTTCGTCTACAAAAGTCCGACAGCCTGTCCGACAGACTTTCGACGGACTTTTGGCGGACTTGCGGCAGACTTGCGGCAGACTTTCTTACGAACGGACTTGCCTACATACGATCACACAAAAGTCCGACGCATTCGTACGTGATGACGTACACCGGACTAAAATAAGGAAGTTGATAGCCAGTAGCCAATAGCTGCCCTAGCATGGGTTTTTGTCCGTCAGACTAGCACACAGACGAGCGGATTTCTGGGTCCGGCGTAGTTACGACGTAAAGATTTGAAGCATGTTTCAAATCTAAAGTCCGTCAGATTTGAGGCTGGAAAAGTCCACTGAAAGTCCACTGAAAGTCCGGGGAAGCCCACACATGATCGGATTGTCAGCCAGCTTTAGTCCGTCGGCGTCCGTCTGACTTTTGTAGACGAAAAGTCCGACCGTGTGTACGCGGCATTAGAAGTTTGTTTGGTGCTCATTGGACTGTATATACAGTATGTGGATTCTTGAGCTCTTTGTCAGATGCCATTTTAATTAGGATGTTGTACAATGTTTATTTTTATTTCTGTTGGGGGCTCATTAACATTTTTGGGAATTGTGATCTCTAGTTAACCCTGAGTATAATTGCATTTTTAGTGCTTTTACACTTATTTTGTGTTTCAATGTTTCCCTTCCATGTAGATAAAGTTGGCAACTTGGACTTTTGTCCAAGACAAAATAACACAAGCCGAAGGTCAGATGCAGGAACAGATCAGCGTAAGTCAAGGTCAATCCAGGTCACAACGGGTAATGAAGAATCAGGATATAAGCAGGAAACACACAGGAAGGTGAAAGACAAACCAGCAACTTGTCCATGGCACAGAGTGGCTTTTATAGGCAGTGGGGGGCTCAGGTTGTGCATGCGCTATTGCGGACGCCGTTCCACTGAATTGCGCACGCGCATTCTCCATTTCGCTGAATTGCACACGCGCATTAGCCGTTCCGCTGTATTGTGCCCAGGGATGTGCCGGGGTCCCACTTTACCGCGTATGTGTGTAGGAAAGCGGCGATATTGGTGAGGCTGGTACTTCCTGACAATAAGTGGAAAATTTGGGGCTCTCTTGATATCAAGCCAAGGTCAGGTAGATCAAGAAAGATTTTAGCCACAACTTCCACAGGAACTGTTCGGGTTACAAAGAAAACCCCACAGGCAACCTCAGGAGAAATACAGGCTGCTCTGGAAAAAGATGATGTGGTTGTTTTTAAGGAGCACAATACGATCATACTTGAACCCAAAAGAGCTGCATGGTCAAGTTGCCAGAAAAAAGCCTTTACTGTACAAATTCCACAAAAAAGCCTGGTTACAATATGCCCAACACCTTGACATACCTAATTGGACTTTTTTGTGGCATTGGCGCAGTAAAGGCTTCCCTCTGGCAGCTCAACCATGCAGCTCTTTTTTGTTCAAGTATTGTTGAATTGTGCTCCTTAAAAACAACCACACCGTCTTTTTAGAGAGCAGCCTGTATTTCTCCTGCTGTTACCTGTGGGTTTTTCTTTGTATCCTGAGCAATTCTTCCGCCATTTGTGGCTGCAATCTTTCTTGATCTACCTGACCTTGGCTTGGTATCAAAAGAGCCCCTAATTTTCCACAGTGCTGACTGGCATAATCAAGGTTTTGGATATCTTTTTATATCCTTTTCCATCTTTGTGAAGTTTCATTACCTTGTTATGCAGGTCTTTTACTGTTTTTTTCTACCTCCTCATGGCTCAGTGTCTAGCCTGCTTAGTGCTTCCACGTGAGAGCTAATAAACTCATTGACTATTTATACACAGACACTAATTGTGATTTAAAAAGCCACAAATGTGGGAAATTAACCTTTAATTGCCATTTTAACCTGTGTGTGCCAAGCCCAAACATTCCAGGATATGTAAACTTTTGATCAGGGTAATTTGGGTAGTTTCTGTTGTCATTATGATTTAAAAAGAGTAAACAGTTGATTGATAATAGATGGCTTCAGCCAAACACTAACCACGAGTGAAAAAAGTTTTTGTGTTATCATTCATATTCTCTGAAAAATGGCCAAGAAATCATAAATTCTGCCAGGGCATGTAAACGTATGAGCACAACTGTGTATGTGTATGTGTGTGTGTATATATATATGTACTCCCTGCACCGATCGTATGTCAACCCCTGATCAGCTGCTTGTGAGAAGGTGCTGAAAAGTGAGTAGGGTCACCAATGGGGCAGCCCTGGCCCAGGTCATCACAACAGTGAGTCAGTTCAGTGTCCGCAGATTAAAGCGCTCTTCCACGGAAGATCAGGAAAGCCAGAATGTCAAGCATATTTTGCTTTTTTGAAGGCTAAAAGTTTCAGTAAAGCATTAAAAAACATATGTGCCAGCCAACTAATCTTTCTCTGACACTGTGTGCGTCTACCATACTAAAGTGTTACTCTAGCACTCCAAAAGAACCTGCAGCTGCTGTGGCTCCCCAAAGAGGGGAAAAAAAAAACAAAGACATTATTACTTGAGACTAAACTGCTATTGCTTTTGCCAATAAGGAGCAGTGCATTGTTATTCTATTACTGATACTTGCTGATACGGGCCTCTTTGAGACGTTCCAACGTGCGTACATAGCTATTCCGAGTCCTTCTTAAACTGTCTTTTAGGCCTTTGCTACAATCCCTAAAATCATGGCTGGCTCATTTCTAAGCAGGTGACATATATGTATTAATTTAAGCTGCTTTTATTATCCATCCTTACAGAAACTCCATTTAGAACTGAAAGCACAACAGAAAAAGATCAGCACTTAGAACAGCCATTTGTGGCTTATTGTACTCAGGTTTGTGGCTTACAAGCCCTGAAAGGCCACATGATTTGACATGCAGCAATGGAAATTTTTGTCAGGGCTGTCAATTCGTGTTGAATTTACCGTTATCATATTAGGGAAAAGAGCTCTGCTGGTATGTCATCTGCCTATCACAAAAGGTTCCTATTGGTTAGCATGTTAGTGTAATGAAATATAACACGAATGGCACAAAAATGATAGAAATGGTAAATATTTAAGTGGAGCTCTAAGCACCGTAAAAGCCCATTGCTCCGGTCTGTGCCCACCATTATCCGTCTGCTGCAAATGTATTTTGAAGTTTCTACAGATAAAGTTGAAGTCTGTCCCTCTCACTGGGGTGAGGAACAGTGTAATTGGCTATTTATTCCCAGAAACATCTGGCTTGGCTCTGCAACTTTGGATTGCGGGCGGGGGCTGATAACAGATGATGAAGAGCAAAGGGAAAACTCACAAAAATTAGACACTTATACATAGGACCATAGAGAAAGCAAAAGAAAGACCAATAGGGTAGCAGCAGTGAGTGAACATAGGGGGGCAATAGGTGTATCGTATTTAGTCAGTAAAAATAAGTGAGTTATCAGATCCATGAACTAATGCTGCTCTCAAAACAAAATAATATTAATGGACACTTTTCTCAGAAATGCGAGGCATCCATAAATATACTAAAGGTGGTTTGTACTTGGAATTCCATTGTCAATAGGAATGAATGGGACCACTCACATAGGCCTGTCTACGATGAATTTGACAAGAGAATATTGCTAATAAAGGGCAGGTGCCTATAAGACTGGGAAGGAGTCTGGGTGCAGCGGGGAACAGCTATTGTTTAAGGCAGGTATGTGACGTAGAGGGCTTTCTTCTCCTCCGTCCTTGTCTGCAGACATAGTGTAGTATATGAATAATGGTAAAGTAAAGACAAAAGTAATAGAATCTTATTTCCATGATAAACCTGAATATATTAGAAGGGTTATGTGGCAGATTCATGAACGATGGCTCGGATGTGCTCCAAAATACATCTGTCCATTAAAAAGAAAAGTATTTTTCTTATGTATTGATGAGTCAAGATTTCAGAAGATTTTTATTTTTACATCAGACGTCTATATTAAAAATGTAACGTAAGTAATGTAATGATAGGCATACATGGCACGATTTAAAGGGTTTGTTAACCCATATAACTCAAACACTGCCAGACTATCTATTAGCGCCTGGCAGAGCACACTGTACCTGTCTTATAGATAAACGAGCCCTGTAAGTACCTATTTAGAGTTGTCGTTAGGCCGGTCACATGACTCACGGCCGCTGTGCAGCTCTGATGGATGGATACTGCAGGAGGGGCCGTGATCTCCCTCTGACGTCAGCCGGGGAGATCACATGGCCGCTCAGCCTCTCCTGCAGTAGCCTTGGAAACCGAGAGTCACATGATCGGCCTGAAGACAGCCCTTAAGCGGTATTTACAGAGCTCGTTTTTCTAAAAAAATAATGCAGTGTGCTCTGCCAAGATATGAAAGAGTTGCTGGCAGTGAGCAAAAAACATTTTCAATTTTACTAGAAGCGGCGCAGTGGAGGGGGGTTGTCGGGGCTGAGATGGAGACACAGACACGAGCTGACAGGCAAAAAGGAGGGGGTGAGGGGGAGAGAGGAGAGCAGAGGGGACAGCAGCGTATGACGGAGGGCCGCAATTAGACCACGGTGATCAGGCCGGAGTGCCCTGATTTTCGTGGTCTGTCTAGAGAGGGGATACAGGAAGTGCCAGATTCAGGGTTTTTATTTCTTATAGTTTAGAGGGGGCAGATTACACAGCACAAGCACTGTGCTGTTTAATCTGCTTTAAAGTGGGGTTCCACCCAAAAAAAAAAAAAAAAATACATGAAAAATCCTAAAAAAAAATACAAAAAAACATTTGGATATATTTTTTTTTTTACTTACCTCTAAATGCCTGTTGCTAGGTGGTCCCTCGTAGTCTGCCTCTTCCAGTGCCTGGGCTGGTGACATCTCTTCCCCCTCGGTACAGGAAGGGCTCAGCTCTGCTCCCTCCCTCCTGTCAATCATCTGGGACCCATTACAGGTCCCAGGTGACTGAGCGGCCAATCACGGCGCCGCTCGAGTATGCGCAGTGGGTGCCAGGCTGTGAAGCCACAGCCTGGCGCCCACAGTTGCAATGCCGGCGCCGCTGAACGGAGGGGGACACGAGCGGGGCTTCGATCCCCCGCATCGCTGGACCCAGGGACAGGTAATTGTCCAATTAAAAGTCAGCAGCTGCAGTATTTGTAGCTCCTCACTTTTAATTTTTTTTTTTTTTTGACTGGACCTCGGGTGGAACTCCTCTTTAGGTACCAGAAAATCTTTTTTTTTTTTTTTTCGGGCTAACAAACACTTTAACAGGCAATGCAACAGATCCAAACATAATTTTTTCCTTGTTTTTGTCTTTCTTCTCAAATAAACCATGTGAGTACTCCTTCCCTTCCTTCACTTTTTTAGTACAAAGCCATGTGGGCTTGATTATACTCAATGGTTAAAGCAAGGAATCCAATTGGTTCCCTTTCCAGAGTTGTTTGCATCTTTAGAACCATTTATTGGTCAGGATTAGACAACAAGAAAGTAGTATGACGAAGGGAGCGCATGGGGGGAATTTGGTAGCCTAGTATAACATTACAATTGGTGGCACATTTAAAGACTTTACAAAGCATGGAGAAGTTAATGTCTCTGTTAAAGGCCTGTGTCTATGGGCTTTTATTTGCTTCAGACCTGCTTCTCTCCCCATACAAGTCTATGACAATGCAAAAGCAGATAAGCAGGTCAATTATACCTTCAATGATTTCTGAATGATCTCAAACTGATGTCAAAAGCACCCTGGATTTGCCCATTGAAAGTCGACCATGCCCTTAACTTTACTTCTTGTCAGGACTGGGGATGGAAACAACCATGACACAACTCAATTTTAGTACAGTGGGCAAGAGTTAGAACTTCTAATAGTGCTTTTATTGTTGTCCCAGAGACAAATGTACTATAATGTTTTTATATAGGCTTCACAGGAACAGAAAAATATACCCAATTGTGTCACAGATTTAAGCAAAATTATAATGTGATAATATTGCTTGTTCAAAAAAACATACTATTTTGTAGATTGATGACAAAATCGCCTAAGTGGCCCGTGCTCTTCAAAAGGATTCAGCACCCCCTGGTCTAGAGGAACCTGAATGATGATCATGACAGACAGGCAAACCTCTAATGAGGAACAAAGGGTGGATATCTCCTTCCTCACTCAAGCCACACTCTTCTCCAAACCAGCCAACAAACGGGGATAGTACAGGGCAGTGAAAGGTTTTTTTTCTTCCTTCATACAAAGGAAGCAACAGCAACACGTCGCATAGAGAAAATCTCTACATGCAGTAATGAGTGCTTCCGAATCTTGATTTTATGTTTATTATTGCTCTGCTGTTAACTCCTACGTGACCCAGTTCCCACAAATGATGCTTGAATCTGCTGCATCGCTTGTTTTAATCAAGGCATATACTGTATGTCCAATGTTACGTTTTTTCTGTTAGACTTTTAATGCAGACTTCAGATGTAAAAATAAACATTTTCTGCAAATTGCAAATTATGTACATTTTATTTACATAAAAATACTTTTGAAAAAAATAGAACTGTACTTTTAAAACACTTTGGGGCTATTTTTTTTTTTTTAAAGAAAAGCAAAAATTGAGTTTTTTTTCTGTAGTGACAAAATCAAAATAGTTTTCTTTTACACAAAATGAATCATGAATCCTGATAATTGCTATTGCAAGCAACTTTTTTTTTGCTTGTTTTCTTTTCTCCAGTTTTAATGAATCAGGCACATTAGCTCTTTTAATACATTCAGAGTTTTCAAATGATTAGCTCTTACGTCTGCCTTTACTTTCGCATTATTTATATTCAGCCTGTCTGCACTGTAACAACAGACCCATAGTAAGAACAAGTAAGCCATCTAATATACACACCTGTTAAATTCATTATCTATCTTGTCGGGGAGCATAGATGGTGATTTTTATGCTGCACTACAGTCATGTAGTCGCTGGAGATCACAAACTGCTACAAGCATGCTGCACATAGTTTAAACCTTCTTTTTGGTAGAAAGGTTTTGCAGGTCCAAATCCAGGGCCTCTGTTTTGTCCGGCAGTGGCGTTTCCTACCGAGCCACTTGAAGCACTGGACAGCTCCCTGATCTCTTGGTCAGTCTGAATAGATATCCAGTTTCTTGATGAGCGCTGGACTTTTTGCTCTTTTCCCAAACTTCCTATTTAAGACATATCTCTACACTTCCTGTTTTCCAGTTTATTTTGCTTTATCCAGTATCTTGCTCTTTTTTGCTACTGTTACACTATAAGGAAGATTTACCAAAACTGAAACACTCAGAATTTGGTGCAGCTGTGCATGTAGTCATTCAGCTTCTAACTTCAGCTTGTTCAATTAAGCTTTGACAATAAAACCTGGAAGATGATTGGTTTATATGCAGAGCTCCACTAGATTTAGCATGTTCCAGTTTTAGTAAATCTTCCCCTATGTTTCTTTTCACTGCTGCTTGTGAACCAACTCTTGTCTGCTGATTCATCAATTACATTTCATTGTTCTCCACTCAAGCATGATACTTTTGGCTACCGACTTTGGCTTGATCTCTGGCTACGCTTCTGCTTGCTTCTATGCTACCACCACCAACTTGTGTACTGAACCTGGCCTGCTAAGAGCCAGGAACTTGGACTCTAAGCCTGACCCCCAGATTGCGACATTTTGGGTTTGATTTACTAAAACTGGAGAAATCTGGTGCAGCTGTGCATGGTATTGGTAGCCATCAAACTTCAGCTTGTTCGATCAGGCTTGACAAAAAATCTGGAAGCTGATTGGTTTCTATGCAGAGCTGCACCAGATATTTCACTCTTCGGTTTTAGTAAATCAAATCCAGTGCCACAGTGATGTTGTTCAGCATTTTTATGCTTGTAGGTATATGAGAAGATCAAGCCTAGTTGGTCTTTCCTGATGCTTATGGTGACCAGAAAAAAAAAGTAACTGGGTATGGCGTGAACAAATACCCAAACTTTAGACACACTGCAATGTTAGATAACCAACCAAAATGTGAGATTGTGACTTTTTTTCCATTTGAACAACACATAAAATCTCTATACTGTACAGTAGCTATTTTCCGTAGCTCTGTTTATCTCGGCAATACCACCTCCCAAGATCTGGCACTAGTTTCTTGGACTCTGAGCACCAGGCTGCTGCATACAATGCACAGATGCCGACCCCAAAATCACACTTATGGCTGGGGAATTGCAGCCAGAAGCCACAAACAAGCTTTTTTAATGAGCACAGAGAGATAATGAAAATAATAATTGAAAAAAATGTTTCACTTTAATGTTCTATGCAGTCAAATGTGAAAAAATATATTTAAAAACAATAGACAGAAAAAAATAATGCATGCAGATATTCCTTAGTTAGGAACGGACCCAATACTCTATTGCAGCAAGACCAAAGTCTTGATCCCAGAGCCACTGAGAATGTACAGGAGTCTTAGTTGGAATTCCAATGATACAAAAACTACACTTCTCTGACAAGCTGGAGACCTCATTATAAGCTCACATGGCAAATAGCACCATCTGTAAAAATGGAAGGGTAACAACTACAGGCGCCCAGTGATATTTTGATATTTCAGAATGGACACATGCTGCTTCTTCAGTGTTTATTTTTTTTTTAAGAAGAACTCCAGCCCAAAATAGGATGAAATGAAAAGGATAAAATAAATAGCTCTTAAAAAAAAAAAAACAATGAAATATCAAAACCAGCTTTCGTGGCAATATTCACCTTCAAAGCAGAGTTTTCCCCCACAGTACTTTATTTTCCCTATTATATGTTCTCAGTCTGATGTCGTTCAACCCACCTACTCCGAGCCCAGGTCGTCCTGGTCCTGCGCTAGCCAGTGAAGAGATAAGCAGCACAGCGATGAGCTCATCTCTCTACCACTCTGCTTTCTCTTTCAATCAGCATGCTTCGTGTTGGCACATAAACAGATTGGGGCTGCAAGAGGCTGACACCAGGTGAAATGTAGGTGCTGCTTGCATTTAAAAATACATTTAAAGAGGAGTCCCACCTGGGGAAAAGAAATTAAAAGTCACTTTTAATATACGGACACTTACTTGTCCAGGGAGCCCGGGATGTCGGCACCTCAACCGATTTACAGACCTGCTGTCAGGTGCTGCTGCCGCCATCTCCACTAAGGGAAATGAAGTGCGCTGCGTTATATAATTGTCCCAGCGGTGGAGGAAGGAGGAGGTGGGCCGAACTTCCGAGGGACAGGCCCCTGTTCCCTCCTCTCCCCTGAAAGGGGAGCAAATAAGCAAAGGTTCCACTTTTGGGTGGAACTCCACTTTAGTGACTAATAGCCGCAGGACTCACTATATATCCAGCCTTTGGAAATCTACCGAAACTCCTAACTTAACGAATGTCATCACCACACTCAACACCCAAGCCAGATACGAACTGTTGTTAGCATATAAAAACGACTCTACAACTAATTTAAAAAAAAAATGGCAAGCTTGCTTAAATAACTCGAGAGCTTCTAACTACTTAAAAAACTGTGATTTATGATTTTGTCACCAGTTTGAGAACCTGGTACAACATGTAACCTAGATTCTCTTCTTCCTTCTTCCCTGTTAGTTTTAAGATCTTGATGGTCAATCTCCTATATCAGTTACCATTAAGAGTAAGTGAAAATTGGTTACCAAGAATATTGACACTACCAGTAGGGGGCTGGTGAGTTCTTCCTTTGGGGGGGGCAGCAAACAAACAACACCCCCCGACGCGTGGCACGGCACTGAAGCAGCATCCCCCCCATGGATGGTCTGGCACTTATCCGCTCGTGTGGCGGGGATGTGGTGTCCTCTTCTGCTCTCCTGAAATGCGGGCAGCGGCGGCTCTGGTGTCCGCTCCTCCAGCTTCCTCCGCCGTGTCTTCTCTTCCGCCAAAGTGCTAGGCATCCAATAGGATCGCCTGACACTTTGGCAAATCCGGAAACAGGTCTCACAGACCTGCCTCCTGATTGGCAGGGAGGAACTTTAGTGTGACAATAATGAAAATTAATTTGCTATGGTCACACAACTGGGTGGCCTCGGAGCGCAATGCTCTGTGCTCCGAGGCCATCCTTTTTTGAAGCCTATTAGAGCCTCTGGTTCTAATCAGGTGCTTCAAAAATACACCCACCCTGCATTGGAATCCATGGTCCAGCGGCACTGATATGTAGATCAGGGCGCCAGACGCATGGATAGGGGAGGCGGCGCCCGTGCGCCCTCTATGGACAGGCCGCCACTGGACACTACCTTGTATTCCTCCTCTTTTTTCTTTATTGATTGTTTAAATGCTATAATTTTTTTTTTTTTTTTCAAAAAGTTTTTATTGAATTTTATGGTCAAACAGAAGGTATGTAACATACATTTCAATAAACAATGGTTACAGATGAATAATAGACAGTTATAATGCAGTTGTACAAGCTGTCCGCCCATGAAAAAGGCATTGATCACCATAAGTGAGTCTAGGAAACATACAAACAGTAACATATGTAAACTTGCAAGAATCCTAAGTTATTTTTCAGCGTATGTAACACGTCCATGGGCTAGTAACTAGCCCGTGGGAACCAGTGAGAAGCACAATGGAATTGACAATCATCAGATAATCTCTGTTGTATTTTCTGCCGAGATAGGAACCAGAGAGTATTGAGCCCGGGATAAGCCTGTGGGTGGAGTGCAAACCACTGGGCGACAATCCCGGTACCATTTACCCCTAAAGGGAACTTCGCTGTGAATGGACCGGGAATTTTTGAGAGGGAAGTGGATAAAGTACAGATCGGCGGTGTGGTTGTATGTCTGTTTAGTTCCCGGTAGGGACTCTGAAAGACGGGTTGGGACTGGTAACTTTAGTGTCCATAGCAGTGCAAACATGTGCCCTTACTTGCGGGATAAACAGGAAAGGGGATATACTGGTATTTGTATAAAGCAAATTTAAGTGAGAGACAGTGTGGGGAGAACACTGTAGGGGAGAACTGGGATGGGGGATGGGGGCGAGAAAAGGCGGCTGTGTTATAAGGGGTTGACCCACACGGGGAGTATAGGAGAGCCTTCAAGAGGATCTTGGAGGAGTTTGGGACAATGATGTCCACGTTTGGGTTTGTCTGTAGTGTAGCCAACTTGCCCAGGTGATATAGAATTTGGTAGGGTGGTCATTGGATTGGCAGATAAGGTTTTCCATGTCAGCTATTCTGTTCACCCTACGGATCCAATCTCGGACCGTGGGGGGGGGGGGGGGGGCAGTGTTCCTCCAAAAGGCAGGGATGCATAGGTTGGCTGTGTTGATGAGATGTAAAGTGAGGAATTTTTTGTAGGAACTCAGGGAGACGGGAGTGTGGAGCAAGTAGTGTGCTGGAGAGAGTGTTAATTGGAACGTAGTGATTTGGGAGATCAACTGATTGATTTCATTCCAAAATGGTTGTATCTGGCTACATTCCCACCAAATGTGTAGTAGAGTGCCCCTGCATGTACCACATCTCCAGCAGGTTGGGGGGATGGTGGGGTGGAAGTGGTGAACCTTCTCAGGCGTCCTATACCATTTAGAAAACAGTTTGAACCTGTTTCCCTGCGTGGAGACGTTAATGGAGCCTTTGTGCATGAGGGTGAAGATTTGATCCCATTCATTGGCTGGGATATCAATGGACAGATCCTTTTCCCATTGGCGTATCAATTTGTCCTGTTTAACCTTGTAGTGCGAGAAAAGGAGGGAGTAAAGCGTGGAGATTAAGTGACTCTGGGGTTCAGTGCTCAGGCAAAGAAGTTCAAATGGTGTGTGGTCTCTATGCCACTGGGACGTGTGTTGGGTGGCCTGAAGGAAATGTCTCAGTTGTATGTATTTATAGAAGGGTATATCGTAGTTGGGTAGAGTTGCAGAGAGTAACGATTGGGTGAGGAGCGATCCGTTCTGAAAAAATTGGTGTGCCCTAGCCTGTGAGGTATGTGTAGCAAGAGTCTTATTTTTTAATGTTAGGCCTGGGGGGAAGTCTGGGTTGTTGTCAAGTGGCGTCATAGGGCCAGGTGAGGGAGTAGTATTGAGCAGTTTGCATGCCATTTTGAAAATGGATAGTGTGGCGCCAATGAGGCGGTGGGAAGAGAAATCCTGGGGAATCTGTCTATGATTAATCCAGGGTGAGTTGGCAATCGGGAGACTTGTGAAAGAATCTTCCAGCGCAATCCAGTCTTTGGAAAGATGGTTTATATGCCAATCAACCACTCTGGCTAAATGGCAGGCCCAATGGTACTGAAGATCTGGAAGGCCTAAGACCCCAAGTCTTTTGGGAAGAGCCAACCTATCCCAACTAAGTCCTGGGGCTTTAGTTGCCCAAATGAAGGTCCTGCAAATACGCTTGTATGAAAGGAAAAAAGAAGTCGGGAGTTTGATCGGTATAGCTTGGAGGAGGTAAAGGAATCTGGGTAGGATATTCATTTTCAGTATGGCGATCCTGCCCAGCCAGGAAAAGGAGCCCAGGTGCCACTTCCTGAGATCCGCTTGGATGGACAGGATCAATGGTAGAAAATTTTTGGCGTAGAGGTCAGATAAATTTGTTGTGAGTTTGATTCCGAGATAGGAAATGTCTGATTTTTCCCAACTGAATGGGAAGTTGTTTTTGCATAGGTTCACAGTGGCTGTTGGCAAGGTGATGTTGAGGGCCTTTGATTTCTCAAAGTTGATTTGAAGGTTTGAGAGGTATTTGAAGAGTGTGAAGTCTGTCAATAAGTTTGGTAAAGTTGTAATGGGATCTGTCAAGAAAAGTAAGACGTCGTCAGCATAGGCTGCCAGTTTATACTGAGTGTGTAGAACGTCCACACCCCTAATGTTCGGGTTGTCCCTCAGTCTTCGAAGCATAGGTTCCATGGTTAATATGAATATTAGAGGCGACAAGGGGCAACCTTGGCGGGTTCCATTGGATACAGAGAAGGCGTCCGACAATTCTCCATTAACCCTGATTCTTGCCCTCGGAGAAGAATAGAGGGCCAGAACCATCTGCATCATACGTGGTGGCTGCCATGTAGTCCCAAGCGACCCTGTCGAACGCCTTCTCTGCATCAAAGGAAAGGAAAAAAACAGGTGTAGACGTTTTTTTGAGCCAGTGGTGAATGTTCAGTGCTTTGGTGGTGTTGTCCCTAGCTTCGCGGCCAGGGACAAAGCCCACTTGGTCCAGGGAGATCAGGGTAGGGATGAAGGGTAAAATGCGATTGGCCGATGCTTTAGCGTAAAGTTTTAAATCTACGTTTAGTAGGGAGATGGGGTGATAATTGGTCACCAGTGTGGGGTCTTTACCCTGTTTGGGAAGTAGTGTAATGTGGGCTTCAAGCAGGTCGTTATTTGCCACAGAGTCAGGGGTAAGGGTGTTTAGAGCTTTGGTTAAATGTGGGAGGAGGATGTTAGCAAAGGACGTGTAGTAGCTGACCGAAAGACCATCCGGTCCAGGGCTTTTACCTGACTTCATCTGTTTTAAAGCCGTGTGTAATTCGGTCACCGAGAGAGGAAGGTCTAAGGATTGCACATCTTCAGGAGAAAGAGGGGTGGGGCCATATTGTGCTAAAAAATCTTTGATGGCATTTGGACGGTCTATTGAAGTGTCGATAGCGTGGGTGGATGGAGGAAGATTATATAATTTGGAGAAGTATTGGATAAATTGTGCTGTTATGTCTTCATTGGTAACCAAGGCCTCCCCTGCAGGACTGTTAATCTTGTGGATAGTGTTAGAGGCCTTCCTTGCTTGGAGAGCCCTTGCCAGGAATTTACCAGCCTTGTTGCCAAATTCGTAGTATAGCTTATGCGTCAATGCGAATTTGCGTTTCAGCGTAACGTTTAGCATTTCTAAAAGTTCCTCTCTTGCCTGAGTAAGTTCAGTTAGAGTAGCCGCTGCAAGGGAAGCCTTGTGTGATTGTTCGAGTCTGCGTATACGCGCAGTGAGTTCGTTAATACGGGCATACCTAAGTTTGTTGCGTTGCGCCGCTATAGACAGTAGTTATCCACGAATGACACATTTATGTGAGGCCCATGTAATAGTGGGAGTGACATCAGTTGATGAATTGTTTGAGAAAAAATCCGCGAGGCACGTAGACAGTCTAAGGACATTGACCTCGTCAGACAGCAATGAGTTATCAAGGCGCCAGATACGAGTCCGTTTGTGTGGTGGAGAATTGTAGGGTCATGGAGATGGGGCTATGGTCTGAGAGTAAGGATGGTTCAATGGTTGCGCTAGTAAGGTATGTCAGGTCTTGTTGGGAAAGAAAGAAGTGATCTAGTCTAGAATACTTGTTGTGTGGGGAAGAAAAGAATGTGAAATCCTTTTCTTTAGGATGGAGGGTGCGCCAAGTGTCATGGAGTAAAAGGTTGCTTAGTTGATGTTTGATGGATCGTAGGGCTCGGTATGTGAGGGAGGAAGTCCCAGTAGAAGTGTCAATAGACGGGACGAGTGGGACATTAAAATCACCGCCGACAATAAGGGTGCCGAAGTAGAAGCTGGAGAGTAGTTGTAATGCATTAAGAAAAAAGGTAACTTGGCCTGAGTTGGGAGCATAGATATTGGCGATTGTAAATGTTCTCTAGTGTAGAGTTCCTTTTATGAAAAGGAAACTGCCGAGCGGATCTCTGTGAACGTCAGTCACTTGGAGGGGGCAGTGTTTGGAAATGAGGATGGATACCCCTTTCGATTTTGCCTCGGAGTTGGAGCCATGAAAGACCGTGGGGAAGTGACTGTTGTGTAATTTAGGGATGGAATCCGTCCGAAAATGCGTTTCTTGTATCAGTGCTATTTGCGCTTTGGATTGTTTGAGTGAGTGAAGGAGTTGGGATCGTTTTTCAGGAGTGTTCAGACCCCTTATGTTAACCAAGAGTAATTTGAGATCATTCAGTTGAGAATGAGGCATCTTTCCATGTGGGTGTTTGAGGTAGCCGCCATTAGAAGGGAACAGGGGGAGGGATAGAGGATAAAGGGAGAGCGGAGCGATCCGCTTTACAGGGAGTAAGCTCGAGTGAGGCGTGTATGAAGCTAAGGGGGTACCAAAGAGGTGTGGAGTTATATGTCCACAAACCTCTAATATAAGAGGTCGGTGTGGTATGGAGCGCGCCCGTGGCACAGTTCCTTGTAGGGATTACTGAACCACAGTACGCATCCGTATGGGGGTTGACCCAAATCTAGGCGATGGAGAGATGAGGATATTACGGGGATAAGGTACAGGTGGTGAAGTGTGATCTGCCGCCACAGGACAAGGAGAGGCATTGGTAGAGGTAAATAGCTATCAGAGCAGCCTTCTGGAACTGGTAGTGAAAGCTTTGGTTAGTGTGTTGAAGTATGCATTGTGCCCCATGGGTTGTAAAAATATTAGGACCTTTGGGGTGCCTAGTAGTGTATAGTGAGCCGTGGGGTCGCCCCCCATCTCGATCTGTGAGAGATAACAGCCCAATAACCATGTCATCTCCCCCAGGTCGGCCATATCCATTGCACCCAAAGGGGTTGGTGGCGTAGGTAGGGGAGAGGAGCCACGACCCACATACAAATTGCAGCATAAAACGATAATAATCAAGAAACGACAAAAAAAAAAAAAAATTAAGCATCTAACTTGGTGTGTTTCTTGAAGAGGCCTTTAAGTTCAAGTACACGTATTGCCCTGTGAAACTTAGAGAGCTAGATAGGCTATAAACAATAAACAGCAGGTGTAAGGTAAATGCAACGTAAAAACATATCGTTAGAATGGTATTACCAGGACAGTCCAGCAGTGTAGAGGGAGAGAGACGGTGGGCACGCTGGTAACAGCAGGTGCTGCCCACCGGGAGGCATTAAGTGTGATAGTCTAAATGTAGATTCTCACATACCGTGGAGGATTCAACAGAGATGCTGACGGGAACCGGATGGGTGCAGGAGTGCAGGATTGAAGCAGGTGTAGAGGAGGCGAGATGCGGGTGAAGAGCCGTCGTTGCCGGAAGCGTCATACAAGGAGTCCTTTAAAGCGCGTCTCTGGGATGACAGGAAGTCAGTTCAGAGAGGCGGGACCACGTGGTAACACAGGCGGAGCTTACACCTGCTAAGCAGTATGGGGAATGTAGTTCCGTGCTGGGTAGGTCGATGGATTGCAGTTATTTACACGTGGAGCCTACCAGCATAGTAGGGTGGTGTTGCTGGTAAGGCAGATGGTAAGGTCTGTCTGAGGTACAAGGTGCATTCAGTCGGGCGTTGTGGAAGCAGCAAGCGGGAAGTACGGTGTGCAGGAAGGAGGTGCGGTTGATAATGCTGAGGTCCTGCCAGTGTAAAAACCAAAACGAATAAAAAGAAAATAAAGTTTGCAACACAGAACTGATTCAAAAAGTCAAATGACTGTCATAGGGTCGAACTAGGTGATCAGACAAGAGCGGCGGAGCGGTAACAACGCTGAATTAATGATCCCTACGGGCTCTTCTTGACCGCAGAGAGACAGTGGGATTAGCCTCCTGCGTCCCAGAGCGATAGATGATGTGGCTCCTTAGGGTAGAAGGAGAGCGGTGCCTGCGGTGCCTGGAACTTTGTGTTTCCATGGGTTCGTCCCGTAGCATGTCCCGAGGGGATGGCCTGGGGCGGAAAGCCGCGTACCACAGAGGTACAGAGATCAGGGGTAGGCCAAGTGTGGAGCAAAAATGTGGTAGGTCCTCAGGGACCTTGAGGACAGCTGAACGTCCATTAAAGGAAGCCATGAGGCAGAATGGAAACTTACATTTGTACACAATGTTTTTTGCTCTGAGGGCATCCAGCAAGGGTTTGAGATCGCGCCTATGTTGCAAGGTAATGCCCGAGAGATCCTGGTATATTTGGACAGGGTAGCCTTCATGATGAATTTGCTGCATGCCCCTGGCTTATTTGATGATTTCCTCCTTTAATTTAAAATCAACGATGCAGCAAATAACATCTCGAGGTGGATCGTTCTCCCTTCCTTTAGGTTGCAGGGCCCGGTGAATTCTATCCATAGCGATGGGGGTTTGAGGGGAGGAGGTTGTTGAAAATGCTTACTACAGATCGTAAGATGTGCTCCCCTTCTATTGACTCTGGAAGACCTCTGATTCTCAAGTTATGCCTTCTACCTCGGTTATCGAGGTCTTCCAGATGTCGCTGCATGTCTCTCATTTGCAGGGTATGTGAGTCCATGCAGGCAGTGACAGTGTGCAGTGTCTCTTCTTGTCTCTCCGTAGCGCATTCAACTACTTGCACTCTGTCATTGAGCTCACGCAGATCCAGCCTGAGTTCTGAGATGGCAGCGGAGAGGGTCTCCTTAATGTCATCAGCGACTGAGCGGAGATCTTGCAGATTAAGGGGAGGATGAGGTCTGAGCTCGATTTCCGCTTCCCCGCCATGAGAATGCGGGGGTTGTTGCGGTGGAGCGCTCGAGTCAGTCGGCGGAGTCGATAACTGAGGAGAGTGAGGGAGCCCGTGGCGGGAAGGCACCATGTTATGTTTGCCGGCTCTGAACATCTCCGGGATGTTCTGTCCTTGTGATCCAGCTAAGTCTCTAGGGGACCGAGAGCGGGAGGCAGAAGAGGTTCGGGAAGCCGTCCCCATAGTTAACAAGGATAGCAGAGAGAAAATACCTCCGTATTTCAGAAGCTATCTTCTGTGTCGGGCAGAGCTCGGGGGTTAGACGTCTTTCTCCATGCCAGGTCAGGCCACGCCCCTTAAATGCTATAATAAGCAATGTTACAATGTAATATAGAAAAACCCTATGTCAACAATGTTGGAAATTGTCAACTTAAAAATTAATAAAAAATTAAAGTTTAAAATCACATTTAACTATGTATGTATAGTGCTAACTCTCCCACCCTGCCAGGAGTCGCTTGGTTAATTGGGTTCTCTATTCTTTTCCTTGAATAACTTCAGCCTCTCTGGCACACCTAGTCAAATGAAAATACTGCAAAAGTGGAACTTCCGCTTTAAGCACTCCTCGTCCCCTTCATGCCACATTTGGCATGCAATTTGTTTTGGGGGGGGGGGGTACCTAGATTTGACAGGTACCCAGCTCCCCCTCCCTCCCTGCAATCTTCTCGAACAGGTCCCAGAAGTCAGTGAGAAGGTGCAGCGAGACTCGCGCAATGCGCAGTGCACACCCGTCTGTGAAGCCACAAGCTGGCACAGCCGGGTGCCCACACTTGCAATGCCGACGCTGTGGAGAGGAGGGGGAGAGAAACCAGGCTTCGGGCGGCCACATCACTGGACCGTGGGAGAGGTGAGTGTCTGTTTATTAAAAGTCAGCAGCTACACCTTTTGTGGAACTCTGCTTTAATGTATTGTCTGTTTTAAAGATACCTTTAACCCGGCTGTGAATTAGTTCCAGGTAATAGACACAAGATCATTGAATGGTAAATTAACTGTACTGTACAAGTTAAAGTAAATGGTATATGCATGAATGAGCAGATATGGGGGTAGATTCGGACACAGTCTGCTAGATAGAATAATTACCATGCCAAAGTAACCGAGATTGGAGTTCTGCACCACTAGACTGAAATTAACTCATTAGTCAGCAAATTCAGCAATAAACAGTACAAAGAATCAATGACTGCAGTGTGGTTTAGGACACTATAACTGATTTAGAGTGCACTCTAAAAGAATGACTAGGATATGATGCAGTGCAAGGTACCTCTTAAAATAAACAATAGGCAAAGGTCTCTGTGGAGTAGCTATGGGGAAGGCAGCCCTTAGTCCTATCTTGTCAGCTGGCTAACATTGGGGCCCAGTTCCCCCAGTGGTGCACATGAGTACAGTCCCAAGAAAACCTCAGGCCACCTCAGGCGACTGATTTGCAGCAAACAATGGCGCACACTGGACAGTGATGTGGACTCTCCAGTCTGCCTCACAGCAGGAGGACGTTAATCCCTGTAATGTAGCTTTTTCCCCCTCCTCCCAGCAATCAATCTCTGGGGAATGTAGTTAAAAACTCTAATTTTCCACAGTAGAATCCCTCCTCTGGACTACAGTTTCCACAGTGCAGTGCTGCGTGACTCAGTCTATTGAACCCTTCCTGCTTAGCAGCTTCCTCCTCTCACTGGAAACAATAATGTTAGATTCTTCACATGGCCACAGTCTCTGCCTGGTCCCAGACATTGATAAGCACATTCCGCACGAAAGGTACCCCCACGTTCAGGGCGAGTAGGCCCCGTCCACATACTGCACCTGCTGTGTAAAGGTGAAATTATCCTTCAGGGCTCATTGACACTGCCAATTTGCTCCGTACCAGAGACGGCTGGTGTTTTTTTTGGGGGGGGGGCGCGGCAAACAACTACCCATCCCCCCGCTGTTTGCCGTTCGGCCCGACACTTATCCTATCATGGCGGTTGGCAGGCAGCGGTGTGCAGCGGCTCGGCTCTGAGTCCTCTCCTTCATGGCGGTTTCCAGCTCCTCCCCTCCTCCTCCTAGGTGTCCAATAGGATCGCCTGTCCTTTCAGCTAATCGGGTGACCGGTGTCAAAACCCGCTTTCTGATTGGCCGGGAGGAGGATCAGTGTTACAACAGCAAATTTGATTGATTCGCTGTTGTAACACACCTGGGTGGGCTCGGAGTACATGCTCTGCGACCCGAGCCCACCCTATATTTAAGCCTATTAGAGCCTCTAGCTCTAATCGGTGCTTCAAAAAAAACAGCCCCTCCGCATTGGAATCCATGCGCTGGTGTCTTGAAAGGGGCCGCATGCATGGAGAGGGGAGGCGCCGATGGATGGGGGGGGCGGTGCCCGGGCACCCTTAATGGACGGGCTCCCCCTGGTCCCTACATCATTAAGAATTAGCAACTCTCTGCGGTAGATATGCACAAGTGCATGCAACCAGCCTGTACAAATCAAAGACAGGCTGACAGATGCTGCGGCTGTTTATACATAAACGCACATCCGAGCAGATTAAAGGCAGAGGAGATGTCCTGGACGCAAACTGTCTGTGTCTAGGACCGTTCACCTGTCTCTAACCCAATGTACCCACTCAGATGTGTGCTTACATGCAAATACCTGTCAGCCTGTCATTGATCTGTACAGGCTGATAGCTGCAGCTGATCACACACATGCAGAGAATTACTGTTTGTGCCCTTAATGTGGCCATGTAAATGTGCCCTTAAAACATAGGCGTGCTCAGGGGGTGTGCCAGGTGTGCCTGGGCACACCCTAATCACTATGTGCAGTGCCTATTCCCCTTACTGCCCGGACTTCCCCCCGTGTAGCCCCCCCCCCCTTTGGGGTGCCGACCCTAATGCAATAGGTTGCACACACCTATGCCTTAAAAATAACCTAGACGTTCATTGCTGATTTCTATCAACTGCCATTCTGCCCACCTCCGAGGGAGACTTTACTGACTACCGGGGCTTAGTCATTGGACATGAGGATGACAGCTGGTGGAGATTTTCCATGAAGTCAGGGAAAGTCAGTAATATGTTAAAACTAAGCTACTCCTTTTTTCCTTCGTTATTTTATTAGGCTGCAATACTGTTTCTTTTTTTGTGCAAAATTAACACTGACACTTAATCAGCTGAAGCAAACTATTTTTAACTGAAAAATATAAAATAGTGAAGTGATAAACAGGTCCTCAAGACTCCTTAGCAGTTCACTATAGTGCCATGAGATTAAAAAAAATGGGATCCCGGTGCTGCAAGTTATGTTAAAGTGATATTCCAGGCAAACAGCTAAATGCACAGATGAGATACATATAAGGGAGCTTTTTTATCTGTCAAACTTACTTGTTCCTTTTAGTCTGTTAAATATGAAAACATTTTAATATATCAGTTCAATAATTGCAAAAAAGTGTTGATTCTTCCAGAAATCCAGTGTGCTTGTAACTTCCTGTGTCTGCTGAATGCTATCAGGTAGCTTTGTTCCTAGCTCTCCTTGTGGACTACAAAACTCCTCCTTCCACTGCTATCGAGATGTGGGGGAGGAGCTCTGTAGTCCTAAAATAGATCCCGTATTAGGGTAACAATACTTCTCCTCTAGAGCTACAGTCTTGATGACGAAACACGTAAGGCGTGGTCTCTTGGCTCTTCTCTTCTCCCTGCACATGGTAATTGGTCCGGATGGATGCCTTTTGAAAGTGATCTGGTGACACAGGTGGAAAATAGGTGGTGAGGGGGACACCGACCGATTGGATCATCGGATTCACATCTACATGCTCATTACCCCTGCAGGGGTTGGGCGCTCCGGTGAGTGGGGGCACTAGAGGGGACTCCACACAGGACAGTATACAATCATTGGGATGGACTTAACTGCAACCTTTGAAGATGCACTAGCTTGTTGCACAAGAACTGTTCATTTACACTGAATGATAGATTTAATATTCACGGCATTTTTTGTTTTGTTTTTTTGAAAAAAATTTTTTTAGTTTGCTTGGACTTTTCATTTTTTCTTTTTGGCTCTTTTTCACTTTTTTCACTTTTTTGATTTTCTTTGTGCACTAAGATTGTTATGCACACTACATGTCAGTAGTCCTTTTTTTAGCCTATACATTTTTTCATATTTTATCCAACACTATTCAGCTTCACTAGTATATACACCAATTTATAGTGGGCAACATTGTGTTTGTCCTCTTTCTTAGGTATAACTCATTTATACCTTTCATTGAATATATATATTATTTTTTGTGGTTTTTGAAAAAACTTTTTATACACACCTGATTGATCATTCACTGTTATTATTGCTTGGAGTTCTATTTACTATTTCATGTATTATTTTTAATTATTTCACCTTGGGCAGTCTGCACATTTTTGTGATTAGGGATGAGCCGAACACCCCCCGGTTCGGTTCGCACCAGAACCCGCGAACGGACCGAAAGTTCGCACGAACGTTAGAACCCCATTGACGTCTATGGGACTCGAACGTTCGAAATCAAAAGTGCTCATTTTAAAGGCTAATTTGCATGGTATTGTCCTAAAAAGGGTGTGGGGACCCGGGTCCTACCCCAGGGGACATGTATCAATGCAAAAAAAACTTTTAAAAACGGCCGTTTTTTCGGGAGCAGTGATTTTAATGATGCTTAAAGTAAAAAAAAAAAAGTGAAATATTCCTTTAAATATCGTACCTGGGGGGTGTCTATAGTATGCCTGTAAAGTGACGCGTGTTTCCCATGTTTAGAACAGTCCCTGCACCAAATGTCATTTTTAAAGGAAAATATCTCATTTAAAACTGCTTGCGGGTTTAATGTCATGTCGGGTCCTGGCAATATGGATGAAAATCAGTGAGACAAACGGCATGGGTACCCCCCAGTCCATTACCAGGCCCTTTGGGTCTTGTATGGATATTAAGGGGAACCCCGCACCCAAATTAAAATAAGGAAAGGTCCCTATATACTCTGAACAGCAGTATACAGGCGGTGCAAACAAGACAGGGACTGTAGGTTTGTTGTTAAGTAGAATCTGTTTGTAATTTTGAACATTTTTAACGTGTTTAGCTCCAGCCAAAAAATCTTTTCTAAGCTTTTTGGAAAACATAGGGAAGGGTTATCACCCCTGTGACATTTGTTTTGCGTCTTTCCTCCTCTTCAGAAGATTTCACCTCACTTTTTTGTCCCAATGAAAAATGTTTTTTGAAAATTTGGGTTTTTTTGTGGAACAAGGATTGGAAAGCATCAGTGGAAAGGAGAAATTGTTTTCCCATATTAACTCTTACATGAGAGAATTTCCCTTCCTAGGGGTAGATTTCATCTCACTTCCTGTTGTCTCCTTCCGTTTGCAAGTAGGAGTCGTTTGTAAGTTAGATGTTTGAAAGTAGGGTCCTGCCCTATATACTCAGCAGAAATTTGGGCCTTAGGTGTTGCTGTGGCCAAAACACTGTAAGCCCTCACAGGGCCCTGCTGTGAAATATTAGATCAAGAATTGTAATTACATGCCCCTGTTGAACAGGAGCTGAAAAATTAGGCCTTAGGCACTGGTGCTGGTGCCACAACACTGCAACCCCTCACAGACACTCTAGTTGGAACGCAGGAACGAGCCCTGCTGCAAAGTATTGCATCAAAAATTGTAATTACACGCCCCTGTTAGACAGGGGCAGAAAAATTGGGCCTTAGGCACTGGTGCTGGTGCCACAACACTGCAACCCCTCACAGACACTCTAGTTGGAACGCAGGAACGAGCCCTGCTGCAAAGTATTGCATCAAAAATTGTAATTACACGCCCCTGTTAGACAGGGGCAGAAAAATTGGGCCTTAGGCACTGGTGCTGGTGCCACAACACTGCAACCCCTCACAGACACTCTAGTTGGAATGCAGGAACGAGCCCTGCTGCAAAGTATTACATCAAAAATTGTAATTACATGCCCCTGTTATACAGGGGCTGAAAAATTGTGCCTTAGGCACTGGTGGTGGCGCCCAGAACCAAAAATGTTCTTACAAGCTATCAGCGTGATGATTCAGGAGGAAGAGGATAATTACTCAGGGATAGTCACTCAGCATCAGCATAGGCAGTCTTTGAAGGGATCTGAAAAAAATTATTCAGTTACATCAGCATCAGGTGCTTGGTAGCTGGTGGTGATCCAAGACTGATTCATTTTTATGAAGGTCAGCCGATCGACCGAGTCAGTGGACAGACGCACCCTGTGATCGGTTACCACGCCTCCAGCAGCACTGAATGTGCGTTCCGAAAGAACGCTGGATGCAGGACAGGCCAGTAGCTCAATTGCATACTGTGCAAGCTCTGGCCAGTGATCCATCCTCAAGACCCAGTAACCCAGAGGATTTTCGGTGGGAAAGGTGTCCAAGTCTGATCTTGCCCCTAGGTATTCCTGCACCATGTAAAACAGACGCTGGCGATGGTTGCTGGAACCGATCATACCTTGGGGCTGCGGACCAAAAAATTGTCTGAACGCATCGGTCAGACGGCCACCTTCTCCACCGCTCCTTCTTTGACTGACCGAAGCCTCAGCAACACGTTGTCCAGAAACAGGAGTTTGTAACCTCCCAGTCTCTGGGAACGCGTTGCACAGACCTTTCTGCAAGGCCTCCCGAAGATGTTTCATCCTCTGCTCCCTCTGCGATGGCAAGATAAGGTCCGCAACCTTACCCTTGTAACGTGGATCAAGGAGGGTTGCCAGCCAGTATTGGTCCTTCTCCTTGATACCACCAATACGAGGATCCTTACGCAGGCTTTGCAGGATCAGGGAGGCCATGCAGCGTAGGTTTGCTGAGGCATTCGGTCCGGAGTCCTCTGGGTCACTAAGGACAACAACGTCCGCAGCCACCTCCTCCCAGCCACGTACAAGTCCATGTGTTCCTTGGGACTGATCCCTTAAAGACTGCTGATGCTGAGTGCCAGGCTCCACCTCCATACTGACACAATCTTCCTCCTCCTCCTCCTCGTCCTCTTCCTGTGTGATCGGCGGGCACGCAGGAACACTGTCTGGATAAAGGGGGCCTTGAGAGCTAAGGAAGTCCTCCTCTTCCTGCCTCTGTTCTGCCTCAAGTGCCCTGTCCATTATTCCACGCAGCGTGTGCTCCAACAGGTGGACAAGGGGGACAGTGTCACTGATGCATGCACTGTCAGTGCTCACCATCCTCGTGGCCTCCTCGAATGGTGACAGGACAGTGCATGCATCCCTGATCATGGCCCACTGGCGTGGGGAAAAAAAACCAAGCTCCCCTGACCCTGTCCTGGTGCCATAGTCGCACAGGTACTCATTTATGGCCCTCTGCTGCGTGTGCAGCCGCTGCAGCATGGCCAATGTCGAGTTCCACCTGGTGGGCATGTCACAGATTAGGCGGTTCTTGGGCAGGTTAAACTCCTTTTGGAGGTCCGTCAGCCGAGCACTGGCATTATATGACCGGCGGAAATGCACACAGACTTTCCTGGCCTGCCTCAGGACATCCTGTAAGCCCGGGTACCTGCCCAAGAACCGCTGCACCACCAAGTTAAGGACGTGAGCCAAACAGGGCACATGGGTCAGTTGTCCCTGTCGGAGGGCAGAGAGGAGGTTGGTGCCATTGTCGCAAACCACCATTCCTGCCTTAAGTTGGCATGGCGTCAACCACCTCTGAACCTGCCCCTGCAGAGCTGACAGAACCTCTGCCCCAGTGTGGCTCCTGTCCCCCAAGCACACCAGCTCAAGCACCGCATGGCATCTTTTGGCCTGCGTACTTGCGTAGCCCCTTGAACGCCTACGGAGCACCGCTGGTTCCGAGGAAGAGGCCATGGAGGAAGAAGAAGAGGAGGGGGTGGAGGAGAGAGGTGTGTCACAATCAGCATTTTGGAGGCGTGGTGGCGGAACAACCTCCAACACTACTGCACCTTGTCCTGCATCCTTCCCAGCTGCCAGCAGAGTCACCCAATGCGCCGTGAAACTTAAGTAACGTCCCTGTCCATGCCTGCTGGACCATGAGTCAGCGGTAATATGCACCTTACCGCTGACCGCCCTGTCCAGCGAGGCATGGACATTGCCTTCCACATGCCGGTAGAGAGCTGGAATCGCCTTCCGTGAGAAAAAGTGGCGTTTGGGTACCTGCCACTGAGGAACCGCACATTCCACAAACTCACGGAAGGGGGCAGAGTCTACCAACTGAAAAGGCAGCAGTTGAAGTGCTAGCAATTTTGCCAAGCTAGCATTCAACCGCTGGGCATGTGGATGGCTGGGAGCAAACTTCTTTCGGCGGTGCAGCAGCTGGGGCAGGGAAATTTGCCTGGTACAATCTGGCGTCGGTGTACCAAAAGCAGATTGCCCACAAGTACTTGGCTGTGACACACCTAATTCTACACCTTCATTCCTCTCACTGCAGGTCTCAGAGAGGACTGAAGGTCTAGTGGGGTTGGAAATCTCAGCTGATGAGGAGCAAGGAGAGATCCTCTTTGTTCTTTGGTGTGGGTCTTTTAGATATGCTTGCCAACGAACTGCATGGCAGGTCAACATATGTCTGGTCAAGCATGTGGTACCCAAGCGGGAGATGTTTTGGCCACGCGAGATACGCTTGAGACATATGTTGCAAATAGCAGCGGTGCGATCTGATGCACTCGTCTCAAAAAAGGCCCACACCAAAGAACTTTTTGAATAACGCGCAGAGACTGCAGCGCCCTGCACATGTGGAGCTTTGGGGTGTGATGCAGTCAATGTGCTGCCCTTAGGCTGGCCCCTGGAGGGCATCCTGCCTCGTTGGTGATGTGCCGCCTCCTCCTCCTCCTCCTCCTCCTCTCTCCTATCAGGCACCCACGTTGAGTCAGTGACCTCATCATCCCCTCCCTCCTCATCACTGGAGCAAACCTGGCAGTATGCTGCAGCAGGGGGAGCATGACTGCCAGATTGCTGTCCTTCTTGGGCACCCCCTCTGTCCGTGCTCATGTTACTGCCTTCATCGAGCTCAGTATCATCATCAGAGCCTTCCAAACGCTGGGCATCCTCCTGGAGCATGTACCCAACACTGTGGTCAAACAGTTCGAGGGAATCCTCATGAGGACATGGTGGAGCTAGGGAAGGAGTCACTGATGACATTGAGCTGAGGGAAGAGGCCGCTGCTTTGCCAGACAAAGCACCCTGGGCATGGGTGAGAGAGGATGAGGAGGATGAGGACGGCTTGGTCATCCACTCGACCAAGTTTTCTGCATGTTGCGGCTCAACACGGCCAGCTGCCGAAAAAAAGGCCAAGCGTGTCCCATGGCCACGGGCTGATGAGGATGCACCGTCTCCACGACCAGCACTAGACACAGAGCCTGCTTGCCCTCTCTTATTGGCTTGTGACTGTCTGCCTCTCCTTCTTGGCCTTCCAGACATACTAATGGCCTGTAGCTGCACTAAGCTGGGATAGAACACCTGTAATTTTCTTCAGGTAGCTTTATATACTGTAACCAGACAAGCCTGCCTGTCAGTAGGAAGATAACAGGAACGGATCTAGCTGAACACTGTGAGCAGGACGCACTGCACTAAATGTAAATAGCAGGAACGGATCTAGCTGAACACTGTGAGCAGGACGCACTGACTGCACTAAATGTAAATAGCAGGAACGGATCTAGCTGAACACTGTGAGCAGGACGCACTGACTGCACTAAATGTAAATAGCAGGAACAGATCTAGCTGAACACTGTGAGCAGGACGCACTGCACTAAATGTAAATAGCAGGAACGGATCTAGCTGAACACTGTGAGCAGGACGCACTGCACTAAATGTAAATAGCAGGAACGGATCTAGCTGAACACTGTGAGCAGGACGCACTGCACTAAATGTAAATAGCAGGAACGGATCTAGCTGAACACTGTGAGCAGGACGCACTGACTGCACTAAATGTAAATAGCAGGAACGGATCTAGCTGAACACTGTGAGCAGGACGCACTGACTGCACTAAATGTAAATAGCAGGAACAGATCTAGCTGAACACTGTGAACAGGACGCACTGCACTAAATGTAAATAGCAGGAACAGATCTAGCTGAACACTGTGAGCAGGACGCACTGCACTAAATGTAAATAGCAGGAACAGATCTAGCTGAACACTGTGAGCAGGACGCACTGACTGCACTAAATGTAAATAGCAGGAACGGATCTAGCTGAACACTGTGAGCAGGACGCACTGCACTAAATGTAAATAGCAGGAACGGATCTAGCTGAACACTGTGAGCAGGACGCACTGCACTAAATGTAAAGAGCAGGAACAGATCTAGCCTAATCTAGCTCTCAAATCAAATGACACTGTCTGTCTCTCTCTCTATCAGCACACCGGAACACACTACACAGGGCCGCCGTGCAGGCGGCCTTATATAGTGTGGGGCGTGTACTAAATCCCCTGAGCCATAATTGGCCAAAGCCACCCTGGCTTTGGCCAATTACAGCTCTCTCTACTGACGGCGCTGTGATTGGCCAAGCATGCGGGTCATAGTGCATGCTTGGCCAATCATCAGCCAGCAATGCACTGCGATGCCGCAGTGAATTATGGGCCGTGATGCGCCACACGAATTTGGCGCGAACGGCCCATAACGTTCGCAATTCGACGGACGGTCGAACAGCCGATGTTCGAGTCGAACATGGGTTCGACTCGAACACGAAGCTCATCCCTATTTGTGATCATTTTCAGCACGTATATGTATTTTCAAACACCATTTACACTGTGTTACACTTCACACCCATCTAGTATTGGGGTGTAATGCTTCCCTTGTGTTAGTAGTTTGTTTATAGTTTATTTATACATTTTACACTAGTGAACAGCGCCAATCCCCTATTTCTTCAGATTTTATAGTTAGATTATTATTTAATTACTATTTCATATTTTCGAATTTTCAAATTTCGAATTTACGAATTTTCGAATATTCAAATTTACAAATATTCGGAAAAAACGGGTTTTTGTTAATTCAGATATATTTGTTGAAATTCGTTAAACGAATTTGGAATAAAACAAATTGCACATGTCTATTAAGGAATACAGAGCTGCATTGCTGTGTGTTGTCTATGTCTGCCAATAGTTCAGATTTGATCAAGAGGATTATTGTTTCATTTTAGGATTTTTTTTTCTTTTTTTCCTTATAATAATTTATATGAAATAGTTAGATAATTATTAGGACCACATTCTAGTTTGCTGCAGTGACTTAAAAAAAAAAAAAAAAAAGGCCTTTACTGTTGGCTGCCTCACCTGTCATGCATCAGCACATCCTTTACTTCTTTTTGTGTATGATCTGTCCAGCTGCAGCCCTGACAAGCTGATACATGACAGGTATACTGCGCCTCTGCACATATTTATGATTGTAAAAAAATATTTCCTACTGGATAACAACTGTAATGATGAGAGGTAGGAGCAGGAAAGTATGACCCATAAGGTATCTGACCCAGCTTCTGATCTAGTAATCTGGAGGTGAACAGTGGGGGACTTACCTCTACAGAGTTTCAGGTTTGCCGCCACCAAAGGTTTGCAGCAGATTCCAAGGGTACAGTGTGTGAAGTCTTGGTGAATTAATATGTAAATTTGTCAGACAGAATTCTTTGTAACCATACAAGCCTAAGCTGGGCCAGCAGGTTTACAATGATTAATAATGGGGCATTGTTATGTGTAAACCCCTTCACTATAAAAGGCAGGGTTCCAAACAACCATTTATCAGGTGTTGGAGTAATTTAGGGAGAGCTGACTGTCTGTGTAGGGAGAGTTAGTTTCTATACTGTGCAATATTGTGCTAAATTACTGTGGACTACAGTGTGGTGGGCTACACATTCTTTGTGTTCACAATTCAGAGACCTAATGGTGCTTTTCTGGACTACCTCTGCCTAGCGGATCAGCCATTTGGCTACCACATGCATGAGGAATCACAGGACTCTGAACCACAGAGCTTGATGAGAGAATAAACTCAGTGAGACAAGTCGGAAACCAAAGGCCCACACACCTCCTCCTCATTCATCACTTTCTACATCTCCCCCCTGCTCACCACAACATTCTCTTGTTGCATTCATCTCAGCATCTGCAGCCTCTAGTGACATGGGAGGGAAGCCTCACCGGGAGTTTCAGTGGCTTAGGATATGCCATTTTATGTGGGAAAGAGAGTAATAGGCCACACTGAAAATATCATAGTCCCACACTGCTGCCAAGAACTATAGTGCTTATATCGGGCAGGAGATCAATCTTCCCTGCAAAGTAGCAAAGGAGCTGAAGCTGGGTGCTGGAATGATTATTTTGGGCACTCAGCAGGCAGCAATACACAGTCCAGATCTGCAGGACACCAGGACTGTTTAAATCAAGGTATAGTCTCACAGATTCTGGGACTGTCAATGGTGTAGCAAGATCCCAGATCTCCTTTAGTCTAATGGGAACCTCCAGAGCCAGGGACAGCTGACATCCTTCCATATAGAGTGGGTTGCAAGGCATAGCAGATGTAGTGCAAGTTAGATTCATGGGCACCAGACACTTCTTGAATGCAAAGAGATTTATTTTTCTCTTGAATAGAACTGTTAGAGAGTGAGTTTAGGGCCAGGACACCCTTAGGTAGTTGTAATGCAAATTGGCAGACTCCGAGACTTCTACAGGTAGACAGCCATGCAGGGAAATGCATCCAACAAGTCACCACATCTGCATTTGAAGGAGCGCTGTCTCCTATGGCAACAGTCTTTGAACCGTTCCTAACACAAGTTGTAATGAACTCCTTTTACTTTTAAACAATCTCTTCTTGTAGACTCTCAGCCCACTGAGCTCTGAGCCTCTCTCACTAGACTTACTGATTCACTGCCACTGACTCCTATGAGCTCTTCCAAACTTCTTACTTTAGTATCCTCCTCAAGTGTCACCCCCGCTTCCCTGCTGGGTCCCTGGCTTGGCACTCTGGATAACCCTTAAGTGTCACCCCACTGGCTGGGTCCCTGGCTTGGCGCCTGCTGAGGTTTCCCGATTTTTCACCGGTTGGTGAGAATACTGCTCTGGTACTTGCTTCAGCTACTCACTGTGGTCCCTGGTAATAAGGTGGTTGATCCCTTAGTGGCGACAGCATCCCCTCTACCTCCGACCATGACAGGTTCACTGGCCGGCAGAACCATCACTTCTGGTTGGACTGCAAGCCTCAGTCCCAACCCTACACTGCTTTCTTGCTTCTGGTTAGGCCCTCAGACAGCCTAACAGCCAAATGAGCCCGACATAGGCCCAAACTCTGGCCTAGCAGCCCGGGCAGCACAACACACATCCATCCAGACAGCCGTCCAGGTGGCACAGAACATCGGTCACCTGCGTTCACCCAGATATATAGGTTCTCCCAGCAGGCCAACAGACCCAAGAAGACCCCTGCCAATTGGCTGAGATACCCCATGCATTCCTAATCTGTCCTTGCTTTGCCCTTGTCTTATCTAATGTCACCAGATACTCGGCCATCTAGTGACAGAAGTGCAGCAATTCCAGACTTAGGGCGAAACCAATTGATCCCTAACAATGAGCCAAGGTAACTACACCTGGCAGATAAATTTAGGAGCAACCATGCCTAGACATCAGGGTGCTACAATAGCTATGGAATTTGTATAATTAACTGAAAACAACCAATTTTGTTCTTGGGTTTAGATATACTATAAGGCAAACAGAGGGTTATTGTCTGATAAAATTCTGAATACTCATATGTTTAAATCTGGGAAGGATGCAGGATAGGACCCCCCCCCCCCCCCCCCCCGGAGAAGGTGGTGTCCCCGCATGCCTTGTCTGATGGCTTCAGTGAAGTAACCTCTGCACCCTTCTGCTCACTGACTTTAACCTCAGACTCCTCTAAACCAGCTCCAGAGCATACACAACGTTTCAAGCTAAATGCTCCCATACTATGTTGTAGCTCAGGTGCCACACTGTCCCCCCTAGGACAGCTACATATTCCTCTCCAGGCCCAGACCATCTTTAGCGAGGCAAGGTCATGTGTGATAACAGTACTAACCTTCTGACCACCCTTGCACCTTGCCAGGAACGTCCTGAACTTGGCGCCAACATGAGCTGCCTACTAACTGCCCTATCTGTAAATCCCCTAGGCGCTGGAACACAACATTGCCCATGCCCCAGGACCTTATGGGTTTGGTATGAGGATTATAGTATGAGGACAGACGGTGAGGTTCTTGTCACCATATCAATGGTTCATCATTCAGGATGCATGCAGCATTTGATTTGCTTTGCCTGCTGCCTCAATCCCTGTGAGGCAGCAGTTTGCAGAGGAGGAGTACAGTGAGGAAAGTTGTGATGTTGGCAGTAAGGCGAAGGAAGAGGAAATGGGGCATGCTTTAAGAGGAACAGTTCATCACCCCTTCCAATCTCAGGAAGTAGTAGGTGGGTGGGGTGAGATTGTTAAGAACGATGTTGTCCTCAGTGACACAAGGACTCAGGGTCCTCTGCTGCAGCCAGTTTGAAGCAAATTGGCTTTTGAGGCTGGGTTCACACTTATGTGAATTGGATGCAGGTTTCCCCGCATACAATTTGCATGACAGGAGAGTGTGCCCCGACTCTCGATGGAGCTGGTTCACACACGCCCGGGGCGCCCGCGGTCCGCATTGAAGAAGGGTCCTGTGTGTCTTTGGCTCCGAATCAGGTGCGACTTCAGGCAGAAATTCGAAACTGAATCGCACCTAAATCAGTATACGGGGATGCACGGACCCCCTGCTGTGAGTCGTGGTCACAGCAAGTGTGAACTCAGCCTTAATGCCCAAATAAATAATGCTCAAATGCCTGCGCATGCATAGCAGGATTCGGGTTATCAGAGAGAGGGACCACTAGTGAAAAGCCACCCTATTAGACTCCTCATATAAGGATAAAATTGCCAATCTGCTACCACCATTTCTTTGAAATAGCTTGTCTATTAGCCTTGAAAATTGTTAGAATTTACTATAAAGATTCTGCCACCATAGATTTAATTCATAATGGTAGAATGTGTCTGCAAATCCACAGGATTAAGCACGTGCCAAACAGCATTTTTCCCCACCTGTCTTGTGGGTAGGGCAGACTATTGATACGAGTGGACTGCCCTACTCAAGACGCACAGTAGGGTAAGTCAAGCCTTCGTAAATTTGGCACTGTTGCAATGCTTCTTAGATAAAATTTACAGTTCACTTAATGATTTTACATGTTGCCTGGAGTTGATTTTCTCATTTTTTTTTTTTTTTTTTTTTAAGAACCCTATTTATAAAGTTAATTAGCAATGATTTACTTGCATTTGCTTGGTGAAGCTCATGGGTGTAAACTATGGCATGCTAATAGCCGGGTGCATTTTTTAATTTGAGTGGTGTTTTCTTTAGTTTATTTTAATATGCCTGCCTGCAGAGGTGGATCCAGAACAGAACCGAAAAACAGAGGAATAAAACAGGAGTTGCAGCCTAAGGCATAACTATAGGGGATAGAGGGTGTGCATCCTTCTCCTGGCTCATGAGGTCAGGAGGCCCAAGCAGAGATGCTATTCCAATATGCCAACTGTGTGCTCACATTACTTTATAATAAAAATGCATTTACTCTTTCCTACGCCTACCTTCTTTTCTATCATCTGCTGTCTGAACCTGGAACAGTCTTGTTAGGCTTATTAAAAGAAAAATGCTGTAACGCATTTTGTTAGAAATTAACAGTGTAAAGTCTGAACAGTAGCTGCATGATCTAAAAAGGCCCTTATTTTATATATACAGTGCCTTGAAAAAGTATTCACACCCCTTGAAATTTTCCATATTTTGTCATGTTACTACCAAAAACGTAAATGTATTTTATTGGGATTTTATGTGCTAGACTAACACAAAGTGGCACATAATTGTGAAGTGGAAGGAAAATGATAAATGGTTTTCAAATTTTTTTACAAATAAATATGTGAAAAGTGTGGTGTGCATTTGTATTCAGCCCCCCTGAGTCAATACTTTGTAGAACCACCTTTCACTGCTAAAACAGCTGCAAATCTTTTTGGGGATGTCTCTATCAGCTTTTACACATCTACAGAGTGACATTTTTGCCCATTCTTCTTTGCAAAATATCTCAAGCTCTGTAAGGTTGCATGGAAAGCGTCTGTGAACAGCAATTTTAAAGTCTTGCCACAGAGTCTCAATTGGATTTAGGTCCTGACTTTGACTGGGCCATTCTAACACACGAATATGCTTTGATCTAAACCGTTTCATTGCAGCTCTGGCTGTATGTTTAAAGTTGTTGTCCTGCTGGAAGGTGAACCTCCACGCCATTCTCAAGCCTTTTGCAGACTCAAATGCCGCGTACACACGAGCGGACTCTCCAGCGGACTAGATGCGACGGGATTAGTCCGGCAGACAATCCGATAGTGTGTGGGCTAGTCCGATAGCTTTTCGGGATAAAAATCCAACGGACCTAGAAATAGAACATGTTTCAAATCTGTCCGACGGACTCAAAGTCCAACGGACTAAAATTGGGAAAATTGTTCGTCTGTGTGCTGGTCCGACGGACCAAATACGATGCAAGGGAAGCTATTGGCTACTGGCTATTGAACTTCCTTTTTTAGTCCCGTTTACGTCATCACGTTCAAACCGAACGGACTTAAGAACGGACTTAGTCCTATCATGTGTGGCGAAGTCCGTTGGTTCGGAAAGACTGTCGGACCTAGTCAGAAAGTCCATCGGAAAGACAGTCGGACCTAGTCCGCCGGAAAGTCTGCTCGTGTGTACGCGGTATAACATGTTTTCTTCTAAGATTGCACGCCACACTTTTCAGATATTTATTTGTAAAAAATTTGGAAAATCAATTATCATTTTCCTTCCACGTCACAATTATGTACCACTTTGTGTTGGTCTATCACATAAAATCCCAATAAAATACATTTACGGTTTTGGTTGTAACATGTCAAAATTTGTAAAATTTCAAGGGGTATGAATACTTTTTCAAGGCACTGTATATATGTATATATATATATATATATATATATATATATATATATATATATTTATGGTCGGAGCCCTATGTCCGATATGGACATAGATAACACTTATAATAAAGATAAGACTTACCATCGGAAATAGACCTGGAAGTGTGGACTTACCATATGAAATGGACCTGAAAGTGTGCCTTGGTCTAATGGCCGGTATGCCAAAATAAGGGGGCAAAAACATTCAGGTAGGGGTATAATATATATTGGTTTTCAGGTATTCATTGAGCCAATTTGGAGAATGCCTGTGCCATCTCCACTCGAGGACTGGGTATATACCGGGCGACGCAGGCCGACTTCCATCCGCCTAGTCCCCCGATGACGCGGTCCGGAACCCCCCGGCGGGTTGCCGCGGAGGCTGCTCCGATGCGGAAGGAGTGTCCGGAGTACTGACTGGGTTTAAGGTGAAGATTTGCGGAGAAGTATCCTTATGTGTTTTACAAAGTGACATGCGTTTAAGGGTTTAACTGGGAATGGTAGAAGAGGACTGGTGTCCGATTGTTCAGGCAGGAGTGAGAGGAGACGGTTAAGTACGGTGACTGGACACCAGCTGTTATTGGTTCTGTAGAGGTGAATGTCCACTCCAGAGCCTGTTTCCTGGGTTTAAGAAACCTCGAGGTGAAGGATGAAATGGTCTTGGTGGCGAAGCAAGTGCCGTCTGCGTAATACTTGGTCTGTGGGGTGGTTATGGTGAACCCGTAGTAAGCCAACTATATGGCTGTTTGTAGGACCGTGCTGGGCAGCAGACCGAATGGCGAAGTAGCCGGAATAGTCGACATATCCCTGAAGATGGGCCCCGTAATGGGTAAGCGCTTAGTACTGATCACTGGTTGTTGTTTCTGGATGCCCCTTAGGATGGCTCGTATAGCGTGTGATGAGAACAGTGAAGATTTTGTGGGGTCTTCCAGGGTCACGAAATGTTGTATGCCGGCTAGGTGTAGCCGAATGGTATTGTAAGATAAAGCCAGCTGAGTGTGGCAGTATGAAATGAAGGCCAGTACCTGTTTGACATCTATTGGTCCTTTACGGCAGGATGTGAGAAATTTATTGAACGCCTTTCAAGCTGTCTGGTAGGTTTTGAGTGTGTTATGAGAGAGTGAGTGATTGATGAGCTGCGTTGCTCCTTGTAAATGTTAAACTAGTCCAGGGTCAGTTGTGACCAGGCAGGGATAGGGGCCGACACTGGATCGGCTCCGGGAACCTGTTTGAAAAGGAGGTGTAGTTAGAACGTGGCAGTGCGTTAGCAGCTAAATTGTGTCTGCCTGGAATAAATGCACAGTGTATGTTAAACTGATGCTGTAAGAACAGTTGTACCAATCTGCGCAGGAAGGACCTGACTGCTGTGGAATTGGACCTGCCTTTGTTGATGTCTGCCGTGGCCTGATTGTCGGTGGTGAAGACTACGGTTTGCCCTGTCCAATGGTGACCCCAGAGTTGTGCAGCTGCCACCATGGGATAGAGTTCGAGGAGGGAAGATGTTTTGAATAAAGCCGGGTATCAACAGTATCTGTTGAGGCCAGGGTCCTGAAAACCAATGATGGCCAAAAATTGCAGCGAAACCTGTGGTGGCTGCAGCGTCTGTCACCACCTGGGGTGACAGGGCTGAAACCATGGGTATAATTAGGGATATGCCATTCCGGGAGGACGGAATTCGTCCCACATAGATAGGTCCGCTATTGCTGCGGAGTCTAGATTTAAGATCTGATCGGGGTCTTGTGTTTCTGGCAGGAATCTCAGCAGGCGTGACCCGAAGGTGCGGCCTTGTGGAATAATTCGTATGGCGAAATTCAGCATTGCCAGGAGAGATTGCAACTGCTTCTTGGTATACCCTTTGGTGTGGATGAATTTGTGAAGGACCGCCTTAATGCGGGTTAGTTTGTCGAGGGGGAGATTGGCTTGCATAGCGCAGGTGTCTAAGTTGGCCCCGAGAAGGTGATGTTATGTGCTGGGCCTTCTACTTTGTGCTCGGTGATGGGAAGATTGAGTTTTCCGAATATCGCTCTGAGTTTGTCGAGGTCTCCTGGGGGCTTGCTGGGAGGTTCTATTAGTAGGAAGTCGTCCAGGTAATGGATGACTTTTGTCACTGAGCCTTGTGTAACAGTATCCAAGCAAGAGACTGAGCGAATGTGTCGAAGAGCCAAGGGCTGCTCTTCGAACCGAACGTCAGTTCTGTGGCCAAACAATATGCCTCCTTCCACTTGACGCCATGCCAGCACCAAAGGGACGGACGGATAGGCAGGAGCCTAAAGGCATCCGAGATGTCGGCTCTGGAAAGCCAGGCACCTGTACCTGCTTTGATGACTGCTTGTATCGGCATGTCTACGGAGGAATATTTTAGGGAGAATTCTTCGGAGGGAATCAGGGAATTGAGACTGGGGATGTGGGAAGAATGAGGCGCAGACAGGTGGTACCCCAAACGTAATTTATCTGTGAATTTGCCCTTGACAAGCCCCAAATAGGGCTGACTCTCAAAGTGCTGAAAGGGGGCTGAGTGAAAGGCCTATAACGTACTCTTGGTCTAGTTCTGTTTGTAAGAGCCGATCTATGGTTTGTTCGTCGATGGCTGCTGAACGAATATTCCCACATTCGTACGTACTGTGAGGTAGTGAAATGAGGCCTGTGTGAAAGCCGACAGAGGGGCCGTGAAGTCTTCGCTGCCGGCCTGTGACATGATTTGATCTGATGAGAATATCCTGTTTTTGAGCTCGTATATTTTTTTTTTTTTTTTTTTTTTTGTGAGAACGAAATGATTCGAAATGTTTGCCTTGATGTTTGAAATGACTGAACTGCATGACAAAGGTCCGGCCTGGTCGTGTCGTGACTGATGCGACCGTGAACCGGGCTCTGGAGCATGTACTGAAATGAGGCAACAGAAGAACATTGGTGCACACCGGGACGAATCGGTGCTTGTTTGATGCATCTGGATTCGAATCGGAGCGCAGCATGAAATGAAATGAGAGAAATGTTTACCTTGACCGAGGCTTGAATTGGTTGTGCCGTGTTTTGCGACTGGCAACCGACCGAGCTTTGGTATAGGTATGGATTTTTTTTTTTTTTTTTTTTTTTTTTTTTGAGGAAAATGAAAAGGTGACAATTCGTGAAGGGATTGCTAAGTAACTTGAAGCAATGATTTGTATGATGCTTGCAATCTTGTGACAATGAAATGATTCGAAATGTTTGCTTTGATTGTGAAATGAATGAACTGCATGACAGAGGTGCGGCCTGGTCGTGTCACGATTTGTTCGACCGTGAACCGGGCTCTGGAGCATGTATTGAAATGGGGCAACTGAAAATATTGGTGCTCCTGGGAAGAATCGGTGCTTGTTTGATGCATCTGGGTTCGAATAGGAGTACAGTATTAAATAAAATGAGAGAAATGATTGTTTTGACCGCGGCTCGAATTGGTTGTGCCGTGTTAGCGACTGGCAACTAACCGAGCTCTGGTATAGGTATGAAATGCGATCGGAACCAGTGATGCATGCCGTGACGAATCGGTGCACCTCAGATGCGACTGGTTTCGAAACGGTGATGCGTTGTGGGAGTGAAATGGTAGAAATTGCATGACAGAGATACGGGTCAATCCCTGGTGTCTGCGATTCAGCTATGATCCGGATTTCTGGAGCATGTATCAGAAATGTGGCCAATCCTGGGCACGCCGAGACGAATCGGTGCATTTTCATGCGACTGAATTCCTGTCGGAACGTGATACGTGGGAATGAAATGATAACCATGACAGAGGTACAATTGACTGATAAACGCAACTCTGGAGCATGTATAGAAATGAGGCCAATCCTGGGGCACGCCGAGATGAATCGGTGCATTTTCATGCGACTAAATTCATGTCGGAACGTGATACATGGAAATGAAATGATAACCATGACAGAGATACAATTGATTGATAAACGTAACTCTGGAGCATGTATAGAAATGAGGCCAATCCTGGGGCACGCCGAGACGAATCGGTGCATTTTTCATGCGACTGAATTCATGTCGGGACGTGATACATGGAAATGAAATGATAACCATGACAGAGATACAATTGACTGATAAACGTAACTCTGGAGCATGTATAGAAATGAGGCCAATCCTGGGGCACGCCGAGACGAATCGGTGCATTTTCCATGCGACTAAATTCATGTCGGAACGTGATACATGGAAATGAAATGATAACCATGACAGAGATACAATTGACTGATAAACGTAACTCTGGAGCATGTATAGAAATGAGGCCAATCCTGGGGCACGCCGAGACGAATCGGTGCATTTTTCATGCGACTGAATTCATGTCGGGACGTGATACATGGAAATGAAATGATAACCATGACAGAGATACAATTGACTGATAAACGTAACTCTGGAGCATGTATAGAAATGAGGCCAATCCTGGGGCACGCCGAGACGAATCGGTGCATTTTCCATGCGACTAAATTCATGTCGGAACGTGATACATGGAATTGAAATGATAACCATGACAGAGGTACAATTTGACTGACAATAACGTAACTCTGGAGCATGTATAGAAATGAGGCCGTAATAACTGGGGCACACCGGAACGAATCGGCGCACCTTTTGGTGCGATTGGATTCAAATCGGAGCGCGGTAGGTGACTGAAATGAGAAATGATTTGAAATGTCAGAAATGAGTTTTTAGAAATGTTTTCAGAAATGAGAAATGATTTGAAATGTCCGAAATGAGTTTTTAGAAATGTTTCCAGAAAAGAGAAATGATTTGAAATGTCCGAATGAGTTTTTTGAAATGGGTTTGATAATTTGCAAGTTGCGACTGGCTATGGCTGTTTAGTAATACCGACATGCTAGAAATGAAGCGGCGTCAGCGTCGCTGTGCTATCGAATTGTGACATATCGAAAGTACGAGCGATATACATTGCAGTTTGTGCGATGCGGGTGAAACGAAATTTAGAACTCACGGTTCAGTGACATGAAATGAAAAACGAAAAGTCCGACGGGACCTTACCTGCGACAGCCAAGCCAGACGCGTGGTACAACTATAACGAAAAATGCGGACTTCAAAAGTTTTGAGTACGGAGTATCGAATACGGAACTGCGAGGCAAGAACTTGCGGACGCTGGTATGTCGAATAGTCGGCTTAGTGACGTATATCGCGCACAGGAAACCGACAAGCACCACAGGTGAGCGGGCTGCTTAAGTACCCACCGGGCTCCTCCCATAAATTCAGGCCACCATACTGGCCTTCCTACATATATATATATATATATATATATACAGTTTTGTTCAAAACAAAATAATAGCAGTCCAACATCACTATTTAGATCAATCACTGTTTTTGGTATAATATATATTTCTACTTGGCAAATAATAGGATTTTTATAACAGCTTACCTGTAAAATCCTTTTCTTGGAGTACATCACGGGACACAGCGCACCATAGCAATAACTATGTGGGTTATAGGCCACCTTTAGGTGCATGGACACTGGTATAACCATAAAGGAAACAGGAAATGCCCCTCCCTATATAACCCCTCCCATACCGGGAGTATCTCAGTTTTTGTAGCAAAGCAATATATACACATATCCCAATAAGAGGGGAGGGACCTCTGTGTCCCGTGATGTACTCCAAGAAAAGGATTTTACAGGTAAACTGTTATAAAAATCCTATTTTCTTTATCGTACATCACGGGACACAGAGCACCATAGTAATAACTATATGGGATGTCCCAAAGCTAAGCCACCTGAGGGGAGGGAGACACAAAGCAAATAGCCACCGCCAGGCGTGAGGACCTATACTGCTGCCTGCAGCACACTGCGCCCGAAGGCGGTGTCCTCCTGCCATCTTACATCCATTTGATAGAATCTCGTGAATGTATGTACTGATGACCAAGTAGCGGCCTTGCACCAACACCTTAGACACTGGCGAAAAAACTGAGATACTCCTGGTATGGGAGGGGTTATATAGGGAGGGGCACTTCCTGTTTCCTTTTGGTTATACCAGTGTCCATTCACCTAAAGGTGGCCTATAACCCATATAGTTATTACTATGGTGCTCTGTGTCCCGTGATGTACGCTAAAGAAAATTTACTAGTAGGTGTAGTAGAGTAATAGAAAGCCAACAGACCCAACAGTCATGACATGCATGCTGCTGATTCTGTGTAATTGAATTATTAATTGAAAGGGGCGTGTTCAAATTAAATGGAAATTCCGCTTTCCGTATCCCCCCCCTCCAGTGTCACATTTGGCACCTTTCAGGGGGGAGCAGATACCTTTCTAATACAGGTATTTGCTCCCACTTGCGGAGAAAGATCGCTGCAGTATCCGCGGCTATCTACACCATGTCAGGTCCCAGAAGACAGCAGGGATCAGTCAGGACGCGCAGCGCAACTCGCACATGCGCAGTAGGAAACCAGGCTGTAAAGCCGCAAGGCTTCACTTCCTGGTTCCCTTACTAGCAATGCCGGCGCCTCCACCCGGAGCCGAGGGGACGGATCGGGTGAGGACATCGCGGGTGCCCTGGACAGGTAAGTGTCCTTATTTTAAAAGTCAGCAGCTGCAGTATTTGTAGCTGCTGACTTTTAATTTTTTTTTTTTAGGCGGAACTCAGCTTTAAGGATGAAGGCAGCAAATGTTGTACAGGCTGGGTATAGTGCATTTGTCTCTGAAAATCTGAGTAAAATGGGTTGTTCCAGATATTGTTCAGAAGAACAGCGTACTTTGATTAAGAAGTTGATGGGAGAGGGGAAAACATAATGAAGTGCAGAAACTAATAGGCTGTTCAGCTAAAATGATCTCAAATGCTTCAAAATGGCAACCAAAACCAGAAAGATGTGGAAGAAAACAGAAAACTACCATTCAAATGGATCGAGGAATAGCCAAAATGGCAAAGACTCAGCCAATGATCAGCTCCAGGGCGATCAAAGAAGGTGTAAAGTTACCTGTGTATACTGTAACAATTAGACGCCTATGTGAAGCCAAGCTATGGGCAAGAAGCCCTTGCAACGTCCCATTGTTGAAAAAAGACATGTGCTGAAGACATTACAATTTGTCAAAGAACACATTGACTGGCCTAAAGAGAAATGGGGCTACATTTTGTGGACTTATGAAAGCAAGATTGTTCTTTTTGGGACAGTTTATCAGACGACCCCCAAACACTGAATTCAAGCCACAGTACATTGTGAAGACAGTGAAGCTTGGTGGCACAACAATGTTTCTCCTACTATGGTGTGAGGCCTATTTATCTCATACCAGGGATCATGGATCAGTTTGAATACATCAAAATACTTAAAGAGGTCATGTTGACTTATGCCAAAGAGGAAATTCCCTTGAAATTAGTGTTTCAACAAGACAAAGCTCCCAAACACACCAGTAAGCGAGCAGCATCTTGGTTCCAGACCAACAAGGTTAACATTATGGAGTGGTGAGCCCAATGCCTGGACCTTAATCCAATAGAAAACTTGTGGGGTGACCAGTGGCGTCGGGAGGGGGGGCTGACGGGGGCTGGAGCCCTGAGTCTGCCCCCAAAAAGTCCCGCTTCTCGATATTCCTAAACGCATTATTAGCCCCGAGCCGTTTACACAGGCAACAGGGAACAATCTCCTGCTTATCTAGTGTGGCTGAGTGACGTACAAAAAGTCCCACCTCTGGGACCCGTCTTCTATGATGGACGTCACACTGGTTCAGTGCCGGGACTGCGGGACATGTGACGTCCATCATAGGTGCTGCCAGGTCCAGGAGGAGACGGCAATGACTCTGCGGCTGTGCTGGGCACTGGGAGATCCCCGCTCGCTCTGTGTAAATGGACGGGCGGCTCTTCTATCCTGGCTCTGACTGCCTGGTGCCTGCAGGGCTGTCTGAGTGGTGGTGAATGCCGGGATGAGTGTAATCGCACACTACAGGTAGGTCAGTGTATGTCAGGTAGGTCAGTGTATGTGTCAGATAGGTCAGTGTGTGTCAGGTGGTTCAGTGTATGTCAGGTAGGTCAGTGTATGTAAGGTAGGTCAGTGTATGTGTCAGATAGGTCAGTGTATGTCAGGTAGGTCAGTGTATGTGTCAGATAGGTCAGTGTATGTCAGGTAGGTCAGTGTATGTTTCAAGTAGGTCAGTGTATGTTTCAGGTAGGTCAAGCAAGTGAGCCTATCACCCTAAACGCTATTTAATTCATTTTTAATATCCAAAACAAACTCACCCGTCCATCCATGTCTCCATGTTTTAATTTGTTGAGAAATCAGTTTGAAAAACACCCCCCTAGCATTTCTGGCAGTGGCCATCTTTACTGACGGTAGATGATTCATGTAGCCTTTACTTTCTGGAATCCATCTGCCCTTAGCTCAGACATGCAGACAGGAGGATGTGCTTAGCTGATAAAACCCCTCCTCTCCTCCAGATGGAAGAAAAAAAATGGCCATGAATTCTTCTGGGATGTATAAAATCATTTTGGCCTAGGCAAAAAAACAGGAATCAACCAAAGAAAAAAAGTATAAAACAAGTAAACTTATTATAGCTTCACATCAATTTACTAATACAAGCGGTATAAGGATTACAAATAGTTCATGTTAAATTCATGCATGCTAGTGTGTAAGTATGATATTGCCATGTATTTTTAATTTCTCACAGATGTTACAATATTCCCACCTGACAATGCCTTCATCTGCTTTCTCTTCAGACAGATGGTGGCATCTTTGTTCAGGAATCGGCATCTACTTCCTTGACTGAAAGATGAGCAATTACACAATCATGTAATTCCCAGAGCTTCTCCAGTTGTTGGTTGTGTTTAATGCGTGTTTGACACAGATCAGCCCCTGCTGCAGCCTCTCACTTTGTGACTTGCTGTAACAATCTGTTCATGAGGAGAGTTCGACAAGGTAGAGATTGTGGGGTTAGTCCTGCTTCTCTACCTCACCCAGTCAGAGAACACCTTGCATTCATTGAAAAAAAAGCTAAGTATTCTGTGAAGGTCACCTGTGGTTATTATGCAACAGGTTTTCAGACCTCCTAACTTTAGAAGTTGAGGAAGAAAGAGTGACAACCTGGAAAGGATGAAAGGATACAATAGTGAAAATTGGTGGGGCTAAATTGCTCTGGATTTTGGATGTGGCTGGTTAAATATAGGCTAAGGCTACTTACAGCAGGGACGTGCAGTCAGGGGAGGCAGGTGAGGCAGAGCCTCACCTGCCATGAACATTTAAAAAAAAAAAAAGGATCGTAGCTCGGCGACCTGAGGTCAGAGACCCCAAATTTGGAGGGTAGGTAGCCTAAGTCCTACCCGACCACTGGTAAAAATTGGGGCTCCTACGACCTATGGTTCCAGAAATATGGGGCTCCTTGCGCAGCCTGTCAGAAGCTACATACAGAGCGGCCAGTTTAAATACAAGCTGGCACACTCTGTTTGCAGCAGACTGAGAGGTTGAGCTCACAGTGCCTCTCACTTCTTCTCAGAGGCACTGAGCTCAATGGACAGCTTGGAGTCTTGGACCAATGGTAAAGTTCCATTAGCCCCAGCTGTTCATTAAAAATGCTGCAGTGGAGGCACGCCTCTCACTGCAGTGTCATAGAAGGGGACATGTGTCTAAAAGACAAATGCTCCCTTCCAGCCCAGCCCTCTTAACTACAAGGAAAAAACATGTGTTTATGGGCATAAGATTTATCCACAATCCCATGTTTTTCTCACACAGTTAAGAGGGAGAATGAGAATCTGCTGCCTGCTGAAAAGGTACTGTTATAACATATAGCATAATAATATATGATTTAGCTTGATTAAAACATAATAATTTATTTTTCATCTATTTACTGTGAAATTACTAGTTGGAAGTTATAACTTTAAACTTCAGTAATTTGTCCGTTAAGCCACCTGCTTGAGTACAGTTTTTGAAAATATAGTAAAATACCTTAAAAACAATATATACTAATTATTTGTATATAACTTACTGTAATTAACCCCTTGCCATCCAGGCCAATTCTAACACTTCTCTCCTACATGTAATAATCATCATTTTTTTTGCTAGAAAATTACTCAGAATCCTCAAACATTATATACCGTATTTATCGGCGTATAACACGCACTTTTTTCCCCTTAAAATCAGGGGAAAATCGCAGGTGCGTGTTATACGCCGATCCCCTGCGATCCGGAGCTGCCAGATGTTCAAAATCGCCGACCGCAATTTGAAAATGGCGCCGCCGGCGCCGAAATACACAGCGCCGGTCCTCGGCTCTTCTCGGCCACTTTCGGTTTAACTCGAGTGCCGCCCGAACCTAGCTAGGTTCGGATAGCTCTGCTCATAGTCACGCCCATCCCGGGCGGGACTACGAGTGGAGCCGAAAGTGAACGAGAGCCGCCGAGAAGAGCCGAGGACCGGCTCTGTGTATTTCGGCGCCGGCGGCGCCATTTTCAAATCGCGATCGGCTATTTTGAAGCCCAGGATGGCAGGGGTCCTGGATCACAGGATCGAAGGCTGCACTGGGGCAAGGCTGCACGGGGAAAGGCTGCACTGGGGAAGGCTGCACTGACAATGCTGCACTGGGGAAGGCTGCACTGACAAGGCTGCACTGGGGAAAGGCTGCACTGGGGAAAGGCTGCACTGGGGAAGGCTGCACTGACAAGGCTGCACTGGGGAAGGCTGCACTGACAAGGCTGCACTGGGGAAGGCTGCACTGACATAGCTGCACTGACAAGGCTGCACTGGGGAAGGCTGCACTGACAAGGCTGCACTGGGGAAGGCTGCACTGGGGAAGGCTGCACTGACAAGGCTGCACTGACAAGGCTGCACTGACAAGGCTGCACTGACATGGCTGCACTGACATGGCTGCACTGGGGCAAGGCTGCACTGAGAAGGCTGCAATGATGGGCATTTAAATGTAAGTTTTTTTTCCTTCAACTTCCCTCCTAAAAGTTTTTTTTTCCTTAAAATTCCCTCCTAAATTGGGGTGCGTGTTATACGCCGGTGCGTGTTATACGCCGATAAATACAGTATATTGTTTTAGCAGACGCTCTATGGAATAAAATGGTGGTCGTTGCAACTTTTTATGTTACACGGTGTTTGCACAGCAATTTTTCAAAAAACTTTCATGAATAACAAAAAAAAAACACTAAAGATAACACAATTTTTTTTGTATAATGTAAAAGATGATGTTACGCCAAGTAAATAGATACCTAACATGTCACGCTTTAAAATTGCGCACACTTGTGGAATGGCGACAAACTTCAGTACTTAAAAATCTTCATAGGCGACGCTTTAAACTTTGTTACAGATTACATGTTTAGAGTTAAAGATGAGGTCTAGTGCTAGAATTATTGCTCTCACTCTAACAATCGTGGGGTATGTAACCTGTGTGTATCTGGCTCTGATACTAGCCAATGCCTCACCAGCCACTGACCTCACCGCACATCCCTGACTTACAGTAAACACTGTACACATTTGCCCCAGTCTTTTTACCCACAAAATGCACCCTAAAAATGTGAGTGTTTCACAAAGACATATAAACTTTAACTTTGAACTTTCATCCTCAAAAAATAAAACAGAATATGGTCAGAGAGTTAACACTGTGTTTATAAATGGCCTGGACTCATGGCTGCAGCTTGATTTTATTATTTTATTCAGACAAATAATTTTTTTTAACCACTTGCCGACCAGTCACATACCTAGTACATCCCTGGACTATAAGTGGTTATAACATTATGATGCCTGCAGCTGCAGTACCGTTTTTTAGAGCCGGCGGTCAGCTCTCTTGTAATAGCAATCCTAGTGGATAACTAGCTACTGGATTGCTTTTACAAGCAATGGGAGGGGACAGCCCCCCTCCCACCACCTTCATAGGGTTTACCAGGATCTCCTGTCCCACTGGGAGTCCCAATTGACCAGCAGTAGGTGCTTCCGCTGGGTGTTTGCAGAGCCGAACAAAGACAGGATCGGCTCTGTTCAGCTCTGGGCTATAGTAACCCAGACAGTGGCGGCTGGTTGGTCCTTCTTTTGAGGGGGCGGCACCACCTCGCTGGGCGTCGCGGCACTGACAGCCCCCCCACGGGCGGTCCGGCACTTACCCACTTGTGTGGCGGGGCTGCGGTGTCCTCTCCTCCTCTACTGATGTGCGGGCAACGGTGGCTCTGGTCTGCTTGTGTCTTGTGTCAAGCTTGTGTCTCCTCTTCCGCCAAAGCACTAGGCATCCAATAAGATCGCCTGCCGCTTTGGCCAATTGGGAAACAAGATTCACGACCTACCTCCTGATTGGCAGGGAGGAACTTTAGTGTGAAAATAGAGAAAATTAATTTGTTATCGTCACACAACAGGGTGGGATTGGAGCACAATGCTCTGTGCTCTGAGAGCACCCTTTTTTGAAGCCTATTAGATGCTCTGGCTCTAATTAGGTGCTTCAAAAAAACACCCCCCACATTGGAATCCATGGTCCGGTACTCTGATATGTAGATCAGGGGGGCAAATGCATGGATAGGGGAGGCGGCGCCCGTGTGCCCTCTATGGACGGGCCACCATTGAACCCGGAAGTGATGTCAGGTCTGAATGTAAACTGTGCCATTTTTCAAAAATCAAAAGCATTTGAAAACAGCAATCTTGGTGTGATCGTGGTGGGATCTCTCCGTGCCTTTCACATCTGATATTTATGTACCCGTGCTATAGTAACGTCTAAAAGGTGCCTGTAACTAGTAACTGGGCTGCTGCTGGAATAAAGGTGTGATTCCCCTTTAAATTATCTATGTGCAAATCCCAGCGCTGTCCCCATGAATCATACAATTCCTATATGAACATTCCTTTAAATCATGTACATATATAATATTTAATTGAGTTGAAAAGTGACAAAAATTGATAAAGTTCTCCTAATAAAGTGCAAAAGTGCTTTCTTCAAGGTGCAAGCAGTGCTCCAATTCTTCTATGTGCAATGATGTGCCGTGCTCACCTCTTGTGCCCTCACTCACCAACTTATGAATTTGAATGCGCCTTTCAGTAAAGATGAATCCTCAGATAATGTTGTCTCTCCAGCTCCTCCACTTCTCTCAATGAGATGGCAGGTTGACAAGATGTTTGTCATGTAAAGAGGATGAAGAAATCTCCATAGTGTCATTCCATTTTATTGATTAAAAAGTTTAAAACATATACATTTTTCACTCACAAACACTCTGGATAAAAAAAAGCACATATGCATATGCTTTTTGAAGATGAATTCTTTGCCCAAGAGTATGTAATTTACAGCAGTCAGCACTTATGTACAATATTGGTTAGCAGTGTCATAGTGCCTCTTATATTGCTGGTCAGCAAGAAGAAAACTTGGCCAGTGCCTGGTCAATGGGAGATAAAACTGGCTGGCATCGGTGATCAGCAGGTGAAATGCCTGGCCTTCATGGTCAGGTTGGGAAATATATCTAATGTTGGGGGGCCAGTGGGAAGAAGAACATTCTTGGTAATGGAGGTAAAATGGGAAATGGGTGGAAACTGGTGCTCCGTGGATGGAGATGGAGGCATTGGTACTCTGTGGTGGAAAGTTGGGGGCACTGATGTTCTATTGATGGAGATAGAGTAATATTAATCTGTGGAGGGATGAGGGGGAACTCATGCTCTTTGTTGGCACTTGTGCTTGTTGATATGAGAGCCCAGATAGCAAGCAATAGAGCTGCAAGTTTGAAAATGACTTGCTAAGCTATTGCTAGACTTGCCAGGCTTCACAAGTTTGTTGCACAATTGCAGCAAGTCCACATTGCATGACTCCAGGTCAACTTTCTTTGCAAACATTCTGCATGTTCTGGTTCACTTATGTTAGGCAATAGTCATCCCACCACAGGGGTCACTGTGGCTGAATTTTCATGCTGTGGACTTGCAGAGCTCTTGCTGTAGACTCACTGCTGCAACTTTACTCTTGTACTTGTCACACAAATTTGCTACAAAATTTGCTACAAAAAAGTGTCAACTAGAACTTGTGCTTCAAATGCTCTGCAAGTGTACAGCTTGCCAGTGAAAATGTGCAGCAACTTAAGACTTCCAATTCAACACTGCCACAAATTTGTGGCAAGTTATCCTTGCTATCTGGGAGGGATAGTGGTGTCAGTGGGGAACATAGGCAACAGTCAAAGTTTATTGGTGTTCAGTGGATTACTTACCTCTACATGCTCGTCCCTGTTATGACACCTTCTAGCAGGTGACATTGTTATCTCTGAGATACAGACTCTAAGTGACAGCTGGTCTTTACCAGAGCCTCTGATAGTGAAGATGACCAGAAACTCTACTGGTCCTGTAACCAGGTTGCGGCCCTCAAGATTTTCCCTCTGGATTCCCCTACTAAGGGGCCAAGTGGATCAGATGGGCTACACTACGGAGACTGTACACAAAAACACTAGGGGTAAGAATAGTTGGGTCTGGCAAGAAGTCATGGGCAGGCTAGAGAGTAGCCAAGTTTAACTAGAGGTCGTGAGCAGGGGGGCAGCAAAGAGAGTAGTCAGGTCAATCCAGGTCAGCAACATGCAAGGCAATCAGAAAGTATAGGGAAGTGTAATAGCTCTTTTGCACAAAGGATAGCTGGCACTAGATCTTGGTGTTTAAATACCCTATTGGTCAGAGGACACACCCAGTGTTGTTTCAGGGAACTCTAGAAGGCCTGTCATGGTAGTCATGGAAGTCATGGCATGGCAGTGCTTTTGAGATCAGAAGTTCTGGAAGTCCTGGCAGGGATTCTACATATACCACAATAGTCCCACACCACCTCCTTACTCTGCTAGAACAATACTGCTTATATTGGGCAGGCAGACATACACAGTCCAGATCCGAAGGACACCAGGATTGTGTTAAAATCCTGGTATAGTCCCACAGAATCCGAGACTGTTGGTAGGTATGGTGTTTCTAAGCTTGACTTGTAAACAGCCATTTATTACAGTTTTGTTTTTGGGTTTAGATATAGTTTAGGGCAAACACAGGGGCATTGTCTGATATACTTCTGAATACTTATGCAGTTCCATGTCTTGAAAAAAATTCCTCCCGTTTTTCAAAGAAATATCAAGATATTTTTAAGTGTTCAATTTCAATAAAAGGGCTGTAATAGTGCAGAGTCAGAATATAGTTATTGTGGTCAAGCATATAAAAAGATTTTATGCACCTTTCTGGTGTAATTTTAATGGTATTGATGATGGTACAATGTACAATGTTAAAAGCAAAAATTTCAACACTATTTTCTAAATGGGAACATTCAGTCCTGAAAAGCACAGTATATCCCTGGTTCCTTTTTTACATTTCTTATTCCCAGAACTCCTTGGTGTATTTATTAAATCAGTTAATTTTTCATGGATTTGGGGACAACCGCTCTTTCACCTTGGCAGACCAAATTATCCATAATAGTCAAAATTTCTCAAGAATTCCAATATACTTCTTCTGTTGGAGGACACTTTGCTTTTGGCCAGCCATTTAGTATGACATATTTCAGTGGTAATAGTTGAGTCATCTTTTAGTTTCATTTTTTATCTGAAATGGGAAAACTGGACATAATTAAAGTCACTTGAGTCTCATATGCTCATTAGTAGTTCCCTTGGTTTTGAGCTGCAGCAACTGGAATTGCATTCTCTGGTTTGTAAGTCAGTGCAATCATAGTTTTTTAGGTGTAGCATCATACATTGCAACCTAGCTAAGATAAGTTTTGGATATATAGGTGAAGTTTCTTTTTTTGTTTGTTATCTGTGTCCTTTTTGGGGAAATTGTCCTCTCCCAGAGATTTAACAGGAAGTAAGAGGAGAATTCATCAAAGTTAGCAGATATCCCCTCTTAAACAGTTAACAGTTTTCCCCATTTGAATAACCTCCCTGACCTCCTATTCTTGTGACAATTCAAAATTTTGTGTTTCTCTTCACTTTCTGGACCAGAGACAATGGCCACAAGGGCACACAAGGAAGGTAAATTTTCCCTGAGTGGACCCAGGAAGCAATAAAACCATACAATGGGTATAACCCATCCACATTGTATCCAAAGCTAAAAAACTGAAAAAAAAGTTTTGGCATTGTAAACACTTTAAATTTGAAGATTTCCCTGCTACCCCTGTTTGTTCTGGCAAAAAATATACACTTTTGAATTGACCATCACTTCCTGTCTCAGTGACAATAGTCACCAGGGTCATAGAAAGGTAAAAAAAAAAAAAAAAACCTGACAAGTGTTTTTAACACTTTCAAGCTAAAAAACAGTTTTGGCTTTAGATACACTCTCAATAAAAATTATGTTTTAAAAAAAAATAAAGATATACTTTAATCCAAATACAATTGTATAGTCTCCTTTATTCTTTTGTTAGAGCTGATTTGTCTCTTTCACTGAGGTGAAGTAAGGCTGCTACTACTGTGATCACAGGACAGATCTGCTGCTTTGTTATTTAGCCATCAAGCTGGCATAGCAAATACTTTAGAGGGAAATTATAATTGCTTTGTTTAATTGTTTGTTTGTTTTTTTATACATTTTTTAAATTGTTTTTCAAAAAATATTTCAAAATAATATAATACAAAATAACAAGAACGCAAAAGAAAAATAATCAAATACAAATAAAGGCTTTCTTTTGTTTTCTCTTGACTAAGTACTTCACACAGCATGAGATTATATATAGAAGACATACAGTTTGATATCTCCACTTGTAGAGCTTTCAAAAATAGTCAGTTACATAAAATAAAAGCATAGTTCACGTAACCATTAGGATTTTCTTTTAGGTTTATTTCTTTTTAGTTTATTTGGTTTTATTTTACTTCCATACTTGTTTTTTTAAAGCATTTGACTAATAACAGCTATTTCTTTTACTTCAAATTGTATTTCTTCTTGGTCCAGGCATATTATTCATCCACACTTGACTATTAATTTTTTTATTAAATATTTTTTTATAGGTTAACAAATTGATATTTTATATGATTTAAAAACATTTTTTTTTTAATTGTTAAGGAAATTGTAAAATCGGTATATAATTCTATTCTATTTTTGTATGTTTGCCTATGCATTGCACACAGCACTCACTGTGCACATGGCACTAATAATGTTTTCATTACATGTTAACATTACATGTTTGCATTCTTTTGAGTCCTGATTGGAATTAGCTTGCCTATGTTACGCTCCATGTTACCATAAAAGTACAATGAAATATTATTGTGATACCTACGTAATCATGTGTATAAAAAACTTCAATTGCGCTGAATAAACAGAACAGTTACCCACTTGCCTACTGGCCACTTTTACCCCCTTCCTGCCCAGGCCAATTCTCAGCTTTCAGCGCTGTTGCACTTTGAATGACAATTGCGCGGTCATGCAACACTGTATCCAAACAACATTTTTACAATTTTTTTCACACAAATAGAGCTTTCTTTTGTTGCTATTTATTCACCAGTGGGTTTTTTGTTTTTTGCTAAATAAACAAATAAAGACTGAAAATTTTGAACAAAAAAAAAAGTTTTCATAGTTGAAAAATTTTGCAAACAGGTAAATTTTCACCTTCACTGATGTGCGCTGATGAGGTGGCACTAATGAGGCGGCACTGATGGGCACTGATAGGCTGCACTGATGGGACTGATGAGGCGAGACTGGTGGGCACTGGTGAGGAGGCACTGGTGGGCACTGACAGGTGGCACTGATAGGCAGCACTGATGGGCACTGGTAGGTGGCACTGATAGGGGACGCTGATGAGGAGGCACTGATGGGCACTGCTTGGCTGCACTGAGTACCCTGATTATCAGTGTACATGTCCCTTTTAGAGACGCCTGTTACCCTCTCTCTTCTCCTCATGCATGAGGAATGGAGTGCCAATGACTGCCTTCTATTTACATCCGTGATCAGCTGCCATTGGACACAGCTGATCACTTGGTAAAGAGGGGCTGATTGGCTCTTTACTTCAATCTGTGATCAGCCGTGTCCCTCAGAACTAGCCAGCCTCACTGTAGCCGTCATTCGGCTATAGTGCAGTTGGCAAGTGGTTAATTGGAAAGATGCTGAGTGTATATTATGTGTCTGTTCAGTACTGCAGTAGTTATTATTAATTTGGAACCACTAATCAATATGAGGATAGGAGTTGCTTGTTTGCTAAAACATTACCAGAACATAATTTTATTCTATTCAGTGTCACCCCAGAAACTGATATTGCATCCTATTCTGGGCTTTACACAAAGAAAGCCCAGCATTAGTTGAATATTTTTGATTGTCACATTCTAACTGGGAAATAATTTAGAATGTGCGGATTGAAGGCACATGTTTGTTCATTTTTTTGTGTCATTTAAACGTGTATTTAAAGGCAATCAATAAAATAATTGAGTCTCAATATTGGCTAATCATGCAATGATAGGGAAGAAAAGAACTCAGAACAGAGCCTAATGCCGCGTACACACGAGCGGACTTTACGGCGGACTTTGCCCGGCGGACTTTTTGACGTACTTTCCGACGGACTTTCTGAATGAACGGACTTGCCTACACACAATCCACCAAAGTCCGTCGAATTCGTACGTGATGACGTACGACCGGACTAAAACAAGGAAGTTCATAGCCAGTAGCCAATAGCTGCCCTAGCGTGGCTTTTTGTCCGTCGAACTAGCATACAGACGGCGGACTTTTCGACCGGACTCGATTTCAACGGATACATTTTAAACAAGTTTCAAATCTAAGTCCGTCCAACTTTTGAGAAAACAAAGTCCGCTGGAGCCCACACACATCGAATTGTCTGACGAAATCCAGTCCGCCGGGCAAAGTCCGCCGTAAAGTCCGCTCGTGTGTACGCGGCATTATACTCATTTGGGGAGGCCGGTGTCAATCAAGGGAGTGGATGTTTTATGGAGCAGGTTGGATTAACATGTAAAACCCACTTGTGATGCCAACGCTGTCATAAAGAGAGTGCTGAAAGCTGCAGGCAAAGTATGCTTAACACCCAGGCAACAGAGGAATGGGCAGGGTGAAGCTGGACAACATAGTTACATAGTTACATAGTAGGTAAGGTTGAATAAAGACAATAGTCCATCCAGTTCAACCTGTGTAGGTGCACATGTGTCAGTGTCTATAATTATTTCCCATATCCCTGCATGTTGTCGCTCTTTAAGATGCACATCCAAGAGTCTCTTAAATATATCCATACTCCCCGCTGACACAACCAATTGTGGAAGAGAGTTCCACATCCTTTTCGCCCCGACAGTGAAAAACCCCCTGCGCAATTTAAGGTTAAGCCGCTTTTCCTCCAATCTCATAGTGTGTCCCGTGTCCTCTTACACTCTTTGAGACTGAATGTTTTTTTCCTATGCTGGGATCGCCATTGAGGTATTTGTAAATCGCTATCATGTCCCCTCTCAAGCGTCATTTCTCCAGTGAGAATAGATTTAGTGTTTGCAGTTGTTACGCAAACATGTTAAGCGTTAAAATCTTCTACACCAAATTAAGCAATTCATTTTTACATGAGGCAACATTTTAAAAGCCTTTATAGGTCAGTTTGGGGGTAACAATGAATGGCCCTAGAAATATTGCTCTCACTCCAATGCAAGCAGCAATATGGAACACATAGTACAATCAAGATTTTCGTATGTAGGCGCCCCCCAGTGTTTACATTCGTATGTGCATGTACATGGGGAAGGGGGTTGCTTTGGTGTCAACATTTGACAAAGTCCCTTTTGTAATAATTTGTGACAAGTTCTTTGAAACATTAGGGGTCTTTTAGGCTCTGAAGCTAATGAAGTGCAGGCCAGGTTCTACTAGTTTTCCCTGTCCATGGCAGCCAGGGGAAGTGACACCCAAAACCGTAAGGGACATTATATACACTGCTTACAGGTTCTTTACAGCTAGATGAAGAGAACCCACCCCCCCATCATAAAAAAACCCCAAAAAAAACAAAAACATAAAATCAAGATTCCGTTCAATGCCTACTTGCGTTCCTTATGCCGCGTACACACGAGCGGACTTTACGGCGGACTTTGCCCGGCAGACTGGATTTCGTCGGACAATTCGATGTGTGTGGGCTCCAGCGGACTTTGTTTTCTCAAAAGTTGGACGGACTTAGATTTGAAACTTGTTTAAAATTTATCCGTTGAAATCGAGTCCGGTCGAAAAGTCCGCCGTCTGTATGCTAGTTCGACGGACTAAAAAGCCACGCTAGGGCAGCTATTGGCTACTGGCTATGAACTTCCTTGTTTTAGTCCGGTCGTACGTCATCACGTACGAATTCGACGGACTTTGGTGGATTGTGTGTAGGCAAGTCCGTTCATTCAGAAAGTCCGTCGTAAAGTACGTCGAAAAATCCGCCGGGCAAAGTCTGCCGTAAAGTCCGCTCGTGTGTACGCGGCATTATAAGCAACTATTACCCAGAGCACTAGCAACCTTCTAATTTATGTCAATCTGATTGGTTACCCAACTACCATGGACTAAACAACAGATCTACTCTCTTCCTGTGTAGGACAGAGAGCACGGAGAGATAAACCAGAAAACATACTGAGAAAGGATTGCTGAATGCCACAATAAGAGAAAAAATAAAAGATTGAAACTTTTCACAAAAAACCCTATTCCTCTACTGTGTATTATGTGCAGTATATACTTAGATATAGGTGATTATCTTCTGTCCCCCTTCTTCAACCTATTGCTGCTTGTTTTGTAGGTCATTAAAACTATCTATTGCAGATATCAGTATAGACCAGGAAAAATTCGTGTTTCCTATTTCATTTTTTAAAGTACCTGTTTGATAGTGATAGCATGTCTCATTTTACTGTGATTTTAGGCAGTATGTTTGGCAGGCTAACTCCTACAATTTTGTGTAATTGCTACCTGCATCTTAGGGCAATTGCAATGCTGAACTCTTTATCCACAAAATGTTTGCGGATATCTGCAGAGACATTTGGAGGAAAAAAAAGGAAATTGTTGTCTTCCTGTACTTATCGCTGTACTTGTTTGGCTGGTAGGCCAAACTATCCATTCCCCTTAGTAAATGGTTAGGGGAACATTTGTGCGCCTCTATGTGTTCCAGGTTAAAAAAAAAACATTTTTTTTTACCCACAGCAATTCCATCTGTGTCCAACTGTGTGTCCAGAGCCATGCTGACGCTTCAGTTGGCCAGAAACTCGCAAAAAACATAAGCATGCACACACATCATTTGTCAACGTTCTAAGATAAGAAGGGACACCTGTTGAGAAACACGTTTTAGCACAAAATATTTAGGCACTGCACACACCCCTGCTAAACCACCAATCAAGTGGACCAAGATGAATCAAAATGCAGGGATGATCACTTAAAACCCAGTGGAGCTTTTTTCACGGCTACATTTCCTTTATGTCAGCATTTGAAAATAACCAGTGCAATCATGTGAAGTATAGATACAAACTGGAGTTCAGTATAATCAGCTCTGGCAATTAAATGTATTTATATCGATCTCCACACCAGAGCTAGAAAAGGGACATTTAAATCGGAAGTAAACCCATCCATAAAACAGTTTCAGTTATGGCACGTTCCGGAAATGTAACACTCCCATTGGCTGTGCTCTCAACCAAACTGTCAAACCATCCAATGGCTGGTGTCATAACTGATCTCATGTGCAGCATCATGGCATTTGTAGATTAAACAGAGGCAAAGATGGCAGCTTGTTTGGCTGAAAACAATAGGGGGGTTTACTTACACTTTAAGGAGGAACATGGAATAGAGGGATTTGGTTCCAAAAGAGGGACAGTCCGTCCAAATCAGGGGCAGCTGGGAGGATTGACCCGGACACTGTTTCTTCCTTCAGTATATTTACATCATGTTCATTATGTTCACTTTTGCTAGCCAGAAAGTTGGAAAATCAAGAATAGTCTTACCTTCATCCCACTGTAAACCCTTTAAAGCAGCTTACTGTTTTTATAGTATTCGCAGAACACACACACCCTTTGCAGACATGCAGCTGTGGGGCTATGCTTCAGATACTTATGATTGGTGGGTCTGCAGTGACAGCTTCCTGGTGGAATAGCTCCAGAGGGTTCAGACTAGGATTGTTCAGACACAAGAGTTTGGCTAGGGGCGTAAGCAGTAGGGATGGTCAAACGTGCATAAGTTCGGGCCAAAATTTTTTTGATCGGATGTTCGGCGAACATCCGAACAAACGGGTCGTTCGACCATTTGTTCGGCTTCCCGAACCGAGCACAATGCATTGTGGCGCTGAAATGTGCATTGCAAGCCCTGATTGGCTGAAGCAGTGAAAGCTTCAGCAAATCAGGGCACATAGCACTGTCAGTCATGATTGCACACTGTCATCATGACTTTATCCAATCATGGCTCATTCCCGCCCCACAGTATAAAAGTATTCTTTCAATGGCAGACATTTTCAGTGTGATTTCAGCGTAGAGAGAGATAGAACAGGGCTCTGTTCAGTGCTATTAGTTAGTTAGTGTGCTAAACTGTGCTATTTTGCTTGTCAGTGTAGAATATTAGTTTAGTGTCAGTCTAAGGATAGTGTGAGTGTAGTGAGGAGGACCATCATTCAGCTTTGCATAGTGTGCAGCTAGAGTAGAGACAGCTCAGATAGTTTCACTGTAGTGTAGTGGGACTGTATCAGTAATCTTTACATTAGTGTATAGCTACAGTAAGGACAGTTCAGATAGCGTCAGTGTAGTGACAGTTGAAAACCATCTATTTGATGGCGTTACTGCCAGTTTAACACCCTTTACTTTTGTGTGCGTTACTGCCAGTTTAACGCTATATAGTTTTGCGTGCGTTACTGCCAGTTTAACGCCATATAGTTCTGTGTGCGTTACTGCCAGTTTAACGCTATTTACTTCTATGTGCGTTACTGCCAGTTTAACGCCATATAGTTCTGTGTGCGTTATTGCCTCTTTAACGTCATATAGTTCTGTGTGTCACTGTGCGTTTGGCGCATTATATTGCAGTATATTATAGTGTATCCGTGGAGTGTGTCTGTGTAGTGTGAGTACTCAAATTAAAGTGCACCAACCACCACTTTACATTGATTAAAGTGCATCTTAGTACAGATTTCCACTTCTTTACATTTGTTTATAAGCACCGCCCCCTCCCTCCCAATAATGTCTGGGAGGACAACAAGGAGAGGCAGACGTTCCCTTGGCACTGTAAGGGGGCCAGCAACAAATGTGTCCACAGAAAAAGGTGGACATAGTGGTCAGTCCTCAGGCAGGGCATCATTTCCTCTGTTTAGTGAGTTTGCCCATGCTATCCAGTCACAGCATGCAGAGGAGGTGGTGGACTGGCTTACTAAACCTTACTCATCCTCCTCATCCTCTGTCATGCAAGCAGAGACAAGTGTGCAATCCTCTGCAGTTGCCAGAGTGGATAAACCTGCCTCCTTGTCCACATCTATTCCTGCCATAGCCCCAACATCAGCCTTGGAGGAGTCAGCTGAGTTATTTGACCACAGCATCAGCCACTTGCTCCTTGATTATGTTCCTGCCATTATTGGATTCAGATGTTGGTTCTGAGGTTGAGGATGACAGGAACATAAGCCTAGAGCAGTGATGGCAAACCTTGGCACCACAGATGTTTTGGAACTACATTTCCCATGATGCTCATGCACTCTGCAGTGTAGCTGAGCATCATGGGAAATGTAGTTCCAAAACATCTGGGGTGCCAAGGTTCACCATCACTGGCCTAGAGAGAGGGGAGAACACTGGTTGACAAATTGGCATTCATGTTCCCCCAGCCGCAGCGTATTGCCAAGTTGTCTCCAGTGGTAATGATGATGCAATTTTTTACAGCAAGACAGATTCTTGCTTTCATCAAGAGTACCTCTATAGGGTTACGGTGGGAAGGCGCCGACACCCAAAGACCAATTTTTCAGAACCTCT